>JARQOD010000002.1:215936937-215985494 GCA_033576555.1 Oophaga sylvatica
TAACACTATTGAGTACTAAATGTTTAATGTGAACTTGGTTTTCATGTGGCCATCCAGTACGTGGGTTCAAAGAATTATTGTGGTGTGTGTAACTTTGGTGCAGGGCAGGCCTTGCATTCAATGCATAAGCAAACAGTACTGGAGTACAAAATGAACACTGGGAACTATGGTTGCATGTGGCCATCCAGTACATGGGTTCAAAGGCTTATTGTGTTGCATGTAATTTTGATGCAGGGCAGGTCTTGCATTCAATCATAAGCAAACAGTATAGGAGTACCAAATGAATACTGGGAACTATGGTTGCATGTGGTCATCCATGACGTCTGCTCAATGGGTTGTTGAGGTGCGTCCAAATTTTGGCCAGACCTGCCACTCACTGCATACACAATAACAGTATAAGAGACCCAATGTTTAATAATGGGAATAACATAGTGAGGCCGACTGCTGTCCTTCTAAAAATATACTTTGTGACTTTCAGAGTCCCTCCTTCATAAATGAACCAGGATGTGTCTGATTAGGTGTCACACACCACATGGCAAATAAAGGTTGTAAACTGTTAAAAATTACATTTCCCAGTGAATGCATTTGTCTTGATTGAAAGCAATGCTAAAGTTGAAAAACGCAACAAAAATGCTACGTGTGAACATAGCCCAAGTGGTGGAGGAACATTTTTGTTTTTTGTTACTTTTTTTTTGTTGCCTTTTATAAAAGTCATTACCCTGGAAAGGATGTTCCTGAACACATTTACCAGAAAAATCCATTTTGGTTTTTGTATGTTTTTTGGTGCGCCGGTAAAAGTGGCATAAGACTCTGACAACATTGTTCACAGCTGTGACCTGGGAGTCAGAAATGATTCCAGGGGCATTCAACATGATGTTCCCATGTCATTTGAGCACTGTTTCCATCATTTTCTGACTTTTTAGACTTTAAAAGGACGCCACGGGAGGTTGTGGTAAAAATACTCCGTTTTTCTTTAGACTTACAATGGGCTCATTGCTTGGGTCGAGTACGCGAGTATTCCAATTTGCTCGACCTGAACAAAAAGCACACAAGCATTTTAGTGCTCGCTCATCACTAGCAGGAACCCAACATTTTTGTTGTTGGTCAGCTGAACGCGTCGGACCAGAGCATCCAGGTGTCCGCCCATCTCTACTCTTGTGTATTCCAATACCCCATACGTGTTGAAAATTTACTTTTCATGGGTATGGCAGGGCTTTGAAGAGATGGACTTTGACTTTTGGAGCTCAAAGTTGTCTGAAATAGATAGCGGACACCATGCTTCATTGCAGAGCCCCTGGTGAGACCAAACCCTGAAAGTTTATTTAGGGGTATGGTTAGCACCTTCAACCAGGAGGTGCTACACAGAATTTTATACTGTTGAGCAGTGAAAATGGAAAAAAAAACATTTTTCCTACAAGGGTAAAATGGATGTTTAACAAGGGATATCATACCAAAATGATCACTACAACGAACAATCGAGTTAAATGCCCCAATAGAATTGATCCAAATGCTAGACCGTTAGCTCAGTGAACTAGACAATTACTAACCATGAGGGTATAACAAAATACTCTTTATTGATGAAAAATAATAATCAATATAAGATCCAGACAAATTATTATGTGCCAACAACAATAGTAGTAAACCCGTCCGTTACACCAAGAATGTGGTGAACAGAAAAAGCACAACTGCAAAAGAACTATAAAAATGTAATTTTATTATCAAAAATTTTTTTTTGGGAAAAACATGAAAAAACATGATATCACACCAAATTGATAACCTCCATTGTGGGACAATCAATAGACTAATTACTCCATTAAAGACCTCATGTATGCAAGAGGATAAATGATTGCAAAATAATGTGTATGACTAACTGAACTGAAAGTCAAAAGCAGGCAGACACTGAGTGCACACTAATGAGAGCTTGCACCAACAAATGGTTAATATATAGATAGCCCAGTATAAACTATAGCTCCCATATGATAAACAACAGCGCTTAGCAAAAAATACTCATAAGAACATGTCCGCAATATAAAGATAACAATCTCTCCTTGATAACTTACATGTGTGGAGTAAATGCCGTGTCCCTCACCACGACGCACGTTTCTCCTCTTCTTCAGGGGCGTGATGGGGAAGAGGGAGAACGGGTCTTTAAACTATCTTTCCACCAATAGGATGCCTTATTCTGCACCACGTGTCTTCCTTGAATAGACACCCATGTAGTGGCTTGCCGCGCCTCTCCACCGCTACCCCGGAAATGACTCTCCGTCGGCGAGACGCCGGTAAGGGAGATGCCAACACACATGCTACCATAGCAACAGGCATACATGTGCGTCAGTTGTCTCCATATTGCCGGGGATTTCAGAGTCTGGGAGCTGGTAGAGATCACTAGCGAGCTCCATGGAAGCCATTCACACGTGACATAGCAATACATATACAATCAATTCTGATATATATATAACAAAGTGACACGTGCCAAGATCATTATATACAATGTCGATATAATGTACATTAGATTTAAGTGACTAAGTGATAATAATGTTATGCAATACATTAAACTATTACTAATGAAACAAAAATGAAAAAGGGGGATCATGCCATCATTAATGATGATAGTTCAGAAGTGATTACAAGCATATATAATTAATGACAAAATTATCAATGTTGCCTAATGACAACCAATAAAATAATATACATATGAAGGTGACTAAGTGCTCAATTAATGACCAAAATATCACAGTGACAAAAGGCCATAATATAATACAGTAAAAATGCTGATTTATAATCTAAAAACAGTGCACATGGGTGTCTATTCAGGGAAGACACGTGGTGCAAAATAAGGCATCCTATTGGAGAAAAGATAGTTTAAAGACCCGTTCTCCCTCTTCCCCATCACGCCCTTGAAGAAGAGGACGAAACGCTCGTCGGGGTGAGGGATGCGGCATTTACTTCACACATGTAAGTTATCAAGGAGAAATTGTTATCTTTATATTGCGGGCATGTTCTTATGAGTATTTTTTGCTAAGCGCTGTTGTTGGTCATATGAGAGCTATAGTTTATACTGAGTTATCTATATATTAACCATTTGTTGCCGCAAGCTTTCATTAGTGTGCACTAAGTGTCTGCCTGCTTTTGACTTTCAGTTCAGTTAGTCATACACATTATTTTGCAATCATTTATTCTCTTGCATACATGAGGTCTTTAATGGAGTAATTAGTTTATTGATTGTCCCACAATGGAGGTTATCAATTTGGTGTGATATCATGTTTTGTCATGTTTTTTTTAAGAAAAATTTTGATAATAAAATTACATTTTTATAGTTCTTTTGCAGTTGTGCTTTTTCTGTTCACCACATTCTTGCTGTAACGGACGAGTTTACTACTATTGATGAAAAATAGCATATAAAATCCATAAAAAGTTATTCTAGATGAGTAGATACGGTGATGAAGAATCAGACAAGACATCTGAGCATAATAATTAACTGATCAAGGGATACACTAGAGATCAAAGCATCATAAAATCTCTAGATGCTAAATAAGTCCAAAAATGTGTGGATGAATGGCCCATTTGATCATGTATTCATATTGCTAAATAGTTGCTGCAAAACCTTGGCCCAACCAATAAGACATCAATAAAGCGCCGCCAATAGTGCTCTCAATCAGATCCTTACCCATGTGGAAACTCAGTAGGTCCTGCCGTCACCTCGATGTGCGTTTCGCTTTGTGGGCTTCCTCTGAGGGCTGTGTGACTCAAGCTATGGCTACCGGTCTTATATACAGGCCGTCATTTAAAAAATCTTTGAATGGGCGCTGCCATCTTGATTGGCTCATGTGCGATGGACCCTTCCGCATCATTTCTGGCTATCCCGGAACCCAATACGTGTCATGGGAGTATTTCCCGTGACATCACTGACATGCAACGGAACCGAATGGACGCCTTCCAGGACGCAGGAGGTCACGCTACCAACACGCATGCGTGCAGTGCTGCGGCCATTCAGCATAAGGAAGTATGGGCAGTGTATCACAATGTAATAGTAAGTGCACATAAATCTTTTAACAATGTGCAACATTATCAAAAGATTCACAATCATACATTAGAAAGATTCAATAATCCCAATCCAACATGTTTAAATAACAGTATATAGCATCATGATCAGATTTCCACAAAGGTGATGAATTAAAGGAACTCCCTCCCATTTCCACTTCTCCCAAAGCCATGATTTAGTAAAATGGAGAATATAGACAATACAATTTGTTGTGCAATTTCTCCTTGGAACACCAATACCTCATATGTGGTGGAAAACTATTGTTTTGTCATTTTAAATTATATATTTTTACAATTTTTTTTAACATACTGTACATATTAATGAGGTGGAGAGTACTGAAACATGTCTAACAATAGGCTAAATCTCAGCAAATTAAAAATCAAAACATTATTATTACCTTAATTACATTTCCCGATCTCTGTTCATGGTTCATCAGGATGTTTTTGATGTTCTAGTTGGATGTGGATATAGCACTGTAGCTGTGAGCCTGCATAATTTTTTTAAAATCCTGAGAAGATGGCCTGGGAATAAAGTGCATTAGCTGCACATGACCTCCAGAAGATGGGCTGGAAGCTGGAACACATGTGATAAACACTGACATCTGGATGTGTAAATGCGAATGCGAACGGTACACCACCTGATAGGAATGGATATTGAAGTGGATTACAGGTGGTTTTGTTAGTGCAGATGTGCTAAACTATTTAAATGGTTGGCAGACGAGGCCATTTTTCTGAATGTTTCTGAATTTCTCTTGCATCCTTTAAATGAATGAGCATATGATGGGTATATGGAGACATTGGTTTCAGATAGGATAGATGTTCTAACATACATCAATGAAGAATCTCGATGATATGTGGACAAATCTTTTATCTTGTCTTACTACTCTACCATTTCCCTGTTACCTGTGTGAACATACTTAAGGGTGCCGTATGTGGGAGACAAACATGCTGAGAAACAGACACCATGATTATCTGAAATCACAGTAGAATATCTACCTCCTGAAAGGTTATCTCTCAAAAACCTCCTCATGAACCTTGAGCAGAGATGATGAAACAAAACTAAGGTAATTATAAAGGTTTATTTTTTAATTCGATGAGATTAGCATTTTTTATTTCGTCTCTTTTTGGGACTTTAACTTTTATTACTCTGATCAATTGAATAATTAATTTAAATGCAAAGGCATTGCAATGCTTAATAGCAGTCAGTATTACACTGGCAGTACACCTTTTAGACCTGGCATGGTCTAACAGGCTCCTATAGTTAGTAGATGTAGAGGTCATCATATGACTTTGGGTTGCCAAGACAAGCTTCGAAAGCCTGGAATTACATCATAGGGTTCTGACTGGAAGGGAGGCAGATCACCCTCTCTTAGATAGTTTTCTAAATGCTGCAATCATTATTGTTTAATTTTACACATAAAGTCCTTTAACATAAATGCCCATAACTGAGGCTGCACTTACACCGCTGTTTTCCATGTTACATAGCAACTAGTGATGTCAGCTATTTGGAATTTTTCTATTGGCTGAGGAGTGTTTTTTGTTCTAGCATGCCACATAGCAACTGCTGATGTCAGTGATTGGGAATTTTTTATTGGAGGGGAGGCGGTTCCTGTTTTATGCTTGCACAATTACAGCCTAGTAACTAGTTCACATCACTACAAGGCTTCCCCTTATTGGCCAGACCTTCTATATATACATGCACACTCCTTAAAGCAGACACGCCCCCGGAAGAAGCTGGGCAAAACGTGAGTAAATGGGGCTAGGAAGCCAGGGAGTCTTGAGGCAGCGACACTTCTCTTTAGTGCACCGGAGATTTCAGGTAAACAATTCATCGGTTTATTACCCTTATAGCTGATTATGCCAGACGCTTAGTGGCACAAATGAGTGTAATATAATGACTTACAAATATGATGCCTATATATTGAGAAAAAGTTCGGCTAGAAGACATATATATATATATATATATATATATATATATATATGGCATACTGGTGTTATGGTGCTTGATGTGGCTGTGTCTGTCTTTTTGGAGCCACATGTTCTTTTTTGTGGATCTGATATATTTGTGGAAGAATACTGCCACCTTGTGTCTTGTTTATGAATTGCAGGTCCATGAAGTGTATTTGGACATATTTGGAGGATATGAATATTGCCACTTAGTGGTTCAGTAATTTTTTATGATGCTCAATTTGAGTCTATTGACAAAATTTGAATTTTTTTGATATAACAAAAATGGCACTTGGCACTTTATTATAAAAGGGAATATTTTTCCTCTGATTACATCAATCTGTCTTTTTTCGGAAAAAGAAACTTTTATAATATATATATATATATATATATATATATATATACACTTGGCACTTTACTTCATGAAAGGAGAATCTTCTTCAATAACAATAAAAAATAAAAAAACAAGCACAAGTTGAATCTTGACAGCTATTCCCACTAGGTACTGTTGTTCCAAAGCCTTTTTGTGACTCCTATTAAACTTCAATTTTCGGTTATTATTTCCTGTAAAATAATGAATTTTCTGTTTTTAAATGTCTGATTAATAAAATTTGTTTTTTATTAACTAATGTTTGTGTCACTTCAAATTATTTTTTGCAAGTAGTTTCTAGCAAAAAAAATATGTGGAATAATCATTATTGTTTGCAAAATTCAGGGGTTAAAAATTAGGGGGTGGTTTGAGCTTTAACCTGCTGCCATGCATGCTTTACACTGATGCTCTGCAGGTATCACATCCCATGTTCTAACGCAGGGGTATCACAGCTATTATAAAAAAGGAGGCTAAATATTTTTATGATTGGACAGTTTAATGATAGGTAAAAGGGCACAGCTCATTCCACCTAGGGATGGAAGAACGCCTAATTTGATTGTGGTGTACTACTTCAGTGCTAAAGCAGATTGAAAATGTGAGTGGTAATATTCTGTGAATACTTATCTAAGGACTCAAATGATTTATTTGGAAGTGCTCTAAATGCATAGTGACTGACTCAGTGTGAAGGTGAATTGATTGATATGAGATATACTGCAGTAACTTAATAATAACCTTTTTTATTTTTCACACTGTAAACAAGGAGGGCAGTATTAAACCTAAAACCAGAGAATTGCGGTTTTTTTTTTGCATTTCTCCTCCCTAAAAATTGCAATAAAAAGCCATTAAAATCTTGTATGTGCTCCAAATTGTTATTAATATAATCATCTGTTTGTAGTGCAAAAAAAAGCACTCTCAATTGATAAAAAATAAATAAGGTACAGATTTCATTAAATAACTAGGAATACAACAAAATATATTTTACAAACTTCTGCATTATTTTTCACCATTTAAATAAAGTAAAAACTACGCAAGTTTGGTATGCAGGTAGAAAAAGAAATTGAAGTTTGTATAAAAAATATTTTTTTGGACCAGGACACTCAAGGTTTTGAAATCAATTTGCCAGAATATTAACCATTTAATCCCAACCCCCCAAAAAACATGGCAGAATTGCATTTTTTTTCCACAACACTGAATATATTTTTCTTGTAAATTGAACATTAAAATGAGTGGTGTAATTCAAAACTACAACAGAAAAATAAAGTTATGGCTCTAAGTCCGGGTCACACTTGTGAATGTGATGCGAGAAACTCGCATCAATACCCAGCACTGCCGCCGACACTCGGGACCGGAGTGTGCGGCTGCATGTATTTCTATGCAGCCACACACTCCGTTCCAAATGCCGACGGCTGTGCCGGGTATTGATGTGCGAGTTTCTCGCATCACACTTGTACGTGTGACCCCAGCCTTTGGAAGGAAGTAATAAGACAAATGCTCAAAAAACAAAAATGGTCCAACCATTAAGGGGCTATATAAGGAACTATTAAAAGTTACGGAGTTTGTCAAAGCAAATGTTTGGGATAGCCATATTGAATATTTGACATCAATATTTTCAGTTAAAATAAGGATACTTGGAAATCTAAACAACATGACATTATTACATTAAGAATGTGACACGTATTAAAAACATCCATGGTAATTAGTAAACCACAATGTGGTCATAAATTACATGAACACCTTTACAAATGGTGAAAAATATTGTGTGGCAAATAGAAATACAACCAAACAGGAAAAGAAGTACAAACCACTGGTATATAGAAAAATATAAAGCCATTATTATTTAATCTTATTAAAAATTGTGGTCAACAGTTACAATATCAACTAGTATGAAAAATTGAGGTAATAAAAGCTGAGGTATTCCATTCTAGATTATATACTTGTGGTTAACATTCTACAATGGCTACAGAAAACCACAAAAGAAAGTGAGAATTGTTCAACCACAACAGGAACTTATACTTACGTCCAGTCAAATTCGCACACAGTAACAGTATGAGAGTCACCACCGAACATTAAGCCACAATTTAAAATGTAAAAACTGATTCCAATTAAACAACAGTAATCAAAAGATAGACTACAATAGATTTCTAGTTTACGTTCTCTAAAGTCTCCCTAGTTTTTATTCCCTAAATCAGTTAAGAAAATAAGATATCAATGTTGTTGGTAGCAAGTCATTTGAAATTCTAATTATTTTATCACAGGAAACAGCATTTTTTTTATATTTGGGGTGGATCAAATGCCTATAAATACACCCGGGCAAAATACTACAGTATATGGGTCCTGCTCATCATTTTTTGGAGGAGACTTAGGGAGCTCAGAAAAGATGTATAGTGTATAGCAAAAACATATACAAGGGTAAAAAATAAAAATAAATGTAAAAAAAGAATTATTGCATATATTGCATAAACCATTATTAAAAAAATACGCTGGAAAGCTTACTAATAATAAAAGTTACATTTAATGTCAGAATAATAATACTTAACCATACATTAAACTGTCACATAATCGCAGGGCATTAATTGGTTGTTCCAATGTCATGAAGGAGTTAATGCTCCATGACAGAATATTACATCACAAATTGTGTTTGGATGTTTGAGGCAGGCTCAGGAACTGAGCCAGATTTATCTGGCATCCTACTTTAACAGTAATGATCGGTAATGCCACCGATCACTGCTGTTAACTACCAAAATAACACTATCACTGTTTAACCAAAGCATTTAAATGAGTTATTTCTCCAGTAACATCTTGCCATAGGCTTGGCATTATAGAATGTAGGAATCTTTACTATAAACAGCAATACTGATCAGATATTCAAGTCCCCTATGGTGACAGAAAAACAAAGTGAAAACAGAAGTAATAAAAAAGTTTATAAAAATATTAAAAAGGAAAAAAATAACCTTTATCCCACTAAAAAATGATGAAATGTAAAAAATAAAAAAAACATAAATATTTGGTATTATAGTATTTGTAAAAGTCAGATCTATTAAAATATAAAATTAACTAATCCATCTGGTAAATGAAATGAAGAAAAAAAATGAAAAGTCAAAATTGCCGATTTTTGGTTGCTGCACCTACCACACAAAAAAACTTCAAAACATAATATGCACTACAAAAAAAATAAATAAAAGCATCAGCTTACCATATGATTAACACAAGCCTTCACACAGCTCAATATTACACTTGGTCCCCGTGCTGGCTCTGCACTCCCTCCTGGTCTCTTACCTTCTGCTCCTCCAGCTGTCCCTTTGCAGCAGTCTGTGCGCAGGCTGAAGTCCCCTGCTCCATCTGCTTCTCAGCGTCCTGCTCCCTCCCTCAGCTCCTGGCATGCTGCCAGCAGGCCTCCAGGAAGAATGCTTAGGATGCGGGGCCGCGCCCACCGTCTCTCTTAAAGGGGCAACGTGCATTTTTTGAAAATGTCAATTAACCAATGGCAGCGCACTCATTACTATATCTGGTCACTCCACCATAAGGGGAGTGCCGGAGAAACGTGTTTCTATCATTGCTACATCCGGTTCTGACTCTGATCTGTCTGCGCTGCGTTAGCAGTCTCTGCTACCGGCAATTTATTCCTCACTTTTCCACCTGAGTGGCTCCTCTCACAGCCTTAACCCGGAAAGGTGTAAACTCCAAGGAATGGTCCTCTGAGGCTGAAGAGGCCTTTGTTTCTCTCAAAAAAGCCTTCGATTCTGCACCCGTTCTCCATCGTCCAAATTCTAATGAGCAAATTTTTCTTGAGGTAGACACTTCTTTCATAGGTGCAGGAGCAATTCTCACCCAGAAGTCATCTACTGGGCGGATGATCTCTTGTGTTTTTTTTTCCAAGGTTTTTTCTCCTGCAGAAAGGAACTACTCTGTTGGAGATCGTGAACTGTTGGCTATCAAATTGACTCTGCAAGAATGGAGACATCTTCTTGAGGGAGCTCATCACCAGGTAGTCATATTCACCGATCATAAAAACCTTGCCTATCTCCAATCTGCTCTAAGGATGAATCCCCGTCAGGCCCGCTGGGCATTGTTTTTTTTCTCGTTTCAATTTTGTCCTTCATTTCTGCCCAGCTGACAAGAACATCAAGGCAGACGCACTCTCCAGAGCCTTTTTGCCTCCTGAACTGGAGGAAGAACCTCAGCACATTATTGAACCTTCTAGGTTAGTCTCTGTTGCCTCCACTGATCTTGCCCAGTTTCCTCCAGGGAAGACTCTCGTGTCCGCTTCTGAACGTAATCGTGTCCTGCGGTGCGGTCATTCTTCTAAGTTGGCTGGCCATGCCGGTCAGAAAAGACTCAGAAACTCATCTCCCGTTACTACTGGAGGCCTACTCTGGGCAAGGATATCTAGGAGTACGTCGCAGCCTGTCCTTCATGTGCCCGTAACAAGACTGATAAACATCTACCAGCCGGCAGGCTTCTGCCTCTTCCGATTCCATTCGCTCCCTGGCAGCACATCGCGATGGATTTCATCTCGGATCTTCCCATTTCTTCTGGCTGCTCAGTGGTATGGGTTGTGGTGGACCGCTTCTCTAAAATGGCTCACTTCGTTCCGCTATCTGGTCTCCCGTCTGCTCCAGAACTGGCCGCTCACTTCATTCAGCACATCTTTCGTCTACATGGATTTCCTCTCCACATCGTGTCCGACAGGGGAGTCCAGTTCACCTCTACGTTCTGGAAAGCAGTCTGTAAAATGGTAAAAATAGAATTAGATTTTTCTTCGGCATACCATCCCCAGTCCAATGGGCAAATGGAGAGGATCAATCAAATCCTGGCTGGATACCTGCATCACTTCGTCAACGCTCATCATAACGACTGGGCAGAACTGCTGCCCTGGGCGGAATTCTCCTACAACAACCAAGTAAGTGAATCTTCTGGAAAATCTCCCTTTCAGATTGTGTTTGGACTCCAACCCGGAATTCCTCTTCCTATCTCTGGATCGTCTGTAGTTCCGGCAGCCGATACCTTGTCTAAAGATTTCTCGAACATTTGGAAAGATACCAAGACTGCTTTGGAGAAAGCCTCTCAACGTATGAAAAGGCATGTGGACAAAAGACGCTTGGAGGCTCCCATCTTTCGACCCGGAGACAAGGTATGGCTCTCCTCCAAGTACATCCGTTTGATGTTACCGTTGTACAAATTGGGTCCCCGTTTCATTTGTCCCTTTGAAGTCTTGAGACAAATCAACCCGGTCTCTTACAAACTGAAATTGCCTAATTCTCTACGTGTGCCTAACTCCTTTCATGTTTCCTTCCTCAAACCAGTAGTGTTGAGCTCCTTCTTTAAGGACCCGGGTACCACTCCAGATCCGGTTTCTGAGGATGATGTTTTTGAGGTAAAACATATCTTGGCCACTAAGAAAGTAAGAGGTAGGACCTATTACCTGGTGGACTGGAAGGGTTTTGGTCCTGAGGAGAGGTCTTGGGAGCCTAAAGAGAACATCCAGGCTCCTCTTCTTAAAAAATTTCACGCAGGCTTGAAAAAAAGGGGGCAAAGAGGGGGATACTGTTACACTCGGTCCCCATGCTGGCTTTGCATTCCCTCCTGGTCTCTTACCTTCTGCTCCTCCAGCTGTCCCTTTGCAGCAGTCTGTGCGCAGGCTGAAGTCCCCTGCTCCATCTGCTTCTCAGCATCCTGCTCCCTCCCCCAGTTCCTGGCACGCTGCCAGCAGGCCTCCAGGAAGAATGCTTAGGACGCGGGGCCGCGCCCACCGTCTTTCTTAAAGGGGCAGAGTGCATTTTTTGAAAATGTCAATTAGCCAATGGCAGCGCACTCATTAATATATCTGGTCACTCCACCATAAGGGGAGTGCCGGAGCAACGTGCTTCTATAATTGCTACATCCGGTTCTGACTCTGATCTGTCTGCGCTGCGTTAGCAGTCTCTGTGCTTCGCTCATTCTATTTGTCTCCACAGATCATTGGTATCCTGTATCCGGCTAACTCTGACAATCTCAGTTATTACTGGCGCAAGTGTCATCCCATTCCGCCATCAGCCATCCGTATCCGTGGACTGTGACAAGGTCACTGGAGCCAGCCTGCTACCATCCACTTTGGACCAGGACCTTCCTCATCTCCGTCTAACCCTCCACGGTTTCTGCTATTTTACCTGTTACCCCTTTTGGTCCCTCTGGGACAGCTGCCACGTGTCAGGAGTCTAACTGGAGGTAGCACCTGTGTCCTCCGGGTATTCCATTCTGATCCTGTTCGAGGGGCCTTACTACGGGTACCCGGGGCTCGCTAGTCACGCCTCCTTCGGAGGCCCCCAGACCGCAGTCTCGAGGTTCCACATTAAAAAATAAAGACGAATATGAACTTCACCATCTCTGCCTCCGCTTCCATTCGTTACACTCAAAATGATCGCAAAATATAAAGTTGTGTGTCTCTCAAAATGGCAACTCAAATCAATATTTTTTACAAAGTTCAGAATTTTTTTAAGCCACTAAAAAAGCAAAAAAACTATAAAAATTCAATATTGCCTTAACTCCATGTCGACATATGAAATACTGGTACGTCATATGCCGGCTCCGTGACTTAGATTCTGGCTGGCACACCGATCTCGCATCTTTACCGGCACAAGATGGTTTATGTAACTTGTTAAAACCTCTAACAGTGGCTTGTAACACATGCCAGCAGGTGGAACGTGTCATTCCATATGCCCTTCAGCGCACCCATGACTTGATCGTGGGGTGTTGATAGGTTGTCATGAAAGCCTTAAAAATGTGTGGCTCTTGGAAGAAAGGTACAAAAAAATGAAAAATTTCCACACCGTGAAGGGGTTAATGGCAATGACATGGAGAATCATGTTAGGTCATGTTTACTGCACTGTTAAACTAAAATCAAACAAAACATAGGTGGAATTGCATCTTTTCCCCATTTCCCTGCACTTGCATTTTTTTGCAGTTATATCTTACTCTTTATGGTAAAATGATGATATCAATCAAAAGTATAACTTGTCCTTTAAAAATAAAGCCCTGATACATCTACATTGGCAGAAAACAAATGGCAATTTGAAAAAGAAGATATAAACATTAACATGCAAAAATGAAAATTTGCTACGTCCCTAAGGATTTAAAATAATGTAAAAAATAAATCATGCTCTTCCTGCTCAATCTTATTTGGTGACATCACATCTAGCACATGTAACCTCTGGTACTGTACACAGAAATTAACTGCTGAGCTTAAGGGGATCTGTCAGAAGGTTTTTGCTTTATAATTTGAGAGCGTCGTAACATAGGGCTAGAAAGTCTGATTCCAGCAATGTGTACTTCTATTATGGTGCTCTCAGATTGAAAGGGAATCTGTCACCAAATTTTTATACCTAACCTGAGAGCAGGAAAATGTAGGAAAAGTGACAATGATTCTAGCGCTCCATCACTTAGTTTACTGGGTGATGTAGTTGTGACACAATCAGGTTTTTTAGATGTAGCACAGCTCTGAACGCTAACCAAGCCTACACTACAATTTTCTGTATACATTGTATATTAAGATCATCAGTCAATACAGTGCGACTCAGTATTGGTTGTGGAGTTTGACCAGGAAACACACATAGTATGCGTTGTAGCCATGCTGTAGTCTGACAGTGATGATCTCCACCTGATAAAACACTCATTGTGCTCACCTTCTCCTAGTGAATCCTCACCCGTCCCTGTAGACTGTGAGCCCTTGCGGGCAGGGTCCTCTCTCCTTCTGTACTTGTGTGTGCCTTGTTTTGCTCATGTCTATTGTACTTGTCTTTGTATGCCCCTTTCACATGTAAAGCAAAATGGAATAAATTGCGCTATAAAAATGTATAATAATAATAATAATAATTGTATTGAAACAACAGCACAAAGCTTAATAAGTGACACATCACTTTAATCAGTGTGTCAGCCGGTAACTCATATTACAATAAGAATAAATAGCAAATATCTGTTGACAGATTCCCTTTAAATAGAAAAAAAACCTGCTGACAGATACCGTTTTATGACTGGCTGTAGCAGTCACATGTTTTAGATGTGACATCATCATTGCAGCCCTGTAAAGACTGTTGAGGAGCAGCAGAAAGGAGGCACTGTAGTAGTAAGGGGCCAGAACAGAAAGGGTAATGTTATTACCGTATGGATAATTCTACTATGTAGGGGACAGAATATGGAAAACTATTACTATAATGGGGCAGAAATTGGGGACATTCTAACTATACTGGAGCCATAAGGGACATTATTGCTACATTGGGGACAGAAGGGAGGATAATATCACAATAATGAGCCAGACTGTGGACATTATTACTATATTGGGCCAAAATAATGGATTTTTTTACTTTACTGTGTGGAGTTCAGAATAGAGGACATTCTTACTACTGTATATGGGGTAAGAATATGGGACATTATAACTATAATTCAGCCAGAATAGGGGACATTATTACTCTATTGGGGCAAAAGTGGGGACATTATTTCCATTTTTGGGGCAAAATAGGAAACATTAATTTTATACGGGTGCCAGAATGGGTAATATTATTAATATATTTGCGCTAGAATGTATGATATTGTTAATTTATTGCGATTAGAATTTGAGAAATTATTACTATATTGAGGCCAGAATATAGGACATTATTACTATATTAGGGACAGAATATGAGACATTATTACTATATTGGGACCAGAATGTGGGAAATTATTTTGATATTGGGGCCAGAATGGGGGGACATTATTATTGCATGCGTCCAATTGGGGACATTATTACCGTATGAGCTACAAGCTAAACAGAATGATATATAAATTTGTTGAAAATTATTTAGTTTAACTTTTATTTTAGTCATTTACATATTTTTTCACAGCTTTAAATAGTGCAAAAACTTTGCGAAATTTCAAACTTTCAAGGTGTTTAATGCCACTAAACATGGAAAAACACCTTCATGAATTTGACCCGATGTCTCCCTGAAATAAAAGGTATACATAAAATTAGATACGTACGTATATAACATTGATTAGTGCTTGACTAAAATGTAAAATATAATATTCTTAAGCTTATCATGCATCTGCAAAACAGTGTACACAGCTCTGCACGTTATTTACACTCAGTGACTACTAAAGCTGATAACAACTGATTTGTAGATATTTCAGTCGTTGGACCCCACCAACCTGATCATGGTGACCATTCCTAAGGATAGTTCATCAATATCAAAGTAGTGAGGTCCAACGCCTGACATATTTAAAAATATAATGAAACAGCACCAGAGAACTAAAATGTGGCCCACAGGAAAACAGGATAATCCTTCTGTGGGCCTCTGTGCATGAGTGAGCCACCAACCTTTATATATTCATTTAACAATCTATCCAGTTCATTGTATATATATATATAATATATATATATATATATATATATATTATATATATATATATATATATATATATATATACAGTGCCTACAAGTAGTATTCAACCCCCTGCAGATTTAGCTGGTTGACACATGCGGAATTAACTTGGCATTGTGACATTTGTACTGTAGATCAGCCTGGAAGTGGGAAATGCACTGCAGCAAAAAAAATTTTATAATTTTTTTTTTAAAAACGTTAAAAGTTAATTCAGAGTGTCATTTATTATTCAACCCCTCAAACCACAAGAATTCTGTATGGTCCCCCTAAAGTATTAAGAAGTAGTTCAGGCACCAAGAATAATGAGCTTCACATGTGTGGATTAATGATCTCTTTTGCCAGCCTTTTCTGACTAATTAAGACCCTACCCAAACTTGTGAACAGCACTCATACATGGTCAACATGGGAAAGACAAAGGAGCATTCCAAGGCTATCAGAGACAAGATCGTGGAGGGTCACAAGGCTGGCAAGGGGTACCTACCTGTCTCCATTGTTGGGAGCATCATCCGTAAGTGGAAGGCTTATGGAACTACTGTTAGCCTTCCACGGCCTGGACAGCCTTTGAAAGTTTCCTCCCGTGCCGAGGCCAGGCTTGTCCGAAGAGTCAAGGCTAACCCAAGGACAACAAGGAAGGAGCTCCGGGAAGATCTCATGGCAGTGGGGACATTGGTTTCAGTCAATACCATAAGTAACGTACTCCACCGCAATGGTCTCCGTTCCAGACGAGCCCGTAAGGTACCTTTACTTTCAAAGCGTCATGTCAAGGCTCGTCTACAGTTTGCTCATGATCACTTGGAGGACTCTGAGACAGACAGGTTCAAGGTTCTATGGTCTGATGAGACCAAGATCGAGATCTTTGGTGCCAACCACACACGTGACGTTTGGAGACTGGATGGCACTGCATACGACCCCAAGAATACCATCCCTACAGTCAAGCATGGTGGTGGCAGCATCATGCTGTGGGGCTGTTTCTCAGCCAAGGGGCCTGGCCATCTGGTCCGCATCCATGGGAGGATGGATAGCACGGCCTACCTGGAGATTTTGGCCAAGAACCTCCGCTCCTCCATCAAGGATCTTAAGATGTGTCGTAATTTCATCTCCCAACAAAACAACAACCCAAAGCACACAGCCAAGAAAACCAAGGCCTGGTTCAAGAGGGAAAAAGTCAAGGTGTTGGAGTGGCCTAGTCAGTCTCCTGACCTTAACCCAATTGAAAACTTGTGGAAGGAGCTCAAGATTAAAGTCCACATGAGACACCCAAAGAACCTAGATAACTTGGAGAAGATCTGCATGGAGGAGTGGGCCAAGATAACTCCACAGACCTGTGCCGGCCTGATCAGGTCTTATAAAAGACGATTATTAGCTGTAATTGCAAACAAGGGTTATTCCACTAAATATTAAACATAGGGGTTGTATAATAATTGACCCACACTTTTATGTTTAAAATTTATTAAAATTCAACTGAGCAACATAACTTTTTGTTTTGTAAGATTTATGCTTCTGTTAATAAATCCTACTCTCGTTTGCAGTTTGAAGGCTCTAACTTATTTGCATCTTATCAAACCAGCTAAATCTGCAGGGGGTTGAATACCACTTGTAGGCACTGTATATACTGCTATATTTGTGATTGAGTATAATGTCACATTTGCATCTAGTTAAGAAGTGATGCATGGATTTGGATATTGGTGGCCCTTGGCAACCCTGTCCGACTCTGCCTGCTGGTCTAACACAATATACTGCATGTAGAAAAATAAACAGCACTCAAATCTGTTATGAAAAAAATAAAATACTTCTAATTAACCCATGTGGCAATGTTTCAGTTTTATCACAGAAACTTTCTAACATCGAAATGTTGCCATATAGGCTAATAAAAATACCTTTACTTTTTCATATTTGATTGGATTGTTGTTTTTTTTTTACAAAGATGATTAGATAGATAGATAATAGATAGATATTAGATAGATATGTGATAGATATATATTAGATAGATAGATAGATAGATAGATAGATAGATAGATATGGGGCAGCAGGGTGGCTCAGTGTTAGCATTGCAGAGCTGGAGTCCTGGGTTCAAATCCCACAAAGTACAACATCTGCAAAGAGTTTGTATGTTCTCCTTGTGTTTGCGTGGGTTTCCTCCCACATTCCAAATACTTAATCTTTGGAATGACATACTGATAGGGACTTTAGATTGTGAGCCCCATTGGGGACAGCGATGATAATGTGTGCAAACTGTAAAGCGCTGAGGAATATGTTAGCGCTATATAAAATAAAGAAAGAAAGAGATATGGGATAGATGTCAGGAATTTTCATTGTATTAAATATCTTCCTTTGACTTCAGAACTATAAAGTACAATGTTTTTTTTCTAATGAAAACTAATTTTAATACTATTACAGCACATAATGTAACTACCCCCTTCATGAAACAAAATAGCATTTAGTCTCTAAAAAGGAAAAGAGATACTATCCGTTTTCTTTTAATGTAACAGGGTTAAATCCTATCTCTAAAAGCAAGACTTTTGCTTATATTAATCCATTAAATTTGCAAAAATCTGCTCTAGAGATAAGTGAATGATCTCAACCAGCCTCTATATTTTTGAACTGACTGACCAAAATAAAGTAAGTATTAAAGCATTGCATTAAAAGGATTTCTTCTTTAATTCTTTGATATTCTTGCTAGATAAGCTAATTTATTTAGTAACATTTGAAAGTTTAATTCTGATTTATGTATTTTAATTAATGTGGTATGCCAAGACTCTATGGATTTGTAGCTTTATCTCTTTCTCAATCTGGGTGTCTTTGAATTCTTTGACATCAGTTATGGTAAGCATCAGGACCTGACAGTCAGCTACCATGTAGGAAATGTTGTAAGTCTTCACATTGCTGTAAGTGAGATAAAAGACAGCAGACACATATTAAATCACTTAGCAGCTAAAGAAATACTGTATGAAAATTAACTCATAGTCGAGTAATGTTAATCTGACAAGGTGATAATTAAAGACTCTGAATGCACATCTTCCACATTGGAATGTCATTAAGAAGATGTGATTAGGATGTTGAAACTTGAGAATAGGGTTTGATAAAAGCATAGTATTAATACAAATTTATAGGATCTGTAATGTATACTAAGAGGCTACCTCCAGGAAGTAACACTGAAACTGGAGAATAAAAGCTTGTACTTTAATACTTTAATGTTGTGTAGCAATTAATGTCTTACCAGTGAACTGTACATTTAATATAAATCATAATAGTGAATGAATTCTTCTGGTAAATAGAACCAGATGAAGGAATTTCTTTGGAAAATAAATGCAACTGCTTTTAATGCAGTCTATAGTCCATTAACTAATGTAATAGAAACACGAGGTAAAACTATGTTGCTGATTGTTACTCTACTAAGTAAGTAAAAGACACTTGTCTGGCCCTGATCCAGGGTTGGCTTCTTCAATTTTTATGATTGGAGGACAAATTATGGTATCTTCCAAGCCACAATGTATTTCAGTAGTGAATTTGTCCTAAACTACCATTAAATAACATTTATAACCACGAGAAAGTCCTAAACTATATATCAACATGTTAGAGCTGGCACTCCACATAAATCACTACTACACATATCGCTAATGACTCTGCACGCAACAAGTGTTCCAGCATGAAAAATGTAAAATTATAAACTTTTATTGATAGGCATATAACATACAAATATACGAAATATAAAAGACAAAAATGCCCAGTAGGAGGAATAAGACAAAACGCTACATAGGTAAGAAGGTATATGTAATATAATCCAGCAAAATAAGAATTACTATGTGAAAAACATCCTAAACTAGCCTTTAGAAGGCATATGCCCCAATGGTTTCATGTGAATCTAGGCAAATAGCCATACAGCTGTGACAATCGAGAAATTAACCCCTAGTAAATGAATACTAACAGGACTCAAAAAAGAGCTCCGCAATTATATTAAAGGGTCACGCCACTGGAGTGAACTCAATAGTCCTATATGCAGGGACGGCTATAACACACATAAAGATTCACAGATGTAATAGTGAGTGATAACTAGTTGAACTCAAAAAAGGCCTCCGCAATGTCTCAAAAGGGTCTTGCCACTAGAGTGAACTGAATAGTCCTACATCCAGGGACCGCTAACACATGTAATACAATATAACAAATAAGCTGGTAAATTACCTAAATACCGGACTGTGCAAGTGTGCGTGGCAGATCCTCCTCCACCCCAACGCGCGTTTCGCTAAAGCTTCTTCCGGGGGCGTGTCTAGACATGGGTGGTTACTACTTAAATATCGGGAAGCTACCAATCAGAAGACACAGATGAATGGAGGGGAGTGCTGTGTGTAACGTCATCATTCTGACCTCATTGGCGCATGCGTGGATTTATGCCGCTGGATAAAAAGATACTTCCTATAACACGCTCATTGAAAAGCCAGCAAGGAAGCCCGCGATTCAATGCTAGAGCATGTATGGAAGTAAACAGCGCCTACAATTACATGCATGCGTACCAGTAGAATGAAGCGCAAAAAATAATAAATAAAGTGATAAATAGCTATATGCAATCAAACCTATAATATGTATGTGCGATATCCTAAATAATCCATTATACGTGCGCAGTGTCAAAAGTTGAAGTGCGCAGTGTAAACAATTAAGATGAGTACTGATGCATAATGAAATAAACATAAAAACATAATATAATACTATAATACCTAGGGTCATAATCAGAACAAGACCATCTATTATAAAATACAACAAAACAAAAAAACAAAAAATATTCATCTATAGAAAACATATGTGATCTTCTATATAGGCTATAAGTCCCATATGTGCTAAGGAATATCTTGAGACGAACTTGAGGCCAAAAAATATATATTTTCTTCTGTGTCACAAATTCCGTAGATCTTCTGAAATGGCACACTGCTTCAACCAAGATGCTTCAAAACTAGTAGAACACGAACACCATGATAGTAACAATTATCTGTCAAAATAATCAAAACAATTAATGACAAAACAAACAACATTGTAATTAAAACCACCCACCCATAAAACAGATACCACTAGAGAGGAAAGAATACTGTCTATAATACTACTTATATGTAAATAACATCACCTTACAAAAAGGAGGAAAAACCCAGGCTTTCATTAAGACCAAATGGACTCATAGTCCCCAGTCTATAGATCCATTGACTTTCTTTTTGGGCTAAAACTCTACCCAGGTCGCCACCTCTAATCCCAAGAGAAACCAGGTCTATACCCTTAACCTGAAGTCCCCTCGCATTGCAGTCATGATATTTCTTGAAGTGTCGGGGCAAGGTTTTTAATAATGAAACATCATTAATTGTTCTTGCCTTTTCAATGTCTCTCACATGTTCTCTAGTGCGAATTTTAAGTTCACGTGTGGTAAGACCTATGTAGATCTTACCACACGGACATTCTGCATGATAAATCACACCTTGCAAGGAACAATTGATATGGCACCTGATAGAAAAAGACCTAGACCTATTTTGATTGGAAAAGCTAACTGCTTTAACCATGTTCAAACACCCCTTACACATCCCACAGGGGAAAAAAACAGGCTTTCCCATATTCCTTTTAGTTCTAATTTTACTTTCTTCAGAAATATAGTGGCTATGTACTAAGACGTCTTTAAGATTTTTAGAATGTCATGCCACAAACGAAGGAACCACTGGGAGAACCTTTTTTAAGATAGGATCGACTGATAGAATCGCCAATGTTTCTTAATGATGTTAGTCAGGTCATGCCATTGTCGATTGTAGGTAGAAATGAAACGTACCTTATTAACACTTGAGTCATCTTTGACAGCCTTTTTGAGATTTTTTTGAGGCCCATAGAGAATTTGATCCCTCTTTACCATAGAAGCTCGCACATATCCTTGGCAAATTGATTTTCTGCTGTAACCTCTGTCCTCAAATCTTCTAGCTAATTCCTTGGATTGTATTTCAAAATTATTAGAATCTGAACAAATTCTCCGGATTCTCAAGAACTGGCCTATCAGGATTAGTGTTGAGCGATACGATACCGCAAGTATCGGGTATCGGCCGATATTAGCTCTATCGGACTTTCGATACTTAGTTCCGATATTTTCGTCTTATCGGATACCGGAATCGGAATTGTCACTGTCACTGTCAGTGTCCGTCGGTCGGGTCTGTCAGGTGTCAGCGGCACTTACCTGGCAGAAGATCTCCGGGGGTCACGGGCTGGACTGCTTGATGGCCGCCATCATCTTTCCCCGGCGGTCACATGCAGTTTCTCGCGATAACTGCAGTGACTGCTGGGTAATACCGGCCGTAAAGTAGTCAGTCCGATGACGTCACCGCCGGGGAAGCAGGTAATCAGCTGTGCTGCGTCGAGATGACAGGCTCTGCCAGTTATTGCGATGTAGCAGAGCTGGATCGTCGTGGGACTGTCGTTACTATGGACTGCGTCGGACAGGTGGTATACTGTTGGTTTGTTTTTTTTCTTTTTTTACAGGAGATCGATGGCGTCGCAGGAATGAGTGTATACTAAAATTAATGAAAACTGTGTTGTCTCTTTTATTTCATTAAAAGACATTTTTCTTGCTGTGTCTTTTTTTTATACATTTAAAAACTTTGGGATTAATAATGGATCGGTGTCTTATTGACACCTCTCCATTATTAACCGGGCTTATTGTCACCGTGCAATCAACGGTGACATTAACCCCTTATTACCCCACTTGCCACCGCTACAGGCAGTGGGAAGAGCCGGGTAAAGTGCCACAATTGGCACATCTTTTGATGCGCCAAATGTGGGGCTGCTGTAGCCTGGTATTATCAGGCTGTTGAGGGCCAAAATCCATGGGCCTTGACAGTCTTTTAATACCAGGCCGCAGCAGTCTGCATTTTACTTGGCTGGTTAACAAAAATAGGGGGACCTCTACGCCGTTTTTTTTTCGAGGGGATCCCCTATTTTTGTTAACCAGCCAAGCTAAGCAGACTGCTGTGGCCTGGTATTATCAGGCTGGCAAGGTCCATGGATATTGGATCCTTACCAGCCTGAAAAACCAGGCCTCAGCAGTCTGCTTCATCTGGCTGGTTAACAAAAATAGGGGGGACCCCACGCCACATTTTTTTCGAGGCGATCCCCCATTTTTGTTAACCAGCCAAGATATGCAGACTGCTGTGGCCTGGTATTATCAGGCTGGCAAGCAGGGTCGGACTGAGGCACCGGGACACCGGAGAAACCTACGGTGGGCCCCAGCTCCTGCGTGGTGGGCCCTGATTTGAAAGGATAGGTCGCGGGGCAGAGGGGGCGGTGGCCCCGGGGCCCGTGCTCTGAGGGGGCCCACCCGGAGCTACTATACAGTTACATTCTGCGGCAGAGCAGGGAGAATCGCTCTCCCTGCTCTGCCGCCCGGAAGCTATGGGGCCTGAACAGGCGTTGGGGGGCCCGGTGCCAGCAGTGGGCCCCCCACCCGTCATCGGAGGGTCAGCTGTATCGGCATCCAGCCGATAAAGCTGACCGCATGGAGAGAGAAGGAGCGAGCGCTCCTTCTCTCCCATAATCCCCCTCTCAGCGTATGACAGCGGGCGCAATAACATCACCTGCCGGCGCCCGCTGTCAGACGCTGAGAGGGAGAACAGTGAGCAGCACAGGAGCCGGGAGGTGAGTTATTTATTTTTTTTTTTTAATGGGGGTGCAGTCGAGTCCTGGCTGGAGAAGTCGTCATGTCGGTGTGGGCCAGATGGAAAAGACATGAAAAGTGAACAATTCCATTAGAAAGAACATCAGCGGTAAGTCATTATCTGTACCTGTGCTGTAATCTATTATATGTTCTGTAGGACTGGTATTATTTAACACAGACCATATGGCGGTAATATCAATATTGGTCTTTTTATATATAGATTATTTTGGCCAACAGCGCTGTCATTTGCTGAGGTTCTCTGATGATGGGCCCACTCAGAAGTTTTGCCCCCACTAAACCAAAACCCTAGCTACACCTATGGCTCTCTCTCTAGTCTTTCTTTTCGCTCTCTGTTCTTTCCTTCTCGCTCTCTGTTCTTTTTTCTCTCTGTTCTTTCTTTCTCTCTTTTCTTTCTTTCCTCTCTTTCTATCTCTGTTTGTTCTTTCTCTCTCGCTGCTCTTTCTTTCTTTTCCTCAGTACCATCCACTGTGCCCTCATTACCAGTCAGTGTGATCAGCAGTGCTAAATGGTTACGCTTGGGGCGAGGATATCGGTGTGATTAGCTGTGAAATGGGTGTTGTCGGGGCGTGGCCTAAAATTTTCAGCGGCGCGCAACACGCGCCGCAGCCTTTAATCCTCTTTCCTGTCTTCCAAATTTGGGAGGTATGCTGTATGACCTCCCTACAACTTCTGGCCATGCTCCTGATGAGCGCGACGGATGGTCTCGTGAGGGATCTCCTCCCACACCTGGACTAAAGCATCCACCAACTCCTGGACAGTCTGTGGTGCAACGTGGCATGGCCTAAAATTTTCTGCAGCATGCACAGCGTGCCACAGCCTTTGTCCCTCTTTCCCTTATTCAAAGGTTGGGAAGTATGATGTTGGGCCGCAAGAATATATTTTCTCTGGTGGGCCAAGGTACTCCAGTCCGACGCTGCTGGCAAGGTCCATGTATGTTGGCTCCTTAACAGCCTTAAATACCATGCCTCAGCAGCAGGGGCGTACATATAAATCATGGGGCCCCATAGCAAAAGTCTGAATGTTCCCCACCCCCCCAAAAAAAAAACCCAGAGGCATTGTAAATGTAAAGTGCCAGCACAGTGAGGGAAGATGAGTCGCACAGAGACAGGGGTTTTGGGGGTACTCGGCACCGATCACGTCGACTTCTATGGGGGATGTCACGAGTAGCACAGCTCGGTCCGTGACCTGGGCGATCACTGGAATGTGGGATATTTCCAGGGGATGATAGAATGTTCGTGTAGTTTGTCGTGACGCCACCTGTAGTACCTGGTCAGGGTGTCCAGCGCTGCTGTGCAGGTCCTCTGGAAGGGATGGTGTACTGCAGGTAGGTGAAAAGTCATCTACAGGTAACACGCTATCCTTCCAGGGCAGATAGATGTGAGATAGAGCAATGGTGCAAAGTGATGTAGCAGAGTGGACTATGCGACGTAGTAAGAAAGCAGGAAACACTTCAAGTTAAACGTTGCATAATAAAATTTTTAATAAGAACATTACAAAAGTGCAAATAGCATTAGTGCCGGAGTTCGTGGAGACTTCTTAGGACTACCCCCACCGGGGTAACTTCACAGTGTCCTTTACTTGTGCTTGTGGAGGACCCGCTCCAAACCTCCAACTGTGGTCTTGGGTGGGCTGCAAGACTTTCCTTGAGCAGACCTCACTTTCGGCCACACCAAACGGGTTTTTAGTTTCTGAGGTAGTTGAAAATAATGCACAGTTAAGTTTTTTGTAAAACCAAGATGGAGCACCGAAGTGCCAACTATTTACAGAAAAGTTTGTGAGCCAGTACAGTTCATGGCTTCAAAGTTCAACATTTTGATTACAGTGAAACACCATTACCCAACCTGGGTATATTAAGGCAACAATAAACTTGTTCTTCTGAACATTCACCCGTCCGGGTACATCAAACCATTACCCAACCTGGGTATATTAAGGCAACAATAAACTTCTTTTTATGAACATTCACCCGTCCGGGTACATCAATAATTTAACTATTTACATACAGAGACCCTGTCCGGGTTATTTAGACTTCTTTGGCTGGCCTCTTACAGGTACCACCTGGTACTGTTCTGGAGCTTGCCAAACATCCGTGACAGGAGGTCCACCCAGACCTGATGACGTCGTGTGGCCTGTACAGTGACGTCTTGACCCGCTATCTGGGTCTGTGTGGCCACCTCTTTCGTCTCCCTCCGGGTCTGGACCCCTATGTCCCGGACTGAACGAACCCCAGGGGGCCTAACAGGCGCCGGGTACGGGCCAGCTATCATTATCATGTCCATAGCTGGGGCTGCTGAGGAGACCACTGAGGGAGGCTGGGGAGATTTACGGCATGGGGTGGGCACTTGTGCAGAGGCCTGGTTGGGGGAGGCTGAAGGCTCGTAGGGTCTGTCAGTTTCCTGACACTCTGGGGAGTAGGGGTCGCACCTGGTAACATTTAGGGCGTACCATCCATTGTAACCCCAGTGTCGGGTGTAAGTCACCAAGTCTCCTGGCAACAGGTCCCTCCCCGGGTGTCCTTCTGGGAGGTGAGCCTCCACTCCCGCCGGGTTACAAAAACTTCTAAATAAAGTCCAGGCTCCTGGATGAAGCCCCAACCACCTTTTAACTTAAAGTTCCGTACTGCACCCTTACGCCGTGGCTCCCTCACCGTACTTTTATCCTTTCTCATACGTGCCTTCTCTGCCAGGTCCTTCTCCAGGTGACTTGCCGAAGCTTTTGAGATTCTCGCTGCTCCCTTTGTCGCTCTGCTTCTCGCTCCCGACGTCTCCACTCTTCCTCCTGACGCCGGTTGTAATTCTCCTCCACCAGCAGCTCCATGTCTCCACCATCAAACGCCAGCTTACGATGTCCGGTTTGCGGCAGCTCTCCTGGCGCCCGCCAGTCCTGGCGGCGCTCACCTGTGGCGGAAGCAGCCGGCTCTGGAACAGATGACGGTCGGGGCTCCGGTACAGGCAGGTAGAGCTCTGGTGCCTGCGCGGCCTCCTCCATGAGGACGGGTGTCGCTTCTTCTGCCTCAGCGACGGGGGCAGACAGCGGGATCTGGGTGCTGGTGCGGCGTTTTCTGCAGGAACGGGTGCCTCCACTGTGATACTGGCAACCGGTTCAGATTGCAAGGGCTGGGATGCCCGCACGGCCTCCTGTACTGGAACGGGTGCCTCCACTGAGATACTGTCAACCGGTTCAGATTGCAAGGGCTGGGATGCCCGCACGGCCTCCTCTACTGTAACGGGTGCCTCCACTGAGATACTGTCAACCGCTTCAGATTGCAAGGGCTGGGATGCCCGCACGGCCTCCTCTACTGGAACGGGTGCCTCACCTTCCGGTACAGACACTTCAGGGGGTAAGAGGGATTGGCGCCGCTCCAATTGTAGTTTTAGGGCCCGCCAGCTCGCTTCCATCCTGGCGACCTCCTCCGGTGCCGGGCCAGGTCTCTCAGGGTATCCTCCGCTTCTTCCAGCGTAGGAGGGTTTCCAGGCCGGGTGCCAAACGGTGGCTCCGTGGCGATCGGGTCGCTTCCGTGGGGGGTGAGCTCTGACTCCTCCATCCCTTCCCACTTCTGCTCACGTCCATTCGCCATCTCTGCCAAGTCACATGTGTCATTAGCATCAGGAGAGGCGACATCTTTTGTAGGGAGGCGGGACCTTCGCGTTCGTTTCCGCCCACTGAGGAGGATGAGGATGCGGAACTCCAGAGCTGTGGGGCACGATCTTACATTGCAGTAACATTTAGAGTGTGCGGACATCGTTTTCGCGCCACGGAGTGAGTGTACGCCCACGAGAGCATGCCCTTATTCTTCACCTGTGCCTCGTGGCGCAGATATGACGGACAAATGGCAAATACAGTCTATGATGATTTTTGCAATTCTCAAGCAAAAAAACAGTTCAATTAAGGCACACAGGACTCGCTTATAGCGAGCTTCTGAATCCTGTTCGTGACGCCAAAGTTGAGTCGCACAGAGCCACAGGTTTTGGGGTACTCGGCACCAAGCCCATCGACTTCTATGGGGGATGTGACGGGTAGCACAGCTATGTCCGTGCCCTGGTCGCTCACTGGAATGTGGGATATTTCCAGGGGATGATAGAATGTTTGTGTAGTTTGTCGTGACGCCACCTGTAGTACCTGGTCAGGGTGACCAGCGCTGCTGTGCAGGTCCTCTGGCAGGGATGGTGTAGTGCAGTTAGGTGATAAGTCTTGTACAGGTAAGACGGTATCCTTCCAGGGCAGATAGATGTGAGATAGAGCAATGGTGCAGAGTGATGTAGCAGAGTGGAGTATGCGACGTAGTAAGAAAGCAGGAAAGGAAACAATTCTTACTACAAAGACATGCAGCATAAGGCTGCCTCAACCCCTCCCATCCAACTAGCTACACCCTGTTCTAACCAGCCTGAGCTAGACCATCCCATTGGGTCCGCCTACACTCAGCTGGCATAGTGTACTGTTGAATGCAGTGGTTGGAGTCAATGGGGTGTTTCCTCCTTACCTGAGATTAAGTTGTCACACCCTGGGTGCGATGCAACATCTCTGTGGCGACTGGACCCTCGGGTGCTTCTGTCTTTCACAAATGCCGGCTTTACCCGGCAATTGAATCAGAGGCTATTTTACTGTGTAGAAGTGAAAAAACTATAAATATATGTATATATATATGTCACAATGACATGTATATATATATATATATATATATATATATATATGTATTCTAAGTGTGTATATTTTGTGTTTTCAAGGAAAGAAAGTGTTTTTTTAGTTACGATATTTTGTTCCCATAGACTTACATGGGACTTCCGGTATCGGAATCGGATATCGCCGATATTTAGTGATATCGACGATACCATTCCGATCCGATATTTTTAGATATCGAGCAGTATCGCTCAACACTAATCGGGATACCTTTGATCATTGAAGACGGATGTGACGATTGTGCCAACAATAAGGAATTTGTTGCCGTTGGCTTCCGAAAAACGTCAGTATTCAAACTTCCATCTTCGGTTACTGAAATTAAGATGTCCAAAAATTCCAATTGTCTTCCTGATTGATAGGTAAGTTTAACATTGATGTCATTATTGTTAAGTCTCTTGAAGAAATGGTCTAATTCCTGGATGGTACCCTCCCAAATGAAAAAGACGTCGTCTATATATCTCATCCAGTTATGGACTAATTCCGCTCCCTGGATGAGATCAGTTTGAAAAATGCGTCTTTCCCAGGCCCCCAAAAATAAATTAGCATAGGCCGGGGCACATGACGCCCCCATTGCTGTACCCTGCAATAGCAAAAAAATTTCTCCATTAAATGTAAAAACATTATGATGTAATAAAAATTCTAATAATCTCAATACAAGGTCAGCAATGTTAATAATTTAACTCTGGTGGTTACAAGCGGTACTGGACTGTCCAGTGAAGATTGTGAGGAGTGGAAATCAGTTGTTACTGACTGGTCTTATATGAGGGAGTCGCCTTCCCATCAGGGTTGCCGGTGATCAATTGTTCTGGTCTCATCCTTGAGTCCTGTTTCCTTTGTAGCCTGCTGTGTCGTGTCTGCATCTCCTGCTAACAGATAAGACATTTTCTTCTTTTTGTTTTTGTGCTTGATTTTTGCATTTTGTCCTGCACTTCTGTGGGGGCCTTCAGGGTCCCCTCCGGTGGCTTTTGCCCTCTCAGTTTAGTTCAGCCACTGATGTTTGTACTTTTGCTGTTTCCAGTTTTTTCAGTGGCTGCTGTTTTGATTTTGTTACACCAGAGAACTAATTTAGGTGGTAGAGGTCGTGTGATCTCAGGTGATTTTGAAATTAGTAGAGTTGGTGCTTTTCAGGGTTTTTGGGATTGCAGTAAGTGCCCTTCCTATCCTTTTCTATTTAGGTATTTTGGGCCCCAACGTTTGCTCATACTATTTTCTGTCTGTGTCAGTATTTCATCTTGTCTAAACGCCATTACATGTTTGGGGGCTTTCTATGTTCTTTGGGGATCTGCTCCGGGGCAGATAGCTTTCCTCTTTCTATCTATAGGTGTAGTTAGTTTCTCAGGCTGTGACGAGGCGTCTAGGACCAACGTAGGAACGCTCCACGGCTGCCTCTAGTTGTGGTGGTTAGTCAGGGTACTGCAATCTCATAGATTCCAACTTCTCTGGTGTATTGCCTTTTTTACCTGCACTCCTCAGCTACCGAAACATAACACCTTAGCACATATGGGACTTATAGCCTATATAGAAGATCACATATGTTTTCTATAGATGAATATTTTTTGTTTTTTTGTTTTGTTATATTTTATAATAGATGGTCTTGTTCTGATTATGACCCTAGGTATTATAGTATTATATTATGTTTTTATGTTTATTTCATTATGCATCAGTACTCATCTTAATTGTTTACACTGCGCACTTCAACTTTTGACACTGTGCACGTATAATGGATTATTTAGGATATCACACATAATATTGATTATTCCATATTATAGGTTTGATTGCATATAGCTATTTATCACTTTCTTTATTATTTTTTGCGCTTCATTCTACTGGTAGCATGCATGTAATTGTAGGCGCTGTTTACTTCCATACATGCTCTAGCATTGAATCGCGGGCTTCCTTGCTGGCTTTTCAATGAGCGTGTTATAGGAAGTATCTTTTTATCCAGCGGCATAAATCCACGCATGCGCCAATGAGGTCAGAATGATGACGTTACACACAGCACTCCCCTCCATTCATCTGTGTCTTCTGATTGGTAGCTTCCCGATATTTAAGTAGTAACCACCCATGTCTAGACACGCCCCCGGAAGAAGCTTTAGCGAAACGCGCGTTGGGGTGGAGGAGGATCTGCCACGCACACTTGCACAGTCCGGTATTTAGGTAATTTACCAGCTTATTTGTTATATTGTATTACATGTGTTAGCGGTCCCTGGATGTAGGACTATTCAGTTCACTCTAGTGGCATGACCCTTTTGAGACATTGCGGAGGCCTTTTTTGAGTTCAACTAGTTATCACTCACTATTACATCTGTGAATCTTTATGTGTGTTATAGCTGTCCCTGCATATAGGACTATTGAGTTCACTCCAGTGGCGTGACCCTTTAATATAATTGCGGAGCTCTTTTTTGAGTCCTGTTAGTATTCATTTACTAGGGGTTAATTTCTCGATTGTCACAGCTGTATGGCTATTTGCCTAGATTCACATGAAACCATTGGGGCATATGCCTTCTAAAGGCTAGTTTAGGATGTTTTTCACATATTAATTCTTATTTTGCTGGATTATATTACATATACCTTCTTACCTATGTAGCGTTTTGTCTTATTCCTCCTACTGGGCATTTTTGTCTTTTATATTTCGTATATTTGTATGTTATATGTCTATCAATAAAAGTTTATAATTTTACATTTTTCATGCTGGAACACTTGTTGCGTGCAGAGTCATTAGCGATATGTGTAGTAGTCATTAAATAACATTGACAATACCATTGACAACTATACTAGAAAAATATGGAAAGAATTTCTAATCACTAATCACTCACTATGGCTGGAGTCACACACAACGTATAAAAAAAATCGGTCCATTTTTCACGGACGAGAATCGCACAAATGTTCCCTGAACAGTGATCCATATGTCATCCGTTTGCAATGTGAGGATGCAATTTTCTCGCATCTAAGCATCTGTGTAACATCTTTATGGCATCCATACGACTTGCAAAATGGACATATAATGGATCCATGGCCTCAAATATTTGTGAAAACATATATACAGTCCATATATATATATATATGTATATATGTCAGTGAGACATATATATATTTATATTTCATACAGAGGTAGAAAGCAGAATAGCCGATAATTCAATTGTCAGCTTCTATAAAATCACTACAGAACCCGACAGGATATGAGACATGGTTTACATACAGTAAACCATTGTATATCCGTTAGATTTATATATGTCCCTCACTAATAATGTTAGTAGTGTATGTGCGTAAAATTTTGGAGTTGTAGGTGTTAAATTAAAGGATTAATTCACGGAAAAAACTTGCGTGGGCAATTTTCTCCGCAGAGAGGGCAAGCCAATGACTGAGTGCAGAAATTAATAGCCATGTGAGGGACCATTGTTTTTGGGCCCCCCTGGCTAAAAAAATCTGTCCCCAGCCACCCCAGAAAAGACGCATCTGTAAGATGCGCCAATTCTGGCACTTACACTCTCTCTTACCATTGCCCTGCAGTGGGTGGCATAGTGGGTAATAAGGGATTAATGTCACCTTGCTATTGAAAGGTGAGATTAAGCCTGATTAATAATGGAGAGGAGTCAATAAGACAACTATTCATTATTAATCCACTTTAAAAAAAAACACACACATTAAGAATAAAGAGTTTTAATGAAATAAATAAACACACATTTTTTCCATCTTTATTTAACTCCCAATCCATTTGAAGCCATCGATCTCCTGGAAAAAATAAAGCATAAAAAAGCAACTATATACCCATACCTGTCTGCTGTACAGTCAAGTCCCTTGCTGCAATCCATCTGAAGGGGTTAAATAGTTTACAACCCGAGGTGGTGCTAATGTGACCTGCCAGGCTGTAAACCATGGAGGAATGAAGGAAAAGCTGCCTGCACAGCCTCCCCGCCTGACCAGAGATGAAGTGATTAGCATGGGAAAGTTTCTGGACATTTTCCAATGCTGTCAGTTCACCGTGAGTCAGGCGGGGAGTGTGCACAGCATCCGTGACTACCGCTGACGTATGATTTTACAGCATAGCGCACTGAATTGCCGGCTTTTCTAAAGGACACCGGTGTGTATTTCTCACAAGTCAGACTGATGGTCCGTGTGGTGTGCGAGTTTTTCTCGCACCCATAGACTGGCAATTCTCGGCCGCTATACGCTGCAAATTGCAGCATGCTGCGATTTCACTTGCACATGTAATACAGCTGAGAAAAAAAAACGGTGATGGGACCTGTCCCATAGCTTAACATTGGTCTGAGTGCTATGCGATTTTTTTCTCGCAAAGCACTCGTCCATATTTCTCTCTAGTGTGACTCCAGCCTAATAGTGATAAGAGAGCACAAAATTGCTTGGGTGCTCGACCTGAGCAATGAGCCCAATGTAAGTCTATAGGAAACCCGACCTTTTTTGTCCCAATCTCCCCCGGAGGTCTTTTGAGGTTCTAAAAACTGCGGAAATCTATGGGAAAAGTGCTCAAATGACATGGGAACATCATGGGGAAGACGCCTGGAGGCATTTTTGACTCCCAGGTCACTGCTGTGAACAATGTTGCATTTGAAATTTAGCAGAGAATATGTGTGTCTATCTGCGGCTGTCTGCGTGTGTGTGCGTGCGGTTGTGTGTGTGCGCGGCTGTCTGTGTGTATGTGGGTGTCTGTGTGTGTGTGCAGGTGTCTGCTTGTGTGTGTAGGTGACTGCAGGTGTGTGTGTGAAGTAACACTACCGCCGGTACTGTAGGTCACAGCACTGGGGGATCATGTTAGCAGATGTCATCATGATTCCCCAACTGACTGTGACCCACAGCAGTGAAGCAGGCTTGGCCCGCTGAGACTAATGCTCCCATCGGGCTATCTCTGGTGTCACTGATAACAGGGACAACAGATGCCACTGATGGGAGAGTAGTATCATCTGTCGGCACCTGGGCCGATGAGACTACTGCTCCCATCGAGCTATCTCTGGTGTCACTGCTAACAGTGACAACAGGTGTCGCTGATGGGAGAGTAGTATCATTTGCCAGCACCTGGAAAGTTATGGGCCATCCACGGTTCCGGACAAATAATCAAATTCTCAGGGATGGGAGAAGAGTGGCTGCACAAGCCCAGGGGATGCGCAGAGTGTGGGAGGAGCAGCCTAGGAGATAAGTGGCAGCTCCTCATTTTGAGCTCAGTTCTTCTACTGGCAGGAAGTCTCTTACCTGACGTGGCCAAGGGAACCACGTAACTAACATTTGAACCTGTGATCCATTAGCATCTCCCTGTGGTGACATGCTACATAACACGGTAATTGCAATCTATTTATACCCTAACCTTTGTACTACATTCGTGACTGCATACTTGTATATATTTATTCTTGTATATATATCTGTTTATTTCTCTTGTGCCTTTTCGGCGATTAAATATAAAATTAATCTTGGGCTGCTCTTTTATCTCGATTCCTGAATCCGCATGTCGGCACGCTCTGTTGATCAATTATACGCTCCCCGGGTTGGTTTCTGACCTGATATAAGCCTGTTGTTGGACGTGCTTATGTCGAATGAGGAACTTTTGGCAAAATACCATACTTTTTAGTGAGGAACTCTGATAGTGAAAGCCTGGGAGGTTTATATATATATATCCCCATCCTGGACTGATGATATATATCCCCCCTCACTGGGACCGTGTTAATGACTCGTACCTATAAGGGAAGACTTTCCGGTGACTATTTGCCCTCGGTGCAGTTCCCTGACTGACCTGGGGCAAATGGTGGTGCCAGAAAACCTATCCCTGCTGGGTCGATTTCTCCCCTTCCCCGAGAAGAGCGAAGTTGATACCCTCTTCCCCTGTGCAATCCATCACAGATTGGTGGCAGCAGTGGGATCGAGTTAATAGTGTGCTTGGGATCCCTTCTCCCAGACACTAAGGACTAACAGCAGTAGCTTTTGCTGCTGCAGTCTTAAGATCAGCTCAGCACTAGACAGTCCGAGTGCAAGTACTGTAGAGTTGTGGGTGCTTGGGTTGCCGCTGTGTCCGTGTCCGAGTGCTGAAAAGACTGGCTGCAAGCACTCAAAGCTGGACAAGAATGATGGCCACAGAGCTAGCCCGTAAAGCTGAGAATGACTAAACTAGCTCCAACGAAGGAGTGAAACGGGGAGTCCCGCCTCTCGCTGACAGTGCACTACCCTGCAGGTGAATGCCCTCCTACTGCCATTCTCCTCGGACAGCTCAGGTCTGAAGCCCTCTATCAAGCTGCCCTGGCCAGACTCGAGGTGGGGAGCGAGGAAGCCTATGCAGTCCTCCTGAAAGCAGCAGAGCGCTAGGCAGATCGGGAGGCAACATAACGCCAGGCAAAGCGAGAGGCAGCACAAGTAGAGCTGGAGTGCGAGGTGATGGAACGCCGTGAAGCTACAGCATCAGCTGGAGTTGGCTCATCAGGGTCTCCTACGGCTCACCACAGCACCTACGGAACCCAAGACAGCCAAGGTGCGAGCAAAGGACTTCCCCTGCTGGAGAAAGACAGAGACATGGACTCCTTTCTGCGGGCCTTTGGGGGGACCTGCCGACAGTAACATCTGGTCTCGGATGAGTGGGCCAAGTATCTGACACTCCATTTGAAGGATAAGTCTCTGAAAGCTTTGGGGGACTTACCTGCTGGGGTGGAACAGGACTACGAGAGCATCAAACAGGCCCTGATCCAGCAGTTCAACCTCACCCCAAAGTCTTACCACAGGAAGTTCCAGAGCCTGCAAAAAGGCCCCAAGGAAATGTGGGCCGACCTCATTGGGGCCCTTAAGAGAGCTGCAGAGCACTGGACCAAGGATCTGGTGCTCACTACCGGCCAGGAGATCCAGGAAGCATTTGTCATGGATAGTGTTGAGCATTCCGATACCGCAAGTATCGGGTATCGGCCGATATTCGCTGTATCGGAATTCCGATACTTAGTTCCGATATTTTTCCTATATCGTATACCGGAATCGGAAGTTCCCATAATTCTTTGAGAGGCACTGTGATTTTAGTCAGCCAATGAGGAATCCTACGAAGTGTGGGCACATCCTGTAATGCTGCGGTCATCTTAACTAATGGCATGGCTGTGATTGGCTGCATTTTAGCGTCACTGTGCTGTGAACTCAGTTAGGGACAGAACGCTGCTCTGCTGACTCTGAGGGACAGTTAGAGATTGCGATTTTGTGTACTGTGCTTTAGGCAGGCTAGTTTACCAACCGCTGTGTAAAGCTTCCTTTTGCCTTGCAGTGTTGTTTTAACAGCTCTGTGCAAGGTGTGTGTGTGAGAGTGCAGGTGACGCTGCAGTTTGCTCTGCATCCACCGCTGTTTGTAGGCATCTGCACGTGTCACTCACTGACTCTTTTTTTATTTTATTTTGTGGAATTGGTGCAGCTCCATTGAATTGAAATTAACAGTGATCAATTAGTGTGACGCGCTTCCATCCGTATACAATACATTGGTTGCAAACACTATAGAAGTACAGAAAGGAGCCTTTCACAGCTAGTGAACAGTTGTGTGCAGTGTTCACTGTAGTCTGTGAGGTTTTCATTTTTTGAGTGCAGATCACGCTCCAGTTAGTTCTTCAACCACTGCTGGTTGTAGTCTGCTGAGCGTGTGTCACTGCCTCATCCTTGACATTTTTCTCTAATTGGTGCTGCTCCATTCTATTTTTAAAAAATCTAATCTATTAGTGTGACGCGCTTCCATCCGTATACAATACATTGGTTGCAAACACTATAGAAGTACACAAAGGGGCCTTTTACAGCTACTGAACAGTTGTGTGCAGTGTTCACTGTAGTCTGTGAGCTTTTCATTTTTTGAGTGCAGATTACGCTCCAGTTAGTTCTTCAACCACTGCTGGTTGTAGTCTGCTGAGCCTGTGTCACTGCCTCATCCTTGACATTTTTCTCTAATTGGTGCTGCTCCATTCTATTTTAAAAAAATCTAATCTATTAGTGTGACGCGCTTCCATCCGTATACAATACATTGGTTGCAAACACTATAGAAGTACACAAAGGGGCCTTTCACAGCTACTGAACAGTTGTCTGCAGTGTTCACTGTAGTCTGTGAGTTTTTCATTTTTTGAGTGCAGATTACGCTCCAGTTAGTTCTTCAACCACTGCTGGTTGTAGTCTGCTGAGCGTGTGTCACTGCCTCATCCTTGACATTTTTCTCTAATTGGTGCTGCTCCATTCTATTTTAAAAAAATCTAATCTATTAGTGTGACGCGCTTCCATCCGTATACAATACATTGGTTTCAAACACTATAGAAGTACACAAAGGGCCTTTCACAGCTACTGAACAGTTGTCTGCAGTGTTCACTGCAGTCTCTGAGGAATAACCACACTTAGGCCTTATAACTTTTCTGACTTTCTTTATCAATCTACCAAGATGAAGAAGGCAGGGAGTAAGGCACGTGGTCGTGGCCGTGGAGTTTCAGCAGGGAGAGGACGTGGGGATTCTGTGGCTGCTGCCGCACCCAGTGACACAGCATCCACCAGTTTTCCCCGTGAGCGTTCCTTTATGCGCACTTTTGTAGGAAATCGGCGTACCCCCCTGCTGCGGGAAGAACAAATTGAAGCCGTTGTTGGTTGGATGGCAGCCAATGCATCGACTTCAATTGCTTCCACTCCTCTCAGGACCACAGCACTGTTGAACAACCATCTGTCCCTTCACCGCCTGCCAAATTGCCCAGGCAGTCAGAGAGCTCTGTAAAGGAGCCAGCTGAGTCTCTGCTTCTGTTCTCAGAATCTGTTGGCTTGCAAACAGGGGCCCAGCCAAGCAGCATTCTGGAATGTGAAGAAGAGAGAGTATGCAGTGATGCGCAACAGCTGTGTTTCTCTGAATCTGAAGAGGCGGGTGAGCCAGTGCTGATGGTCAGCACACCGCAGAACGCATCTGATGATGATGAGACTCAGGTGCCAGTTTCTGTTGAGCATGGTGCTGGCCAGACCACCCAACAGCAGCAGGTGTTGGAAGAGGGTAGTGGAGATGATGAGGTCCAAGACCCAAGATGGCGTGAGGAACAGGAAGGTGGTGGTAGCAGCTCTGAGGAAGAGATTGCCCCAACGGTCCAAACAGTAGGGAGAGGTAGGCTGCAGACTCGGTTGCCTGTAGCCTCCAGTTTGGCACCCGTTCGTAGCAGTTCTCTTACAACAGCCAAAACGGGCGCTCCCAGGACTTGCACTGCGTGGTCCTTTTTTGACACACTTGCAGATGATATTTGCTATGTCAAATGCAAGCTGTGTAATCAAAAAGTAAAAAGAGGTAAAAGTGTCAGTAACCTTAATACCACAAATATGTGGAAACATGTGCGGACAAAGCACGTGGTTGAGTTACAAAGACACACTGGAGATGTAGGCCAACCTACAGCAGCACCTACATCTTCAGCTCGTGTTGGAGCCTCTTCCTCCAGCTCACACACAGCTGGTTCGGCTTCCTCACAGGATCGCCATGGAAGAACCTCTGTCACTGTTGTCCAGAGACCCAGTGTTATTCCACCCACAGCTGCAAGTTCCCTGTCATCCTCACACTCCCAGGCCACAAAACAGCCATCGGTAGCACAGGCATGGGATAAAAGACGGCCATACTCGGCAAACCATCCTCGAGCACAGGCTCTGAATGCTGGCATTGCAAAACTCCTGTCCCTTGAAATGCTGTCATTCAGGCTGGTGGAGACTGACAGTTTCCATAACTTAATGGCATTGGCAGTCCCACAATACAATGTGCCCAGCCGATTTTATTTCAGCAGGCAAGCCGTCCCTGGTCTGCAAAAGCATGTTGAGGGAAAAATTAAACATGCGCTACTAAACGCCGTCAGTAGCAAGGTCCACCTGACCACCGATGCGTGGACCAGTACCCATGGCCAGGGACGATACCTTTCCCTCACTGCCCATTGGGTCAATGTTGTGGAGCCGGGTACAGATCTTGCGAGTGGCGCTGTACGTGTTCTGCCAACTCCAAGGATTGCAGGAATCCAGTCTGTCCACATTGACTCCTCCTCCTACTCCAGTTCCTCAGAATCATCGCTGCAGGAGCCGTCACGGTCTACCTCCACATGGACCCGTGAACGCTTACCTGTTGCGACCGATATGAGCACAGCCGTGGCCAAACGTCAACAGGCCGTCCTGAAATTAATTTCCATGGGGAATCGAAGCCACACAGCGCAGGAGCTCTGGAATGCCATCAAGCAGGAGAGCGACGTGTGGTTTTTGCCAGCGAATCTCCAGCCAGGCTTGGTAATGTGTGACAATGGCCGAAATCTGGTGGCAGCTCTGGGCCTTGGCAACCTCACTCACATACCATGTCTGACACATGTGCTCAACTTGGTCGTGCAGAGTTTTTTGAGGGACTATCCGGATCTTGATGCACTGCTGCACAAGGTCCGCCTAGAGTGCGCTCACTTGCGACGTTCCAGCATGGCCAGATCGCGCATTGCAGCTCTGCAACGCAGATTTCGCCTTCCTGAACATCGCATCATATGTGACGTACCCACCAGGTGGAATTCCACGTTACATATGTTGGAGCGGTTGTGTGAGCAGCAGCCAGCAGTAATGGAGTATCAGCTGCATCAGGCGCAATCAACTCGCAATTTGCGCCGTTCACACTTCACCACTACTGAGTGGGCCTCTATGAAGGACATCTGCCACGTTTTGCGTGCGTTTGATGAGTCAACGTGGATGGCGAGTGCAGATGATGCACTAGTCAGCCTGACTGTCCCCCTTATCTGCCTGCTTCAAAAAACACTGCAAGCACTAAGGGATGAGGTTTTGGAAGAGGTGGAGGATGAGGAGTCACAAATTCCATCACCTTCTGGACAGTCAGCGCAACGTGGTTCCTCACAAAGGGCTGGGCAGGGCTCACTTTGTGAGGAGGATGAGGAGGAGTCAATGGAGGAGGAAGACATCGCTCCAGAGGGAGGTACACAACGCTCTAGTCAGTATGTAGAGCGAGGGTGGGGTGATGCAGAGCAGGCAGAGATGACGCCTCTTGCAGGGGACAGCATTTCTTGGCCAGTTGGGAGTCTGCAGCACATGGTTGATTTCATGCTTGCAGTGCCTGAGAAACGACCGCCGCATCGCCCACATTCTCACCACGTCTGAATATTGGGTGTACACCCTCCTAGACCCTCGCTACCGGGACAACTTACAAAGCCTCATCACACCGTTGAACCGGGAGCGTAAAATGCAGGAGTACCAAGACACACTGGTGCAATCCATAATGTTCTCCATTCCAGCCGAGAGCACTGCTGCTGCTACTGCTTTACAAAGCAGCTCTGTGCGTCGAGGCAGTGGAGACAGCTCTGCAACAAGAGGGAGCACAAGCAGCGCCTCTGCACAGGGCAAGACCAGTATGTTCCAAATGTGGCGAAGTTTGTGGCAGCGCCACAAATGTCTACACCATCCGAGACGGCTCCAGTCAGTAGGAGGCAACGTTTCCGTAAGATGGTGACAGACTACATGTCTTTCCCTCTCAGTGTACTCCCAGATGGCTCTTCCCCATTCAAGTTTTGGGTCTCTAAGCTGGATACATGGCCAGAGCTTAGCCAGTATGCATTGGAGGTGCTGGCTTGCCCTGCTGCCAGTGTATTATCGAGCACGTCTTTAGTGCTGCAGGTGGTGTACTAACAGACCGTCGCATGCGACTATCCTCCGATAATGTAGACCGGCTTACTTTTCTGAAAATGAACAAGGCATGGATCTCGCCTGAATTTGTCTGTCCGTTTTCAGATTAAATAACTGGTTCGCAACGTTATCCATGTCTCCTGTTATGTTCATCTTTCTACCACCTGAACTCTACTCCCTGGGCTACAACACTGCCAGTTGCTGCTCAGAAGTGTCGTGTACACAGACCAATACACAAGCTATAGTGTTAGTGGGGTTCAGTAACGCCAGCTGTTCCCCTGCTGTGTGTCCGGCAAGAAGTCTCCTGTTCCCTACACATGCACAGAAAAACCCATGTCGAACATGCTCCAAATAGGGAAGAGCCGTCACCCTGATTGTTATGCTTAAAACAGGAAATTGTGAAGTTTTCCAGGCCTAGAATGATAAATTTTTATAACAAATATGGACAAATAATAATTTGTCATCACAGCGCATATCTGCACATGTCTATTAGAAATGGTAACAAAAACTAAAACATAGTGTTCACTTTTTGAAATTAATGCATAAAAGTACATTTCATATTTATCAATTAATGCTTTTTAAGGAACTTTATCTGTACCTGTAAGATAATGCAGTCAATGGATGTACGAATCATAAACATCCTCATCATCATCATCACGAGTTATATTTATGACAGACATTATAAAATACACAGACTGATGCCAACTGTAACTTCACACACCATATATGAAATGGCCAGCATCTAAACCTGGTAATAATGTGCAATAATAAATTATTACATCTAGAAAGTGCATCATGCATACTGACAATAGGTAGTTATACCTGCAAGTGCTGTTGGAACTGATTGGGGTCTGGTTTTGTGTTTTCATGCCCCTGGAAGGGCAGAGACGCAGATTCCTTAATTGATATAGAATGACATGAATCCGTGTGATCTATTCATTCCAGCACTAAGAGTGTCAAAGGTCATGATGAGCTTATATTCCGAAACCTTTCTATCTTTCTCAGATTTGAAGTTATATTTTAATACCAGTAATTCCATATCCATCATGCTATGACCGGGCATACCAAAGTTTTTTTGCCACAGGTAAATCCATCATTTTTTCTCTTATTGTGTGGCGATGATAATTCATCCTTGTTCTCCCCCACATACAGACCCCTATTTGGATATTTAGTACATATAATTAGGTACACCACATTAGATGTGATGCAGCTGAAAGTAGCTGGGATCTTGTAGTCGTGATGGGAGTTGGGGATCTTTATCTTGTCCGTGGTCATTATAGATGCACAGGTTTTACATTTCTTCTGGTTGCAAGGAAATGTTCCTGCAGCTGTTGGGGAGGACAGGGAGCTTCTGACAATGATGCTCCTTAGATTGGGGGCTGCCTAAAACACAGTAGTGGGGGGTCTGGAAATATGGATTGTAATATCGGGCATCTTTTTGTAGTAAAGGTTGTAGTTTCCGTGTAGCTCCCCTTAACACCTCCAGATTTGGATTGTAGGTGACCACTAGAGGCACCCGTTATTTTCTTCTTTACCTTTGTAATGTAGCAGTGATTCCTTGATATTCTGTTGGCTCTTGAAATTTGGTTTTCAATTGTTCTTGGATGGCATCCCTGGTTCAAAAAAGTCTTTCTGAGGCGACCCCCCACTACTGTGTTTTAGGCAGCCCCCAAATCTAAGAAGCATCATTGTCAGAAACTCCCTGTCCTCCCCAACAGCTGCAGGAACCTTTCCTTGCAACCATAAGAAATGTAAAACCTGTGCATCTATAATGACCACGGACAAGATAAAGATCCCCTACTCCCATCAGGACTACAAGATCAAAGGTACTTTCAGCTGCATCACATCTAATGTGGTGTACCTAATTATATGTACAAAATGTCCAACTGGGGGTCTGTATGTGGGGGAGACCGGCCAAAAACTGAGAACAAGGATGAATTATCATCGCCACACAATAAGAGAAAAAAGAATGGATTTACCTGTGGCAAAACACTTTTGTATGCCCGGTCATAGCATGATGGATATGGAATTACTGGTATTAAAATATAACTTCAACTCTGAGAAAGATAGAAAGGTTTGGAATATAATCTCATGATGACCTTTGACACTCTTAGTGCTGTAATGAATAGATCACACGGATTCATGTCATTCTATATCAATTAAGGAATCTGCGTCTCTGACCTTCTAGGGGCATCAAAACAGAACACCAGACCCCAATCAGAGGGCAATAAAACTTTCTCTCCTTACTATGAACTGTTCCAATATTTATGATCATCCCTCTGCCATAATGACAGTTCTGCTTCACGTCACTTGTCTTACCTATTGCACTATTCCTTTGTCCTGTGTGTGTAGAAATATGTGATTCTTCATTTTTTGTTTTAGTCTTAGCCTGATGAAGAGACCTGAGTAGTCTCGAAAGCTTGGAATTTGTTACCATCTTTTCAGTTAGCCATTAAACGGTATCAACCACTGAGGACTCTCAACTATAAATATTTTTCTATTCTTGGAATTGAAATTCATCATTTTATTGTCCTAGTAAAACTTCATTTATTCTTGTTTGAAGTACATACATTTGCAATGGCCACGTAACAAGGCAATAACTCAATATTTATTTCAAAACCCTCCTTGACCCTGGGCTTCAAACACCACCATTGCTGCTCAGAAGTGTTAGATGCACAGATGAAAACAATCGCTGATGTGTTTTGTGGGTTCAGTAACACCTGCTGTTCCCCTGCTGTGTGTCTGGCAAAAATTACTGCTGCTAACTACAAATTCAACTTCAAACATCTCATACTAGGCCTCATGCCTACACCCTCCTTGACCCTGGGCTTCAACGCAGTTGCTGCTCAAATGTTAGATGCACAGATGAAAACACGTAGTTTTGTGGGTTCAACAGCTGTGTTCCCTGCTGTGTGTCTTGCAAAATTTGTGCTAACACAAATTCAACTTCAAACATTCAACTAGCCAGCCTACACCCCGACTGGCTTCAACACCGCATGCGCTCAAAGTGTAGTGCCAGATAAAACAATCGCTGATGTGTTGTGGGTTCAGTAACGCCTGCTGTTCCCTGCTGTGTGTCTGGCAAAAATTACTGCTGCTAACTACAAATTCAACTTCAAACATCTCATACTATGCCTCTGCCTACACCCTCCTTGACCTGGCTTCAACACCGCCAGTTGCTGCTCAAAGTGTTAGATGCACAGATGAAAACAATCGCTGATGTGTTTGTGGGTTCAGTAACGCCTTGCTGTTCCCCTGCTGTGTGTCTGGCAAAAATTACTGCTGCTAACTAGAAAAATATTTAGACTTGAGAGTCCTCAGTGGTTGATACCTTTTAATGGCTAACTGAAAAGATGGTAACAAATTGCAAGCTTTCGAGACTACTCAGGTCTCTTCATCAGGCTTGGACTAATACAAAATCTGAAGAATCACATATTTATACACAAGAGACACAGGAATAATGCAATAGGTAAGACAAGTGACGTGAAGCAGAACTGTCATTATGGCAAGGGATGAACATAAATATTGGAACAGTTCATAGATAAGGAGTGAGAGTTTTATTGCCCTCTGATTGGGGTCTGGTATTGTGTTTGATGCCCCCAGGTCAGAGAAGCAGATTCCTTAATTGATGTACACAGACATGAATCCGTGTGATATATTCATTCCAGCACTAAGAGTGTCAAAGGTCATCATAAGCTTATATTCCCAAATCTTTCTATCTTTCTCAGATTTGAAGTTAGATTTTAATACCAGTAATTCCATATCCATCATGCTATGACCGGGCATACAAAAGTGTTTTGCCACAGGTAAATCCATTCTTTTTTCTCTTATTGTGTGGCGATGAGAATTAAATCCTTGTTCTCAGTTTTGCCCGGTCTCCCCCACATACAGACCCCAGTTGTACATTTGTACATATAATTAGGTACAACCACATTAGATGTGATGCAGCTGAAAGTACCTGGGATCTTGTATCCTGATGGAGTTGGGGATCTTTATCTTGTCCGTGGTCCATTATAGATGCACAGGTTTGCATTTCTTCTGTTTCAAGGGAAGGTTCCTGCAGCTGTTGGGGAGGACAGGGAGCTTCTGACAATGATGTTTTCTTAGATTTGGGGGCTGCCTAAAACATAGTAGTGGGGGTCTGGAAATATGGATTGTAATCGGGCATCTTTTGTAGTAAAGGTTGTAGTTTCCGTGCAGCTCCCCTTAGCATCTCCAATTTGGATTGTAGGTGACCACTAGAGGCACCCGGTTATTTTCTTCTTTAGCTTTGGTAATGTAGCAGGTGATTCCTTGATATTCTGGTGGCTCTTGTAATTTGGTTTCTCAATTGTTCTTGATGATAGCTCTGGTTCAAAAAGCTTTCTAGGCGAATAAGGTGTTCACTCTACCATAGGGTTGGAACATATACGATTGTATCTGATTGCTTGGCTGTAGACAATAAGTTTTTATGTGTTTTGATGGAAACTGTCCCATTTAAGGGATGTTGGATGGTCGATTTTGGGTTCTGATACAGGGATGTCTCTATTTCATTGTTCTTAGCTTAATGGTGGTGTCTAAAAATTAATTTTCAGTGCTGGAGTAGTTAAGTGTTAAATAGAGTTAGCGATACTTTCCGATATCCAAAAGTATTGGAATCGGAATGGTATCGCCGTACCATTAAAATATCGGCGATACCCGATACCGATACCGGAAATCCAATGTAAGTCTATGGGAACAAAATATCGTAACTAAAAAAACCTCTTTCTTTCCTTGTAAACACTAAATATACACACATAGAATACATATAAATATATATATATATATATATTATATAAATCATGTCATTATGACATGAATATAATATACATATATGTATAGTTTATAACACTTCTACATAGTAAAATATCCTCTGATTCAATTGCTGGGTAAAGCCGCTTCTGTGAAAAGACAGAAGCACCCGACATGAAATGACACTTGTGTACATAGGGTTAACCATTTCTTTTCATGTCCTTTGCTATCTGATTTGCACAAACAATTACATCAGTCTATGTGTGGAAAATTTCACACCTGTAGGGGTTAATTAAAGGTGTAAATTTGTTGTAAAAAAACGGGCTTTTTTGCTACGAATTTACACCTTAATTAACCCCTACAGGGGTGAAATTTTGCACACTTACACTCATGTAATTGTTTGTGCAAATCAGATAATCAAACTACATGAAAAGACATGGTTAACCCTATGTACACCAAGTGTCCTTTCATGTCGGGTTCTGCATTTTCACAAAAGCCGCAACTGAATTGCGGCTATTATACTATGTAGAAGTGTATGAACTATAAATATAAATTTTAATTATATGTGTCACAAATTCAATGACATGTATATAAATAATGAGGTGTAAAATTGCTGAAAAAAAATGCGTGGGCTCCCCCCTATTTTCGCAAACCAGACAGACAAAGCCATGAGTGGGGCAGATAATAATAGCCCAGACAGGGACCAATTTTTTTGCCCCCCCCGGCTACTAACATCTGCCCCCAGACACCCCAGAAAGGGGAAATCTCTAATTAGATTTGCCCTTTCTGGCACTTTGCCCGTCTAATTCCCATTACCTGTATCGGGGCGAATGGGTTAATAAGGGGTTAAAATGACCTTGCAATTGAAAGGTCACTTTAAGCCAGGTTAATAATTGAGAGCTGTCAATTAGACAACCTATCAATTATTAATCCATTGTATGAAAGAAAAATCAACACACACACTTTAATAAAAAGAAGTTTAATGAAATAATCACACAGTTTTTTGACCATATTTTATTTACCTGCTAAAACCAATTCCTGTAATAAAAATAAAATAATAAGCAAAATTATTCTTACCTACCATGCACAGTCAGGTCCCACGGGTTGTAATCCTTCAGAAAGGGTTAATGTTTACTGCAGGGACCGCAGCTATGCTGCAGCCTCACAGTAAAACCCCCCAAATGAATGAGTTTCCTCTCCTGGCTGACAGGAGAGGAAGTGGAAAGCTTAATTGATTGCTTCCACTTCCACTTCAGGTCAGCCAGGGACACAATCAGTGACGTCAGAGGGAACTGGTTAACAAAAATAGATCCCCTCGAAAAAAATTGGCGTGGGGTCCCCCCTATTTTTGTTAACCAGCCAGATGAAGAAGACCACTGAGGCCTGGATTTCAGGCTGTTAAGAGCCAAGATCCATGGACCTTGCCAGCCTGATAATACCAGGCCACAGCAGTCCTGCATATCTTGGCTGATTAACAAAAATAGGGGATCCCCTCGAAAAAAATTGGCGTGGGGTCCCCCCTATTTTTGTTAACCAGCCAGATGAAGCAGACCTCTGAGGCCTGGATTTTCAGGCTGTTAAGGAGCCAATATCCATGGACCTTGCAAGCCTGATAAATACCAGGCCACAGCAGTCCTGCATATCTTGGCTGATTAACAAAAAAAGGGGATCCCCTTGAAAAAAATTGCGTGGGGTCCCCCCCTATTTTTGTTAACCAGCCAGATGAAGCAGACCGCTGAGGCCTGTTTTTTTCAGGCTGGTAAGGATCCAATATCCCTGACCTTGCAAGCCTGATAATACCTGGCCACAGCAGTCTGCTTAGCTTGGCTGGTTAACAAAAATAGGGGATCCCCTCGAAAAAAAAACGGCGTGGGATCCCCCCTATTTTTGTTAACCAGCCAAGTAAAATGCAGACTGCTGCGGCCTGGTATTAAAAGACTGTCAAGGCCCATGGATTTGGCCCCAACAGCCTGAATAATACCAGGCTACAGCAGCCCCACATTTGGCGCATCAAAAGATGCCAATTGTGGGCACTTTACCCCCCTCTCCCACTTGCCCGTAGCGGTGGCAAGCGGGGTAAATAAGGGTTAATGCACCGTTGATTGCACGTGACAATAAGCCCGGTTAATAATGGAGAGCGCAAATAAGACACCGATCCATATTAATCCCAAAGTTTTTAAATGTTAAAAAAAAAACACAGCAAGAAAAAAGTCTTTTAATGAAATAAAAGAGACAACACAGTTTCAATTATTTTATTACTCTCTCATTCCTGCAACGCCATCGATCTCCTGTAAAAAAAGAAAAAAAACAAACCAACAGTATACCACCTGTCCGACGCATCCATAGTAACGACAGTCCCACGACGATCCAGCTCTGCTACATCGCAATGACAGGCAGAGCCTGTCATCCCGGCGCAGCACAGCTGATTACCTGCTCCTCCCCGGGTGACGTCATCGACTGACTGCTTTACGGCCGGATTACCCAGCAGTCACGCAGTTATCGCGAGAAACTGCATGTGACCGCCGGGAGAAGAGGATGGCGGCCATGAAAGCAGTCCAGGCCGTGACCGCCGGAGATTTCTGCCAGGTAAGTGCCGCTGACTCCTGACAGACCCGACCGACGGACACTGACAGTGACAGTGACATTCCGATTCCGTACCGATATGACGAAATTCGGTACTCGGAATCGGAATTCCGATACGCCAATATCGGCCGATACCCCATATTTGCAGTATCGGAATGCTCAACCCTAGTGTTAATTGATGGTGGGATGAAATTGGTTGAACTGTTCATGGAACGCTTTAGCTGTTTGTTCAGACTCCGTCCAGATGATTAAAATGTCATCAATGTAGCGGTAGTAGGCCCAGGCCTGATAGGACATGAGGACAAAAATTCGCTTTCAAGCTTGGCCATGAAAAAGATTTGCATACTGTGGACCATTTCCTTCCCATAGCTGTGCCAGTCCCTGTAGATAGATCTAGCTGCTAACTACAAATTCAACTTCAAACATCCATATTAAGGCCTCTGCCTACACCCTCCTGACCCTGGGCTTCAACACCGCCAGTTGATGATCAGAAGGTTAGATGCACAATGAAAACAATCGCTGATGTGTTTGTGGGGTTCAGTAACGCCTGCTGTTCCCCTGCTGTGTGTCCGCAAAAATTACTGCAGCTACCTACACATGGTGAAAAAAACATGACATGTCAAAGTGTCTAGTGCTACACATAGATATGAGGCTACACCCTGATTTCTAAGCTGTAACGTCAGCTTTAAAACCATAAAATGATTAGTCTTTGTCACAAATCTGTAACAAAATAATTGTGACATATTATTTTCAGATATGTACATGTCGAAAACAAATGCTAACACAAAAGCCAACTTATGCTATAGGATACTGATGGTCAACCTTGTCACCCCATAGTTTAGACAAATCCAACTCACATCATGACTCAAATGCTGCAATGTTGGAATGCATAATGTGGGTTGAACTTTGACAACACTGCAGTGCGAAGGTTAACTTCAGTGTTCATGCTTTAAATAAAAGCATACAAGTAAATAAAAAACCAATGTTGATTAAGGGACGTGAGTACACCTGTAATATTGGCAAAACATGCATAGGAATAGTCCCATTCAACATTACTTATATTTGTGCTTTTAAAAAACATATTTAATTAGAAAGTTAACAGCCCAACATAAAGGCCTTCATTAAACATGATAATCGGTAACAAAAATCATGATTACCTGTTAAAGTCAATTCATAGTCACAATAGCAAAATATAACTTAAGGGTGCTGAAAGAAAAGACAACTGATAAATAGGTGAATATATCTATTTTCAACTGAATAGCGACACCTGACAATGCGATATAATACGTAACCTTAACAAAACACTGTTCACCCTCACACGAGTTTTTCTGACTCTTATGTAATAGGGCACAGGCGTGTATGTTTCATCAAGGTGCATGTTTTACTGATAAAGCACAACAACGCCTTTTGTTGTGGTACGCTTGCAAAGAAGAAGATGCGCACCGTGAAGTTTCTGTCATAAGACGCACAATGTCCAATACCCAAC
>JARQOD010000002.1:215985594-216028804 GCA_033576555.1 Oophaga sylvatica
TTGCTCCTGTGTTACTGGGGTTCAGTAATGTCAGCTGTTCCCCTGCTGTGTGAACGGCAAAAAGTCCTGCTGCCTCCACCCTGTTCTCTTCTCATCCCTGGGCTCAAACACCACCAGTTGTTGCTCGGAAGTGCTGTTAGCACAGTCAACACTTGCTCCTGTGTTACTGGGGTTCAGTAATGTCAGCTGTTCCCCTGCTGTGTGAACGGCAAAAGTCCTGCTGCCTCCACCTGTTCTCTTCTCTCCCTGGGTTCAACACCGCCAGTTGTTGCTCGGAAGTGCTGTTAGCACAGTCAACACTTGCTCCTGTGTTACTGGGGTTCAGTAATGTCAGCTGTTCCCCTGCTGTGTGAACGGCAAAAAGTCCTGCTTCCTCCACCCTGTTTCTTCTCATCCCTGGGCTTCAACACTGCCAGTTGTTGCTCGGAAGTGCTGTTAGCACAGTCAACCCTTGCTCCTGTGTTACTGGGGTTCAGTAATGTCAGCTGTTCCCCTGCTGTGTGAAGGCAAAAAGTCTGCTGCCTTCCACCCTGTTCTCTTCTCATCCCTGGGTCTCAACACCGCCAGTTGTTGCTCGGAAGTGCTGTTAGCACAGTCAACACTTGCTCCTGTGTTACTGGGGTTCAGTAATGTCAGCTGTTCCCCTGCTTTGTGAACGGCAAAAAGTCCTGCTGCCTCCACCCTGTTCTCTTCTCATCCCTGGGCTCCAACACCGCCATTGTTGCTCGGAAGTGCTGTTAGCACAGTCAACACTTGCTCCTGTGTTACTGGGTTCAGTAATGTCAGCTGTTACCCTGCTGTGTGAACGGCAAAAAGTCCTGCTGCCTCACCCTGTTCTCTTCTCATCCCTGGGCTCCAACACCGCCAGTTGTTGCTCGGAAGTGCTGTTAGCACAGTCAACACTTGCTCCTGTGTTACTGGGGTTCAGTAATGTCAGCTGTTCCCCTGCTGTGTGAACGGCAAAAAGTCCTGCTGCCTCCACCCTGTTCTCTTCTCATCCCTGGGCTTCAACACGCCAGTTGTTGCTCGGAAGTGCTGTTAGCACAGTCAAAACTTGCTCCTGTGTTACTGGGGTTCAGTAATGTCAGCTGTTCCCCTGCTGTGTGAACGGCAAAAAGTCCTGCTGCCTCCACCTGTTCTCTTCTCATCCCTGGGCTCAACACCACCAGTTGTGCTCGGAAGTGCTGTTAGCACAGTCAACACTTGCTCCTGTGTTACTGGGGTTCAGTAATTCAGCTGTTCCCCTGCTGTGTGAACGGCAAAAAGTCCTGCTGCCTCCACCCTGTTCTCTTCTCATCCCTGGGCATTCAACACCGCCAGTTGTTGCTCGGATGCTGTTAGCACAGTCAACACTTGCTCCTGTGTTACTGGGGTTCAGTAATGTCAGCTGTTCCCCTGCTGTGTGAACGGCAAAAAGTCCTGCTTCCTCCACCCTGTTCTCTTCTCATCCCTGGGCTTCAACACGCCAGTTGTTTCTCGGAAGTGCTGTTAGCACAGTCAACCTTGCTCCTGTGTTACTGGGGTTCAGTAATGTCAGCTGTTCCCCTGCTGTGTGAACGGCAAAAAGTCCTGCTGCCTCCACTCTGTTCTCTTCTCATCCCTGGGCTCCAACACTGCCAGTTGTTGCTCGGAAGTGCTGTTAGCACAGTCAACACTTGCTCCTGTGTTACTGGGGTTCAGTAATGTCAGCTGTTCCCCTGCTGTGTGAATGGCAAAAAGTCCTGCTGCCTCCACCCTGTTCTCTTCTCATCCCTGGGCTCCAACACCGCCAGTTGTTGCTCGGTAGTGCTGTTAGCACAGTCAACACTTGCTCCTGTGTTACTGGGGTTCAGTAATGTCAGCTGTTCCCCTGCTGTGTGAACGGCAAAAAGTCCTGCTGCCTCCACCCTGTTCTCTTCTCATCCCTGGGCTCCAACACCGCCAATTGTTGCTCGGAAGTGCTGTTAGCACATTCAACACTTGCTCCTGTGTTACTGGGGTTCAGAAATGTCAGCTGTTCCCCTGCTGTGTGAACGGCAAAAAGTCCTGCTGCCTTCACCCTGTTCTTTTCTCATCCCTGGGCTTCAACACCGCCAGTTGTTGCTCGGAAGTGCTGTTAGCACAGTCAACACTTGCTCCTGTGTTACTGGGGTTCAGTAATGTCAGCTGTTCCCCTGCTGTGTGAACGGCAAAAAGTCCTGCTGCCTCCACCCTGTTCTCTTCTCATCCCTGGGCTTCAACACCGCCAGTTGTTGCTCGGAAGTGCTGTTAGCACAGTCAACACTTGCTCCTGTGTTACTGGGGTTCAGTAATGTCAGCTGTTCCCCTGCTGTGTGAACGGCAAAAAGTCCTGCTGCCTCCACCCTGTTCTCTTCTCATCCCTGGGCTCCAACACCGCCAGTTGTTGCTCGGAAGTGCTGTTAGCACAGTCAACACTTGCTCCTGTGTTACTGGGGTTCAGTAATGTCAGCTGTTCCCCTGCTGTGTGAACGGCAAAAAGTCCTGCTGCCTCCACCCTGTTCTCTTCTCATCCCTGGGCTCCAACACTGCCAGTTGTTGCTCGGAAGTGCTGTTAGCACAGTCAACACTTGCTCCTGTGTTACTGGGGTTCAGTAATGTCAGCTGTACCCCTGCTGTGTGAACGGCAAAAAGTCCTGCTGCCTCCACCCTGTTCTCTTCTCATCCCTGGGCTTCAACACCACCAGTTGTTGCTCGTAAGTGCTGTTAGCACAGTCAACACTTGCTCCTGTGTTACTGGGGTTCAGTAATGTCAGCTGTTCCCTGCTGTGTGAACGGCAAAAAGTCCTGCTGCCTCCAACCGGTTCTCTTCTCATCCCTGGGCTCCAACACCGACAGTTGTTGCTCGGAAGTGTCATTGGCACGGGTACTCACTCCTGCCCAGACTGGTTACAGCACGCCATCTGTTTCCTGTCAGTGTAAACGTCACTTAGCCTCCAATAAGTTGTCCTGTCGTGTTGCGGTCGGGTTAGCCGACTCTATGGTGCCTGGAGTTTAGGTGCTTCCTTTTGTGTGCTGCGGGATATGCAAATAAAGGCTGTTTCCGTTGTGACAATAAGACAATCACCCACTGTAGTACTGTGGGATTCGGTAACTGCGGCCGGCTCGTGGCCTGTCAACTTAAATTTCCATGGGTACCTTCTGCTACCCGTCCGGGTTCCAGTACCGTCAACTGGTTCTCCGCAGTGCCTTTGGCCTAGGTGCCTCCATCTCGGTATCCGAGTTCCAGCAACGTCTGTTGGTCCTTGGTAGTGCTTTGGAGCACAGGTACCTCCTGCTTAGTAACCATGTCCCAGTAACGTCAGCTGGTCCTCGGTTGTGCCATTGGCTCTTTTCCTTCTGCTGCCCTCCGGGTTCCAGCACAGTCAGCTGGTCCTCGTTACTTGCATTGGCTCTTGTACCTTCTGCTACCCGTCCGGGTTCCAGTACCGTCAACTGGTTCTCCGCAGTGCCTTTGGCCTAGGTGCCTCCATCTCGGTATCCGAGTTCCAGCAACGTCTGCTGGTCCTTGGTAGTGCTTTGGAGCACAGGTACCTCCTGCTTAGTAACCGTGTCCCAGTAACGTCAGCTGGTCCTCGGTTGTGCCATTGGCTCTTTTCCTTCTGCTGCCCCTCCGGGTTCCAGTACCGTCAGCTGGTTCTCCGCAGTGCCTTTGGCCTAGGTGCCTCCATCTTGGTATCCGAGTTCCAGCAACGTCTGCTGGTCCTTGGTAGTGCTTTGGAGCACAGGTACCTCCTGCTTAGTAACCGTGTCCCAGTAACATCAGCTGGTCCTCGGTTGTGCCATTGGCTCTTTTCCTTCTGCTGCCCCTCCGGGCACAGTCAGCTGGTCCTCGTTACTTGCATTGGCTCTTGTACCTTCTGCTACATTTACAAATTGAAGATTTTTTAAATGTTTTTTTGGGTAATCACTCTGGATCTCCAACAATGAAGACGACGACCCTGATGACCACCCCGAAGAAGATGACGACAACAAGGACGACGAGCATCAAGCCAACCAGCCTAAACACCATCACAAAGAAGAAATAAAAGATTACCCAACAGGACTAAGAAGGTTAAGGCAAACTACAAGATACAGAACAAGAGACTGAAGAACAATAAGCAGAAGATCAAAAAGCAGAAGAACATGAAGTATAAGACCAAAATGAAGAGCAAAATATATGCTCTAAATTATAAGCAGAAGAAAACTAAGCAGTGTATGGGGGTGAGTCCGTTCCTCCTCGTGGTGCCCCTGGAAAATGCCTGCTGCTGCAGGCTAAACTGAACACGGACAAATACTGTTGTAATTTAAATCTTTTGTGACAGCAAGAACGGAAGGATGAAAAATTCATACTTTGACAGATTACAAGTACAGGAAACTCTGTCACAAATAAGAATATGATGAAGAAAATGAAGTACAATATGAAGAAGAATAATAGTTTAATAAGAAGAATATGAGTAATGTTAACAAAAAGATGAATAGCAAGAAGTTTAAGAAGATAAAGAAGGTGAAGATGAAGAATAATTTGATGAAAAAGATGATGCTGCTGAAGATTATGAAGGAGAAAGTGTGTCAAAAGTTAAAAAGGTGAAGAGCATGGAATTTGTGAAATATACATATTTGCCAAAATAGAAAAAACGTTAACAACATTGTCAATTTCTTCGTCAATCCGAACATCTTTAAAAAAAAAAATATTTATGCTATTCCATTTGATTGGGTTAAACATCTATGCCTTTAATGTCTCCTCAACCTTCCCCAATACATTCTACATTACTCTTTGTTGTTTTTCTTCATGTACAATTAACCAACAAGGCAAGAATGGGGTTTTTTTAATTCCGATATTTTGTTCCCATAGACTTACATTGGATTTCGGTATCGGTATCGGGTATCGCCGATATTTTTTGGGTATCGGCGATACCATTCCGATTCCGATACTTTTGGATATCGGAAAGTATCGCTCAACTCTAGTCATGGAGCAATTCTTGTGGAAATGCCCATAGGACCTCAAGTAGTACCTCCGTGGCCGGAAACCCAATGGGCTGCTGCTACAGCCACCCTGGCAGATGACTATGCCAATAATCGGGCACCTGAAGCCAAGCGGGGCTCCCACAACACCTGGAGAGTGAGTAAGACTCATACTGCCACTGTTTCCCCAGCCCCTAGAAGGCAAGGGGCGCCCACCTCTGTTTCCCTCTCTAGGCCAGGGGTAGAATCCAAGAGGTGTCACCTCTGCCACCAACCCAGACACTTCAGGGCCATGAGACCCAGGGCCCCAAGGCCCTGTCCTCATCCCAAAACCATCCCCCGTCATGTGTGTGGGTGGTGGTGGTGGGAGGTCCTGTGACAATTACCTGCCCGTCACCGTACACCACGCCACTGCTATGGAACTGCAGGAAAACGGCACTGACATGACCCTTGTGTGGCCTGAGATTGTGTCCCCCCAGGACTTGATACCCGGAAAAAACCCTCGCCATCTCCAGGATTAGAGGCATCGAATCAGCATTGTCCGTCGCCAGGGTGCATCTGGACTGGGCCGCTGGGAGAAGAATGAGGGAGATGGGAGAGTCTGCTAATATTCCCCTGAATGTTTTACTTGGGACAGATTTGGGGCAGCTGGTGTCACAGTGTATGGCTACTGGGACCCCAGGTCCTGGTCCCCCACTGTGTCATGATTAGTCTGCTGCTATTAATGTTGTGGGTGTGTTGCCTGTTCCTTCTGCATCGGGGGGAAGTGGGAGCTGGGAGTCACTCCTTTGCTGATGGGAAACATGCAGCGTATGCAGATGAGATGTAGCCAGAAGACTCAGGAAGGTGTGAGAATGCCCCCAGATGTGATGAGACAGTGTGCTCTGAAGGGAGAGGTAGGGGCAGGTAGCTGCAAGGCCAGAACCAGAGATGGTGGGAGGGGCTGCCGCAGGAATGTAGGGGCCCTAGATGAGTCCAACCTGCGGGGTTCTGCGCCCCTGCAGGAAGGGGAACGTGCCAATGAGGGTGGGGCTGTCACAAGAGAGGTGGAGCTTGCAGGTAAGGCCCCAGGGCAGGAGGTCCCCACACCTGAGATGCCAGGAGACCAGGTCGGTCAACCTGACTCAGTGGCTTGTGTGGAAGCCGAGGGGAGGCAGGCACTACCCAGGGTTACTGCGGTTGAGGCCACTGTCACCAGGAGTGGGAATTCTGGAGCCCAAGGAGACTAATGGAGGTCCAACGGCCTTCCCCTTTCTCACCAAATGGCGGCTGAACCAGAGGGAGGCCTGGAAACGGGTCCAGGGGAACTGACAAAAATGTGGCAGTTTCATCCATTCTGGCCACTTCTATTCAGGGGTTTCAGGCAGCATTGGAAGCCGACGTCAGCCTGAAGGCCCTTAAGGAGCAGGCGGCAGTCTTTCATGGACTCAGACCTCGAGCGGGTGTTCTGGCACCAGGGACTGCTGTGCCAGGTGTCGGTTCAGCAAGAGTCACCAAAGGCATGGCTAGAGACCAACAGTTACTGGTACCCTATCTGTTCCAGGCGGAGTTGTTGCGGATCTCACATGAGGTTCCGATGGCCAGACACTTAGGGATCGCAAAGACCAAGTCCAGGCTAGCCCAGCATTTCTACTGGTCTAAAATGGGAAAGATGTGGCTGCCTACTGCCGTTCATGTGACTCCTGTCAGAGAGAGGGGAAGGCGGGGTGGCGCCCCAAAGCACCACTGGTGCCATTTCCCATAATTGACAAGCCTTTCTGGAGGGTGGCTGTGGATCCCATCAGACCGCTGTCTGTTCCCAGCCACTCCTGGAAATGCTACATATTAATGGTAGTGGATTATGCCACCCAGGATCTGGAAGCGGTGGCCTTGTCATCCACTCGAGCCAACAAGGTGTCCACAGCTGTACTGGAGATTTTCTCCAGAGTAAGATTTCCCCAGGAAATGCTCAGTGACCGAGGGACCCAGTTCATGTCGCAGCTGATGGAGTCCCTTTGTAAGCAAATACAGGCACAACATCTGGTATCCAGTCTGTACCATCCACAGACTAATGGTCTGTGTGAGCAGTTCAATGGCCACCTCAAGTAGATGCTTAGGTTGTTGATTGACTCCCATGGGAGCAACTGGGAGTGGTACCTCCCACACCTACAATTTGCATACTGGTAGGCTCCACAGGCCTCAACGGGGTTCGCCCTCTTCGAGCTCCTGTATGGGCGATGTGTACTAGGGCCCCTTGCTCTGGAGAAAGAGGCATGGGAAGGAGACTTGGCTACCTGTGGAGTGTCGGTTATTGAGTACAACGTGTGCTTCCGGGACAAACTGACGGCCTTGTCGCAGCTGGTGCAGGACAATATGACTCAGGCTCAGGCTGGCCAGAAGCGCAGGTATGAACAGAACACTTGTGAAAGGACCTCCCAGATGAGTCAGAAAGCATGGGTACAGGTCCCCGTACCACAGGACAAGCTTCCGGCAGCCTGGGAGGGTCCATACCTCATGCAACAGTGGCTCAATGACGTCACCTACCTGGTCACCCTAGACCATGTCTGTGGAAGGATGAAGGCCTTCTATGTGAATATGATGAAGGCCCATTATGAGCGGGAGGCCTGTGCCATCCCTGTGTGCAACCTTCCCGAGAAAAGAGAGGCAGAAACCCCCTGGATCTTCTCACCCAAGCCAAGGTGGGTGGATCTATTGAGGATGTAGAGGTTGGCCAACAGTTTTCCAAGGACCAACGGTCCCAGCTGGCGGATACTCTATGCCCTTCCAAGAGAGTTGGCTATCCATCACGTGGACACTGGGTATTACCCCGATCTGGCGGTCAACATATCGGGTCTCTCTCAATGTGCAGCAGCAGATGTGCCAGGGATTGACGAGATGCTGAAGCTTGGGTGATCCAGGCATCCAACAGTGAGTGGGCGTCGACTGTAGTCCTCGTCCCCAAAAAGGACCGAACAACCCTGTTCTGCGTGGACTACCGGGGGCTCAATGCTGTCACGGTCACCAATGCGTTCACTATGTCAAGCATCGATGACATGCTCGATCAGTTGACCGGGGCTAAATATCTGACCATCATGGATCTGAGCCGGGGATATTGGCAGATCTCTCTGACCCCTGAAGCATGGGAGCGCTCTGCCTTTATCACCCCGTCTGGACTGTACAGTCCACCGTGCTGCCATTTGGCATGAAGAATGCTCCTGCCACTTTTCAGTGGATGTCAACACGCTGTTCCAGGGACTTGAAGGGTATGCGACTGCATACCTGGACAATATTGCCATCTTCAGTCCCACATGGGAGGATCACCAAGAGCATCTGATGCAGGTGTTTAGGCAGATCCACAGGGCAGGTTTTCCCATGAAACTGGAAAAGTGCATGCTGGAAATGAGAGAGGTCCTTTACCTGGGTCAGAAGCCAGTGCCGGGGAAAGTGGATAGCATTGTGTTCCGGCCCACCCCCAGAACCAAGGAGAGATTGCGAGAGTGTGCTCAGGGGAACACAGGAATGTAATGCCCCCTCAAAAGGGGGGAGGTGTGAGATATGAGAAAATTATATAATTTTGATTTCTGATGGAATTCCCCATCAAGATAAGTTTGGCCCAAAAATACTTGCTTCAGACCACTCAGCCACCTCCCTTGGCATGCATTCCCCAAGGCCATAAAAAGCCATGCAATGTTTACTTTTAATTAAAATCAAGGATGAAACCCTTTGAAGCTCTTAACACAAGGGTGTGAACTCTCCTGAACTGGACTTTTTTGTCTGACTGAAGTACATGGAGACACCGTGGCACAACAAGGCACAGCAAGCCTCTTAGGTATTCAATATGGAAAATGACCTATAATAACAGAATGCAAGATCTCTGAAAGTAGCCGAACACATAATTGGAATCGGCATTCCTTCCCCCATATGCCCATGCCAGCCAGCCACCTGTAGCACTCTCCGTTATTGAGTTATAAACCATGGCTAACAGGAATTATATACGGTAAGCATATCTAGTCTCTATGTGCAGATAAAATCAATCGGAACCCAGTGGCGGGCCCGCTGACCCATTCAGAGCTTGAGGCGGAAAGTTATAGACCATCCACTGTTCCGGACAGAAAATCATATTCTCATGGATGGGAGGAGAGAGGCTGCACAAGCCCAGGGTAGGGTGCAGAGTGTGGGAGGAGCAGCTTAGAAGATAAGTGGCAGCTCATTTTGAGATCAGATCTTCTGTTGGCAGGAGGTCCATTACCTGACGCAGCCAAAGGTACCACATAACTAAGATTTGGACCTGTGATCCATCAGCGCCTCCCTGTGGTCACATTCTACATAACACAGTAATTGCAATCTATCTATACCCTACCTTTGCACTACACTATTGACTGCATACTTGTATATATTTATTCTTGTAAAAATATCTGTATATTTCTAGTGCGCTTTTTCGGCGATTAAATATAAAATTAATCTTGTGCTGCTTTATTATTTCGATTCACGAATCCCCATGTCTGCATGCTCTGTTGCTCAATTATACGCACCCTGGGTTGGTTTCTGACCTGATATAAGCCTGTTATTGGATGGGACTTATGTTGAATGAGGAACTGGTGGCAGAATACAGTACTGGTTCATGAGGAACTCTGACAGTGACGGCCAGGAGGTTTATATATATATATCCCCAGTCTGGATTGCTGATATATATCCCCCCTCAATGACTTGTACCTATAAGGGAAGCCTTTCCGGTGACTATTTGCTCTCGGTGCAGTTCCCTGACTGACCTGGAGCAAGTGTTGGCACCAGAGAGCCGATCCCTGCTGGGTCCTTCTCACCCCTCCCCAGAGGTGAGAAAAGTCAACACCCCCTTCATGCTTCACTATTGGTATAGGGTCCTTTTGGTGATGCAGAGTGCTGTCATACCTATTAGAATTATGGCGAAAAAATTCATATTTGGTCTCATCAAACTACAACATGTTTTTCCATCTGCTTTTAGCAGGCTTGATGTAAGTTTTGGCAAAATATAGCTGAACATGAATGGTGTTTTTTGTAACAAAGAGCTTCTGTCTTGCCACCTTATCCCATTGGCCAGACATATGAAGAATACAGGAGATTGTAGTCGCATGCAGAACATAACCAATACTTGCCAGAAATTCCTACAGCTTCTTTAATGTTGCTGTAGGCCTCTTGTTAGCCTCCCAGACCAATTTTATTTTTATTTTGATCAATTTTTGAGTGACATCCGTTTCTATGTAATAACAAAATAATGACAAATTTAAGCAACTGTCTTCACAAAGATCCATAGTATATCTGATACGTTGGATATTTTTTTCACTCTTCTCCTGATTTGATATCTTTAACAATATTTATAGATAATGGCTTTTGCTGTAAAACACAAGAATGAAATTGATAGGAAAATTCTTCTGGGACAGCTAAAATTTATATGAGGTAAATAAGAATCACAAATGCTGCCTAATGAATGTGAATTTTTTTTTTTAAAACCATAATTCTATGCAGTATGTAAAAAAGGGGGCAGGTCACTGAGGAATCAGTGACCTGTCATAAGCCATAAAGATGACTATCTAAGCAGAGCACCACATAAAGAGCCCCCCACAGGTCAGCTCCAAAGCACGAGAATCTCAATAACTGAAAACTTCAAATATGGACCACAACCACAAGACAGATTTCATCAACCCAAGTTTCATTTTAATCAGTATAACAGTGCTAACCTGACAGTTTCTGTAGTTTACTGAGTACAATCCTGCTGGCAAGTTCACTTTAAGGGGAGGCCCATGCGACAACACAAAATGATTTTGGTCTATGATGCTACAGCAGTGTAGGAAATGGTGCAAGGCAAGTTATTTTTTTTGCAACCCGCATATGGAATCTTGAAGCGTTTTAATTTGCATGAAACCACAAATTTCAGGAACTCAATCACTCATGGATTTAGTCACAAATCAATATTAATATAGATTAATTCTGAGGTCATTCACATTGATGATACTTCTTTTCTTGTTGCTCAAGATTACACCAGCCCTGTTCATCTGTGATTAACCATAGTGAAGGCTATATACTCTTTAAATTGACTGGACTATTAGCCAACCTGCTTGGAGATTTTCTAATTTTCAACCTTGTCTTATTTAACTCAAACCTAACCTGGAAATATTATATAGTCTATTTCTCTTCTATATGAGCTCCCACCCAAATATTGAGATTTTTTAAATGTATTTCCTGAAATAGCAGCAGAGTTTGTTCTTATGAATGTGTCAATGTATTCCTTAATGGCTACATTTCTCTTAGGAAAGGGTTTTCCAACCTTATCAGAGACTGATGCAATATATGCCTCTTTCAAAGAGTCTTAACAGAATTTGGTGATCTAGGTACTAAAGTTCCCAACTTTTCAACAAGCTCTTTACCTGAGATAGTCAAACCAACAAATGTTCTGGTTCTCCCGAACAATTTAAAAAATTCAGTACGGGTACCAGAACTGGAACCCGAACCACATTCAAATAAATGGGGGGGTGAACATCTGTTGTTTCCCACCTTGTCATCTGCCGAACCCGAAAACAGTAATGCAGACTTTCTGGAGGAGTCCGTGTTCGGGTTCCATGCCCAGACACTAGGTGTTCGGTACGGATCCCGTACTTTACCATTCGGGTTCGTCCATCACTCCTCTTCACTACAATGCATTTACGAACAATAGGTGGCAATTCTATGTAAAATGAATCAGACTATGCCAGGTGTACAAGCAGAAAATTCAATACATTCTGCCAGGGTTTAGAGATCAAGAAAGAGGAGAATCATTAGACTCTGCTCCCCAGTCTAGCCACACTGATTGCAGCTTAGAGTATCCACTCTGGTGAAAAATATAACAAAATCGCCATGCAAATTATGTAAGATTTGTCTAAACTTATTTAATTGCTACCAATTTCCTTTTTTTCCAGAAAGTTAACTGTGCTACCTCATACTAAAGTTTTTCATTTGTTCACAAATCTTACAGTATATTACAGCTCTAGGGTAATAAATGTATCTGTGTTATACAAGTATTGTGTCCGTATGATGTACTGTTATTATATTAGGGCATATCTTGAAGCTCCTGAGCCCCAATTCACATTCTGTATCATAGCTACCCTGCACCATTTATAATACTAGCTTTTTCTTCTTTAACATTTAAACTCCACTGAAACACATTTAACTAATCTTTCTGAGGTTAGAATTAAAACAAAATGCTGGCTGAGTAATATCTCTTCAAACTGCCATCTAGTGGCAAGTCCTAATAATGGCTTCATTTTCCTTATACACAATTATAAAAGTCATTGAAAGCAAAATGATAATTGAAGTTGAAATAACAAAAGTCGCTGATTATTTTTGATATTATACAGTTTTATGTACTAATCTTTACACTATTACAACATTGGCAGATACACCAGTATGACATATATTTTTCTTAAATAAACTGCCTGTCCATAATTTTGAGAAGACATGACAATACTTTCCATCATATTTACCTTTAACTTTTGATTAACTCTTTGGCATCACTGCCAGTTTTTGACATATGCAAGACAATATTTTTTTTTAAGTTTTCTATTGTTACAGAAATAATAGTAAAAAAAAATAATTTTTTGGTGATAGTCATATGAGGACTTATTTTTTCAGGATGAGTTGTATTTGTCAGTCATCATTTTGGAGTACATACAAATTCTTACCACTTCTATGCTTGCTCTGTATGGAAAAAAAAACAAAAACAAAACAGGTCTGACACTTTTTTTGCATTTTACATTTTTCAGTTTTCACCGTCCTGGACAAATAATGTGTTGGCTTTACTCTGTGAGACAGAATGAATATGGTGATACCAAATTTCTATAGTATTATTTTTGTTATCTTATTTTGTATCATAAATACAGACAAAAAATTGATCTGTTTTAATATTCTGAGAGCCATAAGGTAATGCAATTTTCCATTTGCGAATCTTTATGGGGTCTATTTTTTGCATGGCAAATTGTAGTTTTTATTGGTACCATTTACAATGTTTTAATCATTTTTATTGCACTCTTTGGAGGCAAAATTTACACAAAAATGTGATTCTCAATTATTTTTTTTAAACTCTGTTTACAATCTGGTATGTGTTAGGCACCGGGATTCTCCTGCTGCACAGGGTAGATCACAAGCCTTGTCTGCCTCCTCAGTGTCGGCCACTGCGGGTCCCGTCGGTCCTAGTGTCTAGCTCAGGCTCGTGCTGTGCACTTGGTTACTGCTGGTTTCCCTGTCAAGTCTTTAGTAACCAATCATATTTGAGGACAGTCCAGCACTCTGGAGTCTAAGTCAGGAGATCATTGTATTGAGCATGTCCGTGAGGTGGCACCTTCTCATTGGTGGTTGGTCGTCAGCTGCTCTGGTGATGTGGCAGCTTGGGATTGGTCCATGGGCAAGGTCCCGTCTGACTGGAAATTAGCCTAGTGTATAAAAGGTTCTCAGAGGCACATGCCGGCACGCTAGTGTCATTTGTGTTTGTGTGTGTGAGTGGATATGCTACCACTCTGCATGTGTGCCGCTCTTATAATGGTGACTGAGTGTCTAGGCAGGCAGTGTAGGGTGGGAACTCCCGCTTGGCTTAGCATCTATCTCTGGTCATGTGTACGGTTAGCACAGCTGAGTTACAGAGCAAGCTCAACCATCAGCCTAGACTTCCCATGGGGGTAGGGATAGGGACTCCATCTAGCGCCATATTTGCTTTATCCCTATGATATTTAACAGGGTATAGCTGTCATGGGTGCATCGCCACGAAGATCGTCGCGATTGCACATTCTGACTTCTCACAGCTGAGCTGCTGTTTCTTTGTGTTTGGTAATGAGAGAGTTAATTTTACCTAGCTCTTTGCTAAGACTAGGTTCAGCCTCGCCCGGCTGCTTTGGATTATGTTCTAATTAGTTTCCTTTATATTCCTGCCAGTCTGGGTGTTGGATGCCGGTGAAAGCATTCATATAGTTTAGCAGACTGGATCGGTTCTGGGAATACTTAAGCTAAGAGCTCCTTAGTTGTTTTTACTCTTACAGCTTATAGTTTATCTCTGAGACCTTAGGTGTTCCTACTGTGTGTGAGTGTTGTATGTAAGACTTTATTTACTTTATTTCTTATCTTTCTTGTATGTCTTTCTGTTCATTAACCGTTACCTGGTCATTCCCTTTGGTGGTATTCAGGGTCCTTCTTAGGACTAGAATACAGTTGGCAGGGATTGATAGGAGACAGGGTTTACGCTGGTGGCCTGGACCTCTGTACCTTTAACAGTACCTCCAGGTTGAGGGATTAGTTAGGACCCCAGTTAGGGTCAGCTTAGACCCCGGTCACCCTCTAGCCGGAGACAGCGTATAACGGATTCCGTTTTGACCCACTGGACTTTCTGTCAGGTAAATCTATGTTATCATATAGCTATGCACATGTTATATAGTATGTTGCCCTTTTGATATAGATTATTGTCATCACATATATATATCTGCTATACAGCGTGACATTTTCACCGGCCATACTAAAGATTCTCCCCAGCTATCATGGATCCAGTAGCCCAGCTGGCCCGGCAGTTGCAGGGATTGTCCATGGAGTTGGCAGACATTAAGTCCAAGGTTTTGTCCCCCCCGGAGCAAACCAGATCTGAACCTAAGGTTGCTCTCCCGGACAGGTTCACTGGTGGGCGGGACAAATTTTTTACTTTCCGGGAGGCATGTAAATTGTACTTTCGGCTGCGGCCTCGGTCATCTGGGAGTGAAGAGCAGAGGGTGGGAATTGTTATCTCGCTCTTACAAGGGATCCTCAATCTTGGGCGTTCTCTATTCCTCCAGGCTCCCCAGATCTCCAGTCAGTGGATCGATTTTTTACTGCCCTGGGTCTGGTATATGATGATCCGGATCGAGTCTCCCTTGCTGAAACAAGGTTACGTAAAATACGGCAAGGAAATCGTCCAGCGGAGGAATATTCTTCTGAGTTCCGTAGATGGGCAACAGATACTCAGTGGAATGACCCTGCTCTTAGGAGCCAGTTTTGTCAAGGGTTGTCTGACAAATTAAAAGATGTGTTGGCTCAGTATGATTCTCCTCCATCACTGGAGGCTGCTATGGCCCTCGCTATTCGCATTGATAGACGTCTTCGGGGAAGACGCGAGGTAACTCCGCCCCCCGTGATGACTCCACCTACTACTAAAGTCCCTTATACTGAGGTTCCTCTGGTCTGTTCTGAGGAACCCATGCAGTTGGGAGGGACATCATTTTGTAGGAGGGAATCAGCGGTGCGCCGCAAGACTAGAAGGTGTTTCTTTTGCGGGAGAGAGGGACATTTTGTTGGGGGGTGTCCATCCCGGACCTCTTTGAACCAAGGAGTTAACCTGGGAGTGTGTATTTCGTCCCCAAATCCCTCTCAGTTTCTCGTGCCTGCGGAGGTGGTGATTGGTACTAGAACTGAGAGGATTTCTGTTTTTCTTGATAGTGGGTCCGGGGCTAATCTGGTGGACACTCGGTTTGCCCAGGTGCATGGTATGCAACTGAGTGTATTGGCCAAACCGGTCCCTATACTCTCTATTGATTCTAGACCTCTTGGTCAAGGTAGCTTGGTACAAGCTGTTCATAACATAGATCTTCGAGTAGGGGCAATACATAAAGAGCAATTGTCTTGTTATGTGTTGGAGGGTCTGCCTGCTCCTATTGTGTTGGGACTTCCTTGGTTGGCTAAACATAACCCAGTGATTGATTGGCAATCCAGAAAGATAAGCCAGTGGGGTGAATTTTGCAAGAATAACTGCATGAGCACGGTCATCGGTGCGGTTGTGCCTAGGACTTTGCCTCCTTTTCTGGAGGACTTTTGGGAGAAGTTCTCAGAGGAGGGGTGTAAAGAGTTACCTCCTCATCGCACATATGACTGCTCAATAAAGTTGCTTCCTGATGCCTTATCTCGTACTTTCCCAGGGGTCGGGAAGACTGATGATCCGGTTCCTATTCCTCAGGAGGGAGTTGTAGTGTCAGCTGTATGCTCTGAGCTTGAGGGGAGGTATTGGGGGCTCAGGGGGACGCCCCTGTGGGACTTCCAGGGAGACTGATAGTTCCAGATCGCTTAAGACTGAAGGTTACGGAGAACCCTTACAAACGGATGGCTGATAGGAGGAGAGTTTCTGGTCTAGATCTGAGGGTGAACGATCTGGTGTGGTTGTCTACCAGGAATATAAAACTTAAAGTTCCCTCCTGGAGGTTGGGTCCCAGATTCATCGGGCCATACAGGATCAGTTCCATAATTAATCCTGTGGCATTTCGTCTGGACCTCCCTCCTACGTTTAAAATTCATAATGTGTTTCACAAGTCATTACTTAAAAAGTATGTGGCACCAGTCATACCGTCACCTCTACCTCCTCCTTCAGTGGTAATCAATGATAACGTGGAAGTTCATTGGAGGGGGTATGGTCCTGAGGAGAGGACGTGGGTCCCTGCGTCTGATGATAACGCAGATCGATTGGTTCGGACCTTTCACACAACTTACCCGGACAGACCTGGTCATGAGGGTCCGGAGGCCCCTCGTAGAAGGGGGGGTACTGTCATGGGTGCATCGCCACGAAGATCGTCGCGATTGCACATTCTGACTTCTCACAGCTGAGCTGCTGTTTCTTTGTGTTTGGTAATGAGAGAGTTAATTTTACCTAGCTCTTTGCTAAGACTAGGTTCAGCCTCGCCCGGCTGCTTTGGATTATGTTCTAATTAGTTTCCTTTATATTCCTGCCAGTCTGGGTGTTGGATGCCGGTGAAAGCATTCATATAGTTTAGCAGACTGGATCGGTTCTGGGAATACTTAAGCTAAGAGCTCCTTAGTTGTTTTTACTCTTACAGCTTATAGTTTATCTCTGAGACCTTAGGTGTTCCTACTGTGTGTGAGTGTTGTATGTAAGACTTTATTTACTTTATTTCTTATCTTTCTTGTATGTCTTTCTGTTCATTAACCGTTACCTGGTCATTCCCTTTGGTGGTATTCAGGGTCCTTCTTAGGACTAGAATACAGTTGGCAGGGATTGATAGGAGACAGGGTTTACGCTGGTGGCCTGGACCTCTGTACCTTTAACAGTACCTCCAGGTTGAGGGATTAGTTAGGACCCCAGTTAGGGTCAGCTTAGACCCCGGTCACCCTCTAGCCGGAGACAGCGTATAACGGATTCCGTTTTGACCCACTGGACTTTCTGTCAGGTAAATCTATGTTATCATATAGCTATGCACATGTTATATAGTATGTTGCCCTTTTGATATAGATTATTGTCATCACATATATATATCTGCTATACAGCGTGACAATAGCACTCAGAGCTCTTTTGTTCAGTACCACTCGGTGAAGTATCGGAGCTGGGTACTCTGTGTATCTTTCACACAGCGTGGCATCTAACATCGTGTGATCTAGCAATCACTCACTATCTTGGTTCTGCCATTTCTCTTTAGCAGCAGTTCTACACCTCTGCAGGGTGGATCCTGGCTTTGCACTTTATTATTCATATTTATTTAGTGCAATCTGCTAACCCTAACAGTACACTAGCGCCAGGGTCTGGCTAGTAATGGCGGACGAGCAGCAACTGCTGCTGAATATCCAGCAGCTGGAGGGCAGGTTGTCCACACTTGAGCGGGCTACTTTCGCTGTGGATCTATCCGAAGTAGCAGCACATGCATCCAGTGAATCCGCTATTAAGGTTTCTACTGTGACTACTGTCCCATCCATCCCACATTTCTTGCATCCCGATAAGTTCTAAGGGAATAGCAAGGCTTACAGAGGATTTGTGAACTGGTGCTCTATTCAGCTGAAGATACTGGCCTCACGTTTTGAATTTGTGGTGTCTTTATTGATGGACAGGGTGTTGGAGTGGCTAAGGGAACATAAGGACCTGGTTGTCCGGAGCGCCTCTCATATTTTGGATGCTCTGAAACAGGTCTTTCTTCGACCTCTGGTTACCCATGACGCTGCACTACATCTCCTGGGTTTAACTCAGGGCTCTTCCCTGACCAACCAGTTTGCCTTCCGGTTCCGGACTTTAGTGTCCGAGTTGGAGTGGCCAGATAAGGCTCTGATTCATGTTTTCTGGAGGGGCCTTGCAGACCACATCAAGGATGATTTGGCCACTAGGGAGATCCCAACTTCACTGGAGGGTCTAATATCTGTATCTACTCGCATTGATCTTCAGTATGCTGAACGAAGATTGAAGCAAGCCCAGTGTAGACAAAGGATTCGGTCAGCTCCTAGCTTTAACAATGCTTTGGGGGTCTACGACTCGGAAGAGCGATCCGATGGAACTTATGGAGGTCTCTCGTGTGGAGGCTAAGTCCCGTCCTGTGTCTTCATGGCCAACTTGCTTTGTTTGTAAGCAGGCTGGTCATTATGCCAATAGATGTCCCAGGAATCGGGGAGATCGGCTGTGTCTAGTGGCTATTGGAGGAGGTTCTCTAGACATGACAGATGTGTCCTCCAAATTAACCTTCAAGGTGACTCTGTATTATGGGTCGATCATTCACACTACTGAGGCTTGTGTGGATTTCGGGGCTGATGGCAACTTTCTGTCTTCCACCTTTGCCTGATGGCATGCAATAGCATTAGTAATGCTCCCAAAGCCAATCACCATCTGGGTGGTTAATGGGTCTTACCTTTCCACCCAAATCACTCATCAAACCATCCATCTTACACTCACATTCTCTCCAAAACATCAGGAGACAATATCCTTGCCGGTCATCCCTGAGCGTATTGATGAGGTACCATTTGGCATACCCTGGTTGCGCCGCAATTCACCTCATATAGATTGAGCAACTGGGAGCATACTGGAATGGAGAAGGTCATGTGAGAGACAGTGTCTTAGGCTCCAAGTTCAGGTTGGGTTGTCTGAGATCACTTCAGATCTAAACTGTTAGGTGCATGGATTCTCCCTCTGCACATGATGGATCCCAAGCCTTGTCTTCTCCTGCCGTCACCCATTGCTCAGCAAAGATGTCTGTCTCAGCGTCTTGCTCAGACTCGGGCTGTGCACATTGTACCACCTAACTTGCAGCTGGAGGTACTCTCTTGGGCACATACTTTCAAGCTGGGTGGTCATTTTAGCATCATGAGGACCACGGAGCTTTTGGCGAGATCTTATTGGTGGCCTCGGATGGAGAGTGACATAAGAAACTACATTCAAGCTTGTGTCTTGTGTGATAGGATTCGGTCTTCCAGGCAGAGACCCACAGGCCTGTTTCATCCATTACCCATTGCAGATAGACCCTGTCAGATGGTCAGGATGGATTTTATTGTGGACCTGCCTAAGTCCCGTAACAACAGGGTTATTTGGGTGGTCACCGACCTTTTTTCCAAAATGGTGCATCTTGTCCCTCTTCCGCGCATGCCATCTGCGCGGGCCTTGATGGTACTATTTGTGAAGCACATTTTCTGTCTTCATGGGATGTCTGACAAGATATTCAGTGATCGGGGGTCCCAAATTCACTTCTCAGTTCTGTAGAGAGCTTTGTCAGCTGCTAAGTATTGAGCTCAATCTCTCCTCTGCGTACCATACCAAGACGAATGGGCTGGTGGAGAGAACCAACCAGTCTCTGACCACATATTTACTGCATTTTGTCTCTGCCAGGCATGACAACTGTGCGTCTTTACTGCCTTGGGTGGAGTTTGCTCTACATAATGCCATCTCCAACTCTATGGCTCAGACGCCGTTTCTCTTAAACTACAGTCAGCATCCGCGTGTCCCCGTGCCTATGCCCATCTCGTCTTCTGACCCTAGGGTGGTGGAATGGGCAGTGGAGGCTCATGACATATTTGATCGCACGCAGGATGCCATATGGGCTTCCAAGGAGAGAATGAAGGTCTCTGCCGACATGCATCGTTGTCCTGCCCCGGTCTTTACTCCTTGCGATTTAGTGAGGCTGTCAGTTTGTAGCATCAAGCTGCCAGTAGAGTCCACTAAATTTGCTCCCAGCTATCTAGGTCACTGCAAGGTCTTTGAACAGGCGAATCCTGTAGTCTATCGCCTCAGCCTTCCACCACATCTGAACATCTCTGACACCTTCCATGTGTCTTTGTAAAAGCCCATATATATGACCCGGTCTTCTGGGACTCCTGCTGGGAGTAAAACGGCAATTGAGTGTCTAGGCAGGCAGTGTAGGGTGGGAACTCTCGCTTGGCTTATCATCTGTCTCCTGTAGTGTGTGAGGATAGCACAGCTAAGTTACAGATCAAGCTCAACCACCAGCCTAAGACCGTGTTGAGAAATGTAGAAGAAATGCACCAAGAAAAGTCTACTCACTGGTGGGGATGATGACTTCTGAATTCTGGACACATAGGTGATTTCAATACAGTTGATTCGGTGCTTGCAAGAAACCACATGTAGTAGCACACCAATATCCAAAGGAAACAGATGCAGCACTCTTCAATTCGTAAAAAAACCAAAGTCCTTTATTTAATTTCTGGACAAGGTTAACATCGGGCTAGGTGCATGAAAAACATGCAGTGAAAAAAGACAGACTACGGCGGTTTGGCGTTATGCACGCTTCAACGGGTACAGATACCCGTTGAAGCATGCATAATGCGAAACGTCCTGTCTTTTTTCACTGCATGTTTTTCTTGTACCTAGCCCGATGTTAACCTTGTCCAGAAATTAAATAAAGGACTTTGGTTTTTTAATGGAATTGAAGAGTGCTGCATCTGCTTCCTTTGGACATTGGTCAACCACCAGCCTAGACTTCCCATGGGGGGTAGCATTAGGGACCCCACCTAGCGTCATGTTTGCTTTATCCCTGTGATGTTTAACAGGGTATAGCACTCAGAGCTCTTTTGTTCAGTACCGCTCGGTGAAGTAATGCAGCTGGTTATTCTGTATCGTTTACACAGTGTGGCGTCTAACACCTTGTGATCTAGCTATCACTCGCCATCTTGGTTCCACCATTACTCTTTAGCAGCAGTTCTACATCTCTGCATGGTGGACCCCAGATTGCAACTGCACTTTATTATACATCTTTATTTAGTGCAATCCACCAACCCTGACAGTTTGTTTGTTGTGAATAGGGATTGGACGGACCCATGGATGTTCGGGTCCTTCAGGTTTGGTAGAACATTTTAAAAAATGCTTGGTTCAGATACCAGAAAGGAACTCGAACTTAATCCTGAACCCAAACCCCATTCAAGTGGATAGGGGACCCGAACATTCAGGCTAAGTTCACACGTTGCGGAATTGCCGCGGAAATTTCCGCGGCAATCCCGCACTTCTCCCGCAGGAAATACGCACGTTTTTTGTATGCTGATTCCCGCCAGAATAATAGCGTTTTGCAAGCGTAATTAGCTTGCAGAATGCTAGCGTTTTCCTAGCGATCTGTAGCATCGCTTGGAAAACTGATTGACAGGTTGGTCACACGAGTCAAACATAGTGTTTCACACGTGTGACCAACTTTTTACTATTGATGCCGCCTATGTCGCATCAATAGTAAAAAGATCTAATGTAAAAATAATAAAAAAAAATAATAAATAATGATATTCTCACCTTCCGGCGGCCCCCGCAGCCTTCCCGCCTTCAGCGACGCTCCCGGCAACTCCGGTCCCAAGGATGCTTTGCGACAAATCACACCGATGACGTACATCTCGCGAGACCGCTATGCCATCTGGGTGATTCTCGCAAAGGACTCTTGGGACCGGAAGTTGCCGGGAGCGTCGCTGAAGGCGGGAAGGCTGCGGGGGCCGCGGGAAGGCTGCGGGGGCCGCCGGAAGGCTGCGGGGGCCGCCGGAAGGTGAGAATATCATTATTTTTTATTTTAATTATTGTTTTACCAGGGATATGGTACCCAGGGCCTGGAGGAGAGTCTCCTCTCCTCCAGACCCTGGGTACCACCGCACATGAACCGCTTACATTCCGCAAAATTAATGAACATGTTGCTATTTTTTCCGCAAAGCGTTTTTTTCGCGGAAAAAAACGCAACATGTGGCCAAAACATGCGGAATCAATTAACATGTATAGGATGCTTAATGCTTGCGTTTTTATCGCGTTTTTACCGCGGAAAACCGCGGAAAAACCGCGAAAAAAACGCAATTATTCCTGATCGTGTGCACTTAGCCTCAGTGTTTCCCATGTTGTCACACAGATGGCAGCATGTGAGCCAGTGGTTGTGATGGGAAGTGAAAAGGTTATCGCTCGTCAGGAGTTGGCTGATGATTCCTACTGTCATCATCGTTGACTGCTCTCTCATAGCAGGAAGAGCAGGTGACACTCATGAGAGTGTTCATCAGCTGGTGCCTGTGCATAATAAGAAATATGTCAATGTGATGTACAATTAGTGCAGTGCATGTATAGTTTAATGTAGCTGTGTTTAGCTAAGAAATAAATAAATAAAAGAAAATACCCAACTGAGGTAATGCAGACAGCTAAGGGCCGGTGTTATAAATCTGGGAAGAGGCCAATATCCATGAAGCTTCCCACGATATTAATATCAGCTTACAACTGTCTGCATAACCTTTACTAATTGCAAAAAATGGGAGGCCCCCAAAAAAATGAATTTTAGAAACAAGCAAAGGATAAGAAGACAGTTGTGGGCTGATAATAATAGGCTTGGAAGAGGCCATGGATATTGGACTAATAACATCAGCCCTCAGCCACTCCAGAAATCATGCATTCATTAGATGTGTGTTGTGAATGTGTTAGAAATGAATTCTGAGCAGAAGCTCCCTCTGGTGGTTACAAACAGTACTGAACTATTCAATGAAGATTGTGAAGATTGGCAATCAGTTGTTACAGACTGGTCTTATATAAGGAGGTTCCCTCCCATCAGGGTTGCCGGTGATCAATTGTTCTTGTCTCAACTTTGGTTCCTGGTTCACTTGGAAGCTTGCTGTGTCTTGCCTGTATCTTCTGCTAACAGATAGGATGTTTTCTGCTTTTATTTTTTGTGCTTGCTTTTTGCATTTTGTCCTGCACTTCTGTGGAGGTCAGCCGGGTCCCCTCCGGGGGCTTGTGCTCCTCTCAATTTATCTGAGCCACTGTTATTTGTTCATTTGCCTTTTCCGTTTTTTTCGGTGGTTGCTGCTTAGTTTTGTTGCACCGGAGAACTGATTTGGGTGGTAGAGGTCGTGTGATCTCAGGTGTTTTTGCAATTGGTGAGTTGGTATTTTTTGGAGGTTTTTTGGATTGCAGTGGGTGTCCTTCCTGTCCTTTTCTTTCTAGGAGGATTGGGCCCCAGCGTTTGCTCATACTATTTTCTGTCTGTGTCTGTATTTCCTCTTGTCTAACCGCCATTACATGTTTGGGGGCTTCCTATGTTCTTTGGGGATCTGCTCCGGGGCAGATAGTTTTCCTCTTTCTATCTTTAGGTGTAGTTAGCTTCTCAGGCTGTGACGAGGCGTCTAGGACAACGTAGGTACGCTCCACGGCTGCCTTTAGTTGTGGTGGTTAGTCAGGGTACTGCAATCCAGTAGATTCCAACCTCTCTGGTGTATTGCCTTTTTGCCTGCTCTCCTCAGCTACCAAATCATAACAGATGTGCCAATTTTGGTGCTTAGCCTCAGCACTGCATCCAGATGTAGTAAAGATGAGGATTGTTGTGGGATGTGGCATGGATTTATGGTTGCACCGCTTTGAATTATTTTATATTCAAAGGAAATAAAAGGGTGAAAGAGGATAATTGTTATGTTACGGTAGCTGAGGAGTGCAGGCAAAAAAGGAAATACACCAGAGCAGTTGGAATCTATGAGATTGCAGTACCCTGACTAACCACCGCAACTAGAGGCAGCCGTGGAGCGTTCCTACGTTGGTCCTAGACGCCTCGTCACAGCCTGAGAAACTAACTACACCTAAAGATAGAAATAGGAAAGCTATCTGCCCCGGAGCAGAACCCCAAAGATAATAGAAAGCCCCCAAACATGTAATGGCGGTTAGACAAGAGGAAATACTGACACAGAAAGAAAATAGTATGAGCAAACGCTGGGGCCCAAACTATCTAAATAGAAAAGGATAGGAAGGGCACTTACTGCAATCCCAGAAAACCCTGAAAAGCACCAACTCTACTAATTTCAAAATCACCTGAGATCACACGACCTCTACCACCTAAATTAGTTCTCTGGTGTAACAAAAACAGCAGCCACTGAAAAAACTGGAAAAAGCAAAAGCACAAAACACAGTGGCTGAACAAAACTGAGAGGGAAGAAGCCCCCGGAGGGGACCCTGAAGGCCCCCACAGAAGTGCAGGACCAAATGCAAAAATATAGCAAAAACACAAAATAAGAAATTGTCTTATCTGATAGCAGGAGATGCAGACACGACACAGCAGGCTACAAGGGAAACTGGAAAGAAGGATTCAGACCAGAACAATTGATCACCGGCAACCCTGATGGGAAAATGATTCCCTTAAATAAGACCAATCAGTAACACCTGATTCCCAGTCTTCACAATCCTCACTAGTACCGCTTGTAACCACCAGAGGGAGGCTCTGCTCAGAACTCATCTCAAACCCATTCACAACAGTACCCCCCCCTTGAGGAGGGGTCACCGAACCCTCATTTGAGCAACCAGGTCGGTCAGGATGAGTTCTATGATACGCACGGATAAGTCTCCTAGCATGGATGTCCGAAGCAAACACCCAAGAATTATCTTCCTGACCATAACCTCTCCATTTAACCAAATACTGGAGTCTTCGTCTAGAAAAACGAGAATCCAATATTTTCTCAACCACATACTCCAGATTGCCCTCAACCAAAACAGGGTCAGGAGGCACAGCAGCAGGAACCACTGGCTCAACAAACCTCTTCAACAAGGACTTGTGGAACACGTTATGGATCTTAAATGTCCCTGGAAGAAGCAAACGAAAAGAAACAGGATTAATAATCTCCATGATCTTATAAGGTCCAATGAATCTAGGCTTAAATTTAGGAGATGCTACTCTCATAGGAATATTCTTTGAGGACAACCAGACCAAGTCCCCCACTTTAAACCGAGGACCATCAGTCCTATTCCGGTTAGCAAACCGCTGGGCCTTCTCCTGAGAGAAGGACAACCTCTCCACTACCTGGTCCCAAATCTGCTGCATACGCTCAACAACAGAGTCAACACCTGGACAGACAGAAGCCTCCGTCTGTCCTGAAGAAAATCGAGGGTGAAACCCAGAATTACAGAAAAACGGAGACATCAAAGTGGCAGAGCTAGCCCTATTATTAAGAGCAAACTCAGCCAAAGGCAAAAAAGAGACCCAGTCATCCTGATCAGCAGACACAAAGCATCTTAGATAAGTCTCCAATGTCTGGTTTGTTCTCTCAGTTTGACCATTGGTCTGAGGATGAAATGCCGAGGAGAAAGACAATTGAACACCCAGTTTAGAACAAAAAGTCCTCCAAAATCTGGAAACAAACTGGACTCCTCTGTCAGACACAATGTTCTCAGGAATGCCGTGTAAACGAACCACGTGCTGAAGGAACAACGGCACCAATTCAGAGGAGGAAGGCAACTTAGGTAATGGCACAAAATGTATCATTTTGGAAAACCTATCACAAATTACCCAGATGGTGGTCATTCTCTGAGAAACAGGAAGATCGGAAATGAAATCCATAGAGATATGGGTCCATGGTCTCTTGGGCACAGGCAATGGCATCAACAAACCACTAGAGCGAGAGCAAGGCTTGGAGCGAGAGCAAGTCCCGCAGGACTGCACAAATTCCCTGACATCGCGAGACAACGTAGGCCACCAAAAGGACCGACTAACCAAGTCTCTGGTACCAAAAATTCCGGGATGCCCAGCCAATGCGGAACAATGAATCTCAGACATCACACTCTTTTTCCATTGGTCCGGGACAAACAATTTTCCAACAGGGCAGCGCTCGGGCCTATCCTCCTGACACCCCTCCAGAGCAAGTCTCAAATTGGGCGAGATGGCGGAAAGAACTACACCCTCCTTCAAAATAACAGAGGGATCAGATAGCTCAGGAGAGTCCGCAAGGAAACTCCTCGAGAGGGCATCCGCCTTAACATTCTTAGTGCCAGGAAGAAAGGAAACCACAAAATTAAAACGTGTGAAAAACAAGGCCCACCTGGCCTGTCTATGATTGAGTCGCTTGGCAGATTCCAGATAGACCAGATTCTTATGGTCCGTAAGGACCACCACCTGATGTTTGGCTCCCTCCAGCCAATGTCTCCACTCTTCAAAAGCCCACTTCATGGCCAATAACTCCCGATTACCCACGTCATAATTACGTTCAGTAGGAGAAAATTTTCGAGAGAAAAAGGCACAAGGGTTACTTTTAGAGGTCTCTGGATCTTTTTGGGACAAAACGGCACCTGCCCCAATTTCAGAGGCATCAACCTCCACCTGAAATGGCAGAGAAACATCAGGCTGCCGTAGAACAGGAGCAGAAGTGAATCTCTGCTTAAGTTCCTGAAACGCAGAGACTGCCTCAGGAGGCCAATTCACCACATCAGAACCCTTTCTGGTCAAATCAGTTAATGGTTTAACAATAACAGAGAAATTACAAATAAATTTACGATAACAATTGGCAAAACCCAAAAATCTCTGAAGAGCCTTTAATGAAGTAGGTTGGACCCAATCACAGATGGCCTGAACCTTGACCGGGTCCATTTCAATAACAGATGGGGACAAAATGAATCCCAGAAATGAGATCTTCTGTACGCCAAAAAGACACTTTGATCCCTTCACATACAGAGCATTCTCTCTCAAAATCTGGAATACAGTTCGAACATGTTTCACATGAGAGTCCCAGTCATTAGAAAAAATCAAGATATCATCCAAATAAACAATCAGAAATTTATCCACAAAAATCCCTGAAAATGTCATTCATGAAGGACTGGAAGACAGAAGGAGCATTAGTGAGCCCAAAGGGCATCACAAGGTACTCAAAATGCCCTTCAGGGGTGTTAAATGCCGTCTTCCATTCATCCCCGTGCTTAATGCGAATAAGGTTATACGCCCCCCTGAGGTCAAGCTTAGTAAACCAAGTAGCGTTTTTCACCCTGGAAAACAGGTCAGAAATCAAGGGTAACGGGTATTGATATTTCACAGTAATATTGTTCAAGAGACGATAATCAATACACGGCCTTAATGAACCATTTTTTTTGGCCACAAAGAAAAAACCGGCACCTAAGGGTGAAGAGGATGGTCTGATATGACCCTTCTCCAATGATTCCTTGATATAAGACCGCATAGCGTCATGTTCAGGTACAGACAAGTTAAAAAGGCGACCCTTAGGGAATTTACTACCCGGCACTAATTCAATAGCGCAGTCATAGCTCCTATGGGGAGGTAAGGATGCAGATTTACTTTCGCTAAACACATCAGAAAAATCAAACAAAAAGTCAGGAACATCCTCAGCCTGGGGGGAGGCAGAAAAAACAGGAGTGTTGGCACTAACACATTGGCAGCCCCAACTGGTTACAGACACAGATTTCCAATCCAAAACAGGATTATGAGACTGTAACCAAGGGAAACCCAGCACTATAATGTCATGCAGATTATATAGAACCAAAAATTTGCAGCACTCCTGGTGATCAGGTTCAACCCTCATTATCACCTGAGTAGAAAACTGGGGTTTATTCTCAGCCAAAGGGGTAGAATCGATCCCCAGTAAAGGAATAGACTTCTGTAGGGGTATCAAGGAAAACCCACAACGCTTAGCAAAATCATAATCCATCAGGTAATAGCTGCTCCAGAATCAACGAAAGCCTGAGCAGAAAATGAGGACAGAGAGCATATCAGAGTGACAGTTAATAAAAACTTAGTCTGAACACTACCCAAGACAACTGAGCGTGCAAAATGTCTTCCCTGCTTAGGGCAGACTGAAATAGCATGAGAGGCATCACCACAGTAGAAACATAACCCATTGCGCTTTCGAAACTCATGACGCTGTGCCCCAGACACCACTCCATCACACTGCATGGGCTCAGCAGCTGGCTCACAAGGCAACACCACTCCACGCATACTTCTCCGCTTACGCAAACGTCTGTCAATTTGAATCGCCAATGACATAGAATCATTGAGACCAGAGGGGACAGGGAATCCCACCATAACATCCTTTACATTATCCGACAGACCCTTCCGGAAAAGGGCCGCCAAAGCGTCATCATTCCATTTGGTCAGGACTGCCCACCTACGGAATCTCTGACAGTATAACTCAGCGTCATCAAGCCCCTGATTTAATGCCAACAAGGCTTTTTCAGCTTGATCAGTGACATTAGGCTCATCGTACAATAACCCCAAAGCCTGAAAAAATGCATCAACATCACTCAAAACAGGATCCCCAGGTGTGAGGGAAAAAGCCCAATCCTGAGGATCGCCGCGCAGGAGAGAGATGATAATTTGAACCTGCTGCGCTGCGTTTCCTGAGGACTTAGATTTTAAGGCAAAAAACAATTTACAATTATTTTTGAAATTCTGAAACTTAGCTCGATCCCCTAAAAACAAATCTGGCATGGGGATCCTAGGTTCCACAACAGGCAACCCAGCAAGATAGATAGCAATACTCCGAACCTCAGCGGCAAGCTGATCCACACGGCCAGACAACTGTGCAAACTCCATTGGGAGAAAAGATCCTCCCCAGCACCCAGAGATACAGAGGGAAAAAAAAAAAAAAAAAAAAATACAACAAACAGAAAAATATCTCTGACAACTTTTCTTCCTTCAAAATATTTTTTCCCTTCTGTGAGTACCATACAATTTTTATGGCCGGTGATACTGTTATGTTACGGTAGCTGAGGAGTGCAGGCAAAAAAGGAAATACACCAGAGCAGTTGGAATCTATGAGATTGCAGTACCCTGACTAACCACCGCAACTAGAGGCAGCCGTGGAGCGTTCCTACGTTGGTCCTAGACGCCTCGTCACAGCCTGAGAAACTAACTACACCTAAAGATAGAAATAGGAAAGCTATCTGCCCCGGAGCAGAACCCCAAAGATAATAGAAAGCCCCCAAACATGTAATGGCGGTTAGACAAGAGGAAATACTGACACAGAAAGAAAATAGTATGAGCAAACGCTGGGGCCCAAACTATCTAAATAGAAAAGGATAGGAAGGGCACTTACTGCAATCCCAGAAAACCCTGAAAAGCACCAACTCTACTAATTTCAAAATCACCTGAGATCACACGACCTCTACCACCTAAATTAGTTCTCTGGTGTAACAAAAACAGCAGCCACTGAAAAAACTGGAAAAAGCAAAAGCACAAAACACAGTGGCTGAACAAAACTGAGAGGGAAGAAGCCCCCGGAGGGGACCCTGAAGGCCCCCACAGAAGTGCAGGACCAAATGCAAAAATATAGCAAAAACACAAAATAAGAAATTGTCTTATCTGATAGCAGGAGATGCAGACACGACACAGCAGGCTACAAGGGAAACTGGAAAGAAGGATTCAGACCAGAACAATTGATCACCGGCAACCTTAATGGGAAAATGATTCCCTTAAATAAGACCAATCAGTAACACCTGATTCCCAGTCTTCACAATCCTCACTAGTACCGCTTGTAACCACCAGAGGGAGGCTCTGCTCAGAACTCATCTCAAACCCATTCACAACAGATAATTGTTGGGGATTGCTTTTTAAAATAAAAGGCATTTCTCTGTGTTTGTTTATAACTTTTGACTACGGGGTTAGTAATGGGTGTGTCTTATAGACACCTCTCCATTACTAACCCCTGGGCTTCACGTCAGCGGGCATGATACAGCTGACATCAACCCAAAATATTGTCCTACTTGCCAATGCACCAAGGTAAGTCAGAAGAGCCAAGCAAAGCATCAAAATTGGCACATCTAATGGATGCTCGATTTCTGGGGTGGTTGCAGGTTGCTTTTATTGCTTTTTTATATACAGCTGTGGCAAAAATTAAGAGACCACTGCACAGTGTTATAAAAATCATCTTCTCCACCTGTCTGACAGCCATTCCATTCCAGTGTCAGTTTAATTCCAACCAGAGTACACCTCATTCTACTTAATGTGCTTCTGATTAGGTGATCAACTGAACCAAATCTTATTTAATGAAGGAAAGTATAAAAAACGCTGCTGCACTGTTCACAATCCTCTTGCAATAGGACAAGCTAAATGACAAATCAAGTGCTAGTAATATCCCAAAAGTAATAGGAATGAAAAAATAACTTTTAACCATGCCAAAGGAGTTGAAAAGATAAGTCTTGAGTGTGAAAAAGAAGGGCTCAATACTGGCCTTACTAGCAGAGGGATAAAGTGAGCATCATATTGCCTCCATCCTTAAAATTTCTAAGATGGCAGTCCATTACAACAAGATCAAGCAGCAGACATCGGGGACAACAAATCTACAAACAGTCAGAAGGAGACCAAGTGACCTACAAAAGGAATGACGAATGGCAGCTGGGATGAAGTGCATGGCAAGAACAGTTCGTAACAGGCTCCTAGAGGCAGCACTCAAGTCATGTAAAGCTAGAAAAAAGCATTTAATCAATGAGAAGCAAAGGAGAGCCAGGCTGAAGTTTGCCAAAGACCATAAGGATTGGACCATAAAGGACTAGAGTAAGGTAATCTTCTTTGATGAGTCTAATTTTCAGCTTTGCTCAACACCTGGTCATCTAATGGTTAGACGGAGACCTGGAGAGGTGTACAAGCTACAATGTCTTGCACCCACTGTGAAATTTGGTGGAGGATCTGTGATCTGGGGATGCTTCAGCAAGATTGGAATTGGGCAGGTTATTCTTTGTGAAGGACGCATGAATCAAGCCGCATACAAGGTTATCCTGGAAAAAACAGTTAATTCCTTCTGCTCATGCAATGTTCCCCAACTCTGAGGACTGGTTTTTCGAGCAGGACAATGCGCCATGCCATAGAGCTAGGTCAATCAATGTGTGGATGAAGGACCACCACATCATCAAATCCCTGTCATGGCCAGCCCAATCTCCTGACCTGAACCCCAATGAAAACCTCTGGAATGTAATCAAGAGGAAGATGGATGGTCACAAGCCATCAAACACAGAAGAGCTGCTTACATTTTTGCACCAGGAGTGGCATAATGTCACCCAAAAGCAGTGTGAAAGATTGGTGGAAAGCATGCCAAGACGCATGAAGGCTGTGATTAAAAATCATGGTTATTCCACAAAATATTGATTTCTGAACTGTTCCTGAGTTAAAACATTAGTGTTTTTGATAGAGGTGTGAATCTAGCTCTGGGTTCCTTAGAAAATCATCTTTTATTGGAGTAAAAATTTTAAAATCCAACTTCATAATTACAGCATCGTGTCACCAACGTCCCCAGGGATACATAAGCAGAGCATTTTGAGCTTAAAGGCTCTTATTCATTGCTTGACATTAGTGTTGAGCGATACGATACTGCAAATATCGGGTATCGGCCGATATTAGCTGTATCGGCCATTCGATAATTCGTTTCGATATTTTCGTCTTATCGAATACCGGAATCGGATTTGTCAATGTCACTGTGAGTGTCCGTCGGTCGGGTCTGTCAGGAGTCAGCGGCACTTACCTGGCAGAAGATCTCCGGCGGTCACGTCCTGGACTGCTTGATGGCCGCCATTATCTTCTCCCTGGCGGTCACATGCAGTTTTTTCGCGATAACTGCAGTGACTGCTGGGTAATCCCGGCCGTAAAGCAGTCAGTCCGATGACGTCACCGCCGGGGAAGCAGGTAATCAGCTGTGCTGCGCCGGGATGACAGGCTCTGCCTGTCATTCTGATGTAGCAGAGCTGGATCGCCGTGGGACAGTCGTTACTATGGACTGCGTCGGTCAGGTGGTATACTTTTTTTTTTTTTTTTTCATTTTTTTACAGGAGATCGATGGCGTCGCAGGATGAGACTGTAATAAAAGTAATGAAAACTGTGTTTTGTTTTTTTTTATTAAATTAAAAAACTTTTTTATGAACATTCACCCGTCCGGGTACATAAACAATTTAACTATTTACATACAGGGACCCTGTCCGGGTTATTTATAATTCTTTGGCAGGGGTGTTCCAGGTACCACCTGGTACTCTTCTGATGCTTGCCAAACATCCGAGGCACGAAGGACCACCAGGACCTGATGACGTCGTGTGTGCCTGTACAGTCAAGTCGTGACCCGCTATCTGGGTCTGTGTGGCCACCTCTTTCATCTCCCTCCGGGTCTGGAACCCTGTGTCCCAGACTGAACGAACCCCAGGGGGCCTAACAGGCACCGGGTACGGGCCAGCTATACTTATCATGTCCATAGCTGGGGCTGCTGAGGAGACCACTGAGGGAGGCTTGGGAGATTTACGGCGTGGGGTGGGCACTTTTGCAGAGGCCTGGATGTGGGAGGCTGAAGGCTCCGAGGGTCTCACAGGTTCCTGACACTCTGGGGAGTAGGGGTCGCACCTGGTAACATTTAGGGCGTACCATCCATTGTAACCCCAGTGTCGGGTGTAAGTCACCAAGTCTCCTGGCAACAGGTCCCTCCCCGGGTGTCCTTCTGGGAGGTGAGCCTCCACGTCCCGCCGGTTCACAAAAACTTCTAAATAAAGTCCAGGCTCCTGGATGAAGCCCCAACCACCTTTCAATTTAAAGCTCCGTACTGCACCCTTACGCCGCGGCTCCCTCAGGGTTCCTTTATCCTTTCTCATCCGGTCCTTATCTGTCCGGTCCTTCTCCAGCTGACGTTGGCGAAGTTTTTGGGATTCTCGCTGCTCCCTTTGTCGCTCTGCTTCCCGCTCCCAACGTCTCCACTCTTCCTCCTGACGCCGGTTGTAATTCTCCTCCACCAGCTGCTCCATGTCTCCACCATCAAATGCCAGCTTACAGTGTCCGGTTTGCGGCAGCTCTCCTGGCGCCCCCCAGTCCTGGCGGCGCTCACCTGCGGAGGAAGCAGCCGGCTCTGGAACAGATGACAGTCGGGGCTCCGGTACAGGCAGGTAGTGCTCTGGTGCCTGCACGGCCTCCTCCATGAGGACGGGTGTCGCTTCTTCTGTCTCAGCGACGGGGGCAGACAGCGGGATCTGGGGTGCTGCCGGTGCAGCGTTTTTTGCACGAACGGGTGCCTCCACTGCGACAACGTCAACCGGATCACATTGCAAGGCTCCTCTACTAGAACGGGTGCCTCACCTTCCGGTACAGACACTTCGGGTAAGAGGGATTGGCGCCGCTCCAAGTTTATTTTTAGGGCACGCCAGCTCGCTTCCATCCTGGCGACCTCCTCCCGGTGCCGGGCCAGGCCTCTTAGGGTATCCTCCGCTTCTTGCAGCGTAGGAGGGTTTCCAGGCCGGGTGCCCAACGGTGGTTCCGTGGCGATCGGGTCGCTTCCGTGGGGGGAGAGCTCTTACTGCTCCATTCCTTCACACTTCTGCTCGTGTCCATTAGCCATCTCTGCCAAGTCACATGTGTCATTAGCATCTGGAGAGGTCCCCTCTTTTGTAGGGAGGCGGGACCTTCGTGTTAGTTTCTGCCCACTGAGGAGGATGAGGAGGCGGAACTGAAGAGCTGTGGGGCACGATCTTACATTGCAGTACCATTTAGAGCCATCGTTTTTCGCGTCACTGAGTGAGTGTACACCCATGAAGAGCACGCCCTTCTTCTTCACCAGTGCCTCGTCGTGACGCAGATATGGCGGAAAAATGGCAAATACATTCTCTGATGATTTTAGCAATTCTCAAGCACAAAACCCGTTCAATTCAGGCACACAGGACTCGCTTATAGCGAGCTACAGAATCCTGTTCGTGACGCCCAAGTTGAGTCGCACAGAGCCAGGGTTTTTTGGGGTACTCGGCACCGAGCCCGTCGACTTCTATGGGGTATGTCACGGCTTTACCCGGCAATTGAATCAGAGTCTATTTTACTATGTAGAAGTGTATAAACTATAAATATATGTATATATATATGTAACAATGACATGTATATATATATATATATATATATATATATATATTCTATGTGTGTATATTTTGTGTTTACAACGAAAGAAAGGGTTTTTTTTGTTGCGATATTTTGTTCCCATAGACTTACATGGGACTTCCGGTATCAGAATCGGATATCGACGATATTTAGTGATATCGGCGATACCATTTCGATACGATATTTTTAGATATCGAGCAGTATCGCTCAACACTACTTGACATAGAAATTTTTTTGTCAGCTTTATATACTAGAACCTGCCACAACAGGTGAAATCCCTGACAATCAATTCAATGAGGGAATAGATCATTCTCCACCTGTTTAACAAATATTAATGGTGGTATTAGAAGTCTTTTAGTATATAATATCATTTAGGACATGTAATCCTTAAAACACCAAGTGCAAAAATAAAAACAATTTTTTTTTTACATTAGTATTTTCGTTTCTAAGTGATTATGAACTTGTTTTCTTAGCATTATTTGAGATCCGCAAGCACTGCAGTTTTTTGTTATTTTGACCATTTCTCATTTTCTGAAAATAAATACAAAATTTATTTCTTGGAAATTCAGAGACATGTTGTCAGTAGTTTACAGAATAAAAGAGCAATTTACAGTTTACTCAAAAATATACCTATAAAGAGAAAAATCAGGCAAACTGAAAATTTTGCAGTGGTCTCTTAATTTTTGCCAGAGCAGTATATGGACCTTCCCAGCCTGAAAATACCAGCCCCCAGCTGTCTGCTTTACATTGGTTGGTTATCAAAAATAAGCGGGAACCCAACCTTTAAAAAACAGCATGGGGGCCCCTCTATTTTTGATAGCGAGACAAGATAAAGCAGACAGATGAGGGTTGCATATTTACCTGTGCTTGTTATCAAAAATAGAGGGACCCCACTTCTTGTTTTATTATTAATGCATTTTTTTTAACATACTGATTGGACTAATCACAGCAATGTCAATAATTGGCAAGGCTTTGATGGGTCCAGAAGTGCCCATACCGGCAAAGTTTGTTGAATGGCAGCTTTTCAAGAAGCATTATTTGGTCTACCAAATCAGAACAGTAACACTGACTTCTGGGAGAAGTCCGTGTTTGGGATTCATTCATGAACACTAGATGTCCGATAAGGACCTCGAGCCTTATTGTTAGGGTTCATGTATCCACAGTTGTGAGATCTTTATTGCATGGATTGATAAAATCATGCCAATATCAAATTTTTTACATACTTGTTTGTTTAGTCATTATTGCACCAAAAGAATGTGTTAAAATATTTTTTTGGGGTCACCATATTCTGACACCTAAAACTTTTATTTAAATCTTTCTGCAGGTAAAGTTGTTTGAGTGCTGTTTTTTTTAGGGGGTAAGTGGCAGTTTTTGCTTGTACCATTTTTAGGTACATATGAATTTTTGATCACTTTTTAATTGATCTTGGTAAGAGGCATGAACAAGTACAATAAATCTGATATGTTTTTAATGTTTTAATTAGGGTTGAGCATTCCGATACTGCAAATATCGGGTATCGGCCGATATTAGCTGTATCGGAATTCCGATTCCGAGTTCCGATATTTTCGTCTTATCGGATACCGGAATCGGGATTGTCACTGTCACTGTCAGTGTCCGTCGGTCGGGTCTGTCAGGAGTCAGCGGCACTTACCTGGCAGAAGATCTCCGGCGGTCACATCCCGGACTGCTTCATGGCCGCCATCTTCTTTCCCCGGCGGTCACATGCAGTTTCTCGCGATAACTGCAGTGACTGCTGGGTAATCCCGGCCGTAAAGCAGTCAGTCCGATGACGTCACCGCCGGGGAAGCAGGTAATCAGCTGTGCTGCGTTGCAATGACAGGCTCTGCCTGTCATTGCGATGTAGCAGAGCTGGATCGTCGTGGGACTATCGTTATGGACTGCGTCGGACAGGTGGTATACTGTTGGTTTGTTTTTTTTCTTTTTTTACAGGAGATCGATGGCGTCGCAGGAATGAGAGAGTAATAAAAGTAATGAAAACTGTGTTGTCTCTTTTATTTCATTAAAATACTTTTTTCTTGCTGTGTCTTTTTTTTATACATTTAATAACTTTGGGATTAATAATGGATCGGTGTCTTATTGACGCCTCTCCATTATTAACCGGGCTTATTGTCACCGTGAATCAACGGTGACATTAACCCCTTATTACCCCGCTTGCCACCGCTACAGGGCAAGTGGGAAGAGCCGGGTAAAGTGCCACAATTGGCACATCTTTTGATGCGCCAAATGTGGGGCTGCTGTAGCCTGGTATTATCAGGCTGTTGAGGGCCAAATCCATGGGCCTTGACAGTCTTTTAATACCAGGCCGCAGCAGTCTGCAGTTTACTTGGCTGGTTAACAAAAATAGGGGGGATCCCCACGCCGTTTTTTTTTCGAGGGGATCCCCTATTTTTGTTAACCAGCCAAGCTAAGCAGACTGCTGTGGCCTGGTATTATCAGGCTTGCAAGGTCCATGGATATTGGATCCTTACCAGCCTGAAAAACCAGGCCTCAGCGGTCTGCTTCATCTGGCTGGTTAACAAAAATAGGGGGGACCCCACGCCAATTTTTTTCGAGGGGATCCCCTATTTTTGTTAATCAGCCAAGATATGCAGACTGCTGTGGCCTGGTATTATCATGCTGGCAAGGTCCATGGATCTTGGCTCCTTAACAGCCTGAAAATCCAGGCCTCAGCGGTCTGCTTCATCTGGCTGGTTAACAAAAATAGGGGGGACCCCACGCCATTTTTTTTTCAAAGGGAACCCTATTTTTGTTAACCAGTTCCCTCTGACGTCACTGATTGTGTCCCTGGCTGACCTGAAGTGAAAGTGGAAAGCAATCAATTAAGCTTTCCACTTCCTCTCCTGTCAGCCAGGAGAGGAACTCATTCATTTGGGGGTTTACTGTGAGGCTGCAGCATTAGCTGCGGTCCCTGCAGTAAACATTAACCCTTTCTGAAGGATTACACCGTGGGACCTGACTGTGCATCGGATTGGTAAGAATAATTTTGCTTTATTATTTTATTTTTTATTACAGGAAATGGTTTTAGCAGGTAAATAAAATATGGTCAAAAACTGTGTGATTATTTCATTAAACTTCTTTTTTATTAAAGTGTGTGTGTTTGATTTTTCTTTCATACAATAGGATTTAATAATTGATAGTTGTCTAATTGACAGCTCTCAATTATTAACCTGGCTTAAAGTGACCTTTCAATTGCAAGGTCATTTTAACCCTTATTAACCCATTCGCCACCGCTACAGGGCAATGGGAATAGACGGGCAAAGTGCCAGAAAGGGCAAATCTAATTAGAGATTTGCCCTTTCTGGGTGTCTGGGGGCAGATGTTAAGTAGCCGGGGGGGGCCAAAAAAAAGGGTCCCTCTCTGGGCTATTATTATCTGCCCCCACTCACTGGCTTTGTCTGTTGGTTGCGAAAATAGGGCGGGAGCCCACGCATTTTTTTTTTCAGCAATTTTACACTCTTCATATATATATATATATATATATATTATATATATATACATGTCATTGAATTTGTGACACATATATATATTATATATATATTTATATTTGTAGTTCATACACTTCTACATAGTATAATAGCCGCTAATTCAATTGCCGGCTTTTGTGAAAATGCAGAACCGACATGAAATGACACTTGGTGTACATAGGGTTAACCATGTCTTTTCATGTCCTTTGCTATCTAATTTGCACAAACAATTAATCAGTCTATGTGTGCAAAATTTCACACCTGTAGGGGTTAATTAAGGTGTAAATTCGTAGAAAAAAAGTCCGTTTTTTTTACAACGAATTTACACCTTTAATTAACCCCTACAGGTGTGAAATTTTGCACACATAGACTGATTTAATTGTTTGTGCAAATTAGATAGCAAAGGACATGAAAAGACATGGTTAACCCTATGTACACCAAGTGTCATTTCATGTCGGGTGCTTCTGTCTTTTCACTGAAGCCGGCTTTACCGGCAATTGAATCAGAGTATATTTTACTATGTAGAAGTGTATAAACTATAATTATATGTATATATATATATGTCACAAATGACATTATATATATATATATATGTATTCTATGTGTGTATATTTAGTGTTTACAAGGAAATAAAGGTTTTTTTTAGTTGCGATATTTTGTTCCCATAGACTTACATGGGACTTCCGGTATCGGTATCGGGTATCGCCGATATTTTAGTGATATCGGCGATACCATTCCGATTCCGATACTTTAGGATATCGGAAAGTATCGCTCAACTCTAGTTTTAATACTTTTGCATAAAAAATACTTTTTTAAATTTTTGGGGTGTTAGTTATACTGAAAGAGCCCTGCATATTTCAATTTTATAATAAATACAAAAAAAGTGTAGTATATACCGTATTTTTCGGACCATAAGACGCACTTTTTTCCTCCAAATTTGGGAGGAAAGTGTGGGTGCGTCTTATGGTCGGAATGTAACATGTGGGGAGGGGGGCAGGGGGCAGCGGTGGAGTGGGATCGCAGGAGGCAGGAAAATATCCCCTCTGCTGCAGGAAACAAGCACTGGGGAAACCTCTGGTCCAGATACTTAAGTGCAGTGAATATTAATCAGTCGCTTCCCCGCCCACCTATCAGCTGAGCAGTGAGCGGGGAGCAGCTAAAGACAGAGCCACATGGCTCCCCAGCGCCTGATTCCTGCAGCAGCTGGGCAGATTGGTGTCTGAAGTAAAAGGAGGCAGCAGGAGCAGAGTTTCAGCAGGAGGCATCGCATACCCGACAGCACAGGGATTGTGCTGATGCGATGCTGAATGCTCCTGTGGAGGACCTGTGATGAGGTCATGAAGAGGGCGGGCTGGAGCATACATGACCAAAGCCCTGCCTCTTCATGATGTCATCACAGGTCCTTCAGACACACTGTATAACAGAGAATTAATTAAAAGATTAGGCTACTTTCACACTTGCGTTTTTTTGCTCAGTGCATCGTGCGCACATGAAACGCATTAAAAAAAACGATCTCTGTCTCTATCATCTGTCTCTATCATCTCTGTCTCTATCATCTCTGTCTCTATCATCTGTCTCTATCATCTCTGCCTCTATCATCTCTGCCTCTATCATCTCTGTCTCTATCATATCTGTCTCTATCATCTGTCTCTATCATCTCTGTCTCTATCATCTGTCTCTATCATCTCTGTCTCTTCATCTCTGTCTCTATCATCTCTGTCTCTATCATCTGTCACTATCATCTCTGTCTCTATCATCTCTGTCTCTATCATCTCTGTTTTATTCATCTCTGTCTCTATCATCTCTGTCTCTATCATCTGTCTCTATCATCTGTCTCTATCATCTCTGTCTCTATCATCTGTCTCTATCATCTCTGTCTCTATCATCTCTGTCTCTATCATCTGTCTCTATCATATCTGTCTCTATCATCTGTCTCTATCATCTCTGTCTCTATCATCTGTCTCTATCATCTCTGTCTCTATCATCTCTGTCTCTATCATCTGTTTCTATATCTCTGTCTCTATCATCTTGTCTCTTCTCTTGTCTTTTCATCTCTGTCTCTATCATCTGTCTCTATTTCTATGCAGCCGATCTCTCCAGTCTGAGTGCCAGCGGCAGTGTCGGGTGTTCATGCGAGAGATTTACACGAAATCGTGCGAGTTTCTCGCATGTGTGACCCCGGCCTTATACTCACCCTCCAGCGTCTTCACATAGTAGTTTACAGACACCACACTGGTCCCACAGCACCATCTCCTACCGTAGCTTCCTACATATAACATGCTATTATATATAATAACACCACATATAATAGTATGTTATTTATGTTATTAAATATTTTACCACATTTTTTGCTTCAAATATATTTTTCCCTATTTTCCACCTCTAAAACCTGGGTGCGTCTTATAGTCCGGTGCGTCTTATAGTCCGAAAAATACGGTAATCCAAAGTAAGATACAAAAAGATTTTATTTCATAATTATGTATACAAGGCAACTGCTAATAAAAAATAACTATAAAAAAAAAACTTATTTAAAGCAGAGAATGGGTACAGGAAAAGAGGGGCGTGAGAACCACAAATATGGTAAGAACAGGGAGAGCATAATAGCAAATTGATATTTATATAAAGTGACAATACTGCATATTGCAAATATAAAATGATAAGAATGCGTGACACCATCCCAGTAGAGATACAATTGTATATGTGGTTAAGTCCTGAATCTCATTACCAATATTACTGGAGGCAACATGCACTTATCAATTAAAGGGTCTTACCATATTCCTATTTGTGGGACCACGTTCACAACCCCAGCACACATTTCACGCTGGCTTCCTCAGGGGGCTGTAGTGAGTAGAGTGTCCCCAATGAACCTTAAATACCCCTATATCAGGGCTTATACAGTTATATGAAAAAGTTTGGGCACCCCTATTAATCTTAAGGTTAACATTTGATAAAAAATGGTGTTTTTGCAACAGCTATTTCTGTTTGATATATCTAATAACTATTAGACACAGTAATGTTTCTGCCTTGAAATGAGGTTTATTGTACTAGCAGAACATGTGCATTCAAACAAAATTTGACAGGTGCATAAGTATGGCCACCCTTATCATTTTCTTGTTTTAAATACTCCTACCTACTTTTTACTGACTTACTAAAGCACTTTTTTGGTTTTGTAACCTCATTGAGCTTTTAACTTCATAGCCAGGTGTATGCAATTATGAGAAAATCTACTTAAGTGGCCACTTGCAAGTTGTTCTCCTGTTTGAATCTCCTCTAAAGAGTGGCATCATGGGCTCCTCAAAACAACTATCAAATGATCTGAAAACAAAGATTATTCAACATGTTGTTCAGGGGAAGGATACAAAAAGCTGTCTCAGAGAATTAACCTGTCAGTTCCACTGTGAGGAACACAGTAAGGAAATGGAAGAACACAGGGACAGTTTTGTTAAGGCCAGAAGAGGCAGGCCAAGAAAAACATCAGAAAGGCAGAGAAGAAGAATGGTGAGATCAGTCAAGGACAATCCTCAGACACCTCCAGAGAACTGCAGCATCAACTTGCTGCAGATGGTGTCACTGTGCATCGGTCAACTATGCAACGCACTTTGCACAAGGAGAAGCTGTATGGGAGAGTGATGCGAAAGAAGACGTTTCTGCAAGCACGCCACAGAGTCGGCTGAGGTATGCAAAAGCACATTTGGAGAAGCCAATTTCTTTTGGATGAAGGTCCTGTGGACTGATTGAAACCAAGATTGAGTTGTTTGGTCATACAAAAAGGCGTTATGCATGGCGTCAAAAAAACACAGCATTCCAAGAAAAACACCTGCTAACCACAGTAAATTTGGTGGAGGTTCCATCATGCTTTGGGGCTGCGTGGCCAATGCCGGCACGGGAATCTTGTTAAAGTTGAGGGACGCATGGATTCCACTCAGTATCAGCAGATTCTTGAAAAATAATGTTTTAAGAATCAGTGACAAAGTTGAAGTTGCGCAGGGGATGGATCTTTCAGCAAGACAATGATCCAAAACACCGCTCCAAATCTACTCAGGCATTCATGCAGAGGGAACAATTACAATGTTCTGGAATGTCCATCCCAGTCCCCAGACCTGAATATCATTGAACACCTGTGGGATCATTGAAGAGGGCTGTCCATGCTCGGCGACCATCAAACTTAACTGAACTGGGAATGTTTTGTAAAGAGGAATGGTTTTAAAAATACCTTCATACAGGATCCAGGAACTCATTAAAAGCTACAGGAAGCGACTAGAGGCTGTTATTTTGCAAAATGAGGATCTACTAAGTATTAATATCACTTTTCTGGTGAGGTGCCCATACTTATGCACCTATCAAATTTTGTTCTTAATGCAGATTGCACATTTCTGTTAGTACAATAAACCTCAATTCAAGGCAGAAACATTACTGTGTCCAATAGTTATTAGATATATCAAACTGAAATAGCTGTTGCAAACACACCAATTTTTATAAAACATTAAGCTTAAGATTAATAGGGGTGCCCAACTTTTTCATATAACTGTACTCTTGATTAATGCGGCGCATGTATTAGATTACGAGTGCCAGAACTTACATCACCTTTGAGAGCCATCCTGGCGATGCAGGTTATGGGGAACTCCCGATGACGTCAGTCACGCATATATCCAGGCATGGAAGTGATACAAGACACATAAGATATTTTTGATCACCTTTCATTTAACATTTTGTGAATCAAAATTAGCAGAATCAGCAATAATAATAATAATAAATAATAATAATAATTATTATAATATAGTTCTGCAATACATGTTGTGGAATGCAACTATATCAAATATCAGTTGTTTTTGTTTTTTTTTACAATTAAAGCCATTTCTATTATTAAAAACTAGTATATACAGTATATATATATATATATATTTTTATATATATATATATATACTAAAAAAAATATTTTGTATTTTTTTTACAATACTTACCTGTCCCACAAGGGTACTTGGATCTACCATCCTTTGATGACATTTATAATACACTGTAGCACTTACAGTGCCTTGCGAAAGTATTCGGCTCCTTGAACTTTTCAACCTTTTTTCCCCCATATCATGCTTCAAACATAAAGATATCAGATGTAAATTTTTGGTTTAAGAATAAACAAGTGGGACACAATTGTGAAGTTGAACAAAATTTATTGTTTATTTTAATTTTTGTGGAAATACAAAAAAAGAAAAGTTGGGGTGCATTAATATCAGCCCCTTTAACTAATACTTTGTTGCCCACCTTTTTTCTGCAATTACAGCTGCAATGTTGTGGGGTGTCTCTATCAGTTTTGTACATCAAGAGCTGAAAATTTTTGCCTATTCTTCCTTGGGGAAAACCATCTCAGGGGTTTGAATAGACGTTTGTGAAAGAATTTTCGCTCTTTCCCCAGACTCTCGATTGGGTTCGGTCGGATTTGACTTGGCCCTTCTAACCCAGGATTTGTTTATTTTTGGAACCTTCCCTTGTAGATTTTTCTTTTGTTTGGGATATTGTTTTTTTAAACAAATTACGCCCCGCCAGGTCTTTTTGCAGACTCCAACAGTTTTCTTCAAGATTTGGGCCTGTATTTTTGGGTCCATCCATTTCCCCTAAAATTTTTCCCTTTCCCTTTTCCCGCTGAAAAAAACAGGCCCCAAACCCAAATTTTGCCACCCTGTCCAGTGCGAGGTGTTTCCGGGGTTTGGGTTGTTGGGTTTTTCCAAAATTCATTTGGCATTTTTGCCAAAAAGTTCAATTTATGTTCATCTGACCCTGCAATTCTTTCCCCTGTTTGGCTTTTGTAAACCTTAAATGACACTTTTTTGGAAATCTTTGAGAAATGGCTTTTTTCTTTCCATCTTCCATAAAGACCCAAAATTTTTTGCAGTGAGATGTTGTTTTCCTAGGACAGACTGTGCCACCTCACTGTAGATCTCTCGTTCTTCCAATGATCATGGGCCTCTTTTCGCATCCTGATCATCTTCTCCT
>JARQOD010000002.1:216028904-216067844 GCA_033576555.1 Oophaga sylvatica
ACCAATTTTTATAAAACATTAAGCTTAAGATTAATAGGGGTGCCCAAACTTTTTCATATAACTGTACTCTTGATTAATTGCGGCGCATGTATTAGATTACGAGTGCCAGAACTTACATCACCTTTGAGAGCCATCCTGGCGATGCAGGTTATGGGGAACTCCCCGATGACGTCAGTCACGCATCATATCCAGGCACTGGAAGTGATACAAGACACATAAGATATTTTTGATCACCTTTCATTTAACATTTTGTGAATCAAAATTAGCAGAATCAGCAATAATAATAATAATAATAATAATAATAATTTTTATAATATAGTTCTGCAATACATGTTGTTGGAAATGCAACTATATCAAATATCATGTTTTGTTTTTTTTACAATTAAAGCCATTTCTATTATTAAAACTAGTATATACAGTAATATATATATATATATATATATATATATATTATATATACTAAAAAAAAATATTTTGTATTTTTTTTACAATACTTACCTGTCCCACAAGGGTACTTGGATCTACCATCCTTTGATGACATTTATAATACACTGTAGCACTTACAGTGCCTTGCGAAAGTATTCGGCTCCCTTGAACTTTTCAACCTTTTCCCACATATCATGCTTCAAACATAAAGATATCAGATGTAAATTTTTGGTGAAGAATAAACAAGTGGGACACAATTGTGAAGTTGAACAAAATTTATTGTTTATTTTAAATTTTTGTGGAAATACAAAAACTGAAAAGTTGGGCGTGCATTAATATTCAGCCCCTTTAACTTAATACTTTGTTGCGCCACCTTTTGCTGCAATTACAGCTGCAAGTCGCTTGTGGTATGTCTCTATCAGTTTTGTACATCAAGAGATTGAAATTCTTGCCTATTCTTCCTTGGCAAACAGCTCAATCTCAGTGAGGTTTGAATGAGATCGTTTGTGAACAGCAGTTTTCAGCTCTTTCCACAGACTCTCGATTGGATTCAGGTCTGGACTTTGACTTGGCCATTCTAACACCAGGATATGTTTATTTGTGAACCATTCCATTGTAGATTTTGCTTTATGTTTGGGATCATTGTTTTGTTGGAAGACAAATCTACGTCCCAGTCTCAGGTCTTTTGCAGACTCCAACAGGTTTTCTTCAAGAATGGTCCTGTATTTGGCTCCATCCATCTTCCCATGAATTTTATCCATCTTCCCTGTCCCTGCTGAAGAAAAGCAGGCCCAAACCATGATTCTGCCACCACCATGATCGACAGTGCGGATGGTGTGTTCCGGGTGATGAGCTGTGTTGGCTTTATGCCAAACATATCATTTGGCATTGTTGCCAAAAAAGTTCAATTTATGTTACATCTGACCATAGCACCTTCTTCCACATGTTTGGCTTGTTGTAAACCTTAAATGACACTTTTTATGGATATCTTTGAGAAATGGCTTTCTTCTTGCCACTCTTCCATAAAGACCAGATTTGTGCAGTGTACGACTGATTGTTGTCCTATGGACAGACTGTGCCACCTCAGCTGTAGATCTCTGCAGTTCTTCCAGAGTGATCATGGGCCTCTTTGCTGCATCTCTGATCAGTCTTCTCCTTGTTTGAGATGAAAGTTTAGAGGGACGGCCTGGTCTTGGTAGATTTGCAGTGGTATGATACTCCTTCCATTTCAATATGATCGCTTGCACAGTGCTCCTTGGGATGATTAAAGTTTTGTAAATCATTTTGTATCCAAATTCGACTTTAAACTTCTCACAACAGTATCACGGATTTGCCTGTTGTGTTCCTTGGTCTTCATGATGCTCTCTGTGTGTAAGGATCTAAACTGTGTACCTGTTTTGCCTGATCTGCCCATAGTTCTGCCGGACTTTGCCCTCCTCCAAGATGGAGTTGGTGGCTTCTCGGGGCCATCTTGTTTCCTGTTTGCCTGATCTGCCCTTAGTTATGCTGGACTTTGCCCTCATCTAAGATGGAGTTAGTGGCTTCTCTGGGGCCATCTTGTTTCCTGTCTGATATGCTTTGTTTCCTGTCTGCTGCACATATGAAGGGACTCTGCACACTATACCTTGCTTGTGTATCTCGTACTTCACCTGCTGCCAAGCTGGAAGGACTTGCATCTCATCTGTTCCTTCTGATCTTTGGGTTACCCCGTCTGTTACCAGTCTGCTTTGCATCCAAAGGACTCTACTTTCCCGGATCTGCTCTACACCCACCTCTGCTGCGGCCTGAACTCCGCTTGGAGCCCAGTCGAGGCCCTGGATCTCTGGATCTTTCATTCCCTGTGCTTGAACTTTCATCTTTGGTCTGTACTGACAACACCTTTGTATTACTGAGCCTGCATAATCTGCTGCTTGATTCTTTGAGTCTCTGTTTACATTTCCCCTGTTAACTGAAGCCTGTCTGCCTACATTATACTTTATTAAGTCTTGACATACCGTGTTGTTATCTTCATTCTGACCCACGTCACCGGTCTCCATAGAACATCAGAATAATCTTATGACACTGTGTTTCAAACAGAACCCTGAGACTATCACAGAGCAGGTACATTTATATATTGATTACACACAGGTGGATTATATTTATCATCATAAGTCATTTAGGATAACATTGGATCATTCAGAGATCCACAATGAACTTCTGGAGTGAGTTTGCTGCACTGAAAGTAAAGGGGCCGAATAATATTGCACGCCCCACTTTTCAGTTTTTGTATTTCCTCAAAAATTTAAAATAACCAATAAATTTCATTCAACTTCACTATTGTGTCCCACTTGTTGATTCTTCAACAAAAATTTACGTTTGGTATCTTTATGTTTGAAGCATGAAGCATGGGAAAAGGTTGAAAAGTTCCAGGGAGCCTAATACTTTCGAAAGGCTATGTATGTATACCCAAGGTCAGTATTTTATCAACAGTGGCATATGAAAGGTTAAAATTCTGAGATCAGTATTATTTCTGGTCTCAGCACAAATAGCAGAAGCTTGACTGTGTATGATAGTCTGCTCCTGCTGCAGATATCGAAGGCTCAGAACTCCTGAGCTTATGCCATCACTCTGAATTATCTGTACGTCAGATTACGATAAATCAACTGAAAAGTTGATGTCCACTTCAAACACACATGCACACAAACACAAACACACATATACACAAACACACTATATTTTCAGCATTTTTAAATTATTTTAAAAATCATGAAGACTCTAGAGGGATCACGCATTTTTAGTAAATTTTCTTTGTCACTGCATTGCTGTTACTTGCACCGAATTTACCAATTTGTATCACAGTGTTTGCTAAATTTGTATCATCTTGATATGATAAAATTTCTTTTTAGAAATTTTCTTCATTGTCTTTTTTGCAATATTTTTTAGAAAAGTCAAACATTATAAAAGTTTCTAAACTGTATGCTCAAGCATTTATATTTTCTTTTACATCAGAAAACTGGCATAGATGCCTTGATGCTTGCCTGACACTATGAGTTTGGGGCATTTTTAATACAGGTTGTACTGATGATTTTTATTTTAGTTTTTTTTTTTAATTTAAGAGATTTAAAAATTTTCTTTTTCTTTGCACTTAAGGGATTTTTTTTTCAGGCATCCCATAGAAAAAAAACAGTAAAATGCTATAAAGAACTTAATACTCTATGCATGATGCATTGTTAAAAAGAGCCATAAAAGCTAAAAATATAAAAAAAATTATATATGTAGAGTTCTGAATAATTGCTATAGACTTTGAAGCAACATCAGCGTTTGTAACTGAAAAGAAAAAAAAACTGTAGAAAATACCAATTAAGCAAAATGAAAAAAAAAAACCTGTAAAACACAATGCTTGAATAAAGCACTGTGAAAATACTCAAATGTCTATTTTTTTATTTTTTTCATTGCAAAAAACACCCCAAACTTGTTTATTAAAGTGGAACACTATTGAAAATATTAACGGTGTATTATATTTTATTTCGATAGGCTTACACCCAGCCTCCTTTAAGTTTGGTCTGAAAAGTGTTTCCATTACTTCATTGTTAAATTAACTGCATTTGTTATTTTGTGTGATACATGTGTTAAATTAGTAAAACCAATTGCAAACAAATTGAATAACACTGATAGATTCAGTAAAACGCCACTTGTCATGGAATGGGTTATATTAGTCAGGAAGTAAACTGTTAGTCCTTGACTTTGAATAAGTAAATATAGACAGCACCTTTGCCAAGCATGATACATGTGCGAGCTTACAAAGCTTCACTGCCACCACCTGGTTACACCAGATATCACACACAATCATGCCTGGTTGGAGGTTCAACTGAAAAAGCCACAGATCTGTCTGGTCTGTTATTTGATGTGACGGCAAGAGATGGACTGAAACGGCCACTTAGACTGTGGAGCTATACTCGCCCGTATTGACTCCCCTGATGAGACCAACGAAATGCGTCGGGAGGAGGGGATATGATGAGGATGAAGAAGGTTTTTTATCCAGCTTCTGTAATTTAGTGAGACCATTCTGATCTCTGTAAATTGCGCCATATATTTATGTCACATATGTCCATTAATAATAGGAGAAACATTCTTTAAGAGGACATATAATTTATATAGCTGTCTTTGGGACACCCAGATCTGGTTTTGGTCATGCTAACTACTCTCAATAACTCATGGAGGTATCTGATAAGAAGGGTATGAGATGGTTAATGAACTTGATTTTTGTTTTCTGCAATAGTTCTTCTGCAGTGCACATAAGCGTATTATAGCAAACACATGAGAGTGCAATTTGTATATATATGATCTGCTGTGCTATGAGTTTGAAACCATGAGGTGAGCCTATGGGCCCCGTTACACATAGCGACACACCAGCGACCCCGACAACGATATGCACTTGTCAGGATCGCTGGTGTGTTGCTACATGATGGCTGGTGAGCTGCCAAACAGGCAGCTCAGGCAGCGATCAGGACAGCGACACTGCGGGTAACGACGCTTAGTTGCCCGCAGTGTACATTGGATACCAGCCCGCTGGTGCAGGGAGCTGGTAACCAAGGTGCACATCGGGTTTCCAGGCGCTGCGTGGCGCCTGGAAACCCGATGTGTACCTTGGTCACCAGCAGATCGCTGGTCTCCTGCCTGCCACACGCAGCGATGCGTGCTAGCCTGCAGGAGACCAACGATCAAAAAAATGTCCTGGCCTTTGGACAACGATCAGTGATACCCGGCAGGGGGTCGGTCACTGATCAGTGTCACACACAGCGATATCGCAGGAGAGATCGCTGTTACGTCACGAAACTAGTGACTCAGCAGTGATCTTGCTAGCGAGATCGCTGTGTGTGACGGGGGCTTATATCTGCTAATTGGATTCGCATGATCCATTGATAAATACCTCTGGAAGTCGTTTTTACAACGTTCGGGGTGGCAGGTAAACTATAATGCGGAAATAACGATAAGCCACCAGATATATGCGATAACACTGAATGCATGATTTTTGTGTGACCCATATAGGGCGTCACTGCTGTTTGGGCCTCGGGTAAGCTGCAATATCCACAACTGTATACTGCCAGATGCATAGAAATTACTAGGGAATATTATATACTAGTGTGATATATGGCGGTATAAATACTCAGGCATTTGTATTGAGTCCGATGTCCTGAATACCCTTTTTGGATTCATACAGGTTTACGCGGACCAATATTGGATTTACTACCAGTTTCATTCTGGTCATTTGTTTTTTAACCCTACGATGCATGACATTCGGAATCTACACTCTTGCATATCCCGGACCTTTTAGGCCCGTTTGCAACTTATATGGAAGGAATTGACAAAAAAAAAAAAATAGGCATTTTTTGAGTTTATTTCAAAATTGTAAAGTCAGATATGACAAATGCACACAATTATAAGTGGTTATAAAGAGAAATAACATGTAAATTGAAGTAAACAAAACCTGCAACTAGTTTTTGTTTCTAATTTTTCCTTTACTTTTCAATTTTATTACTCTCCATCACAATTTTCGCATGTTATCTTCTCTAAAGAATGCTCTTTACAAACATTTTTGATGATTTCAGGTTTTTTTTTCCGGGTATTGAGTTCAACAATGGTATCATGATGCATTGCACTGCAAAAAATTCCAGCCATTTCAGCCTAAAGAAGTGACCTGAGATGTCCTGAACAGTATATAAACATCTCAATCCAGGAAAGAATCAACACATCCAGAAATAAATTTGACAAATAGCTAAACAGAGTAAAGAAATGAAGCCAGCAAAGAATCAACAAATACAGAAATACATGTGATAATGGCTGACCAGTCTAAACAACATGTATGAAACCAGCTTGGCTATCTAATCTTATAAATGCAGCTGGCAGATGCAGGAGTAATAGTCTTGGGTATCTGGTGGCTACAAACAGTTGCCAAATGGTACTTACCAGCAATAATATCACACATGGGGTAATGGAAGTCCTTGATATTCAGTCAGTGAGGGAATGAGCTTCTCCTTCCAACAGTGCATCAATTCTGAAAGATGGGTGGGGAGAGCAAAGGGACAAAAGGCAAATAGCTAGGTGGAGCCTGTATGCTGTGTACACAAACTAAAGGTGGCTTCACATGGGTCATCTATTCAACTGGTTTATTTACTGACCACAGGTAGTTGGCTGTGTGAAAGGACCTTTAGTCTGAAAACATAAATGTCATGCAGACATTTTGTTCTTCCAAAAAAGCATTTTTATAAAAAAAAACATGATCACATGAAACTAGGAAATTACCAACAACTAAAAACCTGAGAAATACCTAGTTTCAAAATTCTAAAGTACAGCAAGTAATCTTGCAGAAAATAGCAAAAAAAATAAATAAATAAACTGATGAGTATATGATAAACCTAATACGGGCTTAAAAGGCCCGGTATAAAAAATTATATAAAAAAAACCCATCACATAAAAATATATAAACAACTGGAAATTACACACAACTACAGACCTGAGGAATACCTAGAGTTTCAAAATTCTAAGTTTAAAAACCTTTCAGAATTTTTGCAAAACAAAAGTTCCCGGGCCTAAAAGCCCTGGGATATGCATCGTAGGGTTAAGCACCTTGCACTTTGCTTGATAACTTTTATTAAACATAACATAAAATTATGTCTTATCCTATTGCTGAAAAATTTACTGGTCTGTTATTACTTTAAGTAACTCTGCCGTGGTGTGCGGTTTCTCTCCTAGACAAATTATCTTCAGCAGAGCCCTTTGCTGCTTTGCTGAGGCAGTTCTGCAGAGCTTTCCGCTGATGTGGATGATGTGCTCTGAGATAACACATCTGAGATGGAGGATTAGCAAAAGCAGGGAGAGGTGCAGGAACTGATGTAGGAGGTGGAGGAAACCCTGATAGAAATAGAGCCAGCAATCCTCAGCTTCGAGAACACATTTCTCTTTCGTTTCAAGGTGTGAGGCAGGGACAGGTTAACGCTGTGCTGGTACAAAGACTTTGAAGTGCCTGATGATAATGCATCAGAATGTTCAAGGACAGATGCAGGGCAGGAGGCATCTGTGCCAGTGTTGTGGACAGGGGATTGGGAAGCATCTAGGTCAGAGGAAGAGATTGTGGTGTCATCCGCTGGCATTGATCATAGACGCAAGCGTTCTTACTACTGAGTCAGGTCCTTGGTGACATATCCCTGATCATAATAGTGTGGTTGGCCTCTTGTTGCCTTGCTGTCCTTGACATGGCACATTAAGCAAATGACCTTTTTTTCTCAGAACTCTCTTTAAAAAACTTGCAGACTGAAAAATATCTAACTCTTTGACGGAGAAATTCTTGAGTGTCGGTGCTCTGAGGAACAGTTCCCCACCTTCTACCTTTGGTCAATCCACTGCCTCTTTCTGCCTTTTTGGTACTGTCGATCTCACCCTCACTTTGCATGAGAGTTTCCAAGATTGGGTCGGTGACTTCATCATTCACCACTTCATCTTTCACCACCGCACCCTGGTCCACCTGACTTAACAACAACATAACTTGTCGCCATCTGTGTCTCATCATCATATTCCGCCTTAGACAAAATTTGCCATTTTCCACTGCAATCTTCTTGTGGCTCTGGCTGCTCTAAGTTTTCTGTATCATTAAGCAGTGTGTCCTCCGATACCTCTTAGATCATCCATAATGAGAGGTCACAATAAAAAATTGTGTTGTAAAGAACTTCTCGGAATGTCCTAGTGTGGGATCACTAGTCTCCTAGGACTTAACATGGGGGGAGGAAAGAGGATCAGGGAGATGATGAAGTGATGCAGACTGTTGGTTGGTGAAACTAGACTGTGTGGAAGACTGAATGGTGATGCCAAGCATTATCTGCTATGTAACCGACCTTCTGTTTGCACTTTTGTGGCTTCAGAAACTGTGTACCGTGCCTCCCTGCAAAGTGGGACAGAAACCTATGTGTCATGGATGTGAATGTTTCTTGTGCTTCAGCAATAGGCACAGTCGTACCTGTCCCACATTCTTGGCGTCTGCATGCACCATCATCAGCACTACCACTTTCCCGTCCCTTATGCATTTTCTAATTGCTAGGTGTCTTGAAACCAAGTTTATTTTTCTTAAAAATTGGTCCCTTGCAGCAGCTTTTTTTCGGAGTTTAATACCACGATAATGTATCACAAAGGACATAAAAGTGTTTGGACCACAAATTTAATATATGTATGACAAATGCAATCCAGAAAAATATTTTAACTGTTTTCTGAAGTGTTATATACCACTGAAATGCAAAGCAAAGCATGTAATACTCTATGGATGACTAATTGAATCCAGAAAAATTTTTGAAAGCTTTTTTTGTTTTAAGGCAGGTGTCACACTAAGGAGGTATACGGACGAGTGAGAGGCGTGAAAATCACGCATTACACTCGGACCAAGTTTTCTCTATGGGGCAGCTCTAATCATGCGTATTTTTCTTGGTCGTATGTTACGGTGCGAGACACCCGCAGCATGCTGCGATTGTCAGCGTATTATGCCCGTTGTACGACAATGAATGTCTATGGGTGCAAGAAAACAATGGATTACACACGGACCAGACGTGTGACTTGCGAGAAATACGCAAGACTTCTGCAGCTCACAGGAAATGGTGCAACACATGCATCAGGAAGCTGACACATGCAAATTAGCTCAAAAAGAGCGCCAGACATCCCGGAAGAACGCCTCCACGGAGTCGGCCATATGTCAACGCTCATCAATGTCGAGATGTTGATTGTGTTGGTGCAGGAGAGGCCCGAAATTTGGAACCAACGAGATGCACATTATGCAGACCGTGCAAGGAAAGAGGCGGCATGGAGGCGCATCTGTGGGCAGATGTTTCCCCACTTTGGGGACAGCCCACGTGAGGAGCAGCAGTGAATGAGTAAGTTACCTGATTATTTTTCAAACTTCTTAACGGTCAGAACATAATAATAGCGATGATTTTCCCCGAAATATAGTTTGTTTTTTTTGCGCCAAAATGTTATGTTAATCACATCCGATTAGGCCCCAATGACTATGTGAAGTGTATGTAGAAGAATTTGGCATTGTGCAGCTAGCTAAATTATTACATTATATGTCACATTGCAGTGGATGATTTCATGAGAAGATGGAGAAGCATCCGCGACCATTACCGCCGGGAAAGTCAGCAGAGGTCAAGGAGCGGGTCTGCAGCACCCAACAAGAGGAAGTATGTGTATGTCGACCGCCTTGGTTTTCTTGCTCCTATTCTGGATCTGAGACCGTAAGTACCTACATCACACCACATAACACCTATGCAGTTTAGGCTCACATCTACAACATGTTCTAATACCATTTCATTTCCAAACAGAGCTCAGTCCAACCTCACTGAGAGGGAGACAGGCTCCGGCTCAGAGGCCATAATTGACCCGGTTAAGGGAGGTGAAGAGGTGGCTGGCCCATCGTCTGACCCTCCCTGCTGCATCCCCCAAGCTTCACTAGCACCAGGACCTGAACAAGCAGCTGCACCGCAACCTGTACCTGACCCACCAGCTGCACCAGCAGGCCCCAGTGTTGAGGATGCAGCAAACAGCAGCACCCCACTGTACCTCTGGGGGTCTCCCCCTAGGCTGCTGCAATATCCCGCCATGGGAGAAGACATCGAGACGTCACATCTTCTGAGACCCGGAGACATATGGACACTGGGGTCCTCAATTATCTGTCAAGGGCAGCTGTGAATGAGGGTGAGGAGGCCTAAGCCAGTAGCCTTGCCCGCTTCCTTTGTCCCCTACCCCGTGAGATCAGGCTCCGTGTTATGTTTTGGTAGCTGAGGAGAATAAGCAAACACGGCAATACACCAGACAGGCTGGAACCTATTGGATTGCAGTAACCTGAACTAACCACACAACTAGAGGTAGCCGTGGAGCGTTCCTACGTTGATCCTAGACGCCTCGTCACAGCCTGAGAGATAACTACACCTAAAGGCAGAAAGATGAAAGCTATCTGCCCTGGAGCAGATCCCCAAAGAAAATAGGAAGCCCCCAAACATGTAATGGCGGTTAGACGAGAAGAAGCACGGACACAGACAGAAAATAGAATGAGCAAACGCTGGGACCCAATCTGTCTCGACAGAACAGTACAGGAAAGGATACTCACTGCAATCCAAAAAAACCCCTAAAAAATACCAACTCTTCTGATTGCAAAAACACCTGAGATCACACGATCTCTACCACCTAAATCAGTTCTCTGGTGTAACAAAACTAAGCCGCAGCCACTGAAAAAGCAGGAAAAAGCAAATGAACAAACAACAGTGGCTCCAGATAAACTGAGACGAGCACAAGCCCCCGGAGGGTACCTGGCTGACCTCCACAGAAGTGCAGGACAAAATGCAAAAAGCAAGCACAAAAATAAAAGCAGAAAATATCTTATCTGATAGCAGAAGATGCAGGCAAGACTCAGCAAACTTCCAAATGAACCAGGAACCACAATTGAGACAAGAACAATTGATCACCGGCAAAGATCATGGGAGGGAACCTCTCTTATATCAGACCAGTCTGTGATCCAAGATTGCCATTCCATGCTGAAAGGTTCAGTACTGTCTGCAACCACGAGAGGGAGCCTCTGCTCAGAAACCATCTCTAGCACATTCATAACAGTACCCCCCCTTGAGGAGGGGTCACCGAACCCTCACTTGTGCAAACAGGTCGATCATGATGAGCTCGATGATAGGCACAGATCAGTCTCCTAGCATGGATGTCCGAAGCAAACAACCAAGAATTGTCCTCCTGACCATAACCTCTCCACTTAACCAAATACTGGAGTTTCTGTCTAGAAAAACGAGAATCCAATATTTTCTCAACCACATATTCCAGATTGCCCTCAACCAAAACAGGGTCAGGAGGCACAGCCATAGGAACCACTGGCTCGACAAACCTCTTCAATAAGGACTTGTGGAACACGTTATGAATCTTAAATGTCCCTGGAAGAAGAAAACAGAAGGAAACAGGATTAAGAATCTCCATGATCTTAAAAGGTCCAATGAACCTAGGCTTAAACTTTGGAGATGCAACCCTCATAGGGATATTTCTTGAGGACAACCAAACCAAGTCCCCCACTTTAAACCATCAGTCCTATGCCGGTTGGCAAATCGTTGGGCCTTCACCTGAGAGACAACCTCTCCACTACCTGGTCCCAAATCTGCTGCATTCGCTCCACAACAGAGTCAACACCCGGACAGACAGAAGCCTCTGCCTGTCCCGAAGAAAATCGATGGTGAAACCCAAAATTGCAGAAAAATGGAGACATCAAGGTGGCAGAGCTAGCCCTATTATTAAGAGCAAACTCAGCCAAAGGCAAAAAAAGAGACCCAGTCATCTTGATCAGCAGACACAAAACATCTCAAATAAGTCTCCAAGGTCTGGTTTGTTCTCTCGGTTTGTCCATTGGTCTGAGGATGAAAAGCAGAGGAGAAAGATAATTGAACACCAAGTTTAGAACAAAATGTCCACCAAAATCTGGAAACAAACTGGACCCCTCTGTCAGACACAATGTTCTCCGGAATGCCATGTAACCGAACCACGTGCTGAAGGAACAAGGGCATCAATTTGGAGGAGGAAGGTAACTTAGGTAATGGCACAAGATGTATCATCTTGGAAAACCTATCACAGATTACCAAGATAACGGTCATTCTCTGAGAAACAGGGAGGTCGGAAATAAAATCCATAGAGAAATGGGTCCATGGCCTCTTGGGCACAGGTAATGGCATTAACAAACCACTAGAGCGAGAGCAAGGCTTGGAGCGAGAGCAAGTCCCACAGGACTGGACAAATTCCCTGACGTCATGAGACAAAGTAGGCCACCAAAAGGACCGACTCACCAAGTCTCTGGTACCAAAAATCCCGGGATGACCAGCCAGCGCGGAACAATGAATCTCAGACATCACACTCTTCTTCCACTGGTCTGGGACAAACAATTTCCTAATAGGGCAGTGCTCAGGTTTATCCTCCTGACACTCTTCCAGAGCCAGTCTCAAATTGGGCGAGATGGCGGAAAGAACTACACCCTCTTTCAAAATAACAGTAGGATCAGATAACTCAGGAGAGTCCGCAAAGAAACTCCTCGAGAGGGCCTCTGCCTTAACATTCTTAGTGCCAGGAAGAAAAGAAACCACAAAATTAAAACATGTGAAAAACAAGGCCCACCTGGCCAGTCTAGGATTAAGTCGCTTGGCTGATTCGAGATAAACCAGATTCTTATGGTCCGTGAGGACCACTACCTGGTGTTTGGCTCCTTCCAGCCAATATCTCCACACTTCAAAGGCCCACTTCATGGCCAATAACTCTCGATTACCCACGTCATAATTACGTTCAGTTGAGAAAATTTTCGAGAGAAAAAGGCACAAGGGTTACTCTTTAAGGTCTCTGGATCTCTTTGGTACAAAACGGCACCTGCCCCAATTTCAGAGGCATCATCCTCCACCTGAAACGGTAGAGAAACATCAGGCTGCCGTAGAGCAGGAGCAGAAGTGAATCTCTGCTTAAGTTCCTGAAACGCAGAGACTGCCTCAGGAGGCCAATTCACCACATCAGAATCCTTTTTGGTCAAATCAGTCAATGGTTTAACAATACCGGAGAAATTACCAATAAATTTACGATAAAAATTGGCAAAACCCAAAAATCTCTAAAGAGCCTTTAATGAAGTAGGTTGGACCCAATCACAGATGGCCTGAACCTTGACCAGGTCCATTTCAATAACAGATGGAGACAAAATGAATCCCAGAAATGAGACCTTCTGTACGCCAAAAAGACACTTTGATCCCTTCACATACAGTGCATTCTCTCTTAAAATCTGGAACACAGTCCGAACATGTTTCACATGAGAGTCCCAGTCATTGGAAAAAAATCAAGATATCATCCAAATAAACAATCAGAAGTTTTTCCACAAAATCCATGAAAATATAATTCATGAATAGTGTTGAGCGATACTGCTCGATATCTAAAAATATCGGATCGGAATGGTATCGCTGATATCACTAAATATCGTCGATATCCGATTCCGATACCGGAAATCCAATGTAAGTCTATGGGAACCAAATATCGACATTAAAAAAAACATTCTTGCCTTGTTGGTTAATTGTACATGAAGGAAAACAACAAAGACTAATGTAGAATGTATTGGGGGAGGTTGAGGAGACAATAAAGGCATACATGTTTAACCCAATGCATTGGAATAGCATTAATATATTTTTTTTTGGAAATACGTTTGGATTGACTAACAAATTGACAATGTTGTTAACCTTTTTTCTATTTTGGCAAATATGTATGTTTCACAACTTCCATGCTCTTCACCTTTTTAACTTTTGCCAGTGCCACACTTTCTCCTTCATAATCTTCAGCAGCATCATCTTTCTCATCAAATTATTCTTCATCTTCACCTTCTTAATCTTCTTAAACTTCTTGCTATTCATGTTTTTGTTTACATTACTCATTGTTATTATTAAACTAATTAATCTTCTTCATATTCAAATTCTTCATCTTCTTCCTCTTCATCTTCTTCATCATATTCTTATTTGTGACAGAGATTCCTGTACTTGTAATCTGTAAAAGTATGAATTGTTCATCCTTCCGTTCTTGCTGTCACAAAAGATTTAAATTACAACAGTATTTGTCCGTGTTCAGTTTAGCCTGCAGCAGCAGGCATTTTCCAGGGGCACCACGAGGAGGAACGGACTCACCCCCATACACTGCTTAGTCTTCTTCTGCTTAGAATTTAGAGCATATATTTTACTCTTCATTTTGGTCTTATACTTCATGTTCTTCTGCTTTTTGATCTTCTGCTTATTGTTCTTCTGTCTCTTGTTCTGTATCTTGTAGTTTGTCTTAACCTTCTTTGTCCTGTTGGTGATCTTCTTCTGGGTAATCTTTTATTTTTTCTTTGTGATGGTGTTCAGGCTGGTTGGCTTCATGCTCGTCGTCCTTGTTGTCGTCATCTTCTTCTGGGTGGTCTTTAAGGTCGTCTAATTTCCGAGAACCAGCTGACGTTACTGGAACCCTGACGGGTATCAGATGGAGCAAGATACAATGGAAGTAACGAGGACCAGCTGACTGTGCTGGAACCCGGAGGGGCAGCAGAAGGAAAAGAGGCAATGTCACAACCGAGTACCAGCTGACGTTACTGTGACACGGTTACTAAGCAGGAGGTACCTGTGCTCCAAAGCACTACCAAGGACCAGCAGACGTTGGTGGAACTCGGATACGGAGATGGAGGCACCTAGGCCAAAGGCACTGGGGAGAACCAGTTGACGGTACTGGACCCCGGACGGGTAGCAGAAGGAAAAGAGGCAATGTCACAACCGAGTACCAGCTGACGTTACTGTGACACGGTTACTAAGCAGGAGGTACCTGTGCTCCAAAGCACTACCAAGGACCAGCAGACGTTGGTGGAACTCGGATACGGAGATGGAGGCACCTAGGCCAAAGGCACTGGGGAGAACCAGTTGACGGTACTGGACCCCGGACGGGTAGCAGAAGGAAAAGAGGCAATGTCACAACCGAGTACCAGCTGACGTTACTGTGACACGGTTACTAAGCAGGAGGTACCTGTGCTCCAAAGCACTACCAAGGACCAGCAGACGTTGGTGGAACTCGGATACGGAGATGGAGGCACCTAGGACAAAGGCACTGGGGAGAACCAGTTGACGGTACTGGACCCCGGACGGGTAGCAGAAGGAAAAGAGGCAATGTCACAACCGAGTACCAGCTGACGTTACTGTGACACGGTTACTAAGCAGGAGGTACCTGTGCTCCAAAGCACTACCAAGGACCAGCAGACGTTGGTGGAACTCGGATACGGAGATGGAGGCACCTAGGCCAAAGGCACTGGGGAGAACCAGTTGACGGTACTGGACCCCAGACGGGTAGAAGAACGCACCCATGAAAATGTAAGTTGACAGGACGCAAGCCGTCCGCAGTTACCGAATCACACAGTCCTACAGTGGGTGCTTGTCCTATTGTCACAATAGAAACCGCCTTTATTTACATATCCCACAGCACACATAGGAATCACCTAAACTGCAGGCACCATAGAGTCGGCTAACCCGAATGCAACACGACAGCACAACTTATTGGAGGATAATTGACGTTCACACTGCCAGGAAACAGGCAGTGCTGTAACCAGGCTGGCCAGGAGTCAGTACCCCTGCCAATTACTTACGAGCAACAAATGGCTGTGTTGTAGCCCAGGGAGTAGAGTTCAGGTGGTAGAAAGATGAACATAACAGGAGACATGGAAAACGTTGCCAAACAGTTATTTAATCTGATAACGGACAGGCAAATTCAGGTGAGATCCATGCCTTGTTCATTTTCAGAAAAGTAAGCCGGTCTACATTCTCTGAGGATAGTCGCATGCGACGGTCTGTTACTACACCACCTGCAGCACTAAAGACACTCTCAGATAATACACTGGCAGCAGGGCAAGCCAGCACCTCCAATGCATACTGGCTAAGCTCTGGCCATGTATCCAACTTAGAGACCCAAAATTTGAAAAGGGAAGAGGCATCTGGGAGTACACTTAGAGGGAAAGCCAAGTAGTCTGTCACCATCTTACGGAAATGTTTCTTCCTGGTGACTGGAGCCGTCTCGGATGGTGTAGACCTTGCTGGCGCTGTCACAAAACTTTGCCACATTTGTAACATACAGCTCTTGCCCTGTGCAGAGGCGCTGCTTCTGCTCCCTCTTGTTGTAGAGGTGTCTACACTGCCTCGACGCACAGAGCTGCTTTGTAAAGCAGTAGCAGCAGCAGCAGCTCTCTCGGCTGGAATGTACAACAGTATGGATTGCACCAGTGTGTCTTGGTACTCCTGCATTTTACGGTCCCGGTTCACCGGTGTGATGAGGGTTTGTAAGTTGTCCCGGTAGCGAGGGTCTAGGAGGGTGTACACCCAATAATCTGACGTGGTGAGAATGTAGGCGATGCGGCGGTCGTTTCTCAGGCACTGAAGCATGAAATCAACCATGTGCTGCAGAATCCCAACTGGCCAACAAAGGCTGTCCTCTGGAAGAGGCGTCATCTCTGCCTCCTCTGCATCACCCCACCCTCGCTCTACATACTGACTAGAGCGTTGTGTACCTCCCTCTGTAGGGATTTCTTCCTCCTCCATTGACTCCTCCTCCTCCTCATCCTCCTCACAAAGTGAGCCCTGCCCAGCCCTTTGTGAGGAACCACGTTGCGATGACTGTCCTGAAGGTAATTGAATTTGTGACTCCTCATCCTCCACCTCTTCCAAAACCTCTTCCTTTAGTGCTTTCAGTGATTTCTGAAGCAGGCAGATAAGGGGGACAGTCATGCTGACTAGTGCATCATCTGCACTCGCCATCCGCGTTGAGACATCAAACGCACGCAAAACGTCGCAGATGTCCTTCATAGAGGCCCACTCAGTAGTGGTGAAGTGTGAACGGCGCAAATTGCGAGTTGATTGCGCCTGTTGCAGCTGATACTCCATTACTGCTGGCTGCTGCTCACACAACCGTTCCAACATATGTAACGTGGAATTCCACCTGGTGGGTACGTCACATATGATGCGATGTTCAGGAAGGCGAAATCTGACTTGCAGAGCTGCAATGCGCGATCTGGCCATGCTGGAACGTCGCAAGTGAGCGCACTCTAGGCGGACCTTGTGCAGCAGTGCATCAAGATCCGGATAGTCCCTCAAAAAACTCTGCACGACCAAGTTGAGCACATGTGCCAGACATGGTATGTGAGTGAGGTTGCCAAGGCCCAGAGCTGCCACCAGATTTCGGCCATTGTCACACACTACCAAGCCTGGCTGGAGATTAGCTGACAAAAACCACACGTCGCTCTCCTGCTTGATGGCATCCCAGAGCTCCTGCGCTGTGTGGCTTCGATTCCCCATGGAAATTAATTTCAGGACGGCCTGTTGACGTTTGGCCACGGCTGTGCTCATATCAGTCGCAACAGGTAAGTTTTCACGGGTCCATGTGGAGGTATACCGTGACGGCTCGTGCAGCGATGATTCTGAGGAACTGGAGTAGGAGGAGGAATCAATGTGTACAGACTGGATTCCTGCAATCCTTGGAGTTGGCAGAACACGTACAGCGCCACTGACAAGATCTGTACCCGGCTCCACAACATTGACCCAATGGGCAGTGAGGGAAAGGTATCGTCCCTGGCCATGGGTACTGGTCCACGCATCGGTGGTCAGGTGGACCCTGCTACTGACGGCATTTAGTAGCGCATGTTTAATGCAGAGCAGGGACAGCTTGCCTGCTGAAATAAAATCGGCTTGGCACATTATATTGTGGGACTGCCAATGCCATAAAGTTCCTGAAACTGTCAGTCTCCACCAGCCTGAATGACAGCATTTCAAGGGACAGGAGTTTTGCAATGCCAGCATTCAGAGCCTGTGCTCGTGGATGGTTTGCCGAGTATGGCCGTCTTTTATCCCATGCCTGTGGTACCGATGGCTGTTTTGTGGTCTGGGAGTGTGACGATGACTGTGAACTTGCTGCTGTGGGTGGAATAACAGTTTGTCTATGGACAACAGTGACCGAGGTTCTTCCATGGAGATCCTGTGAGGAACCGAACCAGGTGTGTGTGAGCTGGAGGTAGAGGCTCCAACACGACCTGAAGATGTAGGTGCTGCTGTAGGTTGGCCTACATCTCCAGTGTGTCTTTGTAACTCAGCTACGTGCTTTGTCCGTACATGTTTCCACATATTTGTGGTATTCAGGTTACTGATATTTTTACCTCTTTTAACTTTTTGCTTACACAGCTTGCATTGAACATAGCAAATATCATCTACAAGTCTGTCAAAAAAGGACCACGCAGTGCAAGTCATGGGAGAGCCAATTTTGACATTTCTAAGAGAACTGCTCCCAACAGGTGCCAAACTGGAGGCTACAGGCAAGCAAGTCTGCAGCCTACCTCTCCCTCCTCTTTGTACCGTTGGGACAATCTCTTCCTCAGAGCTGCTCCCACCACATTCCTGTTGCTCACGCCATGTTGGGTCTCGGACTTCATCATCTCCACTACCCTCTTCCAACAACTGCTGCTGTTGGATGGTCTGGGCAGCACCATGCTCCACAAAACCTGGCACCTGAGTCTCATCATCATCATAAGATGCGTTCTGCGGTGTGCTGTCCATCGGCACTGGCTCACCCGCCTCTTCAGATTGAGAGAGACACAGCTGTTGCGCATCACTGCATACTCCCTCTTCTTCAAATTGCAGAATGCTGCTTGCCTGTGCCCGTGTTTGCGAGCCAACAGATTCTGAGAACAGAAGCAGAGACTCAGCTGGCTCCTGTACAGAACTCTCTGACTGCCTGGGCAATTTGACAGGCGGTGAACAGACAGATGGTTGCTCAACAGTGTTGTGTTCCTGAGAGGAGGTGGAAGGAATTGAAGTCGATGTATTGGCTGCCATCCAACCAACAACGGCTTCAATTTGTTCTTCCCGCAGCAGGGGGGCACGCCGAGCTCCTACCAAACTGCGCATAAAGGAACGCTCATGGGTAAAACTGGTGGATGCTGTGTCACTGAGGGCGGCAGCAGCCACAGAATCACCACATCCTCTCCCTGCTGAAACTCCACGGCCACGACCACGTGCCTTACTCACTGCCTTCTTCATCTTGGTAGATTGATAAAGAAAGTCAGAAAAGTTATAAGGCCTAAGTGTGGTTATTACGCAGAGACTGAAGTGAACACTGAAACACAACTGTTCACAATCTGTGAAAGGCTACTCCTTTGTCTACTTCTATAGTGTTTGCAACCAATGTATTGGATACGGATGGAAGCGCGTCACACTAATAGATTATATTTTAAATGGAATGGAGCAGAACCAATTGGAGATAAATGAAAAGGATGAGGCACTGAGACACGCTCAGCAGAGTACAAGCAGCAGTGCTTGAACAAATAACTGGAGCGTGATGTGCACTCAAAAAATAAAAAACACAGACTGAAGTGAACACTGAAACACAACTGTTCACAATCTGTGAAAGGCTACTCCTTTGTCTACTTCTATAGTGTTTGCAACCAATGTATTGGATACGGATGGAAGCGCGTCACACTAATAGATTATATTTTAAATGGAATGGAGCAGAACCAATTGGAGATAAATGAAAAGGATGAGGCACTGAGACACGCTCAGCAGAGTACAAGCAGCAGTGCTTGAACAAGTAACTGGAGCGTGATGTGCACTCAAAAAATAAAAAACACAGACTGAAGTGAACACTGAAACACAACTGTTCACAATCTGTGAAAGGCTACTCCTTTGTCTATTTTATAGTGTTTGCAACCAATGTATTGGATACGGATGGAAGCACGTCACACTAATAGTTAAATTGCATGGAGCTGCAAGAATTACACTGAAGAAAAAAAAAAGAGTCTGTGAGTGACACGTGCAGATGTCTACAGACAGCGTTGCATGCAGAGCAAACTGCAGCGTCACTTACACTCAACACACACACTTGCAGAGCTGTTAAAACAACACTGCAGGCAAAAGGAAGCTTTACACAGCGGTTGGTGCTAGCCTGCCTACAGCACAGTACACTAAATCGCAATCTCTAACTGTCCCTCAGAGTCAGCACAGCAGCGTTCTGTCCCTTACTGAATTCACAGCACAGTGACGCTAAAATGGCGGCGGCGCCTTTTATAGTGCATTCTGACATCATTTCAGCATCCAATCACAGCCATGCCATTAGTTAACATTAGTGTTGAGCGATACTGCTCGATATCTAAAAATATCGTATCGAAATTGTATCGCCGATATCACTAAATATCGTCGATATCCGATTACGATACCGGAAGTCCCATGTAAGTCTATGGGAACAAAATATCGCAACAAAAAAAACCTTTATTTCCTTGTAAACACTAAATATACACACATAGAATACATATATATATATATATATACATGTCATTCTGACATATATATATATATATATATATGTTATATATATATGTATATATATACATATATGTATAGTTTATACACTTCTACATAGTAAAATATCCTCTGATTCAATTGCCGGGTAAAGCCGGCTTCTGTGAAAAGACAGAAGCACCCGTCATGAAATGACACTTGGTGTACATAGGGTTAACCATGTCTTTTCATGTCGTTTGCAATCTGATTTGCACAAACAATTACATCAGTCTATGTGTGCAAAATTTCACACCTGTAGGGGTTAATTAAAGGTGTAAATTCGTTGTAAAAAAAACGGACTTTTTTGCTACGAATTTACACCTTTAATTAACCCCTACAGGTGTGAAATTTTGCACACTTACACTCATGTAATTGTTTTGTGCAAATCAGATATCAAACTACATGAAAAGACATGGTTAACTCTATGTAAACCAAGTGTCATTTCATGTCGGGTTCTGCATTTTCACAAAAGCCGGCAATTGAATTAGCGGCTATTATACTATGTAGAAGTGTATGAACTATAAATATAAATATATATATATATATGTGTCACAAATTTAATGACATGTATATATATATATGAGGTGTAAAATTGCTGAAAAAAAAGGCGTGGGCTCCCGCCCTATTTTCGCAACCAGACAGACAAAGCCAGTGAGTGGGGGCAGATAATAATAGCCCAGAGAGGGACAATTATTTTTGGTCCCCCCCCGGCTACTAACATCTTCCCCCAGACACCCCAGAAAGGGCAAATCTCTAATTAGATTTGCCCTTTCTGGCACTTTGCCCGTCTATTCCCATTGCCCTGTAGCGGAGGCGAATGGGTTAATAAGGGGTTAAAATGACCTTGCAATTGAAAGGTCACTTTAAGCCAGGTTAATAATTGAGAGCTGTCAATTAGACAACTATCAATTATTAATCCTATTGTATGAAAGAAAAATCAAACACACACACTTTAATAAAAAAGAAGTTTAATGAAATAATCACACAGTTTTTGACCATATTTTATTTTCCTGCTAAAACCATTTCCTGTAATAAAAATAAAATAATAAAGCAAAATTATTCTTACCAATCCGATGTACAGTCAGGTCCCACGGTGTAATCCTTCAGAAAGGGTTAATGTTTACTGCAGGGACCGCAGCTAATGCTGCAGCCTCACAGTAAACCCCCAAATGAATGAGTTCCTCTCCTGGCTGACAGGAGAGGAAGTGGAAAGCTTAATTGATTGCTTTCCACTTTCACTTCAGGTCAGCCAGGGACACAATCAGTGACGTCAGAGGGAACTGGTTAACAAAAATAGGGGATCCCCTCGAAAAAAATTGGCGTGGGGTCCCCCTATTTTTGTTAACCAGCCAGATGAAGCAGACCGCTGAGGCCTGGATTTTCAGGCTGTTAAGGAGCCAAGATCCATGGACCTTGCCAGCCTGATAATACCAGGCCACAGCAGTCTGCATATCTTGGCTGATTAACAAAAATAGGGGATCCCCTCGAAAAAAATTGGCGTGGGGTCCCCCCTATTTTTGTTAACCAGCCAGATGAAGCAGACCGCTGAGGCCTGGTTTTTCAGGCTGGTAAGGATCCAATATCCATGGACCTTGCAAGCCTGATAATACCAGGCCACAGTAGTCTGCTTAGCTTGGCTGGTTAACAAAAATAGGGGATCCCCTCGAAAAAAAAACGGCGTAGGGGTCCCCCTATTTTTGTTAACCAGCCAAGTAAAATGCAGACTGCTGCGGCCTGGTATTAAAAGACTGTCAAGGCCCATGGATTTTGGCCCTCAACAGCCTATAATACCAGGCTACAGCAGCCCCACATTTGGCGCATCAAAAGATGTGCCAATTGTGGCACTTTACCCGGCTCTTCCCACTTGCCCTGTAGCGGTGGCAAGCGGGGTAATAAGGGGTTAATGTCACCGTGATTGCACGGTGACAATAAGCCCGGTTAATAATGGAGAGGTGTCAATAAGACACCGATCCATTATTAATCCCAAAGTTATTAAATGCATAAAAAAAAGACAAAGCAAGAAAAAAGTATTTTAATGAAATAAAAGAGACAACACACTTTTAATTTCTTTTATTGTACTCTCATTCCTGCGACGCCATCGATCTCCTGTAAAAAAAGAAAAAAAACAAACCAACAGTATACCACCTGTCCGACGCAGTCCATAGTAACGACAGTCCCACGACGATCCAGCTCTGCTACATCGCAATGACAGGCAGAGCCTGTCATCGCGACGCAGCACAGCTGATTACCTGCTTCCCCGGCGGTGACGTCATCGGACTGACTGCTTTACGGCCGGGATTACCCAGCAGTCACTGCAGTTATCGCAAGAAACTGCATGTGACCGCCGGGGAGAAGAGGATGGCGGCCATGAAGCAGTCCAGGCCGTGACCGCCGGAGATCTTCTGCCAGGTAAGTGCCGCTGACTCCTGACAGACCCGACCGACGGACACTGACAGTGACAGACCCGACCGACGGACACAGACAGTGACAGTGACAAATCCGATTCCGGTATTCGATAAGACGAAAATATCGAAACGAATTATCGAAAGGCCGATAGAGCTAATATCGGCCGATAGCCGATATTTGCAGTATCGTATCGCTCAACACTAGTTAACATGACCGCAGCAGTACAGGATGTGCCCACACTTCTTAGGATTCCTCATTGGCTGACTAAAATCACATTGCCTCTCAAAGAATTATGGAAACTTCCGATTCCGGTATACGATATATGGAAAATATCGGAACTAAGTATCGAAAGGCCGAAACAGCTAATATCGGCCGATACCCGATACTTGCGGTATCGTATCGCTCAACACTATTCATGAAACATTGGAAGACGGAAAGAGCATTAGTGAGCCCAAAGGGTACTCAAAATGCCCCACTGGGGTATTAAACACCATCTTCCATTCATCCCCATGCTTAATGCGAATAAGGTTATATGCCCCCCTGAGGTCAAGCTTGGTAAACCAACTAGCATTTTTCACCCTGGAAAACAGGTCAGAAATCAAGGGTAACGGATATTGATACTTCACAGTGATCTTATTCAAGAGACGATAATCAATACACGGCCTCAATGAACCATCCTTTTTGGCCACAAAGAAAAAAACGGCACCCAAGGGTGAAGAGGATGGTCTGATATGATCCTTCTCCAATGACTCCTTGATATAAGATCGCATAGCATCGTGTTCAGGTACAGACAAGTTAAAAAGGCGACCTTTAGGAAATTTACTACCAGACACTAATTCAATAGCGCAATCATAGCTCCTGTGAGGGGGCAAGGATGCAGATTTACTTTCACTAAATACATCCAAAAAATCAGTCAAAAAGTCAGGGACATCCTGAGACTGGGGAGAGGCAGAAAAAACAGGAGTGTCGGCATTAACACATTGGCAGCTCCAACTGGTCACAGACACAGATTTCCAATCCAAAACAGGATTATGAGACTGTAACCAAGGGAAGCCTAGTACAATAATGTCATGCAGATTATACAGCACCAGAAATTTGCAACTCTCTTGATGATCTGGTTCAACCCTCATTATCACATAAGTAGAAAACTGGGGTTTATTCTCCGCCAAAGGGGTAGAATCAATGCCCAGTAGGGGAATAGACTTCCGCTGGGATATCATGGGAAACCCACAACGTTTGGCAAAGTCAAAATCCATCAGGTTAATAGCTGCTCCTGAATCAACAAAAGCCTGAGCAGAAAATGTGGACAGGGAGCAAATCAGGGTAACAGTCAACAGAAATTTAGTCTGAACACTAACCAAGACAACTGAGCATGCAAAACGTCTTCCCCGCTTAGGGCAGACTGAAATAGCATGAGAGGCGTCACCACAGTAGAAACATAACCCATTGCGCTTTTGAAACTCATGACGCTGTGCCCCAGAAGTCATTCTATCACACTGCATGGGCTCAGAAGCTGGCTCACAAGGCAACACTATCTCACGCATACCTCTGCGCTCACACAAACGTCTGTCAATTTGAATAGTCAATGACATAGAATCATTGAGACCAGAGGGAGCAGGGAATCCCACCATAACATCCTTTACATTCTCTGACAGCCCCTTCCGAAAAAGGGCTGCCAAAGCATCATCTTTACATTTGGTCAGGACTGCCCACTTTCTGAATTTCTGACAGTACAACTCAGCGTCTTCAAGACCCTGATTTAATGCCAACAAGGTTTTTTCAGCTTGATCAGTGACATTAGGTTCATCGTACAATAACCCCAGAGCCAGAAAAAATACATCAATATCATTCAAAACAGGATCCCCAGGTGTCAGGGAAAAAGCCCAATCCTGAGGGTCACCGCGCAGGAGAGAGATGACAATTTGAACCTGCTGTGCTGCGTTCCCTGAGGACTTAGGCTTTAAGGCAAAAAACAACTTACAGTTATTTTTGAAATTCAGAAATTTATCCCGATCCCCCAAAAACAAATCTGGCATGGGAATCCTAGGTTCCACAACCGGCAACCCAGCAAGATAGGTAGCAAAACTCCGAACCTCAGTGGCAAGCTGATCCGTACGGCCAGACAGCTGTGCAAGCTCCATTGAGAGAAAAAAAAATCCTCCTCAGCACCCAGAGAAAAAGAGGGAAAAAAATGCAACAAACAGGGAAAAAAAAAATCTCTGACAACTCTGACAACTTTTTTTTTTTTTTTTCTTTCCACACTATTTTTCCCTTCTGTGAGTACCATATAATTTTCAGTTTGGGCCGGTGATACTGTTATGTTTTGGTAGCTGAGGTGAATAAGCAAAAACGGCAATACACAAGAGAGGCTGGAACCTATTGGATTGCAGTAACCTGAACTAACCACACAACTAGAGGTAGCCGTGGAGCGTTCCTACGTTGATCCTAGACGCCTCGTCACAGCCTGAGAGATAACTACACCTAAAGGAAGAAAGATGAAAGCTATCTGCCCCGGAGCAGATCCCAAAGAAAATAGGAAGCCTCCAAACATGTAATGGCGGTTAGACATGAAGAAGCATGGACACAGACAGAAAATAGAATGAGCAAACGCTGGGGCCCAATCTGTCTAGACAGAAAAGTACAAGAAAGGATACTCACTGAAATCCAAAAAAACCCCTAAAAAATACCAACTCTTCTGATTGCAAAAACACCTGAGATCACACGATCTCTACCACCTAAATCAGTTCTCTGGTGTAACAAAACTAAGCTGCAGCCACTGAAAAAACAGGAAAAAGCAAATGAACAAACAACAGTGGCTCCAGATAAACTGAGAGGAGCACAAGCCCCCGGAGGGTACCTGGCTGACCTTCACAGAAGTGCAGGGAACAATGCAAAAAGCAAGCACAAAAATAAAAGCAGAAAATATCTTATCTGATAGCAGAAAATGCAGTCAAGACTCAGCAAACTTCCAAATGAACCAGGAACCACAATTGAGACAAGAACAATTGATCACCGGCAACCTTCATGGGAGGGAACCTCTCTTATATCAGACCAGTCCGTGATCCCAGATTGCCATTCCTCGTTGAAAGGTTCAGTACTGTCTGTAACCACCAGAGGGAGCCTCTGCTCAGAAACCATCTCTAGCAAATTCATAACAACTCCGTGTGCGACGGTCAATTCACATCCTAAATGACGCATGCACACCCCCAATACCCCATATGAGGTATTTGAATTCCTTGAGAGGTGGAAGCTCTCACCCTGTAACTTTCTGCACCTTTCACCCCAACAAAATGTGCATGCTCAATTAGGATCTGAGGATCCTCCTGCACGGGCGCCTACACCTCAACCCATTCCCCAACAAAACCATACTTGGCAGCAACAGGGTTAAATGGCAGGCTATAATCCGACTTCCCAATATGGCCACTTGTACAGATCCAGTGTTGGAGGCTGGTCCCAACCTGGATGTGCACAACATGGTCATATTGGGGGGTATGAGTCTCAGGAGTACCATGTTACCCAAGAATATAATCTCCCTTATCTATATAGCAATCTGCCCACACACCAACCTGACCGAGGGAAGATGTTAGCTCAGGGCCCAGAAAATCCACCCCAACAGGGTGATGGTCAATGTTCTCATCATAACCAACCACCCAGAGATGCTGGGCACCCGCCAACCCCACCACCCACATACCAACAGCTGTGATTTTTTATTTTACTTATATATTATGATTTAAAAATCTGTTTGTTATTTTTTTATATTTAGTTGACCTCATGTTGTGTCAAAGAAATGTGCACTAATCTAAATGCCTCAAAACAATATATGTTACCAATATGCTCTTCAGTAGGCATAGTCAAAGTTTGTTATTTTCATTATCTCTTATTAGTTATACAAAAGTTTATTTTTTTATATATTTATTTTTAAAACATGGTGTGTAAATATTTGCACTAATCTGAATGCCTACAAACAGCATATGGTACAGAGATGGTGGGAAATGGGCTACCTGAAAGTTGGTTATTTTCTTTATATCTTATAATTTATACCAATCTTTGTTATTTTCTTCTATTTCATTTTAACACATGTTGGCTAATGCACATTTGCAATAGTCTAGTCTTACAACTCAACCATATGGGTTAGATATGGTGCTCACTAGTGATAGTGAAAGTTTGTTATGTTGCTTATGTATTATAATTTTTGCAAATGTTTGTTATTTTTTTATGCCTTATTTTGGAACTTGTGTAATAATGCACACTTACAGTATACTGCAATGATGACATACAGCATATGACTAAAAATTTGGTTGTCACTACCTCAAGTGAGAGTTTGCACATATAAAAATATTTTTTTGTAGATAGTTTGGTGTCTTCTTTCACAAGTAAGTTCTACTACATCACCAACACATGTGCTATGAACTGTAACAGCACACACATACTATGTCATAGAAAAATACCATTTATGTGTACACACACAAATACATTACAGCATAGATAATGCATTATCTTGCCATGTTGTAGTACCTTCAGGTGACACAAAATATTGGGTAAAGATATCACGGGTTTTCAGTCCTGACAGTGAGAGACGAAAAGGGATGACATGGGGTGTAGGCATATCCCCATTGGTCACCACACTTTCACCAACATTAGATGGGCCATAATCATGCATTCTGGTGAAATTATGTAGAACAACACATGCTTTTATGACCTCATTGACGTTGGCTTCACTCAGCTGAATAGCAGACTGGAGAACCCGCCATTTTGCACACAGAATGCCAAAAGCACACTCCACCAGGCGACTGGCCCGTGATAGACACAAGCTGATGATCCGATGACGGTGGTTAAGGTGTCGTCGTGGATATGGCCTCATCGCATTCCTTGATAGCTGGAAGGCCTCATCCCCAACTACAACATATGGGACAGGTTCTAGATTGGAGCCACGAAGTTGCCGTGCTGGTGGTAGATGCAACTCTTTATTGCGAAGCTGCTGACCCATAATGGAAGAATTGAAGACTCTAGAGGCTCCAGTTCTTCCATAGGCCCCAATGTCTACAATTATAAACCTGTAGTTACTGTCAACCAGAACCAACAGCACAACAGAAAAATATTGTTTATAATTATAGAATTGGGACCCTGAGTTTGGCGGCTTACACACACGGATGTGCTTCCCACCAAGGGCTCCTATACAATTTGGGAACTGGCATTGCTCTTCAAATCCCCTGGAAATCCTCTTCCAGTCTTCCATCTTTGGCTCAGGCATCACCAGTTGATGAAGTCTGTCCCAGAGTTGTGAGCAGGTATCACGCACAATGCCAGATATGGTGGACCTCCTAATCAAAAACTCTAGATGGAGTGCTGCATAGGATATTCCAGTAGTTAGGAACCTACAAGTAACCAAATGTAGAGAGAGCAATCATTACACATGCACAAAGGTAGAACAAGCGCACTATACATAACCATTAAATCATTTAATTTACAAATAATCCTAAGTTCAATTTTCCACAAGTCAAAGGTTGCTGTCATTTTTACATACACATAATAGTTCTGGTACTTCGAGGTGATATATGGGATATATTATGAGGATATTTCAGCAACAGCCATAAGGGTAAAGGGAAACTTGTGGGAAAACACATCATCAACAGACAGTATGTAGGTGAGGAATACATACCGTAGCGTAAGGAGAAATCGCTCCTCTGCACAGATAGCTTACCGCATCCTGGTAGGTGATCCCAGGGCGCACAATCTCCAACAAAACATTAAATGTGGGAATGGTCATCCGACAAAACAGAAAAAACTTGTATGGATGAGTCCGCAGAGATGCATAAAGGAGGTGAAAATGGCCTTTAGTGAGGCGTTGCCTCAAATGCGGATGCACCCACATTTGCCTCCTCCTCCGCGGATCAACGATCACTGGGTATGGCTGCCCAAAGCAGCGGGACAAAACTCAGTTGCACAACACTCGACCAGCGGGGCTGAACTGAAGAGTGTCAGACTTGTTGGCAACCAAGCAGCAGTACTCCAACACAATCACACCATCAAAATGGCAAGATTGGGGGCTGCCACCTGATGGAGAGCCAATAAAAGGTTTGCTAATGAAGGTTTGAATGAGTTTCAGGCCTAAAAACTGTTAAATGTCCATTTTGCAAGGCTGCGAGAAAAAAACGCTATACGAATGCTGTACGGATGCTTACATGCGCAAAATACGCAGCCGCACCCTGACAATGGATGAAATACGGATTATTGTGCCGGCAACATTTTGGCTTATTACGCTCGTACAATACGGTCCGTATTTTTCTACGGTGAGTGTGACGCTAGCCTAAGGTGTATTATACCACTGAAATGTAAAACAAAGCACCTAATACTCTATGGATAATTAATTGAATGCTGAAAAATTTTTGAACACTTTTATGGAGTGTTATATACCAAGGAAAAGTCACAGAAAACACGTAATACTCTATTAAGGTCTGCGGATCGCACCGAATATAAATTAGAGGAAGGTGCGATCGTGACCCGGGGTCCATGGTGCGGAGATGTAGAAACCGAAGCTAGAAAACAATGGCGGAGTGTAGCTGCGAATAAGCACCATAAATACACTGAGTTAAACGTCAATCAGTGTGAAAAGTGCTAAGTACCTGACTAATTTACTCCACGGAGCCAACACAGACTGAGAACACTCAAAGCGGTACCCTGTTAGGCGTCACAGGGGTACATAGAGTATAGACGCTAGTTGGGGGTCGCTATAACTTAACCCCCCACTGAGCTGGTGGTTGTGCTTGTTCTGAACTCTGCTTTGCTAACTGCACACAGAACGGGAACAATTACCAAGCCAAGAGGTAATTCCCACACTACACTGCCTGATAAGAAATACCCTCATAGAGCAGGTAGCAGCACACATGTATACGGAGTGGTCATGCTTCACCAACACACACACACAGCGAGTATAAATTATCTTAGCGCACCGACGGGCATCCCAAAGATCCTTTTGTAGGCTGGTTTCACACGTCCGTGTCTCCAGTACGTGTGGTGACAGTTTTCACACGTACTGGAGACACGTACAGACATATACACATTATAATCTATGTGTCTATGCACATGTGTATATTTTGACACGGACACACAGACCGGAAAATGTCCAGCACACGTGCAGCACATGTGCACACGGAGAACTGTTCACACAGTCCTCCGTGTGCGTGGACGGCCGCTGGGGAAGTCGTGGTTACTGTAAGCCGATGTTCTCCTGCGGCTGGTGCTGAAGCTGGCTGTAATTCTCCCTGCTCTGCCTGCCAGTAGAGGAGAACGAAGAGCGGTGTATTAATATACCAGTCATCATTTCCTCTGCTCGCAGGCAGAATTACAGAATTACAGCTGGCTTCAGAACCAGCTGCAGGGGGACAGCAGCTTACTGTAGCCACTACTTCCCTGGTGGCCGTCCGTGTGGTACTGATGTGGCACACGGGTGGCACAGGGTTGCCACACGAGTGCCGCACATAGTACACACAGACACTGATATTAGGACGTGTGAAACCGGCCTTAGGCTGCACCTAAGTCCAGTCAAAAAGGACCATACTTGCAGACCAATCCGGAGCCGGCGAAGGACCTGAGCAGTTGACCACCAATGAGAGGTTACCACCTTACGAGCATGCCCAGTACAGCGAATCCTGGACTTAGCCTCAGGAATGACTGCTTGCCTCTGTCTAGTGTTAGTTACCATAGCTGAACCTGGAGAGGCAGCATTAACAATATGCACAGCCTGAGTCTGAACAAGACGCTGAGACCGGTGTCTTTGCTGAGCAGCATCCACTGTAGTTGAAACTGAATGGGAGAGCGCAGGAGAAGACATGGCTTGGGATCCATCCTGTGCAGAGGAAGAATCCCGGTTCCTAACAATGCTCTATGGATAACTAATTGAATCCAGAACATTTTTAGAACGCTTTTTAGGAGTACTATATACCACCAAATGTAAAACAAAGCATGCTTTACACTATGGAAGACTAAATGAATCCAGAAAAATATTCATTGCTTTTTTTGAGTGTTATATACAACCAAAATTTAACAGAAAGCACGTAATACTCTATGGATGATTAATTGAATAAAAAAAATGTTATGCTTTTTTGGAGTGTTTTATACCCCCAAAATTTAAAAAAGGTTGTAATACTGTATGGATTGCTAATTGACTCCAGAACATTTTTGAATGCTTTTTTGGAGTGTTATATACCACCAAGATGTAAAACAAAGCAAGTAATACTCTATGGATGACTTGTTTAATCTAGAACAATTTCTGAACGCTTTTTTGAGTGCTGTATACTACCAAATTGTGAAACAAAGTGCGTAATACTCTATGGATGACTTATCGAATCCATAAAAAAAATTCAACACTTTTTCCATTGTTATATACAATTGATTTGTAAAACAAAGCATGTAATACTCAATGGATGACTAATTTAACCCCTCAAAATTTTTTAATGCTTTTTTTGAGTGTTATATACCACCGAATTGTGAAACAAAGCATGTAATACTCGTGATACACATAATACGATGACTAACTGAATCCAGAACATTTTTTAATGCTTTTTTGGAGTGTCATATACCACTGAAATTTAACAGAAAGCATGAAAAACTCTATGGATGATTGATTCCATAAAAAGTCTTTAATGCTATTTTGTAGTGTTATATACTACCGAAATGTAGAACAAAGTACCTAATACTCTATGGTTAATAATTGAATTAGGAAAATGTTTGCAACTCTATTTTGGAGTGTCAATCACCACTGAAATTTAACAGAAAGCATGTGATACTCTCTGGAGGGCTAAATGAATCCAGAAAAAAGTTTTGAGCAATTTTGATATATTGGTTTACGAGAAAAGACTCAGATTTTATTTTCACTGAAATTAATGTTCATTTTAGGCTTAAAGTGCATTTTCACTGCTTGGTTATTGTGAATGAACATTCCTAGGAATTCTCGCTTATCATAACTGTGCAGCCTCAACAGACTGTCATTCATCAAGAAACTAGCAAACTAATTGTTCGTCGGCATAAATGGTATTTTGTGCTGCTCTTTGCAAACATGACTTGCACTACCGAGAACAATGGCAGCCTCTATTAACTATTACATTCATTCAGTGTGTATCTGAAATGGAGTCAGCCTGTGTAAATAGGTTGTTAAACTTCTGTCGTCTTGTAAACATGTTGCTGGTTGTAAGACTTGTAGCGCTGTAAATTACATATTGAAAATTGACAAACTCATCAGGAGGGCATTAAACTAGAAGAAGAGGGGAAGGAAGAAAACATTAGACTTGAACATGAAGCCAGAAAATATACTGATGAAGGATATGAGGTGCGGCAAAGAAGACCAAAGACAACATACTCAGAAGGGAGGCAAGAAAATTTCTAAAACAATCCACAGGGAGGAGATTGGAACAAAACAAAATCCTTTAAACTGCATGCTTGCAAACGCCAGAAGCCTGTCAAACAAGATGGAAGAACTAGAAGCAGAAATATCTACAGGTAACTATGACATAGTGGGAATAACCGAGACATGATTAGATGAAAGCTGTGACTGGGCAGTTAACTTACAGGGTTACAGTCTGTTTAGAAAGGATCATAAAAGTCTGAGAGGAGGAGGGTTTGTCTTTAAGTAAAGTCTTGTCTAAAGTACACTTTAACCCCTTCACCCCCAAGGGTGGTTAGCACTTTAATGACCGGGCCAATTTTTACAATTCTGACCACTGTCTCTTTATGAGGTTATAACTCTGGAACGCTTCAACGGATCTTCACGATTCTGAGAATGTTTTATCGATACATATTGTACTTCACGTTAGGGGTAAAATTTCTTCGATATACTGTAACTTGCGTTTATTTTTGAAAAAAACACAAAAATGGCGAAAATTTAGAAAATTTTGCAATATTCAAACTTTGAATTTTTATTCCCTTAAAACAGAGAAATATGTCACACAAAATAGTTAATAAATAACATTCCCCACATGTCTACTTTACATCAGTACAATTTTAGAACCAAAATTATTTTTGGTTAGGAAATTATAAACGTTAAAAGTTGACCAGTGATTTCTCATTTTTACAACAAAATTTACAAAGCCATTTTTTTAGGGACCACCTCACATTTGAAGTCATTTTGAGGGGTCTATATGGCAGAAAATACCCAAAAGTGACACCATTATAAAAACTGCACCCCACAAGGTACTCAAAACCACATTCAAGAAGTTTATTAACCCTTCAGGTGCTTCACAGGAGCTGAAGCAATGTGGAAGGAAAAAATTAACATTTAACTTTTTAGTTACAAAAATTATTTTTTTTTATTTTAATAAGGGTAAAAGGGGAAAATGGACAGAAAAAGTTGTGCAAATTCTCCTGAGTACGACAATACCCCATATGTGGGGGAAAACCACTGTTTGGGCACACTGCAGAGCTCGTAAGGGAAGGAGCGCCGTTTGACTTTTTCAAACCAAAATTGGCTGGAATTGAGATTGGACGCCATGTTTCGTTTGGAGAGCCCCTGATGCACCTAAACAGTGGAAACCCCCAACAAGTGACACCATTTTGGAAACTAGACCCCCTATGGAACATCTGTAGTGAGCAGTTTGAACCCCCAAGAGTTTCGCAAAAGTTTATAATGCCTGGGTGTGAAAAAAAAAAAACAATTTTCCACAAAAATGATTTTTTTTAGTCCCAAATTTTTGATTTTTCCCAAAGAAATTGTACCACAAAAGTTGTCCAATTTGTCTGTCCTGAGTACGTCGCTGATACCCCATATTTGGGGGGGACTGTTTGGGCGACTAGCAGGGCTTGGAAAGGAAGTAATAACGTTTTGGAATGCAGATGTTGATGGGTGTCATGTTCCGCTTGCAGTGCCCCAGATGTGTCTAAAAAGTGGAAACCCCCCACAAGTGACCCCATTTTGGAAACTAACCCCCTAAGGAATTAATTAGATATGTGGTGAGCACTTTGAACCCCCAAGTGCTTCACAAAAGTTTATAATGCCTGGACATGAAAATAAAAAAAAATATTTTTTCCCACAAAAATTATCTTTTAGTCACCAATTTTTATTTTCCCAAGGGTACCAAGAGAAATTGGACCACAAAAGTCGTTGTCCAATTTGTCCTGAGTACGCTGATACCCCATATGTGGGGGGGAACCACTGTTTGGGCGCATAGCAGAGCTGGGAATGGAAGCAGCACCACATGACTTTTTTCCAACCAAAATTGGCTGGAATTGAGATTGGATGCCATGTTGCATTTGGAGAGCCCCTGAAGTGCCTAAGGAGTGGAAACCCCCAAAAGTGACCCCATTTTGGAAGCTAGACCCCCTAAGGAACTTATCTAGATCTGTGGTGAGCAATTTGAACCCCCAAGTGTTTCACACAAGTTTATAAGGTAGAGCCATAAAATTAAATAATCATACTTTTTCCACAAAAATGATCTTTTCACCCCAATTTTTATTTTCTCAAGGATAAGAAGACCCCAAAAGTTATTGTGCAATTTGTCTTGAGTATGCTGATAACCCATATGTTGGGGTAAACCACTGTTTGGGTGCATGGCAGAGCTCGGAAGGGAAGGAGCGCCGTTTGACTTTTCAACGCAGAATTGGCTGGATGCCATGTCGTGTTTGGAGAACTCCTGATGTGCCTAAACAGTGGAAACACCCCTCAAATGACACCATTTTGGAAACTAGACCCCTCAAGGAACTTATCTAGATGTGTGGTGAGAATTTTGAACTCCCTGGTGCTTCACTAAAGTTTATAATGCCCGAGCAAGAAAATAAAAAATCATTTTTTCCACAAACATGATCTTTTAGTCCCCAACTTTTTATTGTCCCAAGGGTAACAGGAGAAATTGGACCCCAAAAGTTGTTGTCCAATTTGTTCTGAGCACGCTGATACCCCAAATGTGGGACAAAACTACTGTATGGACACACATCGTGGCTCGGAAGGGAAGTAGTGATGTTTTGGATTGCAGACTTTGATGGAATGGTCTGCGGGCATCATGTCGCGTTTGGAGAGCCCCTGATGTGCCTAAACAGTGGAAACCCCCCACAAGTGACCCCATTTTGGGAAAAAGACCCCCAAGCAACTCATCTAGATGTGTCGTGAGCACTTTGAACCCCAAAGTTCTTCACAGAAGTTTATAATGTACTCCTGTAAAAATAAAAAAATCTTTTTTTTTACAAAAATTATTTTTTTCACCCTCAATATTTTATTTTCACAAGGGTAACAGGAGAAATTGGACCCCGAATGTTGTCCAATTTGTCCTGAGTACGCTGATACCCAATATGTGGGAGAAAACTACTGTATGGGCACACGTAGGGGCTCAGAAGGGAATTAGTGAAGTTTTGGATTGCAGACTTTGATGGAATGGTCTGCGGGTGTCATGTCGCATTTGTGGAGCCCCTGATGTGCCTAAACAGTATAAACCCCCCATAAGTGACCTTATTTTGGAAAATAGACCCCACAAGGAACTTATCTAGATGTGTGGTGAGCGCTATGTAGCCCCAAGTGCTTCACAGAAGTTTATAACCTACAGCCGTAAAAACAAAAAAAATCATTTTTTTTTACAAAAATGATATTTTTGCCCCCAATTTTTTATTATTTTTTTTTTATCAGGTCTGTTCCACAGGACTGGAGCATAGAAAATGTGGTAACAATATTCAAAAGGGGCTCTAAAATTGTAGCTGTAAATTATAGGCCAATAAGTCCAACCTCTATTGTTGGTAAAATATTTGAAGGATTTCTGAGGGATGGTATTCTGGATTATCTCAATGAGAATAACATTTTAACTCCATATCAGCATGGGTTTATAAGAAATCGCTCCTGTCAAACCAATCTAATCAGTTTTTATGAAGAGGTAAGCTATAGATTGGACCAACATGCGTCATTGTACTTGGTATATCTTGATTTTTCCAAATTGTTTGATACCGTGCCACACAAGAGGTTGGTACACAAAATGAGAATGCTGGGTCTGGGGGAAAATGTGTGTAAATGGGTAAGTAACCGGCTTAGTGATAGAGAGCCGAGGGTGTTTATAAATGGTATGTTCTCTAACTGGGTTGCTGTGACCAGTGGGGTACCACAGGGATCGATGTTGTGAACTACTCTCTTCAGCATATTTATTAACTATCTGGTAGAATGTTTAGCCAGTAAAATATTGATATTTGCAGATGATACAAAACTAGAATAATAATAGAAGATAGTATTCTGCTACAGATGGATCTGGATAGATTGCAAACTTGAGCCTAAAGGTGCCATATGCGGTTTAGCAATGATAAATGTAAGGTTATACACATGGGAAGAAGGAATCAATATCACCATTACACACTGAACGGGAAACCACTGGGTAAATCTGGCATGGAGAAGGACTTGGGGATCCTAGTTAATGATAAACTTATCAGGAGCAGCCAGTGGCAGGCAGCGGCATTAAAAGAGGTCTGGATACACATGATGAGAGCATTATATTTCCTCTGTACAAATCCCTGGTTAGACTGCACATGGAGTACTGTGTACAGTTTTGGGCACCAGTGCTCAGGAAGGATATAATGGAACTAGAGCGAGTAAAAATTCGGGCAACAAAATTAATAAAGGGGATGGGGGAACTACAATATCCAGAGAGTTTAGCAAAATTAGGATTAATTAGTTTAGAAAAAAGGCGACTGAGAGGCGATCTAATAACCATGTATAAGTATATAAGGGGACAATACAAATTTCTCTCTGAGGATCTGTTTATACCAAGGAAGGTGACGGTCACAAGTGGCATTCTCTGCATCTGGAGGAGAGAAGGTTTTTCCACCAACATAGAAGAGAATTCTTTACTGTTAGGGCAGTGAGATTCTGGAATTCCTTGACTGAGGAGGTGGTGATGGCAAATTCAGTCGAGGGGTTCAAAAGAGGCCTGGATGTCTTCCTGGAGCGTAACATTATTGTATATTACAGTTATTCGGTACTTTAGAAGGATGTAGATCTAGGGATTAATTCTGATGGGATATAGGCTGAACTGGATGGACAAATGTCTTTTTTTGGCCTTGCTAACTACAGTCAAGACCAAGAGTGTGCAAAGCAGTAATCAAAGCAAAAGGTGGCTACTTTGAAGAACCTAGAATATAAGATATATTTTCAGTTGTTTCACACTTTTTTGTTCAGTATATAATTCCACATGTGTTAATTCATAGTTTTGATGCCTTCAGTATGATTGTACAATTTTCATAGTCATGAAAATACAGAAAAATCTTTGAATGAGAAGGTGTGTCCAAACTTTTGCTCTGTACTGTATGTTACTATGATCAGTGTTTGCACCTTCCATATCTATTGTGGTCAGTAGTGACTACATCATATAAATGGTTAACAAAGTGTGAGGGCTCCCTCTTTATCCCCATCGGCACCCTGAGATCATTATTCTCTGGTCATGATGTTTCCCATGGCAATTCACAACAAAATAACGGCCTTAGTGTCTACCGGCTGTAGTACTCTGTTCAGAAGTTTATACTTAGGTGGTAAAAATACATTATTTCTTTCCTGTCATGTCACTTTGCATTAATTCCTGAAAATTACCTGAAGGGTTAATAAACTACCTGACAGAAGTTTTCAATATGTAAATGGGTGATGTTTTTAAAATGGCTTCACTTTTTGGGGATTTCCAATATATAGGACCTCCAAAATCACTTCAAACCTGGATAGATACCTAAAAAAGATTATTTTGTAAATTTCTTTGGGAAAAGGAAAATTGCTGCTACATTTTTAAATCTCCTAAAATGCTAACAAAATAAAACAACATTTTACAAATGGTGCAATTTAAAGCAGAAATGAGGGAAATGTTATTTATTAATGTTTTGCAATAGAATGACTATCTGGGTTAGGCCGTAGTCAGACTTGCCATATGAAAAATCAATCCAATACTCTGAGTCGAGCATTGCACCAATGTTCTCCTTAAGGCGATCCATGTGTAATCTGTTTTGAATGCGATGATATGATTTCCTCACATCTATGTATCAGTGTGACATCCGTATGGCGTCCGTATGTCATGCGTATGACGTCATTTTATCGCAGAATGAACATATAATTGATCTAAGGCCTGAAATGAATTATAAACCTAATCAAGGACCCTATTTATTGGCTCAACAAAAGGTTTTACACTCCAATCTTTGCACTAGAGTCCGTGCTTGTGTTTTGGTAATGCTGCTATGTGTCAAACATGTCAGGCAGGCTTATTTTAACCACTTTACCCCAATTGTGGTTTGGATGTTAATAGGCAGGCCAATTTTTAAAATTCTGACCACTGTCCCTTTATGAGGTAATAATTCTGGAATGCTTCCATGGATCCCGGTGATTCAAACAATGTTAGCTCAAGACATATTTTATTTCACATTAGTAATACAATTTCTTTGATATCACTTGCATTTATTTGTGAAAAAAAGGGAAATTTGGCAAAAATTTTGAAAATTTCACAATTTTTCAAATTTAAAATTTCATGCCCTTAAATCACAGAGATATTTCACATAAAATACTTAATAAGTAACATTTCCCACATGTTTAATTTACATCAGCACAATTATGAAACCAAATTTTTTTTAATAAGGTTAAAAATTAAACAGCAATTTCTTATTTTTACAACACCATTTTTTTTAGGGATCATATCACATTTGAAGTCACTTTGAGGGATCTATATGATAGAAAATACCGAAAAGTGACAGCATTCTAAAAACTGCTCTCCTGAAGGTGCTCAAAACTACATTAAAAAAGTTTGTTAACCCTTCAGGTGCTTCACAGGAACTTTTGGAGTGTTTAAAAAATGAACATTTAATTTTTTTTCACAAAAAAAAATACGTCCCACTCAAATTTGTTTTATTTTACCAAGGATAAGAGGAGAAATTGGACCCAAAAAGTTGTACAATTTGTCCTGAGTACGCTGATACCCCATATATGCAAGTAAACCAATGTTTTGGCACATGGCAGAACTCGGAAGGGAGGAGAGCCGCTTGACTTCTCAAAGCATAATTGGCTGGAATTGAGATTGGACGCCATGTCACATTTGGAGAGCCCCTGATGCACCTAAACAGTGGAAACCCCCCACAAGTAACACTATTTTGGAAACTAGACCCCCTATGGAACTTATCTAGATCTGTTGTGAGCACTTTGAACCCCCAAGTGCTCCACAGAAGTTTATAATGCCTGGATGTGAAAAAAAAAAACTATTTTCCACAAAAATGATTTTTT
>JARQOD010000002.1:216067944-216145903 GCA_033576555.1 Oophaga sylvatica
ACATTAGGCCTTCCAGATCTCCTGTGGCGGTTGGATTTTTTTTTGTTAAAAAAAAGGACGGCGGTTTACGGCCTTGTCTAGACTTTCTGTACGCAATCCTTACCCACTGCCATTGATTCCTGATTTGTTTAATCAGTTAGTGGGGGCCAAGTGGTTCTCGAAAATTGATCTTCGAGGGGCATACAATTTGTTGCGCATGAAGGAGGGAGATGAATGGAAGACTGCGTTTAACACTCCACTGGGTCATTTTGAGAATCTGGTCATGCCTTTTGGGCTTTCCAGTGCTCCGGCATTTTTTCAGAATCTTATAAATGACATCCTTAGACCTTTGATCGCAGAAGTGTGGTTGTGTATTTGGATGACATTTTGATTTATTCACTGGATTTGGAGTCTCATTGGAGGAGTGTGCGTGAAGTATTACAGTTACTGAGTGATAATTCACTTTTTGCCAAACTAGAAAAATGTGAGTTCGCTGTACAGAGACTTAGTTTTTTGGGCTACATTGTCTCCAGTGAAGGTTTTGAGATGGACCCGGTGAAAGTGCAAGCTGTGCAGGAATGGCCTAGGCCTATTGGTGTGAAATCAATACAGAGGTTTTTGGGGTTTGCCAATTATTATAGAAAATTCATAAAAAAAATTTCTGTGATTGCCAAACCTCTGACCGATCTCACCAGGAAAGGTGCTGATGCGGTTCAGTGGACTACTGAGGCCATTGAGGCTTTTGTGTTGCTAAAGGAGAGGTTCAGCTCTGCTCCCATCCTTAAGCAGCCTGATGTGACTAAACCATTTTTGGTTGAGGTTGATGCTTCTTCTGTGGGGGTCGGCGCGGTGTTGTCTCAGGCAAAGACGGATGGAGTACATCACTGTGCTTTTTTTTCAAAGAAATTTTCTGAGTCTGAACTGAATTATGATATCGGTAATCGGGAATTGTTGGCAATTAAACTCGCATTTGAACACTGGCGTCATTTTTTGGAGGAGTGGAATTTCCCGTTCAAGTCTTCACCGATCATAAAAATCTGATCTACCTTGATGCTGCCAAACGCTTGAATGCCCGTCAGGCTAGGTGGGCACTGTTTTTCTCACGGTTTAATTTTACCGTTACTTACATCCCAGTATTAAAAATGTTAAAGCTGATGCTTTGTCTCGCAGCTTTTCTCCTATGGTGGGTACTGAGGAGGAGGAGGAAAACATCTTGCAAGAAGGGGTTGTTATTGCTGTTTTGGACTCCGTGTTGGAAGATGAGATTCTTAAAGCACAGGAGAATGCCCCATCTAACACGCCGCATGGGAGGTTGTTTGTGCCTGGTACCCTGAGGAGAGATTTATTTGATGAATGTCATGACTCTCGGTTGGCAGGTCATCCTGGAATCTCTGAGACCAAGAGACTTGTGGGTCGCAGTTTTTGGTGGCCAGGATGGCAGAAGGAAGTCATTAAGTGGGTGCGTCAATGCACTGTGTGTGCTAGATCTAAGTCTTCTCATACTCCTGCTGCGGGGTTGCTTTGCCCTCTGGAGGTCCCTAGTGCACCTTGGACACATTTGGCTATGGACTTTATTACTGACCTTCCCCCCTCTGAGGGTTTCACTGTCATCTGGGTGGTCGTCGACCGTTTTAGCAAGATGTGTCACTTGGTTTCTTTCATCAAACTGCCTGCGCTAAGACTCTCGCTAAGGCCTTTGTCAAGGAAATAGTCAGACTACATGGTGTTCCTACTGACTTTGTTTCTGATAGGGGACCTCAGTTTTTGGCTCGTTTTTGGCGCGCCTTTTGTGACAGGTTGGGAGTTCATTTGTCGTTTTCATCCGGACCGGATATCATCCTGAGTCTAATGGCCAGACAGAAAGGAAAAACCAGGATGTTGAGCAGTTCTTGCGTTGTTTTGTGACTGATAATCAAGAGGGGTGGTCTGAGTTTCTGCCACTTGCTGAGTTTGCTCTTAACCATACATCCGCTTCTGCTGGTTATTCGCCTTTTTTTTGTTGTACTGGGAGACATCCGTCATTTGGGTCATTTTCCAAGTTGGGATCGGCTGTACCTGAAGAGGAGAATTTTTCTGGTGTTTTGGAGAGAGTTTGGACTGATGTGCGTGGTAATCTTCAGGAGGCTAACAAAAGATCCAAAGTGTATTTTGATAGAAAACGACAAGAGGTTTTGTTTGCTATTGGTGACATGGTTTGGTTGTCCTCTAAGAATCTGCGCTTGAGGATTCCGTCTAAGAAATTGGGTCCCAAGTTTGTAGGGCCCTTTAAGGTGCTTCAGGTTATTAACCAATCTGCTGTTAAGTTGGAGCTTCCCACCTCCTGGAAGATTAATCCGGTGTTTCATGTTTCTCTCTTGAAAAAAGCTGAGGTCTCAGATGGAGATGTCTCAGCCACTGTTCCCCTGGTGGTGGAGGACGGGCAATATGAGATTTCCCGCATCCTAAATTCTAGACGGTATAGAGGGAGTTTACAGTACCTCATCGCTTGGAAGGGTTATGGACCCGAGGATAACTCATGGGTGAGGGCGGATGATGTTTCTGCGTCTAGACTTGTCAGAGCGTTTCACAAGAGATTTCCGGATAAGCCTAAGTCATAGGGGATCCGGAGGATCCTCTTAGAAGGGAGGGTACTGTTATAACCCTCTTGTTAGGTTTTGTTTCAGTTTGCTGGTCACATGACCTTTTTACCCTATTTAGTCTGGCTCCGCCCTTCTGGCTTTGCTGGACTTCATTGTATTTTCTACTCTTAAGCTAGCCGGGTGCTTAGGTGCCTTACTCTGTCAGTTTTGCTTGATCTTAGGATCTCTTAGTATTTGTTTTCTGTTTTATTTTCCCTGCTACACTTTCTGTTAGGAGGTGTCCACCTTTTCACCCAGTCCCTAGATCTTGTAGGGATTCCTCCCTCGCAACTATAGGTCTTCGTTCAGACTAGCTGAGGAATTTAGCGGGTCTGGTCGCAGGATCAGGTTCCCCGTTACATCGTAGGGATCCAGCTCAGTCCTATTGTAGGGAAAGAAGTCCCACCTTTCCTTAGTGCTTGTAGCAGATCATAACAGGCATAACCGAGGACCAGCTGACGTTACTGGGACACGGTTACTAAGCAGGAGGTACCTGTGCTCCAAAGCACTACCAAGGACCAGCAGACGTTGCTGGAACTCGGATACCGAGATGGAGGCACCTAGGCCAAAGGCACTGCGGAGAACCAGCTGACGGTACTGGAATCTGGACGGGTAGCAGAAGGTACAAGAGCCAATGGAAGTAACGAGGACCAGCTGACTGTGCTTGAACCCGGAGGGGCAGCAGAAGGAAAAGAGCCAATGGCACAACCGAGGACCAGCTGACGTTACTGGGACACGGTTACTAAGCAGGAGGTACCTGTGCTCCAAAGCACTACCAAGGACCAGCAGACGTTGCTGGAACTCGGATACCGAGATGGAGGCACCTAGGCCAAAGGCACTGCGGAGAACCAGCTTACGGTACTGGAACCCGGACGGGTAGCAGAAGGTACCCATGGAAATTTAAGTTGACAGGCCGCGAGCTGGCCGCAGTTACCGAATCCCACAGTCCTACAGTGGGTAATTGTCCTATTGTCACAACGGAAACAGCCTTTATTTACATATCCCGCAGCACACATAGGAAGCACCTAAACTGCAGGCACCATAGAGTCGGCTAACCCGAACACAACATGACAGGATAACTTATTGGAGGCTAAGTGACGTTGACACTGACAGGAAACAGCTGGCGTGCTGTAACCAGTCTGGGCAGGAGTGAGTACTTATGCCAATTACACTTCCGAGCACAGATGACAGGAGAACAGGGTGGAGGCAGCAGGACTTTTTGCCGTTCACACAGCAGGGGAACAGCTGACATTACTGAACCCCATTAACACAGGAGCAAGTGTTGACTGTGCAAACAGCACTTCCGAGCACCAACTGGCAGTGTTGGAGCCCAGGGTAAAGGAGGATATGTAAAAAATATATAAAGTATTTGCCTTGTTACGTTGCAATTAAAAATGTAGATACTCAAAACAAGAGAAAGATAACCTTTACTACCATAAGATGATGATTTAAATTAAACAAACGTATATAAATAAAGAATTGACAAAATTAAACGCATACATTAACATGTCTAACAGCAATGCAAAACAAAAAAAATTTTGGTAATGAATCTGATATACGGTTTTAAATCTAAGCATACAAGTACATTTCAGAATACATTAATGATGTATAAGTAACAGTATGTACACCTGTTATATTGTATAGACAATGAATGTAGGACTTAAAAACATCCTCAGCGTTACAAGTTATCTGTGACATCCAAAAAAAAAATATAAAATCTCCATCATGTAATACTCATAATATGGGCCAATAATCATTTTTATTAACAAATATAACCTTTAAAAAGTGCATAGTACATAGTGAAAATTGCTATTTATGCCTAACTGTGGACTTGCAAGAATGACAACGGATAGATAAGGTATATATAGATGTGACTGCATAGCCACAGATGGTGAATGTCGATATAATACTGTAACTCAATAAAGTGTGCGGGACTACTCCAGATTTTTTTCATATATCTTTATAAACAGGGTACGTGCATGTATGCTTGCGCCTTTGTTTTGATGCACAGACTGTCTTTGTGCTGTCACGCGTTGGGTAGTGGAGCGTCTGTGCGTCTTATTACGCAGACTAACATTCACGTTGCGCATCGTTCATCATCGCTAGCGTACCGACAACACAAAGCCATTGTCATGACTGCTTTACTCAGTAAACATGCACCTATGTTGAAACATACACGCATGTGCCCTATTAGAGAAGAAGCTACAAGAAAAACGCGTGTGAGGTGTGACGCAGCCTTTTTTTAAGGTACAATATTAGATCGGCATTGTACACGTGTCGCTATTCAGTCTGATAACTGGATCTCATTCACCTTTTCTATCACTTGTCGTTGTTTCAGCACCACTTGCAGGTATATATTTTGCTATTGTCACTATGCACAATTTTCTTTTTAGAGGTAATGCCTGATTTGTGGCTCTGATTATCAGGATTACATGATGGACCTATATGATATGAGGTGTAAAATTGTAAATTAAATAGGTATATTTTTGAATGACACAAATATAAGTTATGATGAGGAGGATTAGTCCTACATCCATTGTTTGCACTATATTAGAGGTGTACATCACGTTCCTTACACAACAATGGATTATTAAATTTACTTGTATGCCTTCATTTAAAACCCGAGAACACTGAAGGCTAACCTTCGAACGGCAGCTGTTGTCAAAGTTCAACCCACATTATGCACTTCCAACCTTGCAGCATTTGAGTCATGATGTGAGTTGGATTTTTCAAAGTACTGGAGTGACAAGGTTCGCCATCAGTACCCTATAGCATAAGTTGGCTTTTGTGTTTGCATTTGTGTTGGACATGTGCATATCTGCAGTAATATGTTCAAATTTGTTAGTTACAGATTGGTGCCAAAGAATAATCATTTTATGGTTGTAAAGGTGCCGTTTCACTCGTTTACAGCATTGAAATAATGGTTTAGCCACCTATGTATGTGTAGCACTAGCCACTTTGACTTTTCATGTTGTTTTCAGCATGTGTAGGTAACATTTATTATTGCTGGACACACAGCAGGGGAACAGCAGGCGTTACTGAACCCTACAAACACATCAACGATTGTTTTGATCTGTGCATCAACACTTCCGAGCATCAACTGGCGGTGTTGAAGCCCAGGGTCAAGGAAGGTGTAGGCAGAGGCCTAGTATGATCTGGTGTCAAGTTGAATTTGAGGTAGCATGAATTTTTGCCAGACATACAGCAGGGGAACAGCAGGCGTTACTGAACCCCACAAACACATCAGCGATTGTTATTATCTGTGCATCCAACACTTCCGAGCATCAACTGGTGGTGTTGAAGCCCAGGGTCAAGGAGGGTGTAGGCAGAGGCCTAGTATGATCTGGTGTCAAGTTGAATTTGAGGTAGCATGAATTTTTGCCAGACACACAGCAGGGAACAGCAGGCGTTACTGAACCCCACAAACACATCAGAGATTGTTATTATCTGTGCATCCAACACTTCCGAGCAGCAACTGGTGGTGTTGAAGCCCAGGGTCAAGGAGGGTGTAGGCAGAGGCCTAGTATGATCTGGTGTCAAGTTGAATTTGAGGTAGCATGAATTTTTGCCAGACACACAGCAGGGGAACAGCAGGCGTTACTGAACCCCACAAACACATCTGCGATTGTTATTATCTGTGCATCCAACACTTCCGAGCATCAACTGGCGGTGTTGAAGCCCAGGGTCAAGGAGGGTGTAGGCAGAGGCCTAGTATGATCTGGTGTCAAGTTGAAATTTGAGGTAGCATGAATTTTTGCCAGACACACAGCAGGGGAACAGCAGGCGTTACTGAACCCGACAAACACATCAGAGATTGTTATTATCTGTGCATCCAACACTTCCGAGCAGCAACTGGCGGTGTTGAAGCCCAGGGTCAAGGAGGGTGTAGGCAGAGGCCTAGTATGATCTGGTGTCAAGTTGAATTTGAGGTAGCATGAATTTTTGCCAGACACACAGCAGGGGAACAGCAGGCGTTACTGAACCCCACAAACACATCAGCGATTGTTATTATCTGTGCATCCAACACTTCTGAACATCAACTGGCGGTGTTGAAGCCCAGGGTCAAGGAGGGTGTAGGCAGAGGCCTAGTATGATCTGGTGTCAAGTTGAACTTGAGGTAGCATGAATTTTTGCCAGACACACAGCAGGGGAACAGCAGGCGTTACTGAACCCCACAAACACATCTGCGATTGTTATTATATGTGCATCCAACACTTCCGAGCATCAACTGGCGGTGTTGAAGCCCAGGGTCAAGGAGGGTGTAGGCAGAGGCCTAGTATGATCTGGTGTCAAGTTGAATTTGAGGTAGCATGAATTTTTGCCAGACACACAGCAGGGGAACAGCAGGCGTTACTGAACCCCACAAACACATCAGAGATTGTTATTATCTGTGCATCCAACACTTCCGAGCAGCAACTGGCGGTGTTGAAGCCCAGGGTCAAGGAGGGTGTAGGCAGAGGCCTAGTTTGATATGGTGTCAAGTTGAATTTGAGGTAGCATGAATTTTTGCCAGACACACAGCAGGGGAACAGCAGGCGTTACTGAACCCCACAAACACATCAGTGATTGCTATTATCTGTGCATCCCACACTTCCGAGCATCAACTGGCGGTGTTGAAGCCCAGGGTCCAGGAGGGTGTAGGCAGAGGCCTAGTATGATCTGGTGTCAAGTTGAATTTTAGGTAGCATGTATTTTTGCCAGACACACAGCAGGGGAACAGCAGGCGTTACTGAACCCCACAAACACATCTGCGATTGTTATTATCTGTGCATCCAACACTTCCGAGCATCAACTGGCGGTGTTGAAGCCCAGGGTCAAGGAGGGTGTAGGCAGAGGCCTAGTATGATCTGGTGTCAAGTTGAATTTGAGGTAGCATGAATTTTTGCCAGACACACAGCAGGGGAACAGCAGGCGTTACTGAACCCCACAAACACATCAGCGATTGTTATTATCTGTGCATCCAACACTTCCGAGCATCAGCCCAGGGTCAAGGAGGGTGTAGGCAGAGGCCTAGTATGATCTGGTGTCAAGTTGAATTTGAGGTAGCATGAATTTTTGCCAGACACACAGCAGGGGAACAGCAGGCGTTACTGAACCCCGCAAACACATCAGAGATTGTTGTTATCTGTGCATCCAACACTTCCGAGCAGCAACTGGCGGTGTTGAAGCCCAGGGTCAAGGAGGGTATTGAAAAAAAAAATAGAGTTTTTGCCTTGTTACGTGGCACTTGGAAATGTATGTACTGAAAACAATAAAAACTTAAGCTTTATTAGGACAATAAAATGATGAATTTCAATTCCAAAAATAAAAGTAAACACCCTTAAAATATAAACGCATATAAGCACATGCCAACAAGAAATGGAACACCACACCACAAACAATTAACTTTTAAAAATATACGGGTTGAAATAAATGAATACAAGTACATTTTGTTTTTTATTAATGATGCGTAAGGAACGGTATGTAAAACCATAATATAGTGCAGACAATGAATTTTGTAATAGAAAGCATCATCATTAAAATTTATAAGTGACAGTCACACACATTTAAATACTTTCATTTATGAAAATTGATACTTCGGACAGCATATAATACATGTCCAGCATGGACTAATTGATTTAATGACGCATTAATGTAATATGAAAAAAAAAATTGTTTAAAAATACAGCATGCATTGTCAAAATTAAAGTGTGTGCCTGCAAGTGGAGGTGAAACAAAGGCAACGGATAGCTAAGGTATATACTATGTCTGTATCAGACAGTGCATAGCCTCTGATGGCGAATGGGGATGTCATACTGTACGTCAATAAAGGCTGCGGCAGCACTCATGCATTTTTGCTTTTACACTGTTGAAGAGGGGAAAATCATGTATGTTTGCGCAAGGCTTTGTCGGCCAACACTACCTTCCTACTGTCACGCGTAGGGTAGGGTAGAATCTGGCTATTATATGACTCTCTCTAGCAGTGAGGTTACGCAGCGTTATTCAACCGTAGGGCCGCAAAAAAGACGACATCAGTAATGATTTACTGTCTAAACATCCAACTAGCAACGAAACAAGCACGTTCCCTCTTCAACAAGCTACAAGACAAACAAGCATGATGGGTGATGCTGTCTTTATTGAGGTACAGTATTATATCGAGATTGTCCATGAGTAACTAGGCACTGTGATACCTATATACCATTATCAATTTATATCTGTTGTGGTTGTTTCAACAGCACTTGCAGGTATAACTACCTATTGTCAGTATGCATGCTGCACTTTCTAGATGTTAAAAATTATTATTGCGCCTTATTATCAGGTCTAGATGCTTGCCATTTCATAAATGGTGTGTGAAGTTACAATTGTCCTCAGTCTTAGTATTTTAATATGTCTGTCAGATATAGAACTCATGATGATGATTATGATGATGTTTATGATTCGTACAGTCATTGACTGCATTATCTTACCGGTAGAGATACCGTTCCTTAAGCAGCATTTATGGATAATGATGAAATGTACTTTTATGTATTCATTTCAAAATTAAACACTATGTATTATTTTTGGTTACCATTTGTACTCGCCATGTGCATATATGCGCTGTGATGGCAAATTAATATTTGTACATTTTTCAGATTCAAATTAATCATTTTAGTGCTGGAAAACTTAAATTTTTCCTGTTTTGAGCATAACAATCAGGGTGACGGCTCTTCCCTATGTGGAGCAACTTAGACATGTGTTGTTCTGTGCATGTGAAGTGAACAGGAGACTTCTTGCCGGACACACAGCAGGGGAACAGCTGGCATTACTGAACCCCACTAACACTATAGCTTGTGGATTGGTCTGTGGACACAGCACTTCTGAGCAGCAACTGTCAGTGTTGTAGCCCAGGGAGTAGAGTTCAGGTGGTAGAAAGATGAACATAACAGGAGACATGGATAACGTTGCCAACCAGTTATTTAATCTGAAACTGGACAGGCAAATTCAGGCGAGATCCATACCTTGTTCATTTTCAGAAAAGTAAGCCGGTCTACATTATCGGAGGATAGTCGCATGCGACGGTCTGTTAGTACACCACCTGCAGCACTAAAGACGCGCTCCGATAATACACTGGCCGCAGGGCAAGCAAGCACCTCCAATGCATACTGGCTAAGCTCTGGCCATGTATCCAGCTTAGAGACCCAAAACTTGAATGGGGAAGAGCCATCTGGGAGTACAGTGAGAGGGCAAGACATGTAGTCTGTCACCATCTGACGGAAACGTTGCCTCCTGCTGACTGGAGCCATCTGGGATGGTGTAACATTTGTGGTGCTGACACAAAACTTCGCCACATTTGGAACATACTGGTCTTGCCCTGTGCAGAGTCGCTGCTTCTGCTCCCTCTTGTTGCAGAGCTGTCTCCACTGCCTCGACGCACAGAGCTGCTTTGTAAAGCAGTAGCAGCAGCAGTGCTCTCGGCTGGAATGGAGAACATGATGGATTGCACCAGTGTGTCTTGGTACTCCCGCATTTTACGCTCCCGGTTCAACGGTGTGATGAGGCTTTGTAAGTTGTCCCGGTAGCGAGGGTCTAGGAGGGTGTACACCCAATAATCAGACGTGGTGAGAATGTGGGCGATGCGGCGGTCGTTTCTCAGGCACTGCAGCATGAAATCAACCATGTGCTGCAGACTCCCAACTGGCCAAGAAACGCTGTCCCCTGCAAGAGGCGTAATCTCTGCCTGCTCTGCATCACCCCACCCTCGCTCTACATACTGACTAGAGCATTGTGTACCTCCCTCTGGAGCGATGTCTTCCTCCTCCATTGACTCCTCCTCATCCTCCTCACAAAGTGACCCCTGCCTAATCCTTTGTGAGGAAACACGTTGCGCTGACTGTCCAGAAGGTGATGGAATTTGTGACTCCTCATCCTCCACCTCTTCCAAAACCTCATCCATTAGTGCTTGCAGTGTTTTTTGAAGCAGGCAGATAAGGGGAACAGTCAGGCTGACTAGTGCATCATCTGCACTCGCCATCCGCGTTGACTCATCAAACGCACGCAAAACGTGGCAGATGTCCTTCATAGAGGCCCACTCAGTAGTGGTGAAGTGTGAACGGCACAAATTGTGAGTTGATTGCTCCTGATGCAGCTGATACACAATTACTGCTGGCTGCTGCTCACACAACCGCTCCAGCATATTTAACGTGGTATTCCACCTGGTGGGTACGTCACATATGATGCGATGTTCAGGAAGGCGAAATCTGCGTTGCAGAGCTGCAATGCGCGATCTGGCCATGCTGGAACGTCACAAGTGAGCGCACTCTAGGCGGACCCTGTGCAGCAGTGCATCAAGATCCAGATAGTCCCTCAAAAAACTCTGCACGACCAAGTTGAGCACATGTGCCAGACATGGTATGTGAGTGAGGTTGCCAAGCCCCAGAGCTGCCACCAGATTTCGGCCATTGTCACACACTACCAAGCCTGGCTGGAGATTCGCTGGCAAAAACCACACGTCGCTCTCCTGCTTTATGGCATTCCACAGCTCCTGCGCTATGTGGCTTCGATTCCCCATGGAAATCAATTTCAGGACGGCCTGTTGACGTTCGGCCACGGCTGTGCTCATATCGGTCGTAACAGGTAAGCGTTCACGGGTCCATGTGGAGGTAGACCGTGACGGCTCCTGCAGCGATGATTCTGAGGAACTGGAGTAGGAGGAGGAGTCAATGTGTACAGACTGGATTCCTGCAATCCTTGGAGTTGGCAGAACACGTACAGCGCCACTCGCAAGATCTGTACCCGGCTCCACAACATTATCCCAACGGGCAGTGAGAGAAAGGTATCGTCCCTGGCCATGGGTACTGGTCCACGCATCGGTTGTCAGGTGGACCTTGCTACTGATGGCGTTTAGTAGCGCATGTTTAATTTTTCCCTCAACATGCTTTTGCAGACCAGGGACGTCTTGCCTGCTGAAATAAATCGGCTGGGCACATTGTATTGTGGAACTGCCAATGCCATTAAGTTACAGAAACTGTCAGTCTCCACCAGCCTGAATGACAGCATTTCAAGGGACAGGAGTTTTGCAATGCCAGCATTCAGAGCCTGTGCTCGTGGATGGTTTGCCGAGTATGGCCGTCTTTTCTCCAATGCCTGTGCTACCGATGGCTGTACAGTGGCCTGGGAGTGTGAGGATGACAGGGAACTTGCAGCTGTGGGTGGAATAACACTGGGTCTCTGGACAACAGTGACAGAGGTTCTTCCATGGCGATCCTGTGAGGAAGCCGAACCAGCTGTGTGTGAGCTGGAGGAAGAGGCTCCAACACGAGCTGAAGATGTAGGTGGTGCTGTAGGTTGGCCTACGTCTCCAGTGTGTCTTTGTAACTCAACCACATGCTTGGTCCGCACATGTTTCCACATATTAGTGGTATTGAGGTTACTGGCACTTTTACCTCTTTTTACTTTTTGATTACACAGCTTGCATTTGACATAGCAAATATCATCTGCAAGTGTGTCAAAAAAGGACCACGCAGTGCAAGTCCTGGGAGCACCCGTTTTGGCTTTTGGAAGAGAATTGCTCCGAACGGGTCCCAAAGTGGAGGCTACAGGCAACTGAGTCTGCAGCCTACCTCTCCCTCCTGTTTGGACCGTTGGGGCAATCTTTTCCTCAGAGCTGCTCCCACCACCTTCCTGTTCCTCACGCCATGTTGGGTCTTGGACCTCATCATCTCCACTACCCTCTTCCAACACCTGCTGTTATTGGGTGGTCTGGCCAGCACCATGCTCAACAGAAACTGGCACCTGAGTCTCATCATCATCAGATGCGTTCTGCGGTGTGCTGACCATCGGCACTGGCTCACCCGCCTCTTCAGATTCAGAGAGACAAAGCTGTTGCGCATCACTGCATACTCCCTCTTCTTCACATTCCAGAATGCTGCTTGGCTGGGCCCCTGTTTGCAAGCCAACAGATTCTGAGAACAGAAGCAGAGACTCAGCTGGCTCCTGTATAGAGCTCTCTGACTGCCTGGGCAATTTGGCAGGCGGTGAAGAGACAGATGGTTGCTCAAAAGTGCTCTGGTCCTGAGAGGAGGTGGAAGCAATTGAAGTCGATGCGTTGGCTGCCATCCAACCGACAACGGCTTCTATTTGTTCTTTCCGCAGCAGGGGGGTACGCCGAGCTCCTACAAAAGTGCGCATAAAGGAACGCTCACGGGGAAAACTGGTGGATGCTGTCTCACTGGGGGCGGCAGCAGCCACAGAATCCCCACGTCCTCTCCCTGCTGAAACACCACGCCCACGACCACGTGCCTTACTCCCTGCCTTCTTCATCTTGGTAGATTGATAAAGAAAGGCAGAAAAGTTATAAGGCCTAAGTGTGCTTATTCCTCAGAGACTGCAGTGAACACTGCAGACAACTGTTCATTATCTCTGAAAGGCTCCTTTGGGTACTTCTATAGTGTTTGCAACCAATGTATTGTATATGGATGGAAGCGCGTCACACTAATAGATTTGAGTTTTTTTAAATAGAATGGAGCAGCACCAATTAGACAAAAATGTCAAGGATGAGGCAGTGACACACGCTCAGCAGACTACAACCAGCAGTGGTTGAAGAACTAACTGGAGCGTGATCTGCACTCAAAAAAAAAAAAAACCTCACAGACTACAGTGAACACTGCACACAACTGTTCACTATCTCTGAAAGGCTCCTTTGTGTACTTCTATAGTGTTTGCAACCAATGTATTGTATACGGATGGAAGCGTGTCACACTAATAGATTTGAGTTTTTTTAAATAGAATGGAGCAGCACCAATTAGAAAAAAATGTCAAGGATGAGGCAGTGACACACGCTCAGCAGACTACAACCAGCAGTGGTTGAAGAACAAACTTGAGCGTGATCTGCTCTCAAAAAAAAAAAAAATCACAGACTACAGTGAACACTGCACACAACTGTTCACTATCTCTGAAAGGCTCCTTTGTGTACTTCTATAGTGTTTGCAACCAATGTATTGTATACGGATGGAAGCGCGTCACACTATAATTTCAATTGAATGGAGCAGCACCAATTACACTAAAGAAAAAAAAAGAGTCTGTGAGTGACACGTGCAGATGAATACAAACAACGTTGAATGCAGAGCAAACTGCAGCGTCACCTGCACTCACAAACACACACCTTGCACAAAGCTGTGAAAATAACACTGCAAGGAAAAAGGATGATTCACACAGCGGTTTCTCAAATAGCCTGCCTACACAGCAATTCACAAAAGCGCTATCTGTAACTGTCCCTCAGAGTCAGCAGAGCAGCGTTCTGTCCCTAACTTTATTCACAGCACAGTGAAGCTAAAAAAGCGGCGGCGCCTTTTATAGTGCATTCTGACATCATTTCAGCAGCCAATCACAGCCATGCCATTAGTTAACATGACCGCAGCATTACAGGATGTGCCCACACTTCTTCGGATTCCTCATTGGCTGAATAAAATCACACTGCCTCTCAAAGAATTATGGGAACTTCCGATTCCGGTATACGATATAGGAAAAGTATCGGAACTAAGTATCGGAATTCCGATACAGCGAATATCGGCCGATGCCCGATACATGCGGTATCGGAATGCTCAACACTAGTCATCTACCTTTGGTTGTCGCCACGCAATAAATCTGGTAGCGCTCGACAAACCATTGACTGTTCGGGTAGTGAATGGGTTGACATTGCCCTTGCCAATTACACATCAGACTGTCCCTCTTACTTTGTGTGTAACCCTACCCATCAGGAAATTATTTCCCTTCTCGTCTTTCCCGGGGAAAAGATGAAATCCTACTGGGAGTACCCTGGCTCCGTTCCTACTCCCTCATATTGAGTGGACCTCCGGTAGGATACTGGGTTGGAGTGAGTCATGTAAGGACAGATGTGTCAGGGAGTGCATTCAGGTTACCACTACAGAGATACCAGCAGATCTTTCTCCTCTTCCCAAGTGCTATCAGTCATATGCAGACGTGTTCTCTAAAAAGGCTGCGGAGACTCTGCCACCCCATCGTCCCTACGACTGTCCTATTGACCTCTTGTCTGGAGTAGAACCTCCTCGAGGAAGGGTCTATCCCCTCTCTCTTCCTGAGATGGAGGCTATGTCTCAATATATCCAGGAGAATCTGCTAAGAGGGTTCATTAGGAAGTTGGTGTCACCAGTAGGAGCTGGGTTCTTCTTCGTGCAGAAGAAGAGTGGAGAATTACGTCCGTGTTTAGATTACAGAGGTCTTAACGCCATCACCGTTAAGAATAAGTACCCGTTGCCCCTGATTTCTGAGCTCTTTGATAGGCTCCGAGGAGCAGGGGTATTTATTAAATTAGATCTGCGTGTTGCTATATAACCTGATTCGCATCCGTGAAGGGGACGAATGGAATACGGCTTTTAATACCAAGGATGAGCATTATGAATACCTGGTGATGCCCCAGCCGTTTTCCAAGACTTTGTCAATGACATCTTCCAGGATATACTTTCCACCTCTGTAGTAGTCTATCTGGATGATATTCTCATCTTTTCTCCTGATATTGACTCTCAACGGAGGGATGTCTGCAAAGTCTTTGACCTGTTACGGGCGAACTCCCTCTATGCAAAGTTGGAGAAATGCATGTTTGAGCAGGAGTCTATACCTTTCCTGGGCTATATCATCTCCGCCCAGGGATTGGCTATGGATCCTGCCAAACTACAGGCTGTGATGGATTGGCAAGAACCCCATTCTCTTAAAGCGGTGCAGCGCTTTATGGGGTTCATTAATTACTATCGCCAATTCATTCCCACTTCTCCACTTTGGTAGCTCCATTGGTAGCCCTCAGCAAGAAGGGAGCGAATCCCAAATTGTGGTCAGAGGAGGTCTCCAAAGCCTTTATGTTATGTTTTGGTAGCTGTGGAGAGCAGGCAAAAACGGCAATACACCAGAGAGGTTGGAATCTATTGGATTGCAGTACCCTGACTAACCACCACAACTAAAGGCAGCCGTGGAGCGTTCCTACATTGGTCCTAGACGCCTCGTCACAGCCTGAGAGATTAACTACACCTAAAGATAGAAAGAGGAAAGCTATCTGCCCGGAGCAGATCCCCAAAGAACATAAGAAGCCCCCAAACATGTAATGGTGGTTAGACAAGAGGAAATACAGACACAGACAGAAAATAGTATGAGCAAACGCTGGGGCCCAATCTGCCTAGACAGAAAAGGATAGAAAGGATACTCACTGCAATCCAAAAAAACCCTAAAACATGCCAACGCTACTGATTGCAAAACCACCTGAGATCACACGACCTCTACCACCTAAATCAGTTCTCTGGTGTAACAAAACTAAGCCGCAGCCACTGAAAAAACTGGAAAAGGCAAATGAACAAATAACAATGGCTCCAGCGGAACTGAGAGGAGCCCAAGCCTCCCGGGGAGGTGAACCTGGCTAACCTCACAGAAATGCAGAGAAATATGCAAATGGTAAGCACAAAAACAAAATCAGAAAATATCTTATCTGAAAGCGGAAGAAGAGGCAAGACTCAGCAAGCTACCAAGTGAACCAGGAACCACAGTTGAGACAAGAACATTTGATCACCGGAAACCATGATGGGAGGGAACCTCCCTTATATCAAGCCAGTCTGTGAATCCTGATTGCCAATCCTCATTGAATGGTTTAATACTATTTGCAACCACCAGAGGGAGCCTCCGCTCAGAATTCATCTCCGAAAGACTCACAACAGTACCCCCCCTTGAGGAGGGGTCACCGAACCCTCATCTGTGCAACCAGGTCGGTCAGGATGAGCTCTGTGATATGCACGGATCAGTCTCCTAGCATGGATGTCCGAAGCAAACACCTAAGAATTGTCCTCCTGACCATAACCTCTCCACTTAACCAAATACTGGAGTTTCCGTCTAGAAAAACGAGAATCCAATATTTTCTCAACCACATACTCCAGATTGCCCTCAACCAAAACAGGGTCAGGAGGCGCAGCCATAGGAACCACTGGCTCGACAAACCTCTTCAATAAGGACTTGTGGAACACGCTATGGATCTTAAATGTCCCTGGAAGAAGTAAACGAAAGGAAACAGGATTAAGAATCTCCATGATCTTATAAGGTCCAATGAACCTAGGCTTAAACTTAGGAGATGCAACTCTCATAGGTATATTTCTTGAGGACAACCAGACCAAGTCCCCCACTTTAAACCGAGGACCATCAGTCCTATGCCGGTTGGCAAACCGCTGGGCCTTCTCTTGAGAGAGGGACAACCTCTCCACTACCTGGTCCCAAATCTGCTGCATACGCTCCACAACAGAGTCAACACCCAGACAGACAGAGGCCTCCGTCTGTCCCGAAGAAAATAGAGGGTGAAACCCAAAATTGCAGAAAAATGGAGACATCAAAGTGGCAGAGCTAGCCCTATTATTAAGAGCAAACTCAGCCAAAGGCAAAAAAGATACCCAGTCATCTTGATCAGCAGACACAAAGCATCTCAGATAAGTCTCCAATGTCTGGTTTGTTCTCTCAGTTTGTCCATTAGTCTGAGGATGAAAAGCAGAGAGAAATACAATTGAACACCAAGTTTAGAAAAAAAAGTCCTCCAAAATCTGGAAACAAACTGGACTCCTCTGTCAGACACAATGTTCTCAGGAATGCCGTGTAACCGAACCACGTGCTGAAGGAACAAAGGCACCAATTCGGAGGAGGAAGGCAACTTAGATAATGGCACAAGATGAATCATCTTGGAAAACCTATCACAAATCACCCAATAACCGTCATTCTCTGAGAAATAGGGAGGTCGGAAATAAAATCCATAGAGATATGGGTCCATGGTCTCTTGGGCACAGGCAATGGCATCAACAAACCACTAGAGCAAGAGCAAGGCTTGGAGCGAGAGCAAGTCCCACAGGACTCACCCAGAGAACAAAGTAGGCCACCAAAAGGACCGACTCACCAAGTCTCTGGTACCAAAAATTCCGGGATGACCGGCCAACGCGGAACAATGAATCTCAGACATCACACTCTTTTTCCACCTGTCTGGGACAAACAATTTCCCAACAGGGCAGCGCTCGGGTTTATCCTCCTGACACAATTCCAGAGCCAGTCTCAAATTGGGCGAGATGGCGGAAAGAACTACACCCTCTTTCAAAATAACAGCAGGATCAGATTACTCAGGAGAGTCCGCAAGGAAACTCCTCGAGAGAACATCTGCCTTAACATTCTTAGTGCCAGGAAGAAAGGAAACCACAAAATTAAAATGTGTGAAAAACAAGGCCCACTTGGCCTGTCTAGGATTAAGTTGCTTGGCTGATTCCAGAAAAAACAGATTCTTATGGTCCATGAGGACCACCACCTGATGTTTGGCTCCCTCCAGCCAATGTCTCCACTCTTCAAAAGCCCACTTCAAGGCCAATAACTCCCGATTACCCACGTCATAATTACGTTCAGTTGGAGAAAATTTTCGAGAGAAAAAGGCACAAGGGTTAATTTTAGAGGTCTCAGGATCTCTTTGGGACAAAACGGCACCTGCCCCAATTTCAGAGGCATCAACCTCCACCTGTAATGGCAGAGAAACATCAAGCTGCCGTAGAACAGGAGCAGAAGTGAATCTCTGCTTGAGTTCCTGAAACGCAGAGACTGCCTCAGGAGGCCAATTCACCACATCAGCACCTTTTTTGGTCAAATCAGTCAATGGTTTAACAATAACAGAGAAATTACCAATAAATTTACGATAAAAATTGGCAAAACCCAAGAATCTCTGAAGAGCCCTCAATGAAGTAGGTTGGACCCAATCACAGATGGCCTGAACCTTGACCGGGTCCATTTCAATAACAGATGGAGACAAAATGAATCCCAGAAATGAGATCCTCTGTACGCCAAAAAGACACTTTGATCCCTTCACATACAGAGCATTCTCTCTCAAAATCTGGAACACAGTCCGAACATGTATCACATCAGAGTCCCAGTTATTGGAAAAAAATCAAGATATCATCCAAATAAACAATCAGAAATTTATCCACAAAATCCCTGAAAATGTCATTCATGAAGGACTGGAAGACGGAAGGAGCATTAGTGAGCCCAAAGGGCATCACTAGGTGCTCAAAATGCCCCTCTGGGGTATTAAACGCCATCTTCCATTCATCCCCGTGATAATGCGAATAAGGTTATACACCCCCTGAGGTCAAGTTTGGTAAACCAAGTAGCACTTTTCACCCTGGAAAACAGGTCAGAAATCAAGGGTAACGGATATTGATATTTCACAGTGATATTGTTCAAGAGACGATAATAAATACACGGCCTTAATGAACCATCCTTTTTGGCCACAAAGAAAAAACCGGCACCCAACGGTGAAGAGGATGGTCTGATATGACCCTTCTCCAATGACTCCTTGATATAAGACCGCATAGCGTCATGTTCAGGTACAGACAAGTTGAAAGGCGACCTTTAGGGAACTTACTACCAGGCACTAATTCAATAGCGCAGTCATAGCTCCTATGGGGGGGCAAGGATGCAGACTGACTTTCGCTAAACACATCAGAAAAATCAGTCAAAAAGTCAGGAGCATCCTGTAACTGGGGATAGGCAGAAAAAACAGGAGTGTTGGCATTAACACATTGCCAGCCCCAACTGGTTACAGACACAGATTTCCAATCCAAAACAGGATTATGAGACTGTAACCAAGGGAAACCTAGTACAATAATGTCATGCAGATTATACAGTACCAAAAATTTGCAACTCTCCTGATGATCAGGTTCAACCCTCATTATCACCTGAGTAGAAAACTGGGGTTTATTTTCAGCCAAAGGGGTAGAATCAATCCACAGTAGGGCAATAGACTTCCGTAGGAGTATCAAGGGAAACCCACAACGTTTGGCAAAATCAAAATCCATCAGGTTAATAGCTGCTCCCGAATCAACAAAAGCCTGAGCAGAAAATGTGGACAGGTGTCATGGAAATATATATGTATTCCATATATTCAAAGTATATTCACATATATGTATTCACAGTTCACAGTTAGATAGATCTCACTTGCTAAAAATCCTGTGCTCATGCCAGCTATAATCAGACATTTTAAACGAATCTGGCCTTCATAAGGCCTTCATAAGGAACAAGTACATGGAGTCTTATTAGATATCTGTTGTTTACCTTATAGTCATGCAAGACAACTAGGTCAAAAGAATATAAAACAATAATTCTGCAACTTCAGCTCTTTTACCATGATTATCATAATTATCATATTTACACTAGAACAGCCAATAATCTAGCAGCTTTTAATTGTATGTTAATTGACTAACCAGCCCTTTTTGTAAACGTATAAAACCTTGAATGAATAATAAATGTATGTCTTTGACAAACTGTTATACTGACACTTTCGTGTGGACAGTTTCATTTCGTTCTGAGTGCTCAAAAAGATATTAAATAGAGATATGGAAAAGCAAGCAGCAAACACAGAAGGATAAATTCATCCTAATTAAATTTCCATAACAGTTGGCGCCTGCACGCGTGGCATTGGACGAAACGCACGAGGACCCAGCCGACCGGAGAGACGGGGGTGTTGGCCCTGGCCTTGGCACACGGGACAGAGTCTGCAGATCCATAAGTAAGGTAAGAAAACTCTGTCATCTTACCTGAATGTTCCCTGTGCCTAGTCCTAGCCTACACTTCCAGCCGGTCGGACTTGGTCATCACCGCATTCCCAGGTAGTGTAAAAAGTCCATACCCTTATCCAAAAGCCCTGGGATATAAGCCGAGTTGTTTGCTGCTGTGCTGTATATGTTTCATGTATTATGTGAACCGGGAGAAAGTTGGAACGGTGACTGTGTTTTTGCTTGCTGATTTCTTGGGGCTGTATAGCAAAAGACAAATTGCTGGAAAAGTTCTCACAATAATTGTCCACGCACCGGGAGGCCATCCCAGTCAAATCAGACGTGGATTCGTCCACGCACCGGGAGGCCATCCCAGTCAAATCAGATGTGGATAGTGAGAATTTTGATTAAGGCTATTGCAGATTACTGTGACCGGCGCACCGGCCAGGACGTACAGTACAGAGAGCGATAGACCTCGAGCCTCACGGCGCTCAGTGCAATTGGTGAGTTATCAGTTACCAGAGCAGCTTGAATGTGTCATCTGGGGGCTGTATAGCAAAAGACAAATTGCTGGAAAAGTTCTCACAATAATCATCCACGCACCGGGAGGCCATCCCAGTCAAATCAGACGTGGATTCGTCCACGCACCGGGAGGCCATCCCAGTCAAATCAGACGTGGATAGTGAGAATTTTGATTAAGGCTATTGCAGATTACTGTGACCGGTGCACCGGCCAGGGCGTACGGTACAGAGAGCGATAGACCTCGAGCCTCACCGCGCTCAGTGCATTTGGTGAGTTATCAGTTACCAGAGCAGCTTGTATGGGTCACAGATAATCAAAAGAGGGATTCGTATTCTCCCGGGTGTCTGTCTCATTGTACGTGTCAACTGTCTGTATCAGGTACTGTCGCTTTAAATCTCATCTCCGTGCACTCTGTCAGTATCTCATTCACTGCTGGCTGTAGCAGCGAGAAAACCCCTTTGACCCCCCCTCCTCTGCTAATCACGTTGTTACATCTGTTTCCTGGTTTTGATCTTTTTTAAGCTAGTTTTTTTTGGCTACAGGTTTTAACGTGAAAATTCTCAGGCATTCAGACTGAACTATATTCATTTTTTGCTATTCTGAGGAATAATATTTTTTTTTTTTACGTGATTTCAGTGTCTGGAGAGACAGCAAGCAGAGATATAAGGGAGGGGGGAACTGCTGGCAGCAGCCAGCTGACATTCCAGAGGGCGGTAGGAAAAAGCCTACGCTACCAGACAAAACCTTTGTTTTTTATCATTTTACAATCAGTTTTTTCCACCTCTTTTCTGTTTTTTAATTAGCTGTTTTAGTAACAAGGGTTGTTTTTCAGAGTTTTATGATTAATACGGTTTTTTCTTTTCTCCCCTTTTTGGTGAATTTTTTTTTTTTTTCTTTTTCTAGAGTTTTTTACTAAATCTAACTTTTGTTTTTAAAGTTTTCTTTTAAGTACATTTTTAAATAATTTTGGAGAGTTAATCAATTTATTTTAGAGTTTTATTCTCCAACCATTTTTTTTTTTCTCCTTTACCAGCCTGCTTTAGACCAAGGTCACTCCACAGATAAGGAGAATTACAGGCTGAGGGAGAGAGCACAGACAAACTGCGCAGCGGTTTGACTAGCCCCTCCCGTCGGGCATTCGGTGAGGACGCACAGGCACCAGAGTGCAGAAGTTTTCAGATTTTTAAATCACCTTTGTTGAATAGGTTTTTGGAATAGACACAGTACGTGAGAATCGAAGGGCTAGGCATGTGAATAGAAGGTCAGAGTACGTGAGGAGCAAATAGACAGGCAGCTTTTACGCTGCATAATGAAATGTTTTTTTTTTTTTTTCTTTTCCTCCTTGTTTTTGTTATTTGAAAGGTAACGGGAAAGTTTGTTAATAGATTACCATCTGCTATATATAAAAGAGCAGTGGTGACTCTTGTAGAAGGTACAGCAAGTTAATTTGAACGGAGCAGGAAGTGATTTTTTATGTGAATAAGTTTTAAAAGGTGTTAAATCGTCTGTGAGAAAAAGATCACTGACATGTCACAAGAGCAGAATTCAGAGTCACACACATCACATGTCCATCATGTGGAGACACGGGACAGGTGTAGGCTGCTTTCATTGAGTAAGGAACCTTGTACAGGGAAAAACGCTCCCCGCCTCTCTCCACAGGGAGAAGGCATTTTTGTTTCAACCATCCCCTCTCAAGAGTCACAGGGGGGACACCCTCTCCTTTTTCTTCTCTCAGTCCCTTTCTCCTTCTTCTTCAGACTTTTCTCCTTTTTCCTCGCTGCCATCCCTCTCATTCCTTCTTTTCCCTCCCTCACATCTTGACACATCCATTTTCTTCATCTTCCTCTTCTTCTATCTCTTCCTCTCCAACTCTCAAATCTTCTTCTTCATCTTCTTCTACTTCTCCCCCTCCATCTTTCTCCTCTCTCTCTCCTCCATCTTTCTCTCTTTTCCCCCTTTCACTCTTCTCTCCCTCCCCTCTTTCCTTTTCCTCCCTTTCTCCTCCCACACCACACCCACCTGCTCATGCTTGCTCTTCTCCTTCCTCCTCCTCTCAGGCACACTCCACCTCTTCTTCACCCTCCCCTCCATCTCTCTTCCCTCCTCTTTCTCTCGCTCCTCCCTCACACCTCCTTTCTCTTCCTCTTTTTTCTACTTCGTTATCAACTGGGTCAACGCCCAATCCAAGCAATGTGGTGTCCCTGTATTCAGTGTCTCCAGCACAGGGCACCCTGTCTATCCCAAGCACAGTACAAACATTGCCAGTCATTATATCAGGAGAAGAAAGTGAAAATCTCCCTACACAAAACGCTACATGTAGCCCCCAGATACAACAGTCCACAGCTAGGGCTTCACAGGGGGGTGGTATAGCTACAGAGACAAATGAGGAACCTCAGTGCCGAGCAGGGCTGCCAGCATGGAACCATGACACTGATCCACCGCAGCCTCAGCAAGGAAGTGGGAAATCCCCATGCAGCAAGACAACTTTAAAGCCCAAATCTCACCCAGTTGTATACACCAAGTACACCATGTCACTTCTTATCTGATGAAGATGAAGATGCAATGTCACACATGCTGCCCAACACTAGGGAAGAAAATACACAAGCACCAATAGAGCAGGGACAGGTAGAGGCACCATCCTATGAGCCCTTCATCCCAAGCCAGGTGATCAGTATGCTGCCAGACCCAGGGATACACCCCATGCCATTTTGCCAAAAAATGCAGCAGATCCAGTGAACGTATGCAGCAGCCTGCATTGATCTCTGGACCGTAATGGAAATAAAAGCAGGTGATGCATTCTGGCCAATTATGAGAGAACACTTCAAGCTTCCAACAGAGTTAGATGCGTATGCCTGGGAGACAGGACCAAAGCTAATTGAGCAACTCAGAGAATGGGCCAAAAGCAGACTGACGGGACAAACTCTCAGCCTACATGTCACGAGTCAAGACAAGACAGAGTCTGTGGAGAAGTTCCATGACAGAGTAATGCAAGTGTTTCAAGATTTGGGCCTCATTACCCATGATCAGACACACAGACGGATGTTGGCACAGGCTTTTGTGCATGGACTGAGAGAACCAATCAGGAAACCACTGGTAGCAGCCAGGCCTGAGTACACGTCAATAGCAATGGATACCCTGCTCACAGTAGCAAAAAGGATTGAGTCCCGCCGGGACAGAAGGGATGTCAAGTGTTACAACTGTGGCGAGTTTGGTCATTTCCAGAACCGGTGCAAAACACTGACTTCACCCAGAAAAAGAAGAAACACAGAAAGCAGTGAAGAACCCCGTCCATAGGACAAGAGCACACCAAGTCCACAGGGAACCCCACCAGTGGGACCAATATCCTGAGAGTGGATGGCGTAGTCAGATCTTTTCTTGTGGAACTCCGCAACCTCACCTATCTATCAGAATCTTCTGCTTCCTGCATGGGAATTGATGGTCAAGTCAGATATTTCCAGATTATGAAGCCCCTGAGCCTGTGGACTCAGCCAGAACACTCTATCATGTCCCAGTTTGTTGTGTAAAAAACCTGCACCCTCAACCTATTGGGAGTGGACCTACTGCAGAAGCTGAAAGCGACCAGAGTGTTCCAGGAAGATGGGACCATGACACTTTCTTCACCCCTGACCCAAGTAAAACAGGAACCTCAAACAAACCACACTGCAGACCTATCACAGGAGGTGCTGGTCATAGTACCAGAAAAGCCACTCCATCACCCAGAGTCAAGATGTCTCTGACCAACTGAAGGTCTAAGTGAACTCGCCTAAGAAGACGGCCTGAGAACTTTGACATTGGCCAGGATATTCAACTCAAGAAGGACCCTACTCGCTTCATGGAATGGCAACACCTCATCCAGCTCCAACGCCAGAGGTTCATCTTTTGCAAGCACCAGGAGGTGCCCCCAGCAATCAACCAGTTCACCCAGGCCCTAGACCGGCAAAAGGCCACTCAGCTCTTCAAACTTGTGCACAAATACTGACCTGAGACCGAGCTGGAGAAAAATAAACTACTGATGGCCCGTGCTGAGAGGAAAGCAGCCGTTTAAGGAGACGTCCCAACAAGAAGACCCCCTGTGACCAGAGCAGGTGCTAACACAGTGACTGTCTTGGTGCAGAACAAGAAAGCCAGCTGGTCGTCATCTCTCATGATGTGGATCCTAGTAGACGGCTTGTTTTCCCGCCAGCTCTGCACCAGCAGATGGGAGTCCCCTGCCGCATACTGAAGGACAAGGCCAAACTGGGCTGTCTCGCCCATCGGAATCAATCCCAGCTTTCCACAGTGAAGAAAAAGACTGTAAACCCCACTGAGTTCAGAATGGTGCAAGGCCTGGAGGCCGCGAAAGAGGCTACGGTATTTGAAACCCCAACAGTGCTGAACCATCACACTCTGCTCTCAAGAGTCCCAGTCACCGCAACGGTATTCACGGTGATCAACCTGGCCAGCACCTTCTTCAGTGTTTCCCCTCCACCTGGAGGCCTGCTTTCACGCACCAGTGCAGTGCATATGGACAATGTTGCCTCAAGGTGCTCAAAAACAAGCCCTTCAAGTTTCACCAAGACAATGTCCTCCATCCTCGTCAACTGGATTGCAGAATATGCAAGAGTCACTCTTCTACAACAAGTGGATGACTTTCTCTTTTGTGTGGTTGACATCGACACCTGCACAGTCTATTCCTTGTCTCTCCTACTCTACCTGGAAGAACAGCAATGCAAGGTCTGGAAGAACAAAGTCCAGTTATGCCAGAAGCAAGTTACATCCCTGGGACACTGTATTGCCCACCAGACGAAACACATGTCAAACGACTGGAAGACCACTGTGGAGAAGATGGCTCCCCCAACAACTCCAAGAATGCTGCATGCCTTCCCTGGTCTAGTGTCATATTGAAGAACCTGGATCCCTGATGCCTCAGTCCTAATGCAGCCTCTGTGCGCTTGCATCAACGCAACCCCGCTCCTTCTATCAGACGCAGCCTTCAACCCATTCAGGAGATTGGAAGAACTCCACAGTCTCAGCGCCAATACCAGGCCTACCTGACTATGAAAAGTCTTTCCGTCTACCTGATGGAAGAAAGAAGGTCATGCTACTGGAATCCTGGCACGGATTCAATGGGGGAAAACAGAGACTTTTAGGCTGCCTCTCAGCCCGCTTGGATCCAGTTGCAAGAAGAGCACCCTCCTGCCTGATGGCAGTATCTTCAGCACACACCCTCCTGGACAAGGTTGCTGACATCACTCTTGGACAGCCACTGGAAACTCTCACTCCACATGACATCTTGGCAATCTTCAATCAAGCTCAACCAACAGTAATCTCCCCACCACCAGGCATCTTTGTGGCGCCTCTATTGCCTTTGTCTCATAATGTCACCGTCTCCAGACCTACAGTCCTCAGCCCGGCCACTCTACTCCCACTCCCAAGGGGGGATACTTGGATGGCTCCAGAAGAAGTTTCAACACAGGAAGTGCAGTGACCAGCAATCAAGAAATCCTGTCGTCCAGAAGTCTGTCACCTAGCCTGTCAGCCCAGGAAGCAGAATTGATAGCGCTTACGAAGTACTGCCAGATGGCAGAAGGCAAGACTGCAAACATCTACACGGACTACAGGTACTCGCATGGCATAGCACATGACTTTGGACCCATCTGGGCTACAAGGGACTTCATCACAGCAAACGGGACAACCGTGAAGCATCATGGAGCCTTCAGGGACCTACTGAGTATACTCCAACTTCCAAAATGGTGGCAATTTGAAAAATCAAAGAGCATGGAAAACTGAGAACAGAAGAGGCGTGAGGCAATAACATGGCGGACAAGGCAGCCAAAGAAGCAGCAAAAGGAAGACAACGTGGAGAAGTGGGAGAGGTCGTAGAGCCGGACGGCTACTACATGACGACTGAAGACAAGAAACCTGACAAAGAGACGTCCTTTAATCTGCTCAAGAAGTTACAAGACCAAGCTCCAAAAGGAGAAGAGCTGAATATGAAAAAAATCAACACGTGAAGAAGGAAGGCTATCAATAATAGACTTCAAACTCTGCCTACCACAAAGTATGCACCCTATGCGGTCCAATGGGTACATGGACCCACATCCACATATCAAAGACACAGATGAATGATCTGATTGGTGCTTACTGTTTTCGCTTCAGGGATCTCCACCCTAACAGCCAAATTCACCAGCAGCTGTCTGACCTGCGGCAAATGCAAGCCTGGACGTATGGAAGAAAGTCCCCCTCACCTCATCTGGAAAGACCACTCTACCAGCTTCAAAGGATCCAGATAGACCACATCCAGATATCGCCAAGTGAAGGATTCAAATACGCCATTGTGGTCAAAAGAAGTATTTTCAAGATGAACAGAAGCCTTCCAAGTCAGCAAAGACTACTGCAACTAAGCTACTTTCAGAAAATAGTTTGCAGATACGGGGTTCCAGAAATGATAGAGAGTGATCAGGGACCCGCATTCACAGCAAATCTGACACACGAGACCCGATTAGCAGTAGGGTCAGACCTAGGCCTACACACTCCTTACCACCCCCAGAGCAGCAGGAAGGTAGAAAAAACTGAACTAAACACTTAAGAATAGAATGCTGAAAAATTGCCCAAAAGACACGCAAACCATGGCATGACACACTCCTAATTGCACTGTTTAGCGTAAGGCACACTCCCAGAGACCCAGAAAAGCTGTTTCGTGCCTGCATCTTCTGCTAACAGATAAGACATTTTCTTCTTTTAGTTTTTTGGTGCTTGCAGTTTAGTTCAGCCACTGTTGTTTGTTCATTTGCCTTTTCCAGTTTTTTCAGTGGTTGCTGTTTAGTGTTTGTTACACCAGAGAACTAATTTATGTGGTAGAGGTCGTGTGATCTCAGGTGTTTTTGTAATTAGTAGAGTTGGTACTTTTCAGGGTTTTCTGGGGTTGCAGTAAGTGCCTTTCCTATCCTTTTCTATTTAGGAAGTTTGGGCCCCAACGTTTGCTCATACTATTTTCTGTCTGTGTCTGTATTTCCTCTTGTCTAACCGCCATTACATGTTTGGGGGCTTTCTATGTTCTTTGGGGATCTGCTCCGGGGCAGATAGCTTTCCTTTTTCTATCTTTAGGTGTAGTTAGCTTCTCAGGCTGTGACGAGGCGTCTAGGACCAACGTAGGAACGCTCCACGGCTGCCTTTAGTTGTGGTGGTTAGTCAGGGTACTGCAATCCCATAGATTCCAACCTCTCTGGTGTATTGCCTTTTTTGCCTGCTCTCCTCAGCTACCAAATCATAACACTTATGTAATTGAATTGGTCGAAAACTAATGTCCATTCTCGAGTTTTTCTCTTCACTGCCAGATTTGATGGTCCTGTCCAAGAGCCCCAGATGACACCAACCTCTGTGTAACTAGAGGGAAAGCCTGTTTGGATCCACGTATCACATTGCAAGGAAGCTCCCGTACCAGGAGAGACACCTAAGCCATGAAGGATGTCGTGGATGCTCTGACTGACCAGACAGATGACCTACCTGATGAGTTCAAGGCCAGAGACCAAGTTAAAGCAGGATTTGAGTCATTATTGCCACTAGTAACTATAAACAAAAATGTTGATTGGATAAATTACATCTATTATAACCAGCAGAGATTTGTTAACTTCACCATAGATGCTGTAAAAGGTTTGGCAGCACAGTTAGGCCCCACTTCCATTATGGCATTCCAGAATAGAATGGCTTTGGATATGATTCTAGCTGAGAAAGGAGGTGTTTGCAAAATGATCAAAGACACCTGTTGCACCCACATCCCAGACAACACTGGCCCAAATGGTAAAGTCACAATGGCAATACAGAAACTTACTGAGTTATCAGAGGAACTGAAACAGAACTCAGGTGTCACTGACCCATGGGATCGATACTTTGGGTGGATGAGTGGGTGGCAGAAAATGTTGGCACAGGTTGGGACAGCCATTATGGGGGTTCTCATTTTTGCATTAATTACTGGTTGCTGTGTAATTCCTTGTATCCGCAGGAAAATGGAAAAAACTGTTCAAGAGACAAATAATTTGATACCACTCACCATCTTGGACCTCGCACCAGTCCGGATGGAACTGCCTGGCTTGACCAGATCTCCGAACTACCTCCAGACTGAGAATACACATCCTTGATGAAACATCCTATCAACTATGAGATTATGATTGCAAACACATAAACCCCCGACAGGGACAGTCCTCCTGACCGCCCATGTGCGAAAAGTCTGTATTCGGTGGGGGAGGCATGTACTAGGGGTGTCTCAACTCGCCGGCAGCACAAAAGAATTGCAGCGCTTTGGGCCAGGAGCAGGTTTTTAGGGCAAGTGGTATCTAAGGGGGGACTGTCATGGAAATATATATGTATTCCATATATTCAAAGTATATTCACATATATGTATTCACAGTTCACAGTTAGATAGATCTCACTTGCTAAAAATCCTGTGCTCATGCCAGCTATAATCAGTCATTTTAAACGAATCTGGCCTTCATAAGGCCTTCATAAGGAACAATTACATGGAGTCTTATTAGATATCTGTTGTTTACCTTATAGTCATGCAAGACAACTAGGTCAAAAGAATATAAAACAATAATTCTGCAACTTCAGCTCTTTTACCATGATTATCATAATTATCATATTTACACTAGAACAGCCAATAATCTAGCAGCTTTTAATTGTATGTTAATTGACTAACCAGCCCTTTTTTTAAAAATATAAAACCTTGAATGAATAATAAATGTATGTCTTTGACGAACTGTTATACTGACACTTTCGTGTGGACAGTCTCATTTCGTTCTGAGCGCTCAAAAAGATATTAAATAGAGATATGGAAAAGCAAGCAGCAAACACGGAAGGATAAATTCATCCTAATTAAATTTCCATAACACAGGGAGCAAATTAGGGTAACAGTCAACAGAAATTTATTCTGAACACTACCCAAGACAACTGAGCGTGCAAAACGTCTTCCCCGCTTAGGGCAGACAGAAATAGCATGAGAGGCGTCACCACAATAGAAACATAACCCATTGCGTTTTCGAAACTCATGACGCTGTGCCCCAGAAGCCAATCTATCACACTGCATGGGTTCAGAAGCTAGCTCACAAGGCAACACTATTCCACGCATACCTCTACGCTCACGCAAACATCTGTCAATTTGAATCGCTAATGACATAGAATCATTGAGACTAGAGGGAGCAGGGAAACCCACCATAACATCTTTTACATTCTCTGACAGCCCCTTCCGAAAAAGGGCTGCCAAAGCATCATCATTCCATTTGGTTAGGACTGCCCATTTTCGGAATTTCTGACAGTAGAAGTCAGCGTCCTCAAGACCCTGATTTAATGCTAACAAGGTTCTTTCAGCTTGATCAGTGACATTAGGCTCATCGTACAATAACCCCGGAGCCAGAAAAAATGCATCAACATCACTCAAAACAGGGTCTCCAGGTGTCAGGGAAAAAGCCCAATCCTGAGGATCGCCGCGCAGGAGAGAGATTACAATTTGAACCTGCTGTGCTGCATTCCCTGAGGACTTAGGTTTTAAGGCAAAAAACAACTTACAGTTATTTTTGAAATTCAGAAATTTTGCCCGATCTCCAAAAACAAATCTGGCATGGGAATCCTAGGTTCCACAACCGGTAACCCAGCAAGATAGAAAGCAATACTCCGAACCTCAGTGGCAAGCTGATCCACACAGCCAGACAGCTGTGCAAGCTCCATTGAGAGAAAAAAAAATCCTCCTCAGTACACAGAGAAAAAGAGGGAAAAAATGCATGAAACAGAAAAAAAAAAAATCTTTGACAACTTTTTTCTTTCCACACTATTTTTCCCTTCTGTGAGTATCATACAATTTTCAATTTGGCCGGTGATACTGTTATGTTTTGGTAGCTGAGGAGAGCAGGCAAAAACGGCAATACACCAGAGAGGTTGGAATCTATTGGATTGCAGTACCCTGACTAACCACAACTAAAAGCAGCCGTGGAGCGTTCCTACGTTGGTCCTAGATGCCTCGTCACAGCCTGAGAGATTAACTACACCTAAAGATAGAAAGAGGAAAGCTATCTGCCCCGGAGCAGATCCCCAAAGAACATAGGAAGCCTCCAAACATGTAATGGCGGTTAGACAAGAGGAAATACAGACACAGACAGAAAGTAGTGTGAGCAAACGCTGGGACCCAATCTGCCTAGACAGAAAAGGATAGAAAGGATACTCACTGCAATCCAAAAAAACCCTAAAACATGCCAACGCTACTGATTTCAAAACCACCTGAGATCACACGACCTCTACCACTTAAATCAGTTCTCTGGTGTAACAAAACTAAGCCGCAGCCACTGAAAGAACTGGAAAAGGCAAATGAACAAATAACAATGGCTCCAGCGGAACTGAGAGGAGCACAAGCCCCCCGGGGAGGAGAACCTGGCTAATCTCACAGAAATGCAGAGAAATATGCAAATGTTAAGCACAGAAACAAAAACAGAAAATAATGTATCTGAAAGCAGGATTAGAGGCAAGACTCAGCAAGCTACCAAGTGAACCAGGAACCACAGTTGAGACAAGAACAATTGATTACCGGCAACCATGATGGGAGGGAACCTCCCTTATATCAAGCCAGTCTGTGAATCCTGATTGCCAATCCTCATTGAGTGGTTCAGTACTGTTTGCAACCACCAGAGGGAGCCTCCGCTCAGAATTCATTTCCGAAACACTCACAACACCTTTACTTCAATTAAATCCCATTTTGCTAGGGCTCCCATCTTACATAGCCCCGAAGTTGATAAGCCTTTTATATTGGAGGTTGATGCCTCGTCCGTTGGTGCTGGAGCAGTTCTTTTTCAAAAGGATGCTCAAGGTCGGAAACATCCTTGTTTCTTCTTTTCCAAGATCTTCACACCAGCGGAGAGGAATTATTCCATTGGGGATAAGGAGTTGCTAGCCATGAAGTTGGCCTTTTCCGAGTGGAGACATCTTCTGGAGGGGGCTCACTTTCCCTTTCAAGTTTTCACTGACCACAAAAATTCGGTCTATTTACAGAACGCCCAGCGGCTAAATTCTCGTCAGGCCAGATGGTCCCTGTTCTTCTCCCAGTTCCATTTCACCCTCCATTTCCTCTCCGGTGAGAAGAAAATTTGCGCCGATGCTCTGTCTCGCTCCGTGGTGTCCTCTGAGGAGGTGGAGGAGGAGCCTCGGCTGATTGTCCCCAAAGAGAGCCTAAGAACGGTGGCTCCGGTTTCGCTTGAGTCTGTGCCTCCGGGCAAGACTTTTGTGCCCACCAATTTGCGACCAGAAGTACTCTCTTGGGATCATTCGTCCAGAGTGTGTGGACATTTTGGGACAAAAAGGACTTCTGAGTTGCTGGCGAGGACATACTGGTGGCCGCAGATGGCCCCGTGAAGTCAGGGAGTATGTTCAGGTGTGCGTCTCCTGCGCCAAGAATAAATTCCCTCGACAAAGGCCAGCTGGGCTACTTTTCCCTTTGCCTGTGGCAGACAGGCCCTGGGAGATGGTCAGGATGGATTTTGTGGTGGGCTTACCCAAGTCTCGGAGCTGCACCATCATCTGGATGATAACCGACCACTTCTATAAAATGGTGTACTTGGTGCCGTTACCACGGTTTCCGTCTGCAGACACCTTGGCAGCATTATTCATTAGAAAATGAAGGAAAAAGGGATCCAGCTGTGAGCTGTGATAAAGATCCCTGTGATCGAAACGCGTAGCCTTGTCCTGAGCTTGTCCAGGATCATGCCATTATTCATGTTTTTATGAATCAATAAAGATGAAGATTTTATTGAAGCTGGATCCCTTTTTCCTTCATTTTCTCATGTATCTTCACGTTTGATCAAGTGGAGGATCCGTGCTTCTACAAACCGGTGAGCTGGTTAGCGTTCTTATATTAGCATTATTCATTAGGCATATTTTCCGACTACACGGTATGCCAGACAAAATTGTCAGTGGTTGAGGTCCCCAGTTTGCGTCTCGGTTCTGGAGAGAGATGTGTCGTTTACTCAGCATTGAGTTGAATCTTTCCTTTGCATACCATCCTGAGACGAATGGGTTGGTAGAGAGGGCCAACCAGACCCTGGTCACATACTTGCGACATTTTGTCTCTGCCAGGCAGGGTGACTGGGCATCCTTGTAACCGTGGGCTGAGTTTGCTCTAAATAATGCTGTGGCTGACTCCACCGGACAGACCCCATTCCTCCTGAACTACGGTCAGCATCCTTAAGTACCTGTGCCCATGCCCGTGTCTTCCGCCAATTCCAGGGTGGCAGACTTGGCTATGGAGGCACGGGACATATTGGACTACACCCAGGAGGCCATTCAGGCCTCCAAAGAGAGGATGAGGTCTTCGGCCGATGCCCATCGGACCCCGCTCCTACATTTGCTCCGGGTGAACTTGTGTGGCTCTCTGCCCGAAACATCAGGCTATGTGTAGAGTCCACAAAGTTGGCACCTTGCTTTTTGTGTCCCTTTAAAGTTCTTGAGCAGTTGAACCCGGTGGTTTACCGCTTAGCACTTCCGCCTCACCTTGGAATCACTGACACCTTTCACGTGTCCTTCCTGTTACCCGTGTGTTATGATTTGGTAGCTGAGGAGAGCAGGCAAAAAAGGAAATACACCAGAGAGGTTGGAATCTACTGGATTGCAGTACCCTGACTAACCACCACAACTAAAGGCAGCCGTGGAGCGTACCTACGTTGGTCCTAGACGCCTCGTCACAGCATGAGAAGCTAACTACACCTAAAGATAGAAAGAGGAAAACTATCTGCCCCGGAGCAGATCCCCAAACAACATAGGCAGCCCCCAAACATGTAATGGCGGTTAGACAAGAGGAAATACAGACACAGACAGAAAATAGTATGAGCAAACTTGGGGCCCAATCTTCCTAGAAAGAAAAGGATAGGAAGGACACTTACTGCAATCCAAAAAGCCCTAAAAAATACCAACACACTAATTGCAAAAACACCTGAGATCACACGACCTCTACCACCTAAATTAGTTCTCTGGTGTAACAAAACTAAGCAGCAGCTACTGAAAAAATGGAAAAGGAAAATGAACAAATAACAGTGGCTCAGATAAACTGAGAGGAGCACAAGCCCCCGGAGGGGACCTGGCTGACCTCCACAGAAGTGCAGGACAAAATGCAAAAAGCAAGCACAAAAATAAAAGCAGAAAATATCTTATCTGTTAGCAGAAGATGCAGGCAAGACACAGCAAGCTTCCAAGTGAACCAGGAACCAAAGTTGAGACAAGAACAATTGCTCACCGGCAACCCTGATGGGAGGGAACCTCCCTTATATAAGACCAGTCTGTAACACCTGATTGCCAATCTTCACAATCTTCATTGAATAGTTCAGTACTGTTTGTAACCACCAGAGGGAGCTTCTGCTCAGAATTAATTTCTAACACATTCACAACAGTACCCCCCCTTGAGGAGGGGTCACCGAACCCTCATTTGGGCAACCAGGTCAGTCAGGATGAGCTCTGTGATACGCACGGATCAGTCTCCTAGCATGCATGTCCGAAGCAAACACCCAAGAATTGTCCTCCTGATCATAACCTCTCCATTTAACCAAATACTGGAGTTTCCATCTAGAAAAACAAGAATCCAATATTTTCTCAACCACATACTCCAGATTGCCCTCAACCAAAACAGGGTCAGGAGGCGCAGCCATAGGAACCACTGGCTCGACAAACCTCTTCAATAAGGACTTGTGGAACACGCTATGGATCTTAAATGTCCCTGGAAGAAGTAAATGAAAGGAAACAGGATTAAGAATTTCCATGATCTTATAAGGTCCAATGAACCTAGGCTTAAAATTAGGAGATGCAACTCTCATAGGGATATTTCTTGAGGACAACCAGACCAAGTCACCCACTTCAAACCGAGGACCATCAGTCCTATGCGGTTGGCAAACCGCTGGGCCCTCTCCTGAGAGAGGGACAACCTCTCCATTACCTGGTCCCAAATCTGCTGCATACGCTCCACAACAGAGTCAACACCTTGACAGACAGAAGCCTCCGTCTGTCCCGAAGAAAATCGAGAGTGAAACCCAAAATTGCAGAAAAATGGAGACATCAAAGTGGCAGAGCTAGCCCTATTATTAAGAGCAAACTCAGCCAAAGGCAAAAAAGAGACCCAGTCATCCTGATCAGCAGACACAAAGCATCTCAGATAAGTCTCCAATGTCTGGTTTGTTCTCTCAGTTTGTCCATTGGTCTGAGGATGAAAAGCCGAGGAGAAAGACAATTGACCACCAAGTTTAGAACAAAAAGTCCTCCAAAATCTGGAAACAAACTGGACACCTCTGTCAGACACAATGTTCTCAGGAATGTCGTGTAACCGAACCACGTGCTGAAGGAACAAAGGCACCAATTCGGAGGAGGAAGGCAACTTAGGTAATGGCACAAGATGTATCATTTTGGAAAACCTATCACAAATCACCCAGATAACGGTCATTCTCTGAGAAACAGGGAGGTCGGAAATGAAATTCATAGAGATATGGGTCCATGGTCTCTTGGGCACAGGCAATGGCATCAACAAACCACTAGAGCGAGAGCAAGGCTTGGAGCGAGAGCAAGTTCCGCAGGACTGCACAAATTCCGTGACGTCACGAGACAAAGTAGGCCACCAAAAGGACCGACTAACCAAGTCTCTGGTACCAAAAATTCCGGGATGACCGGCCAACGCGGAACAATGAATCTCAGACATCACACTCTTTTTCCACCGGTCTGGGACAATTTCCCAATAGGGCAGCGCTCGGGTTTATCCTCCTGACTCCCTACCAGAGCCAGTCTCAAATTGGGCGAGATGGCGGAAAGAACTACACCCTCTTTCAAAATAACAGCAGGATCAGATAACTCAGGAGAGTCCGCAAGGAAACTCCTCGAGAGGGCATCCTTTTTAACATTCTTAGTGCCAGGAAGAAAGGAAACCACAAAATTAAAACGTGTGAAAAACAAGGCCCACCTGGCCTGTCTAGGATTTAGTCGCTTGGCTGATTCCAGATAAACCAGATTCTTATGGTCCGTGAGGACCACCACCTGATGTTTGGCTCCCTCCAGCCAATGTCTCCACTCTTCAAAAGCCCACTTCATGGCCAATAACTCCCAATTACCCACGTCATAATTACGTTCAGTTGGAGAAAATTTTCGAGAGAAAAAGGCACAAGGGTTACTTTTAGAGGTCTCTGGATCTCTTTGGGACAAAACGGCACCTGCCCCAATTTCAGAGGCATCAACCTCCACCTGAAATGGCAGAGAAACATCAGGCTGTCGTAGAACAGGAGCAGAAGTGAATCTCTGCTTAAGTTCCTGAAACGCAGAGACTGCCTCAGGAGGCCAATTCACCACATCAGAACCCTTCTTGGTCAAATCAGTCAATGGTTTAACAATAAGAGAGAAATTACTAATAAATTTATGATAAAAATTGGCAAAACCCAAGAATCTCTGAAGAGCCTTTAATGAAGTAGGTTGGACCCAATCACAGATGGCCTGAACCTTGACCGGGTCCATTTCAATAACAGATGGGGACAAAATGAATCCCAGAAATGAGATAATCTGTACGCAAAAAATACACTTTGATCCCTTCACATACAGAGCATTCTCTCTCAAAATCTGGAACACAGTCCGAACATGTTTCACATGAGAGTCCCAGTCATTGGAAAAAATCAAGATATCATCCAAATAAACAATCGGAAATTTATCCACAAAATCCCTGAAAATGTCATTCATGAAGACTGGAAGACGGAAGGAGCATTAGTGAGCCCAAAGGGCATCACTAGGTACTCAAAATGCCCCTCTGGTTTATTAAATGCTGTCTTCCATTCATCCCCGTGCTTAATGCGAATAAGGTTATACGCCCCCCTGAGGTCAAGCTTGGTAAACCAAGTAGCACTTTTCACCCTGGAAAACAGGTCAGAAATCAAGGGTAACGGATATTGATAATTCACAGTGATATTGTTCAAGAGACGATAATCAATACACGGCCTTAATGAACCATCCTTTTTGGCCACAAAGAAAAAAACGGCACCCAAGGGTGAAGAGGATGGTCTGATATGACCCTTCTCCAATGACTCCTTGATATAAGACCACATAGCGTCATGTTCAGGTACAGACAAGTTAAAAAGGCGACCTTTAGGGAATTTACTACCAGGCACTAATTCAATAGCGCAGTCATAGCTCCTATGGGGGGGCAAGGATGCAGATTTACTTTCGCTAAACACATCAGAAAAATCAGTCAAAAAGTCAGGAACATCCTGAGCCTGGGGAGAGGCAGAAAAAACAGGAGTGTTGGCATTAACACATTGGCAGCTCAACTGGTTACAGACACAGATTTCCAATCCAAAACAGGATTATGAGACTGTAACCAAGGGAAACCTAGTACAATAATGTCATGCAGATTATACAGCACCAAAAATTTGCAACTCTCCTGATGATCAGGTTCAACCCTCATTATCACCTGAGTAGAGAACTGGGGTTTATTCTCAGCCAAAGGGGTAGAATCAATCCCCAGTAGGGGAATAGACTTCCGTAGGGGTATCAAGGGAAACCCACAATGTTTAGCAAAATCAAAATCAATCAGGTTAATAGCTGCTCCCGAATCAACAAAAGCCTGAGCAGAAAATGTGGACAGTGAGCAAATCAGGGTAACAGTCAACAGAAATTTAGTCTGAACACTACCCAAGACAACTGAACGTGCAAAACGTCTTCCCCGCTTAGGGCAGACTGAAATAGCATGAGAGGCGTCACCACAGTAGAAACATAACCCATTGCGTTTTCGAAACTCATGACGCTGTGCCCCAGAAGCCACTCTATCACACTGCATGAGTTCAGAAGGCAACACTATTCCACGCATACCTCTACGCTCACGCAAATGTCTGTCAATTTGAATCGCCAATGACATAGAATCATTGAGACCAGAGGGAGCAGAGAAACCCACCATAACATCTTTTACATTCTCTGACAGACCCTTCCGAAAAAGGGCTGCCAAAGCATCATCATTCCATTTGGTCAGGACTGCCCACCTTTGGAATTTCAGACAGTACAACTCAGCATCCTCAAGCCCTGATTTAATGCCAACAAGGCTTTTTCAGCTTGATCAGTGACATTAGGTTCATCGTACAATAACCCCAGAGCCAGAAAAAATGCATCAACATTACTCAAAACAGGATCCCCAGGTGTCAGGGAAAAAGCCCAATCCTGAGGATCGCCGCGCAGGAGAGAGATTACAATTTGAACCTGCTGTGCTGCGTTCCCTGAGGACTTAGGTTTTAAGGCAAAAAACAACTTACAGTTATTTTTGAAATTCAGAAATTTAGCTTGATCCCCTAAAAACAAATCTGGCATGAGGATCCTAGGTTCCACAACCGGCAACCCTGCAAGCTAGGTAGCAATACTCCGAACTTCAGTGGCAAGCTGATCCACACAGCCAGACAACTGTGCAAACTCCATTGAGAGAAAAAAAAATCCTCAGCACCCAGAGAAAAAGAGGGAAAGAAAAAAATATATATATCTCTGACTTTTTTTTTTTTTACACTATCTTTCCCTTCTGTAAGTACCATATAATTTTCAGTTTGGCTGGTGATACTGTTATGATTTGGTAGCTGAGGAGAGCAGGCAAAAAAGGAAATACACCAGAGAGGTTGGAATCTACTGGATTGCAGTACCCTGAGTCAGGTTAGTTGTGACTAACCACCACAACTAAAGGCAGCCGTGGAGCGTACCTACGTTGGTCCTAGACGCCTCGTCACAGCCTGAGAAGCTAACTACACCTAAAGATAGAAAAGGAAAGCTATCTGCCCCGGAGCAGATCCCCAAAGAACATAGACAGCCCCCAAACATGTAATGGCGGTTGGACAATAGGAAATACAGACTCAGACAGAAAATAGTATGAGCAAACGTTGGGGCCCAATCTTCCTAGAAAGAAAAGGATAGGAAGGACACTTACTGCAATCCAAAAAACCCTAAAAAAATACCAACACACTAATTGCAAAAACACCTGAGATCACACGACCTCTACCACCTAAATTAGTTCTCTGGTGTAACAAAACTAAGCAGCAGCCACTATAAAAACTGGAAAAGGAAAATGAACAAATAACAGTGGCTCAGATAAACTGAGAGGAGCACAAGCCCCCGGAGGGGACCTGGCTGACCTCCACAGAAGTGCAGGACAAAATGCAAAAAGCAAGCACAAAATAAAAGCAGAAAATATCTTATCTGTTAGCAGAAGATGCAGGCAAGACACAGCAAGAATCCAAGTGAACCAGGAACCAAAGTTGAGACAAGAACAATTGCTCACCGGCAACCCTGATGGGAGGGAACCTCCCTTATATAAGACCAGTCTGTAGCACCTGATTGCCAATCTTTACAATCTTCATTGAATAGTTCAGTACTGTTTGTAACCACCAGAAGGAGCTTCTGCTCAGAATTCATTTCTAACACATTCACAACACCCGTGGCCATTTCCCAGTTTGCCGAGTCATCTGCCGGGATGTCGGGTTCATCTACCGACAATCATGTGGTGAACGCCATTGTTGGGTGAAAGGTGGTACGAGGCAAAAAAATTTATTTGGTGGATTGGAGGAGTTATGGGCCTGAGGATAGGTCCAGGGAGCCTGTTCAGCATGTTCACACTCCGCAGCTCATCGCTGCTTTTGAGCTCAGAGAGGCCAAAGAAGGGGGGACCCTAGGAGGGGGGGTAATGTTAGGGTTCGAGTTCCCGCTGCTGCACAAGGGGAGTCTTGAACCAGTCCCGCTGTGTTCCCCCATCCATCTCGGCCGCAGTGGAGTCTGCTCAGCAAAGACGTCGGTCTAATACTGAGCAGAGACTTGCAGCTGCCTCTTCAGGTTCTGCTATTGTAGCCAGTACTGGTCAGCGGCGAGTAGACGTCTTTAGGACTAAGTACTTTGTTGCTTCATCTGAGCATGCCCAGAGCAAGATCTCCCATTGGAGATGAGGGGTCACATGCTCAGATACAGGTCCTTCAGGAAGGTCCTGTGGCTGTTGATGTTCTGAAGCAGCTTCCCATTGGTCCTTCCTGGAAGGTCTTTTTCTCGTGGCTGCGATAAAAGGCTATCCTTATCGCACGGCCGTGCGCTAGTATCAAATTTGTTACGTGCTTGCGCCATTGTGGTCATGTATGCATGTGGTTAGGTCTGGCTGAAATAAGCTCCTAGAATACCGGTACCTCCGGTGAGGAGATTGTATGCACGTGTTCAGGGCTCGGCTGAAAACGCCATTAGAATACTGGCTACTCTTGTGAGGAGATTACTGCTTGGGTTCTGTTTGCATGACCACAGACTGCAATCCGCTTAGCAGTTATCTGTGTTCCCTGTGAGTGTAACAGGACACAGTCTTTGTTACAGCGGCTCTGTGAATTAACAGAGTCCGCTCATATCGCCATATAGTGCTATGGCGTTTACATCTGCGACTCTGCGGGATATCAGAGTTCGCTCATACTGCCTATTTACGCCATCTTACTAGCAGCAGGCGCTGCCTGCACGGTGGACCCCGGGCTGCGAACGCACCTCTCCTTATTGTCTATTAGGTGCGTTCCGCAGGCCTTTAACACAGTGGCTGTGCATCAGTGCACTCCATCTCTGATTCATGTTGGACTGGGGAATTCAGGATTTGACTTGATAACCCAGGCATGGTATGTGAAAAGAGCTCCATGGAGTAATCTGAAGTGTGGGCTGCCGCATCCTTCACTTTTGGTGGGGGTGAAGCACACAAGGAAAGGTGTTGTTCCTGACCAGGAGCCTGCACTGATGACTCATTGTTTGCATTTTTTGAAACTTCAGAAGAGGAGGCGATAGAGCTGGAGGCTGTTTCGGCAATGTAAGCCAAAACCTGTTCCTGATGCTCCGGCTGTAAAAGCAGTTTACCTACTTCCAGTAAAGGGAGCCTTCCAGGCCTTCTTTAGCCAGACGCCTCCTGCCTTAGGTGCTATTGTGCTTATGGCACTTCCAGCAGATGCACCACTACCACCATCAGTACCAGCTGGTCCCCACGCCCACGTCCTCGGCCTCTTCCACCATACTTCCTAATTTTTGTGAAAATGTACCCAAAATACCAGCAGATATATGTTACTGTATCAGAACCGTACAGCTGTATACAGTCTAGGGATAATTGTAAATCTCCATATATATTTCAGGAGTCACAAACGCTCTCAGGCTCAGTATGGATTATACTAGAATTTAAAAAGTATAAAAAAGGTAATGAATTAGAAGTGTACAGCTGTATACAGTGTTGGGGTAATTTTTAAATCTCCGTATATATTTCAGGAAGCAGACACAGACGCTCTCAGGCTCAGTATGGACTACACAAGAATATAATAAGAAGAAAAAGGGGTACTGTATCAGCAGATACCAGGTATATATAGTATATTGAAAATATTCTAAATCTCTGTATATATTTCAGGAAGCAGACAATGATGCTTACAGGCTCAGTATGGGGTACACAAGAATATAAAAAGCAGATCCGCAAGAAATAATCACACATATGGGCCAATGTTCCAGGTGTCAATGATGCACTTAGAGTGGTGGGGGGAGGAGGACTTTCTGCCAAAAAGGGTACTGTATCACAAGCGATCAGCTGTATACAGTATAGGGGTAATTGTAAATCTGCGTATTTATTTCCGGAGTAACAGACAGAGGATCACAGGCTCAGTATGGATTAGACCAGAATATAAAAAATAGTAGAAAAGGGGTAATGTATTAGAAGCGTACAGCTGTATACAGTGTTTGGGTAATTTTTAAATCTCAGTATATATTTCCGGAGTAACACACACGCTCACAGGCTCAGTGTGGAGTAGACCAGATTATGAAAAGCATCAAAAGTGTACTGTATCAGTAGCGTACAGCTGTATACAGTGTTGAGGTAATTTTAAATCTCCGTATATATTTCGGGAGTAACACACGCTCACAGGCTCAGTATGGAGTAGACCAGAATACGAAAGCATAAAAAGTGTACTGTATCAGTGGCGTACAGCTGTATACAGTGTTGGGGTAATTTTAAATCTCCGTTTAAATTTCAGGAGTAACACACACAAGCTCACAGGCTCAGTATGGATTACACCAGAAGATGAAAAGCAGAAAAAGTGTACTGTATCAGTAGCGTGCAGCTGTATACAGTGTTGGGGTAATTTTAAATCTCCGTATATATTTCAGGAGTAACACACACGCTCACAGGCTTAGTATGGAGTAGACCAGAATATGAAAGCATAAAAAGTGTACTGTATCAGTAGCGTACAGCTGTATACGGTGTTGGGGTAATTTTAAATCTCCATATATATTTCCGGAGTAACACACAGTCACTCACAGGCTCAGTATGAAGTAGACCAGATTATGAAAAGCAGAAAAAGTGTACTGTATCAGTAGCGTACAGCTGTATACAGTGTTGGGGTAATTTTTTATCTCCGTATATATTTGATGAGTAACACAAAGACGCTCTCTCAGTATGAATTTGACCATAATACAGAAGGGAGAAAAACTGTACTGTATCAGAAGATACCAGCTGTATACGGTTTTGGGGAAAATTGAAATCTCCGTATATATTTCCATAGTCACACACAGACGCTTTCTCAGTATGGATTTGACCGTAATACACAAGGCAGAAAAATGGTACTGTATCAGAAGATACCAGCTGTATACGGTTTTGGGGAAAATTTTAATCTCCGTATATATTTCAGGAGTTACACACATATAGTCAGCATGTATTTGTCCGTGATACCAGCCGGTACACGGTAGTGTGAGGAGCGTACAGCTCTATACGGTGTTGGAAAAAATGATCGCTCGGTAACTGTGCAGAAAAAAAGAATAAAAGTATTAGTGCTGTGTAGATGCTGTGTTAAAAAGCACTCTGCACAGCAGTGTACACACAGCAATACAGCTAGCAGGCAGCCTAATAATCAGCTCTGCTGCTGCACACAAGAAATTCCTCCCCTGTCATTGGCAGGCAGCCTAATAATCAGCTCTGCTGCTGCACACAATAAATTCCTCCCCTGTCACTGGCAGGCAGCCTAATAATCAGCTCTGCTGCACACAATGAATTCCTCCCCTGTCACTGACAGGCAGCCTAAGACCCAGCGCTGGTGAACACAACAAAATCCTCCCCTGTCACGGCACACTAACTGTACAGCTAATCGCTATCAGCACAAGTGCAGAATTATTTTTTTTTCCTGCCTAACGCTCTCTCTTCTGAGAACCAGCGGCAGCAATCTCACCCTACGCTAATACTACTTTCACACTTGCGTTTTTTGGCGCAGCGCATCTTGCGCTATCGGACGCATGCGCAATGTTCCCCTATCTTTAACATGGTGGGCGCAGGGTCTAGCGCTTGCACGCGTTCATGTGCGTTTGTTGTGCGCTGCGCATTTTCCCGGTGTGCACCCATACGCGCTAGAAGCTACATGTTGCATTTTTTTTTCAGCCAACCGCTTTAAAAAAACGCTTGCGCACGTGTGCGCATGCTATGCGCAAAAAATAACATTGCAGTCTATGGGGGCGCATGGCTTTGCGCTCGTCAGCGCTTTTACACGCACACGATTTTTCTGTAAATAATGGAGCCAGAGATGATGGAGACAGAGATGATAGAGACAGAGATGATGGAGCCAGATGATGGAGCAAGATGATGGAGCCAGAGATGATGGAGCCAGAGATGATGGAGCCAGAGATGATGGAGCCAGATGATGGAGCAAGATGATGGAGCCAGAGATGATGGAGACAGATGATGGAGACAGAGATGATGGAGCCAGAGATGATGGAGCCAGAGATGATGGAGACAGAGATGATGGAGCCAGATGATGGAGCAAGATGATGGAGCCAGAGATGATGGAGACAGAGATGATGGAGACAGATGATGGAGACAGAGATGATGGAGACAGATGATGGAGCCAGAGATGATGGAGCCAGAGATGATGGAGCCAGTGATGGAGCCAGTTGATGGAGCCAGAGATGATGGAGCCAGAGATGATGGAGACAGAGATGATGGAGACAAGATGATGGAGACAGAGATGATGGAGCCAGAGATGATGGAGCAGAGATGATGGAGACAGAGATGATGGAGCCAGATGATGGAGCCAGAGATGATGGAGCCAGAGATGATGGAGCAAGATGATGGAGCCAGAGATGATGGAGACAGAGATGATGGAGACAGTTGATGGAGCCAGAGATGATGGAGCCAGAGATGATGGAGCCAGAGATGATGGAGACAGAGATGATGGAGCCAGTTGATGGAGCAAGATGATGGAGCCAGAGATGATGGAGACAGAGATGATGGAGACAGATGATGGAGCCAGAGATGATGGAGCCAGAGATGATGGAGCCAGAGATGATGGAGACAGAGATGATGGAGCCAGATGATGGAGCCAGATGATGGAGCCAGAGATGATGGAGCCAGAGATGATGGAGCAAGAGATGATGGAGCCAGAGATGATGGAGACAGAGATGATGGAGACAGTTGATGGAGACAGAGATGATGGAGCCAGAGATGATGGAGCCAGAGATGATGGAGACAGAGATGATGGAGCCAGATGATGGAGCCAGATGATGGAGCCAGAGATGATTGAGCCAGAGATGATGGAGCCAGATGATGGAGCCAGATGATGGAGCCAGAGATGATGGAGCCAGAGATGATGGAGACAGAGATGATGGAACCAGATGATGGAGCAAGATGATGGAGCCAGAGATGATGGAGACAGAGATGATGGAGACAGATGATGGAGACAGAGATGATGGAGCCAGAGATGATGGAGCCAGAGATGATAGGAGACAGAGATGATGGAGCCAGAGATGATGGAGCCAGAGATGATGGAGACAGAGATGATGGAAACAGATGATGGAGCCAGAGATGATGGAGCCAGAGATGATGGAGACAGATGATAGATGATAGAGACAGATGATAGAAATGTGACACATAGACAACGCATGCACCAAAAAACGCAAACGCATGCAAAAACGCATGAAATCGCAGACAAACGCTGCGTTTTTTTGTCGAAATGCGCATGCTGATGCGACTAAATATCGCAGCGTTTACAAGCGTTTGCATGTGTTTTTTTAATGCGCTTCATGTGCGCTCGAAACGCAGCGCAAAAAAACGCAAGTGTGAATGTAGCCTAAGATCGGCAGAAGTAAAGATGAGAGCTTTTATAGGCACTGTGACGCCACACAAAGCAAGCCAATCACTGCAATGCCCTTCCCTATGATGGTGGTGGCTGCTGCCCATGTCATCGCGTTGCCCACAGTGTGCATCCTTGATTATTGGCTGAGAAAAGGCCCTTCAAGCATTATGGGAAGACCGACTTTGGAGCTTGGGTCGCCTAGCGCATGGCCGACCCCACACCATGGTCGGGTTTCGCTCGGCAAAACCCGACTTTGGCGAAATTCTGTGTTTTTTGAATCTGACCGACCTGTTTCGCTCAACTCTATCTCTCTCGCCTTCTGTATAGACCTTCGTTTCTGACAGCGTGCCTGTGAGGTAACATAGTAACATAGTACCATAGTTATTAAGGTTGAAGGAAGACTTTAAGTCCATCTAGTTCAACCCATATCCTATCCTAACCTGCCCTAACATGTTGATCCAGAGGAAGGCAAAAAAAAAAACAAGTGGCAAACAGTAAGCTACACATTGGGGAAAAAAATTCCTTCCCGACTCCATATAAGGCAATCAGACTAGCTCCCTGGATCAATGCAATATCTGGGAAACTAGTGAATATAGCCTGTAATATTATACTTTTCAAGAAAGGCATCCAGTCCCTTCTTAAATTTTAGTAGGGAATCACTCATTACAACATTAGACGGCAGAGAGTTCCATAGTCTCACTGCTCTTACAGTAAAGAATCTGCATCTGTGATTATGACTAAACCTTCTTTCCTCCAGACGTCCAGACGTAGAAGATGCCCCCTTGTCACCGTCACAGGTCTAAGAGTAAAAAGATCATTAGAAAGGTCTTTGTACTGTCCCCTCATATATTTATACATTGTAATAAGATCACCCCTAAGCCTTCATTTCTTCAAATTAAATAACCTCAAGTGTAATAACCTGTCCTGGTATTGCAGACCCCTTAGTTCTCTAATAACCTTGGTCGCTCTTCTCTGCACCCGCTCCAGTTCAGCTATGTCTTTCTTATACACCGGAGACCAGAACTGTACACAGTATTCTAAGTGTGGTCGCACCAGTGACTTGTATAGAGGTAAAATTATGTTCTCCTCATGAGCATCTATGCCTCTTTTAATGCATCCCATTATTTTATTTGCCTTGGCAGCAGCTGCCTGACATTGGCCACTAAATGTGTTTGTCGTCCACTCATACACCCAGGTCTTTTTCAGTGACAGTTTTGCCCAGTGTTTTACTATTAAGCACATAATTATACATCTTGTTTGTTCTACCCAAGTGCATGACCTTACATTTATCCCCATTAAAGCTCATTTGCTATTTATCAGCCCAAGCTTCTAGTTTACATAAATCCTCCTGTAATATAAAATTATCCTCCTTTGTATTTATTACCCTGCAGAGTTTAGTGTCATCTGCAAATATTGAAATATTACTCTGTATGCCCCTACAAGGTCATTAATAAATATGTTAAAGAGAAGCGGTCCCAATGCAGACCCCTGTGGTACCCCACTGCTAACTGTGACCCAGTCCGAGTGTGCTCCATTAATAACCACCCTTTGTTTCCTATCCATGAGCCAGTTCTTAACCCACTTACACATATTTTCCCCTATCCCCATTGTTCTCATTTTTTGTATCAACCTTTTGTGTGGCACTGTATCAAAAGCTTTTGAGAAGTCCATGAACACCATGTCCACTGCGCTCCCTTGGTCCAGTCCGGAACTTACCCCTTCATAAAAGCTTATCAGATTAGTCTGACAAGAACGGTCCCTCGTAAACCCATGCTGATACTGTGTCATGAGGTTATTCAGCCTCAGATACTCCAATATAGTATCCCTTAAAAACCCTCCAGGATTTTACCCACAGTAGATGTTAAGCTCACTGGCCTATAATTTCCAAGTTCAGTTTTTACCCCCTTTTTGAATATTGGCACCACATTTGCTATACGCCAGTCCTGTGGTACAGACCCCGTTATTATGGAATCTTTAAAGATTAAAAATAATGGTCTATCTATGACTGTACTTAATTCCTGCAGTATACGGGGGTGTATCCCATCCGGGCCCGGGGATTTGTCAATTTTAGTGATTTTTAGACACTGCCGTACTTCCTGCTGGGTTAAGTAGGTGACATTAAATGGAAACATTTTTTTATCACTGATCATGTTATCTGTCTTGGGATTTTCTTGTGTAAATACAGTTGAAAAAAAGTCATTTAGCATATTGGCTTTTTCCTCATCCTCATCCACCATTTCACCCAGACTATTTTTAAGGGGACCAACACTATCATGTTTTAGTTTCTTGCTATTTATGTAGTTAAAGAATATTTTGGGATTATTTTTACTTTCTCTGGCAATGAGTCTCTCAGCCTCAATCTTTGCTGTCTTGATTTGCTTTTTACATAATTTATTCAATCTTCTGTATTTATTTAATGCCTCATCACTGCCTACTTGCTTTAATTCCCTAAACGCTTTCTTTTTGTCACTTATTGCGCCTCTTACAGCTCTATTTAGCCATAGTGGTTTCCTCCTAATTCTAGCATGTTTATTCCCATAGGGTATATACTTTGCACAGGTCCTATTCAGGATGCTAATAAACGTCTCCCATTTTCTTTGTGTATTTTTATGTCTCAGGATATCGTCCCAGTTTATTGCACTAAGATCATCTCTCATCCGTTGGAAATTTGCCTTCCTGAAGTTTAGTGTCCTTGCAACCCCTCGACTACACATCTTATTAAAGGATACATGAAAGCTTATTATTTTGTGATCACTATTACCCAAGTGACCCCCAACCCTTATATTTGATATGCGGTCTGGCCTGTTGGTTAATATTAGGTCTAGCAGTGCCCCCTCTTGTTGGGTCCTGAACTAGTTGTGAAAGGTAATTGTCTCTCATAGTTGTCAAAAAGCTATTACCTTTGCTGGAACTGCAGGTTTCTGTTCCCCAATGTATTTCAGGGTAGTTGAAGTCCCCCAAAATAATGAATTCTCCTTGAGTCGCTGCATCATCTATTTGCTTTACGAGGATATTCTCTGTTGCTTCCATTATTTTAGGAGACTTATAACAAACCCCTATCAGTAATTTATTATTTTCCTCCCTCCCCTAATCTCCACCCACAGAGACTCTACATCTTCATTAGATTCACAGATATCACGCAGGATGGGTTTTAAGGATGATTTTACATATAAACATACACCCCACCTCGCTTATTTTTACAGTAATTTCTAAACAGACTATAGCCCTGTAAATTAACCGCCCAGTCGTGGCTCTCATCCGGCCAAGTCTCAGATATCCCCACCATGTCAAATTATGTTCCAACAAAATTAATTCTAATTCCGCAATTTTGTTGGTGAGGCTTCTAGCATTAGTATACATGCACTTTATGTATCTCTCTGTACCTCTATTCTTTCTTAAATTTTTAACTGTTCTAACCCCAACCCCCATGCCACCCCCACTCCAATTTCATTATTTGTGCCCAGGTCTCTATCTGCACTGCCTTCCCCTCCTATAAAATGAATACCCTCCCCCTAGTCCCTAGTTTAAAGACTCCTCCAACCTTCTAGCCATTTTCTCCCCAGCACAGCTGCACCTCCCCATTGAGGTGCAGCCTGTCCCTAGCATAGAACCTGTAGCCAACTGAGAAGTCGGCCCAGTTCTCCAGGAACCCAAACCCCTCCTTCCTACACCAATTCTTGAGCCACTTATTAACCTCCCTAATCTCCCGTTGCCTCTCTGGTGTGGCACATGGACAGGCAGTATTTCAGAAAACACCACGTTGGAGGTCCTTGCTTTAAGATTGCAGCCTAATTCCCTGAAATCATCTTTAAGGAACTTCCACCTACCTCTAACTTTGTCATTTGTGCCAATGTGCACCATGAATGCTGGGTTCTCACCAGCCCCTCCCAGTAATCTTTCAACCAGATCAGCGATGTGCAGGACTCGAGCACCAGGTAGGCAGCACACTGTTCGACGATTCCTGTGTTTGTGACAGATTGCCCTATCTGTTCCCCTAATAATTGAGTCCCCACTACCAGCACCTGTCTGGCCTGCCCTGCTCTCCTAATTCCCCCCTTACTGGAGCAGACACTCCTCCGGCTTTCAGAGGATGTGCCTGGATGCAGCAGTGCTACCCCTGTACTGACACAGGTGGCACGTGAAAGAGGACCGTGGTGCCTGGCTCCATCTTTTCAAGGGCTGCTTGTTCCTTTGCCCTCTCCTGTTGTGGTCTCACCTGAACCATGCAGGTCGATGGCTTTGCCTTTGCCAGTTAGTGATAGAGAGATCGCCGCGCTAAAGGGCAGTGCCTGTATTGTGGAGACATGGGTCACTTCATTGAGGCCGGAGAAGCTCCAAGCTTCTAGGGTCAGTAGGAGAGGCCTCCTTAGACGAAAAAGATATCTCTCTACCCCTGACCCTTACTGTGGCCATGACAACCAGAGAGTCAGCATATTTGGATTCCGAGACAGCAGGAAATTTTATCCGCCAGGCTGTTGTCAATTGGCTCCAAATCCCAGTTCTTCCCCTGCAAAATCCTGTGGCAGTAACATCTGTCGTTGGGAGAACTCTTCGAGAGACGGTTAGTCTGGCTACTGAGCAACTTGAGGTCCATATTGGGATGCTTCATACTGAGATGATAGTCTTCTATGTTCTTTCCCACATGTCTCATGTCTTTCTCTTAGGCCTACCATGGCTTTGACAGCACAAACCTGTGTGACTGAAGAACTGGAGAGGTGCTCCGCTGGGGAAATTCCTGTCATGAGAAGTGTCTGACTTCAGTACGTCCAGCTAAGGCCCACATAGTCTCCAGTATCGCTACCCGGTTTGCCGTTTGCCTATGGGTCCTTTGCCAATGTATTTGACAAAAGAAAGCAGAGATTTTGACGCCTCCACAGGCCGTATGACTGCCCTTTCGACTTGATTCCCGGATTTACCCCCCTAGAGGCTGAATTTACCCTCTGTCCCCAGCTGAGACTCAAGCAATGACATTCAGGAGAATTTGGCCAGGGGGTTCATTCAGAAGTCCACCTCCCCTGCTGGGGCTAGGTTTTTCTTCTTTAAAAAGAAAAACGGATCACTCCGACCCTGTATACATTATCAGGGTCTCAACTAGAGTTGAGCGATACTTTCCGATATCCAAAAGTATCGGAATAGGAATGGTATCGCCGATACCATTAAAATATCGGCGATACCCGATACCGATACCGGAAATCCAATGTAAGTCTATGGGAACAAAATATCATAACTAAAAAAACCCCATTCTTTCCTTGTAAACACTAAATATACACACATAGAATACATATATATATATATAAACATGTCATTGTGACATATATATATACATATATTTATAGTTTATACACTTCTACATAGTAAAATAGCCTCTGATTCAATTGCCGGGTAAAGCCTGCTTTTGTGAAAAGACAGAAGCACCCGACATGAAATGACACTTGGTTTACATAGAGTTAACCATGTCTTTTCATGTAGTTTGATATCTGATTTGCACAAACAATTACATGAGTGGCTGTGTGCAAATTTCACACCTGTAGGGGTTAATTAAAGGTGTAAATTCGTTGTTAAAAAACGGACTTTTTTGCTACGAATTTACACCTTTAATTAACCCTACAGGTGTGAAATTTTGCACACTTACACTCATGTAATTGTTTGTGCAAGTCAGATATCAAACTACATGAAAAGACATGGTTAACTCTATGTAAACCAAGTGTCATTTCATGTCGGGTTCTGCATTTTCACAAAAGCCGGCAATTGAATTAGCGGCTATTATACTATGTAGAAGTGTATGAACTATAAATATATATATATATATATATATATGTGTCACAAATTCAATGACATGTATATATATATATATATATATATATATATATATATGAGGTGTAAAATTGCTGAAAAAAAATGCGTGGGCTCCCGCCCTATTTTCGCAACCAGACAGACAAAGCCAGTGAGTGGGGGCAGATAATAATAGCCCAGAGAGGGACCATTATTTTTGCCCCCCCCTGGCTACTAACATCTGCCCCCAGACACCCCAGGAAAGACAAATCTATAATTAGATTCGCCCTTTCTGGCACTTTGCCCGTCTATTCCCATTGCCCTGTAGCGGTGGCGAATGGGTTAATATGGGGTTAAAGCCACCTTGCTATTGAAAGGTGACCTTAAGCCAGGTTAATAATTGAGAGCTGTCAATTAGGCAACTATCAATTATTAATCCTATTGCATGAAATAAAAATAAAACACAAACACACTTTAATTAAAAATCATTTTAATGAAATAAAGACACGTTTTTGACCATCTTTTATTTTACTGCAAAAAACATTTCCTGTAATAAAAATAAAATAAAAAAGCAAAATTATTTTTACCTATCCCATGCACAGTCAGGTCCCACGGTGTAATCCTTCAGAAAGGGTTAATGTTTACTGCAGGGACCGCAGCTAATGCTGCAGCCTCACAGTAAACCCCCAAATGAATGAGTTCCTCTCCTGGCTGACAGGAGTGTAAAGGCTGGGTCTCACATAACGATACACCAGCGATCCCGACAACGATATGCACTTGTCAGGATCGCTGGTGTATCGCTACATGATCGCTGCTGAGCAGCCACAAACAGGCAGCGATCTGGGACAGCGACACTGCGAGTAACATCGCTTAAGGGCCCGTCTCACATAGCGATGTCGCTACCGAGATCGCTGCTGAGTCACTAGTTTTGTGACGCAGCAGCGAGCTCACCAGCGATATCGCTGTGTGTGACATTCAGCGATGATCAGCCCCCCTGCCGGGTATCGCTGATCGTCGCTGAAATGTCAGGACCTTTTTTTGATTGCTGGTTTCCCGCTGACAGGCACGCATCGCTGCGTGTGACAGGCGGGAGTCCAGGATCCGCTGGTAACCAAGGTACACAGCGGGTTTCCAGGAGCGGGGATGTGCCTAGAAACCCGCTGTGTACCTTGGATACCAGCGCCCTGATGCAGGGGAGCTGGTATCCAAGGTACACGGCGGGTTTCCAGGCACCGCGCAGCGCTTGGAAACCCGCTGTGTACCTTGTATACCAGCGCCCTGCATCAGGGCGCTGGTATCCAAGGTACACTGCGGGTAACTAAGCGATGTTACCCGCAGTGTCGCTGTCCCAGATCGCTGCCTGAGCTGCCTGTTTGGCAGCTCAGCAGCGATCATGTAGCGATACACCAGCGATCCTGACAAGTGCATATCGTTGTCGGGATCGCTGGTGTATCGTTATGTGAGACCCAGCCTTTAGTTACCCGCAGTGTACATTGGATACCAGCGCCCTGATGCAGGGAGCTGGTAACCAAGGTACACAGCGGGTTTCCAAGCGCTGCGCGGTGCCTAGAAACCCGCTGTGTATCTTGGATACCAGCTCCCTGCATCAGGGCGCTGGTATCCAAGTTACACAGCGGGTTTCTAGGCACAGCCCCGCGCCTGGAAACCCGCTGTGTACCTTGGTTACCAGCGGATCGCTGGTCTCCCGCCTGTCACACGCAGCGATCCGTGCCTGTCAGCGGGAAACCAGCGATCAAAAAAAGGTCCTGACATTTCAGGACGATCAGCGATACACGGCAGGGGGGCTGATCGTCGCTGAATGTCACACACAGCGATATCGCTGGTAGCTCGCTGCTGCGTCACAAAACTAGTGACTCAGCAGCGATCTCGGTAGCGATATCGCTATGTGAGACGGGCCCTTAAGTGGAAAGTTAATTAAATTGCTTTCCACTTTCACTTCAGGTCAGCCAGGGACAAAAATCGGGTGACGTCAGAGGGAACTGTTAACAAAAATAGGGGTTCCCTTCGAAAAAAAAATGGCGTGGGGTCCCCCCTATTTTTGTTAACCAGCCAGATGAAGCAGACCACTGAGGCCTGGATTTTCAGGCTGTTAAGGAGCCAAGATCCATGGACCTTGCCGCCTGATAATACCAGGACACAGCAGTCTGATATCTTGGCTGATTAACAAAAATTGGGGATCCCCCGAAAAAAATTGGCGTGTGGTCCCCCTATTTTTGTTAACCAGCCAGATGAAGCAGACCGCTGATGGCCTGGATTTTCAGGCTGTTAAGGAGCCAAGATCATGGAACTTGCCAGCCTGATATACCAGGCCACAGCAGTCTGCATATCTTGGCTGATTAACAAAAATAGGGGATCCCCTCGAAAAAAATTGGCGTGGGGTCCCCCCTATTTTTGTTAACCAGCCAGATGAAGCAGACCGCTGAGGCCTGGTTTTTCAGGCTGGTAAGGATCCAATATCCATGGACCTTGCCAGCCTGATAATACCGGGCCCACAGCAGTCTGCTTAGCTTGGCTGGTTAACAAAAATAGGGGGATCCCCTCGAAAAAAAAACGGCGTAGGGGTCCCCTATTTTTGTTAACCAGCCAAGTAAAATGACAGACTGCTGCGGCCTGGTATTAAAAGACTGTCAAGGCCCATGGATTTTGGCCTCAACAGCCTGAAAATACCAGGATACAGCAGCCCCACATTTGGGCGCATCAAAAGATGTGCCAATTGTGGCACTTTACCCGACCCGCCTCTTCCCATTGCCCTGTAGCGGTGGCAAGGGGGTAATAAGGGGTTAATGTCACCATTGATTGCACGGTGACAATAAGCCCGGTTAATAATGGAGAGGCGTCAATAAGACACCGATCCATTATTAATCCCAAAGTTTTTTAAATGTTTAAAAAAAAGACACAGCAAGAAAAAAGTCTTTTAATGAAATAAAAGAGACAACACAGTTTTCATTTCTTTTATTACTCTCTCATTCCTGGACGCCATCGATCTCCTGTAAAAAAATTAAAAAAAAAAAACCAACATTTATACCACCTGTCCGACGCAGTCCTTTAGTAACGACTGTCCCACGACGATCCAGCTCTGCTACATCGGAATGACAGGCAGAGCCTGACACCCGGCGCGCACAGTGCTTACCAGCTGCCCCGGCGGTGACGTCATCGGACTGCTTTACGGCCGCGATTACCAGCAGTCACTGCAGTTATCGCGAAGAAACTGCTTTGTGACCGCCAGGGAGAAGAGGATGGCAGCCATTAAGCAGTCCGGGATGTGACCGCCGGAGATCTTCTGCCCGGGGAAGTGCCCCTGATCCTGACAGACCCGACCGACGGACACTGACAGTGACAGTGACATTCCGATTCCGGTATCCGATATGACGAAAATATCGGTACTCGGAATTGGAATTCCGATACAGCTAATATCGGCCGATACCCGATATTTGCAGTATTGGAATGCTCAACACTGTCTCAACCAGATCACGGGTGAAAAATAAATACCCTATCCCACTGATCCCCGAGTTGTTTGACCGATTAAGAGGTGCCAGGATCTTCACCAAATTTGATATTTAAGAGGCGCCTACAATCTAATCCACATTCGCTGGGGAGACAAATGGAAGATGGCTTTCAACACCAGGGGAAGACATTATGAATACTGAGTGATGCCCTTCGGTTTCAGTAATGCACCTCCAGTTTTTCAAGAGTTCATCAATGATATCTTCCAGGACCTACATTATTCCTGCATTGTTGTGTATCTGGACGATATTTGATATTTTCCCCGGTTCTGGCCTCCCACAGACGAGCAGTTCACCAAGTTCTTCAGCATCTTAGGGAGAGTCAACTCTACGCCAAGTATGAGAACTGCGTTTTTGAACACTCCGTCCTTCCCTTCTTGGGTTATATTTATCTCAGATACCTGACTCAGGATGGATCCTGGGAAAGTCTCTTCCATCCTTAAATGGCCGCTGTTTTGATTTGGTAGTGAGGAGAGCAGGCAAAACGGCAATACATCAGAGAGGTTGGAATCTACTGGATTGCAGTACCCTGACTAACCACCACAACTAAAGGCAACCGTGGAGCGTTCCTACGTTGGTCCTAGACGCCTCGTCACAGCCTGAGAGGTTAACTACACCTAAAGATAGAAAGAGGAAAGCTATCTGCCCCCCGGGGCAGATCCCCAAAGAACATAGGAAGCCCCAAACATGTAATGGCGGTTAGAGAAGAGGGAAATACAGACACAGACAGAAAATAGTATGAGCAAACGTTGGGGCCCAATCTTCCTAGAAAGAAAAGGATAGGAAGGACCTTACTGCAATCCAAAAAAACCCTAAAAAAAAACCAACTCTACTAATTGCAAAAACACCTGAGATCACACGACTCTACCACCTAAATTAGTTCTCTGGTGTAACAAAACTAAGCCGCAGCCACTGAAAAAACTGGAAAAGGCAAATGAACAAATAACAGTGGCTCAGATAAACTGAGAGGAGCACAAGCCCCCGGAGGGGACCTGGCTGACCTCCACAGAAGTGCAGGGAAAAATGCAAAAAGCAAGCACAAAAATTAAAAGCAGAAAATATACTATCTGTTAGCAGAAGATGCAGGCAAAGACTCAGCAAGCTTCCAAGTGGGAACCAGGAACCACAGTTGAGACAAGAACAATTGAATCACCGGCAACCATGATGGGAGGGAACCTCCCTTATATAGCCAGTCTGTAACTCCTGATTGCCAATCTTCACAATCTTCATTGAATGGTTCAGTACTGGTTTGTATACCACCAAGGGAGCTTCTGCTCAGAATTCCTTTCTAACACATTCACAACAGGCCGCTCCCGCTGGAGTCAAAGCAATGCTGAGATTCCTTGGCCTTGCTAACTATTATCGACAATTCATTCCTCACTTCCCCACTCTGACTGCTCCTATCTCTGCTATGACACGAAAAGGAGCCGATCCCAAGAACTGCTCCTTCAAGATGAGGAGGCCTACCACTCTCTTAAACGGTCTTTCTCCAATTGCTCCCGTTCTGCATTCATCTGGTTTTGAACAAACAGTTCTTCCTAGAGGTGAACGCATCCTCATTATCGGCTGGAGCTGTGCTCACTCAGAAATCTTCCTTTGGTTGCCGAGTGTCCTGCAATTTTTCTCTAATGCCTTCATTGCTCCAGAGCATAACTACTCCATTGGTGACCGGGAATAACTCACCATTAAGATGGCTTTGGAGGAGTGGTGACACCTGCTGGAGGGTGCCGTCTATCCTGTGGTCATCTACAAGGACTGTAAGAACCTGGCATACCTCTAATCCGCCCAGTGACTTAATCCATGCCAAGCAGGTGGTCTATGTTTTTTGCCAGCTTTAACTTTATACAGTTTGCTTTCAGGTCCGGTGACAAGAATGTCAGAGCTGATGCCACCTCTTGCTCATTTCTGTCTAAGAGGAGGATTCTCAATTTATCATCGAACCATCCAGATGGTTACGGTCACTCCAGACAGCCTGTCCTGAGTTCCCCCAGGAAAAACCCTTGTGGCTGAATTAGAGTAGGAGCGAGGGTTTTGTTATGGGGCCATAGTCCAAGGTGATGGGTATCGGGACAAAGGAAGACACTACAATTGACTCTCGCCACTAGAGATGAGCGACTTTGCCTCTGGGAGGGTCGAGTTCGGGTTTCGGACCACCCGACTTTCGCAAAAGTTGAGTCAAACTAAGTCGGTCCGACTAATGGAAAAAGTCGAAGGTCTGACTGAAACTCGAACCGACACCAATGCAAGTCAATGGGGAAGAAAAGTCAGCAGGGAGTGGAGGACAGTAAAACACACCTACAGTGCCCATTTCAATGCCAACGACATCATTCTTATTACTTAAGCTTGTCAGCCTTCATGTACTTTATAATAATAGTACGCATTGAAAACGGGGGGTTATTTGGCTAATGTTGTGGGGGGGCAGGGTTGGCTCCAGGTTTTTGTGGGCCCCGGGCGAAAGAGTCTCAGTGGGCCCCTTTGACACATACCACAATTCATGATGCTCTGATATGGTAGAGAAATTAGGTATAGTACAATGCCAAATACTTCACTTCTTACATTACATGAGTGATATCTATTGTAAATTTACAATTGCTCAAAAATTGGATAGTATAGTCCTCCATAAAGTATTATGGGCACCACCATAGTGCGCCATACAGAATGGGCTCCATATGATGCTACATACAGAATAGGCCCCATATGTGTCCATATGATGCTCCATATATAATGGGCTCCATGTGATGCACCATAAATAATGAACCCCATATGATGCTCTAGTATATGATGGGCCCCATATATGATGCTCCAGTGTATGATGAGACCCTTAAAAATGCTCCAAATATAATGGTCACCATAATATTCTCCATATTAATGGGCTCATGTGATGCCACATAATAATGAACCCCATTTGATGCTCTAGTATTTTGATGGGCCCCATATGATGCTCCAGTATATGATGGGCCCCCCTGGATGATGCTCCAGGTAATGGGCCTATAAAAGCCCATATTGAGGGCCCCATTTGATGCTCCAGTATTTGATGGGTCCCATGTATGAGTCCAGTGTTTAAAGCTCCCCATATATTGCTCCCAAACATTAAAAAAATGAAATACTTCTCCTCGCTGGGGTTTCTCTATCTGGAATTCTCAGCGTCGCCTTTTTCCATCTCTGCACTGTGGCTGTTCAGGCGAGGGAGCACAGACAAGACGTTAACGCGCTCTCTGACCTGGGTTTTCACTGTCAGGAAACGCAGAAGACGTCACAGCCCGGTGGGAGGGGAAAAGGTTAAAATTATTGCAAGTGCTGGGGCCCCGAGCAAGCGAGGGGACTCACTCATGGGCACGGCACTGGCACGGGCCCCTATAGCACGCCTTGTCTTTTGATGGCAATTGTGCCTCTCCACGTTTTCAGTGCCCCGACACTTGCCCGGGGGCACAGATGCTGATGCTGACCCTGGGGGACAGCCCCAGTTAGGGGGTTTGAAAAAACTGGCATATGTTGAGGGGTGTAGGTTGGGCATTCAGCAGCTGCAAATGGAGGAACTGGGAAGTGGGGGGAAAAGGGGGGACAAAGCGAGCCCATTTTGTGGCAACCTATGGGTCTCAGGAGAAGGTGGTACAAAATTTCCTTTTTAAAACCAGGCATGGTTCTTTTAATGAGGTGAGTTCACAAAAAATTTTGGGTCGACAGCCGGGGGCCTTCTTTCTGTCGGATTGATCCGCAGCATTGAAGACTCTTTCTGAAGCACACTACCAGCAGGGCAAGCGAGCTCCTGTTAAGGCATATTGTGCCAATTCATGCAGGTGTCCGTTTACCCGGCCCAGTAGTCAAAGGGGAATGAATGTGAGCAGTTCTTGAGAAATCAGTCCCCCAACATTTGGGCATGAAACCCTGTCTCCAACTCCACTTCTGCTGTGTGCACCAGAAAACTTTTTCCATGTTGCCCGTATGGGGTCGTGGTAGAACCGCACCGCTGCTGTGTGCTGGGGCATGCCTCTAACAAACGGTTTACCGGGAGTGGCTTGTTTGTTCGCCACTATTTGCTCTAGGTTTCCTGTGGCATGTGTTCTGTAATTTGCCTTTTAGCTGGATCGAGGATGCTGGCAACCAGTAGTCGTCATCCTTCTAATTTTTGGCAATGTGGGGGTCCCTTTTTAGGATCCGCAAGACATAATTCAGGTACCCCTGAATGGGGTTTGTCTGCAGAGGTGTGCAGTTTTGTGGCCAAGTTTTGGAGGGGCATTAAGTAAGAAACTAGGCATTTCATTATCTTTATCTTCTGCTTATCCCCCGGGAAAGTAATGGCCAGACTGAATGCATAATCAATCCGGGAAAAAAAATTCTTAGGTGTTTGACATCCGTCAGAAAGGGGACTGGTGTGTTGATTTGCTTTTAATCCCATTTGCCTTTAATAATCAGATGAAATCAACCCCAAGTATGTCCCCTTTTTGGTCAACTATAGGTTTAGTCCATATTTGGGGGGATTTTTGCTATTGTATTCCGGGTGCCGGGGGTGGAGGAACCCGTTCAATGGTTAAAAAATCTGGGAGCGAAGTCCGGCGAAATTATCTCCTGGGTCAGGGGAGGTATAAAAATTTTGCAGAAAAAAGAGAGCCCCGGGGTATGTTTGGTGGGAGAGAAGGTTTGGGGCTTTCCACAAAGGACCATCAACCTATGGGCCCAAAATTGGGACCAAAGTTCATTATTCCGTACGGATTGTGGAAATAATCAATCCAGTGGAATATAGGTTGCTTTTTCCTGCCTCTTTTAAAATATCCAATGTATTCCATAAATCTCTGTTGAACCATTGGGTCTGTAAGGAAGATTCCAGGTCCAGGTCCTCCATGTGTTGGTGGAGGGGCACATTGAGTATGAGGTGGGACATGTTGTGGACTCTCGGCTTGTGCGTCACTCCTTGCTTTATTGGTTTTAATGGAAGGGATAGGGTTGGGGGATCGCGTGGTTCCCTGTTTCCTTGGCCATGCGGATGGGTCTGGTCGGGATTTCATGCCAAGTCCCGGGGTAACCGGGGGGGTCAGGGGCCCCCCTGGGAAAAAGGGGATACTGTCTGATCCTATGGTAGGTTTTGGATCTGAACATCATGGGGTTAATGTTTCTGGCTGATTTCTGGATTGGGGAGGGCTTTTTTTGTCCCGGGAAGCTCTAATCCCTGTCAGTTATACTTGGGGTCCTCGGCTGAGTGTTTGGACCGTTTGTGTACTTGTGCCTCGTTGCTTCCCCGGTTCTGGATCCAGTCTGTCATCCCATCTTGGTTTGTGCCCGAGATTCTGTACTTACTACTGTCTGCCTGGTTACTTTTTCCTGCTCTGTCCTGATGCCCCTTTTCCGTCCCCTTTTACCTTGTCGGCTCCACGGTTTCCACCCTTGGGGCCGTACTGTTCCTCCTGTAATTCCCTTATACCATTAGCCTTCTTGGTTCCACCCGGTTTTTGACCTTCTTTTCCACCGGCACCCTGCTGTCTCCCCTTTAATGCGCATCAGTCCCCCCAGTCCCCTTTTCCCCTGCGGGCCTTTTCCCCGTGGCACCTGTCCCGGGTACCCGCCAGCTCCGCCTTAACCCATAAAAAAAATTTTGGGGGGAAGGTTGAACTCCCAGATTTCCCCAACGAAGCCTCGCCCCCTGTTACGGTAAAAAGGTTTTCCCGGGGCTATGGGACCCTAAGCTGGGGGGGGCCCGACTAAAACCCCTACTGGAGGGTGTTTAGGTAAAAGGGGCCCCGGGCGCCAGGAACCCCCCTCCTGCAAACCCCGGGCCTAAAAAATTAGTCCTGAAAAGGACCCCCCTCAACACGGGGGGGTGGAAGGTATTCCTAAACACGAAAAGATGAACGAGACAGTTTAAAGGGGGAAACTAAAAAAAACCCCCCTTTAAAAAAAAAACCCCACCAAAAAACCCGGGAAAAACCCCCAAGGGGACGGAGAAAAGATGAAGCGGGGGGGGAAAAAACAGGGGGTTTTAATCTTAACTTCAGATTAAAAACCCCCAAAACGATCCGCTTTGTGGTCTGCATGAATTTTTCCCGGGGCACTTTTTTGGACGGGGGGGGGTATTTGAAGGATTCTCATTCCCCCCCATTTTAAACTCCCGTTGGCGAGGGGGCCTCGTTTAGAAAGAGAGGAAAGAATTAACTCCCTCACTAAAAAAAAAACCCAAGCACCAAAAATCGGTGCAAAAAAGGGGGGTTGGGAATCGCGATATCTTCGGGGCGACCCCCCGTGACACCCCCCAAAAATTTTTGTTTATAAAATGTCTGAAAAAAAGTGTCCCCCAAAAAAATTCCTCTGCATGTGAAAAAACCCAATCAATACAAAAAAGTGGGACTGTATGCTTTTAAAAAGGGGGGTTTTGCCCCAATTTTTAAAGTTTGTTTGCCTGGGAAAAAAAATTTTATTTATTTCCCACTGCAAAATGAAAAAAAAATTTTTTTAAATTTATACAATGTGTTTTTCTGGTTTTTTTTTTTGGGGTTATTCTTTTCACTCAATGTTAAATTTTTTTCCCCTTAAAAAAATTTTTAAAAGGGTTTTCATGTTTTGTCAGGGGGAAAAAATTTTTAAAAAAAATTTAAAAAAAGGGAAAAAAAACCCCCTTATTTCCCCCACTGTTTTGCGGGCCCTGGGAAAAAGGGTTTTTTTGCTGTTAAATAAATATTTTTTTTTTTTTTTTGGGGGTTGGTTTTGGGGGGGGAAAATTTTTTTGTACCCCCAAAAAAAATTTTTGGTTTTTATTGGGGTTTTTTTTTAAATATCATTGGTCGAAAAAGGCGGGGAAAAAATTTTGGGGGGGGGGATTAAGGGGGGCCCTTTCTTCCCTAATCCCCCGAAAGTTCCTAAATTTTAAAAAAAACCCAATGCAAACTAGGAGAGATTTGCGCATTTTTTTTAAAAATTTGGAAAACACCTAGGTGGGGGGAAAATTTTCCTTTTCCCCTTTTTTTTTAAATCTCCCTTACACTATTCCATCAACAAATAAACAAACTCCCCTTATGCTGATTTCACTCTTCCGGGGGCTCACATTTCCCCGCTGCACTAAGTTTTTTCCCCTGCTGTAATGTGCGCTAATTGGTGCCAGCAGGGATTAAATATTCCTTATGATGTTTTTTGGGCCAGCCAATCACAGAAGGCCCCCCAAAAATTTTTTGGCACCGACGTTCTTTTGTTTGGCAAGCAACCCAGACCCCCTTTGGGCCCCCCCAAAATTTTAAACCCCCAAAAAACAGGGGGGGGGGGGTCACTCGAATATACCGAAAAAAAATTTAGAAAATTCCCCCCCCCGGTAAAAAATTTAGAAAAAATTTTAGATTTACTATTTTTTTTTTAAACTATTAGTGCCAAATGTTTCTCTCATACTAAAAATCATTTAAAAGCTCCAGCTTTAGGTTTTTTGGGGAAAATTGATTCTTTTTTTCCTAGTTTTTTCTTTGGGGGAAAAAATTACCTCATTGTTTCAGAAAAAATTGTCCCCCCCTAAAAACTGAAATTTTAAAAATTTATTATAAAATTTTTAACTCCACCCCTGTAGGTTTTGTTAATGGAGAAGCTTCCTTTTTTTTTTTTTTAAAATTTTAATGGGGATTTTAAACTTCCCCTTAGGAATTATCAAAGGGGGACACAGAGGGGGTTTCCGGGTGTTTGGTTAAAATTTAAAAAAACCCCCAAAAACCCCAAAAAGATTCAAGTTTTTTTTTTGCAATATATCATCAAAAAAAAATTTTTAAAAAAATTTTTTTTTATAATAATATGTATTTCCACCGGGATTGAAAAAATTTTTATGTCTAACATTTTGGTGTTGTTAGGTTTAAATTTTTGGTTTATGAATTTTTTTTTTTAAAAAATTTTCCCCCTTTTTAAGGGGGGGGGGGAAAAACATTGCAGTGAACACATTCAAAAAAATCTGGGAAAATGTTTTATTAAAAAATTTTTTTTGGGGGTTTTGAGAGACGATGAAATTTGGTTTTGTGAATATCGTATTGTCTTCACTAATAATTTTATTAAAAATTTTCGGGGGATATGAAGCTGTTTAACTTTAGGAACATACTGATTTACAAGAAATTAAAAATATATTGTCTATGACAATTTTTTAAAAAACAATTCTTAAAACCAGACGATTTGTACATATTTTTTTTTTAAAATTTATGTTTTTTAAAAAGTATTTTTTGTTTTTAAAACCTTCCTGACAAAATTAAATTTTTCCCTTATATATTCTTGTAAAAAATTTCGAAAAAAATAGGGTTTCTATTTAATGCTGAAAATAAAGAGGATTTTTTATCGCTGCATTTCTAAAAAAAATTTTTTTGTTTTTTGTTTTTCTTTTGAAAAAAAAAACATTTTACAGTATTCAACAAAATTTTTTGGGGTATTAAAAATTTATTTATATTGTTTTCCCCCTACAAAGAAAACTTTTTTTACAGCTTTTTTCAGCCCAAAAAAAAATTATAAAATTTTAAAAATGGGGTTTTTTTTGATTTTTCCCCTTTTAAAAAATGTTTAAAAATTTCCCCTTACTATATATCATTACAAAAAGTCATTACCCATATAAAGTGCAATAAAGTGTTTATTCAAAAAAAAAGGACATTTCTGCATTTTTTTTGTAAATTTTTTAATTTGTAAATTTTTTTTTTAATTTTTTTTTATGCTTTAAATTCCCAATGTTTAAAAATTTTTTGAAAAAAAATTTTCCCCCTATTTGTTTTTCACGTTGTTTTGGGGGTTTTTTAAAAATTTTTTCTTCAAAATAAGCTAAACTTTTAAATTTTTAAAATTTTTTTTTTTTTTTGTGTGTGAATGTGTGTATTTTAAATTTAAATTTTTATTTCTGTGCTTAAAAAAACTTTCAAAAGAAAAAAAAATTGGGGTTAACTTTGTTTAAAAAAAAAAAAATTTTTTACTTTTGTTCAAATGTTTTTCCCTTTTATGCATTTTTTTTCCCGGATGCAAGTGGGTTATTCAAAACTCTTTTTGAAGGGGCAATTTTACAAAAAAATTTTAAAAAACCCCCCTTTTTTGGGTTTTGATATCAGTTTTATGAAAAGGGCACAAAAAAGATTCGTACTAAAAATTTTTATTATTATTTTTTTCAGAAAAAGTAACTGAATCCTCGACAAAAAGATTTTTTAAAAAAAAATTTTGAAAAAATTTTTTTCCCTTTTTTTGTTTTCAAGGTCCTTTTTTGTTTTCACTAGATTTTTTTAAAAAAAACCAAAAAATTTTTTTAAAAAATGAATTTCTGTAGACTTTTTAAAAAAAAAATGATGATTTCGGGGCTGAAGGGGTTTTTAAAAATTTGCACAAGCTTTCAGGTTTTAGTATTTTTTTGTTTTAAAAGAAGTTAGTAAAAACCAGAAAAGGGTTTTTAAAAAAAATTTTTGGGGGCTACATTTTTTTGGGCCTTTTTCCGTTTTCCCTTATTAAAATTTCTCAAAAATTTTTTAAAAATTTTTAAATTTCAGTTCCCCAAAAAACCCCCAAAAAGGGGGGTTTTGTCTCAGATTTTTAGTGAAGTTTTAAAAAATTATTAGAGCAGAAGAGGTGCAGAAAAAATTTTATTTTAAACCCCTTTTAGAAATTTTAAAATGATACGTATATAAAGTGTGGTTTTATGGGGAAGGGCATAAAGCTATCCCCCTTCATCTTAGTGGAAAAAATTTTGAAATTTTTTAGTTTAAAAATTTTTGGGGGATGCATAAAAAGGGAAAATTAGTAAAAAACAAGTATTGTTTGATCGGGTGATTTCCCATTTTTTTGGGAAAAGTGCTGGGGTTTTTTGTTTCTGTTGACCGTGCATGTTTTGTGGGCTTTTGGGACACCCTGAAAAAATTTGTGAGGAATGGCTGCTTGTTGGGGAAAGGGGAAAAACACATATTTTGGGGGGCGGTCTAAGTTGCCCCCAAAATTTTCATGGCAAGGGGCGTCCAAAAAACTAAATCTTGGGAGCCCCCCAAAAAATTTTTTTGGGGAGGACACCCGAGCATGCTTGGAAAACCCAAGCTTTTGGTTTTTTTTTTTAATATAAAAACTTGTTAAAAAATTCTTCAAGGGTTTTTTTAAGTGGCCTTATAATTAAAGTTTTTGGGGTCCGGGGCTAAAATTAAAAAGTCTGCGAATTTTGCCTTTTTTACACTTTTTTCAAAATTTTTTCCCTGTTTACTGTTGTGGAGGGAGTCTTGTGATTGTAAAAAATTTATTTGGTACTTGACTTTTTAAATCTCCCAAATTAAGGAAAACCAGGGTACATTCGGGGGGTTTCGTGGTGTCGGGAAAAACCCCCTTTGGGCTTTGAAAATTTTTAAATTTCAATTTTTTTTTTTTTCTTGGGGAAAAATTTTTGAAATTTAGAAAAAATACAGAAAAAATGTAACACAAATTATTTTTAAAAAATTTTTTTGGGGTTTTTTAAAACTTAGAAAATTTGGTAAAAAAAATTTTGCAATTTTTTTTAAAAAAAATTTTTAAGCCTTTTTTCAATTTTTTTAAAACAAAAAAATAAAAAAAAAGGGACATTTTTTGCAGCCCAAAAGGGGGTTTTTCCAAGGGAAGGGCTTGGCCCAAGAACGCTTTTTTAAAATTTTTCGTTTTTCCCCCCCCTTTCCCCCCTTTTTAATTTTTAAAAAAGGGGGTTTTGGAAATTAAAAAGGTTTTTGGGGGGGGGGGGTTTTTCAGAGTAAGCTACTGGGGGGTTTTAATTTTGCAAAGTGGAAAGGATCCCCCAGGTAGCTGGGTTAGATCAAGCAGGTGCATGGGGGAACAGAATAAATAAAACAAGGGGTTTTATAAAAATTTCAACCAAAAAGGTAAAAGTTTGGGAAAAAATTGGGGAAAAAAACCCCCCGGGAAACCCCCCCACAGCCCCCCAAAAACCCCCCCCCCCACCAAAAGGGGGGTTTTGGGGGAAAAGGAATGATAAAAAACCCTTAAAAACCCAAAAAAAAAATTTTTCCCTTACCCCCCCCCATTCCCGCAATTAAAATTTTTGGGGGGAAAAAAAACAGAACGGTTCTCACGACTCATGAGCAACGGGGGTTTTGTGTTCGCCAATCTCAAATTCGCATGAATGTTGCAATTTGGTTGTTTTCCCTTTTTTTAAAAACGGTAAAACCCCCGTCAATTTTTGGAAAAACCCCCTTTCGTTTCACTAATGCTTTTGTTTTTAAAATTTGGCTGGGGGTAGTGCTGCTGTATGCTAGTAGGGTGGGGAGTTTGATGGGGGGAAAAGAGGGTGTTTTGGTCAGAGGAGCATGTGGAGAGGTTACAGCAGTGGGGAAGTTTTTTTTTTTTTCCCCTTTAAAATTTTTTGTGTTTTGATTCCGGCAACCTTTCCCGGCAAAGAAATCTTTTCCCTAATGCATAAAAAAGGGTTTTTTTCTGGGTTTGATTGCTGAAGTCACATGTCCCTGGAATTTGAAAAGGGGGCCCCTTTTTTTTTTAAGGGGGGCCCTTTTTTCGGGGGGCACGGGGTGGACAGGTCGTTTTTTCGCTAGGGGTGGTGTAAAAAAGTAAAAATTACCCCCTAATCGATCTTCCGCATCAAATTTTTTTTCGCGGGAAAAGGGTTTTTGGGTAGGCTTCAAAAGCCCATTTAGTATGAAAAAATCGTTTGTGAAAAAAATTTTTGTTTTAGTGGCAAATAAGGGGTTTTTAAGTTTCCATTAAAAAGAAAAAGGGCCCCGAATATGTGTTGAGTTTTTGGCCAAGGGGGAAAATACAAATCGTTTGTGCTAAAACTTTTCTCGGGGGCCAAAACCCAAAATGTTTTTTTTTAAAAATTTTTTGGGGGGGCCCCAATTTTTGGGGGTTTTGCTGAAAAAGGGCCCCAATTAAACTCCCCCAAAATTTTTTTGGGAAAAATTCGGGGGGGGGTTTTTTGGGCAGCCATAAAAAAAAATTAGTTTACTAAAAATTTTTGCAAAAACTGTATTCCAGGGGCAAATTAGAAGGTTACTTTAAAAAATTTAAAATTTTCATTAGAAAAACGGGTTTTAAAAAGGGGGCACACATCTAAGAAGCTAAATAGAAATTTTTTTTTTTTTAAAAGACCGGTGGGGGGACAGCTGGGGGCCTAAGGGTGTGAAATCAGATTTCAAAGGGAAAAAAACCCCTACTTACAATAGGAGTGGGAAAAAAAGCATGTTGGGGGGGGAAAAAGGGGGGAAAGGGGGCCCCTTCATGTTTTTTGGGTTTTTTAAAAATTTTGTGGGGGGAAAGGGGTTTAAAATTGAACAACCCAGCCTGTCCCCCCCCAAAACCCCCAAAATGACAACATTTTTTAAGACCGGCCCCCCCTTGACTCCTTTTTTTTCCCCCATCAGTCCCCCATGTAGATGGGGCCCCCAGAAATTTGGTGTCCAATGGATGGCAAGCGCTGCATCAAGGGGCCCCCCCCTCTTATTTTTCCACCAAAACAAAACACATTTTTCCCCCCTCATGGGGTGGCACCCAAAAAAAACCCTTTTTTCCCCCGGGGCCCCCAAAAAAATTTCCAAACCCCCCAAAACTGACTGTTTGGAACCTCAGATGAGCCTTCTAAATTGGGGTTTCCCCATCTGTTTGAATGGGCCCCTCAGAGATCTGCTGCAAAGGTTCACAGAACCCAGGGGGGGAAAAAAGCATCTGCCCCAAACCCCCAAAAAAATTTTATTTTTTTTTTGATCCGTGGCCGGGGTGGAAAAAATTTTCCTGAGAGAAAAAATTTTTTTTTGAGGCACATATGGATGTGGCCCCGGCAGGGGGGAAAAAAAAGAGGGGAAAAATTTGACTTCATGGTGAGAAGTTTAAAAACCGGGGGGTGAGTTGAGGTTTTTAAAAACCCCCCCCTTTGGGGTTTGTGAATCGAAGTGTGCTTCTGGTAGCCAGAGAGGGGGGGGAAAAGGAGTAAGATGGGAGGTTACTTTGTTTTTTCCCCTTTTAAGACAGGGTGAAAAAACCATAAAAAGCACTGATCCTGGGGCCCCTTTTTGGTTGCGGTGTTTGCACCCCGGGGGGGCGGCAAAGGCTTTTTTTTGGGGTTTCCAAAAAAAAAACCCAACACCTTTTTTTTAAAAAAAATTTTGGCAAAAAAATCTCAGTGGGGGTAAAAATTGAAATCTTTTGATGAGTTATGCATAAACCCCCCCAATGTGCGAAAAATTACCTCAGTGTGGCAAATGTTTTTTTACTATGGGCCCCTCGCTAAAACCTTTTTTAAAAAAAAATTTTCCCCCAAACTTTTCGGGCCCCCCCCCCCCTGCTTTTTGGCCCCCCCCCCTGGTTGTCAACCTCCCCCTTAATCGAAACTTTTTCCCCAAAAGTACAGATAGAATCTCCCCCCCCTTTTGGGGGGCTAGCAGTATGGGTCCCTGCAATCAAGCAATGCTTAAATTAATCCCCCTTGGAGATCGCGGGAAACAAACTCAAGGTTGTGGTTAGGTACCCAAACCCAAAGTTAAAAAAATTAGTGCCCCCTTTTTAAAAACCCGGGGGGTAGGGAAGGGTGTGCGACAACGGTAAAAACCGGGGGGGGCCCCTTCCCCCGTGGCAATTTCCCCAAAACCCGGGGGCCTTTTGGGTTTTGGAAAAAAGTTTTTAAAACCTGGTGGTACAGCAATTTTCCCCCATTCCGGGTTTTTTGGGGGGGGGAAAGGCTTACAGAAAAAAGCAGGGTCATGTGGGTTTGAAAGGGGGCCCTATCGCAATTTGTAGGTAAAAAAACTTGCATTGTTTTACAGCGTCTTTTGATTACCCTTAAACATTTTTTCTAAAAAAATTTAAAAAAAAAAAACAAAAAAAGGGGATGGTTAGCGAAAAAGATGCCATAATTAGTTCACTATTTGGTCATCAACATGCTGCCCCCAAAATTTGGGGAATTTTTTTTTTTAAAAAAGGTGTTTTTCCCCAAAAAGGAAAAAGGTTGGAAGAGGGGGGCCCCCGCGGGGATGCAATATAAAAAATTTTTTCCAAAGGGGGCTTTCGCACAGGTGGTGCCAATGTGGGGGGGGTGGTTTTGAGTTAAAGGGGGGGCTCTGGTACCAAAAAAATTTTGAGGATGGTGTCTTGTAAGTGTATTTTTTCCCTACCCCCATCTTTTTTTTTTGGGTGCGGGGGGGAAAAAAACGGGAAAAAATTTTGGTTTTAAAATGAAATGTTTTGTATTACTTTTTTTAAAGCATGTGAAAAGTTACACAGTTTACGGACAAGGGACAGGGGACACAGCAGGTCAGAGTTTTTTAAAAGCACTAAAAAAAATTTTCCCAAAGCAGGTTCAGGATCTCTTCTCTGTATTTTTAATTCCTCTGCAAACAGGGATTCACCAAAAAAAAAAGGTTTTCCCCGAGTCCCAAAAAAATTCCCCAAGGGTTTTCCCCCGTAGGGAATAGTGGGGGTACAATCCAAGGCTTTTCCCGGGGGCAGGTCACAGATGGGCTGAGGTTTTTATTCAGGGCACTGATTTTTCAGCTGAGGCTTTTTTTAAGAAGCAAGGGGGAAAAAATAGGGGGGGAACATAAAAAATGGAAAACTCATTTTAACTGGGGGAAAAAGCTCCCCGAAAGACAGAAACCCCCAAAAGGGCCCCCGGGGGAAAAAAATGATTTTTAAAAGGAAAAAATGTCAACGGGGGACAAAGAACCTTACAATGAGGTTTTTCAGTGAAAAAAGTCAGGAGATGAAGGGATAATGTTTTCACTCCTGTTGCCCCTGGTGGGTGGGGGGGGGCCGGAGGAAGAACCCCTTTTGGGGTTCCCGCCATCAACGAGCATGGACTTGGACTTCGGGGAAGACTGACCTGGGGTTTTTTGGGGCCCTTCCGTTTTCTAAAAAAATTTTTGGGGGTTTTTCGGGTTATTGCTGTTTTGGGAAAATTCCCCCAAATTCCCCGGGGTTCCGTATTTTCTCTTTTCGGAAAACCGGAATCGGGATGTCACTGTCCTGTCAGTGTCCGGGGGTCGGGGCTGTCAGGGTCAGGGGCCCTTTCCCCCGGGAGGGGAACCCCCGGCGGTACGTCTGCATTTTTTCATGGCCCCGCAATCTTTTTTCCCCGGGGGGTCCATGTTTTTTCTCGCGATAACGGGCAGTGACGGGGGGGGTTTTCCCCCCGGCCCCCTTTAAAGCAAAAAACCCCCGGGGAAACCCCCGTCCCCCCCGGGGGGGAAAGGGGGGGGTAATTTTTTTGTGCTGCGTCGCGAGGAAGGCTTCCCTGTCATTGCGTTTTTGGGGGGAGTTGGTCTTTCTTTGGGACTTTTTTTTTTTTGGGGGACTGCGTGGGGGGGGTTTTTTTTGTTGGTTTTTTTTTTTTCTTTTTTTACAGGAGATCGAGGGGTTCGGGGGGGGAAAAGAGAGAAAAATTTTAAAAAAAATAAAAAAACTTTTTTGGGGCTTTTTTTTTTTCATTAAAAGACTTTTTTTTTGGGGTTGTTTTTTTTTTTTAAAAAATTTTTAAATTTTAAAAATTTGGGGGGTTAAAATTTTTGGATCGGTGGCTTTTTTGACACCTCTCCATTTTTTTAAACCCGGGTTTTTGTCCTGTTTTTTCCCCCGGGGGGAAAATTTAAAACCCCCTTTTTCCCCCCCTTTCCACGCTACAGGGAAAAAGGGGGGAAAAGCCGGGTAAAGTGCCACATTTGGGGGACATCTTTTGATGCGCCAAATGTGGGGCTGGGGGAAGGGGCCCGGAAATTTTTAGGGGGTTTTTGGGGGGGAAAAAACCAGGGGCCCTTTGGGGCAGTTTTTTTACCAGGCGCGCAGTCTTTTTTTTTCTTGGGGGTTTTAAAAAATTTAATTTTGGGGGGGTTCCCCCCCCCTTTTTTTTTTTTGGGGGGGTTTCCCCCCTTTTTTAACCAGCCAAGCAAAGCGGGGCTGCTGGGGGGCCCGGTTTTTTATCGGTTTCCCCGGCCCCTGGATATTGGATCCTTACCGCCGGGGAAAAAACCGGCCCTCGGCGGCCCCTTTCTGGGGGTTTTAACCCCAAAAAAAGGGGGGACCCCCCCCCCAAATTTTTTTTGGGGGTTTCCCCCCTTTTTTTTTTAACAGCCAAGAAAAGCGGGGCTGCTGGGGCCCCGGTATATTAGGTGGAAAGGGGGCCCTGGATCTTGGCCCCTTTTTAAAAGCCCTGAAAACCCCGGCCTCAGGGTTCTGTTTTTCTGGTGGTTAACAAAAAAAAGGGGGGGACCCCACCCCCCAAAAATTTTTTTTTCGGGGGGCCCCCCCTTTTTTTTGGGTTAACCCCCCCAAAGATTTGCAGACTGCTGTGGCTGGAATTCATAAGGCTGGAAAGGTCCATGGTTTTTGGGGCTCCTTAACAGCCTGAAATTCCAGGCCTCAGCGGTTTTTCCCCCCCTGGTGGTTAAAAAAAAAGGGGGGGGGCCCCCCAACCCCCAAAAATTTTTTTGGGGGAAGGGGATCCCCTATTTTTTTTTAAAAAAAGCCAAGATATGAAAAAGGGGGGCCTTTTGTAATGGGCTGGAAAGGGTTTTCCCCCGGGAAAATTTTGGGCCCCCTTTCAGCCTAAAAAATGGGGGCCCCTCAGGGTCTGCTTATTGGCTGGTTAAAAAAAAAGGGGGGGCCCCCACCCCTTTTTTTTTAAAAAAAGGGGAAAAACCCCTATTTTTGTTAATCACCCCCTTTGACGTCATAATTGTGTCCCTGGAAAAACCTGAAAAAAAAAGGGGGAAAAGGGGAAAAAAATTTTAAATTTTTCCCACTTAAGGGGTCTCTTTTTGCGATATCCTACCGAGATCGTGCGGAGTATTTTTTTTTGTGAAGCAGAAAGCGAGCCCCCCCGGGGGAATCGTGTGTGTGACATTCAGGGGACGATCAGCCCCCTCCCCGGGGATCGTTTATCGTCCCCTGAAATGTCAGGCCCTTTTTTTTTATCGCTGGTTTCCCGCGGGGAGGCACACATCGTGCGTGTGACAGGGGGGGGACCAGCGATCGCTGGTCCCAAAAGGGACCAGGGGTTTTCCCCGGGGGGGGGCTGTGCCTAGAAACCCCCCTGTTTTCCCCTTTGGAATTAAAAGGGCCCCGTTCCCCGGGGGGGGTGGAAAACCAAGGTACACAGGGGTTTCCAAGCGCTGGGGGTGCGGGGAAACCCGTTTTTGCCCTTTGGGTTTTTCCGGGATCGCTGGTCTCCCGCCTGTCAAAAGCAGCGATGGCGGTGTCGGGGGGAACCCGCGATAAAAAAATTTTGGGCCTGAAACCCTTTTCTGGGGGCAAAAAGCGATCCCCCGGGAGGGGGGCTGTCGTCTTTGAATGTCAAACACGCGTTTTCGCTGGGGAGTTGCTGCGGGGGTTTTAAAAAAAAAAGTGATCAGCGCGATTGGGTAGCGAAAAAATTTGTGAGACCCCTTTTTGCGTTTTTTTCCGCGTGTCGCTGTCCCAGTGGGGGCCGAGCTGCCTGTTGGCAGTCAGCAGCGTTAAAATTTTTGCGAAAAACCCCCGCGGATTGCAATTTTGGGTTTTCGTTGTGGGGGTGCTGGTGTTTTGTTATGTGACACGCGGCCTTTTTTTTCGGTCAGGAAAGGGAGGAACTCATTCTTTGGGGGGTTTTCGGGTTTAGGCTGCGAAAATTTGCTGCGGTCCCTGCAGTAAACTTTAAACCCCTTTTTTGGGGAAAGGTTTTCCGGGGGACCGACTGGGCAGGGGTTGGGGGAAAAAATTTAAATTTTTCTTTTTTTTTTTTTTTTTACGGAAAAATTTGGGTTTTTGCAGTAAAATAAAAGTGGTCAAAAACATTTTTCTTTTTTTTTTTTTAAAATTTTTTTTAAAATTAAAAAAGTGTGTGTTTTATTTTTATTTCATGAAAGGGGGAAAATTAATAATTGATTTTTTGAAAAATTTTCCCCCAAAGTCTAATTTTTTAAAATTTGGGTTAAGGTCACCTTTCTTTGCAAGGGGGTTTTTTTAAAACCCCATTTTAAAACCCATTCGCCCCCCGTACAGGGTTTTTGGGAATGAGGGAAAAATTTTCCCAAAAAAGGGGAAAAATTTTAAAAATTATGGGATTTTTTTTTCCCCGGGGGTTTCCCCTGGGGGCAGATTTTAAAAAACCCGGGGGGGGAAAAAAAATTTGGGGGTTTTCCCTTTGGGCTATTATTTTTTCCCCCCCCCACTCCTGGCTTTGTCTTTTGGTTAAAAAAATTTTTAGGGGGGGCCCCCCAAACGCATTTTTTTTCGAAATTTTCCCCCACCCATATTTTAAAATAAAACATGTCATTGAATTTGTGACAATATTTTTTTTTTTTTTTTTTTTTTTGTAGTTAAAAATTTTTAAAACATGGGATAACCCCCGCTAATTCAATTCCCTTTTTTTGGGTGAAAATGCAAAACCCCCGTTTTTGAAATGAACTTGGTGTACGGGGGTTTTTAACCGGGCTTTTCATGCCCTTTCCCCCTATCTAATTTGCAAAAAAAATTTAAATCAGACTATGTGAAAAAAAATTTCACACCTGTAGGGGTTAAAAAAGGAAAAAAATTCGTAGCAAAAAAAGTTCGTTTTTTTTACAACGAATTTACCCTTTTTAAATTAAACCCCCCTTGGGGGTTTTGTGAAATTTTCCCCCAATTTAAAAATTTTAAAATTTTTTGAAAAATTTTTAGATAGCAAAGGACGAAAAGACATGGTTTAACCTATGTAACCGTTTTTTTTTCCCCTTTGGGGGGGGCCCCCGACTGAAATGCCACTTTTGTTCGGGGGGTTTTTAACCTTTTCTTTTCTTGCCCTTTGCTAAAAAAAATTTGAAAAAACAATTAATCAAAATTTGTGAAAAAAATTTAAACATTGTGGGGGTTTTTTTTAAAGGAAAAAATTTTTGGAGAAAAAAAGTTTTTTTTTTTTTAAAAAACAAATTTCCCCCACCTTTTAATTAACCCCTAAGGGGGTTGAAATTTTGCCCTTTTTTTCCTTGATTTAATTTTTTTTGTGCAAATAGATAGCTTTCGACATGAAAAGACATGGTTAACCCTTTTTACCCAAGTGTATTTTTGTGGGTGCTTCTGCCCTTTTCGGGGGAACCCGGCTTTCCCGGGGGAATTTTTTAATCAAAGGATATTTTCCCTTTTTTGAAGTGTAAAAAAACTATACTTTTAAAAAAAAATTTTTTGGGGTAAAAATTTGACTGTTATATTATGTATTTATGTGTGGTTTTTTTGTTTTTAAAAAGGGGAAAGAAGGGGTTTTTTTTTTTTTTGGGGCGATTTTTTTTTTCCCCCTTGACTTTGGGGGAAAATTCCCGGGGTTGGGGGTTGGGGGGTTTTCCCCCGTTATTTTAGTTTTTCGGTTTTTACCTTTCCCTTTTTTCCAAAATTTTTTTTTTTGGGGGAAAAAGTACCCGCTCAATTTTTCTCGAACATGAGGGGTTTTCTTGCTGCTTTATCTTCAAATGATGCCCGTTTTAAAAAGGTTTGAAATGGGATGCCCCCCTGGGGGAAAAAAAACTACGTTTGTAGACAACTAAAATTTATTTTTCCCCAAGACAGCAGGGGGGCCCCACACAGGGTGCCCCGAGTTGTAGCCCCCCAAAACCCCCTGGAAAAAAAAAGGTTTCATCGCCCAAAACTTTGCAGCTGCAGCAGTGTAATTTACAAAGCAATTTCTTTAGGGGTTTTTAAAAACCCTTTTTTAGACCAGCCCATGCACCACCAAAAGCAGATTACAAGTCTTTTTTACTTTGTGAATGCCTGGAGAGGGGGGGGGGCAGGAGGGTCTTGAGTCAAAATCAATGCCCTCAGGGGGATTTTTGGAAAAAACCCCTTTTTTAAAAATTTTTTCTTAAAAAAAAAAGAAGAGTGGCTTTAAACTGCCTGGGACCCATGGAGGTTTTGTTTTTCCCCCGGGGGGGTGGGCCTCTCAGAACGTGTCTTCAGCCTTCTGGTGGTTCCTGGGGGTTTAAAAACCCCTTAGCTGTCCCTCAAAGTGCAGAAAGCCCAAAAAAATTTGGTGTCAGTTTTAATTTTTTTTATTGGGTTTTTTTTGCTTTTGTGTCTCCCCTTTGGGGGTTTTTTTTGTTTTTTGCTGTTGTAAACCCCCGCTGATGTTTTTAAACCCCAATTTTTTTTGGGAAAAGGGGGAAAACTTAAAATTGGGTCCCCCTTTTCTAGGTTGCCTGTAGTAGAAATTGTTTTTTAGGACTTTTTTAAACTTTTTTACTTGGGGGGAAAATTTTTTCCCCACTTTGTGCTTTTTTGACAATTTTTTTTGAAATGGGAAAATTCCCAAAATTGGTGCTCCACCCCGGGGGGTTTGCCCATGGTGAAAAATGTGTCGGGGGTTTTTTTACGGGTTTTGACTCTGGGGGGAAATTTATCCCCCTTTAGGGGTTTTTTTTGACAATTTTTTTTTTAATAGGGAAAATATTAAAAATTTTTTGGGGGGGGGGGGCCCTCCATCAGGGGGGGTTTTTCTGTGGGGGAAAGGGTTTTGGGGAGGGGCCCCTTTTGTGAAAAATTTTTGGGAAAAAAAATGGAGGGGAGATATTTGCCCTTTTTCCCCTTTTTGGAGTTCGTGATTTTTAAGCCAGAGTTTTTCCCCCCGCCCACTAAAGGGGTTGTGGGGGCTTAAGTTTTAAATTTTCAAAAAATTTGGGGTGGTTTTTGTAAAAATCCAAAAAAGGGTTGGGGTTTGTGCCCCTTTTTTTCCACCTGCAAACCCCGGGCCCCCCAAAAGTGCTGACGGCCTGTGTAAAATCACATTTTTAAAGTGATCAGTCCATGGGTGAGGACGAGGAGTCATAGGGTTTGGGGTTTTTTTAAAAAGTGGACTCCAGGGGAAAAATCTGGGGGGGTTTAGTGTCGGAGGTAAACGTCCAGAGAAGAGGTTTTTGCTGTGGGGTTTTTTTCCAAATTTTTGGGTTTTTTTAAAACCCCCGGCGGACTGCCCTTTTTACTACAAGGGCTAAAACCTAGAGCTACCATTTTGTTTTACTGTTTTTTCAAAAGGGTTATGCTTATTTTTTTTTTTTAACCCCCTTGGGGGTTTATCCCGTTTTAAAAAAAATTTCAAGTGCACCCTTCAAGCCACATTTTTCCCCCGTGTCTACCTAATGGAAAAAGCCAAGTAAAAAAATTTTTTCCCCTTTTATTATATTTTTCCCCCCCTTTTTTTGAAATTAAAGGCCATTTAGGGGGGTGTGTAAAAAATTATTTTTAAAAAATTGTGGAAAACCCCAAAATTTTGGGGTTTTTCCTTTTTTGGGGGGGGTTTTTGCTTTTTGGGGTGTGGTGTTATTTTTTTTTAATTTGTCTTTTAAATAGTTGTGTAAAAAAACTTATGTTATAAAAAACAAAACCGGGGGAGGGGGTCCGGGAGAAAATTTGCATTTTTCCCAGTGCCTTCTGGGATAATGGAATTTTTCCCCCGCGAGTAAGGGAAAAAAAGGGAAAATTTGGCTGTTGCAGGGGAAAGGGGGAGGCATAAAAAAAACCCCGCCCCCCGGGGAGTGGCGGGGGGTTTTTTTGGGGGCTTATATTTCACCGTTTTGATTATCTCTTAAAAAATTTTAAAAAATGGAAAGAGGTAGGAGCCTTTGGGGAGCTGCTTTTTTCCCCCCACATGTTCATATTTTTAAAACCGGGGGAAAACCCCCAACTTCACTTTCCCCAAAAACCCCCAAGTTGTGTCCTGGGGAAAAGAAAAAATTTAAAAAAAATCTGGAGAAGAGGGTTATCTTTTAAAAACCCCCCTTTAAAGGGAAAGGGAAAAAGGGGTTTTTCTTAGCAGGCGAATTATCTTTAATGGTAAAGAAGAAAAAAAATTTTGAAGTGAAGGGGGAAAAAAACAGGGAAAAAGGGGGAAGCATGGACCAGAGAAGCAGGAGGATCGGGGGGCGGTCAGCACCAATTTGCTCGGGAAAACCTTTTCAGGCTCTTAAAAGGGGGGAACGATGAAAAAATTTTTTTTAGGAAAAAAACTTTGCCCAAACAACCTTTTTTGCCCCCCAGATTTTCCCCCCGGGGAGAAAAAAAATGTTTTTAAAAAAAAAAAAGGGATTTTTTTTTAAGGGGGGGATTTTGTTGGGGGGAAAAAAGGGCCCATTGAAACCCCGGGTTTTAAAAAACCCCAAAAAAAAATTTTTGCTGTTTTCCCGGTGAAAAAATTTAAAAAAATGTGTCTGACAGGATATCAGGACTCTTAGCCCAAAAATGATACCCTTTTCCCGCTAAAAAAATTTTGGGGACAAATGCCCCCCGCTAAAAAAAGGGGCCCCGGAAAACCCTCTGCAGTGACTTTTTAAAAAAATTAGGTAAAAAAAATGAAAAGAACTGGGACCCCCGGGGTTTTGGCCCCTTTTTTTCCCCCTCCCCCCAGTGGATGGCCTTTGGAAAAAAGGGGGGGGGGGAAAAAAAGTTTTTGCAGGGTGAAAAAAAATGGTTTTGTCGAGGGTTTTCCCTCGCAAGGATTTGGTTTTTTTGGATACGGATTTTAATTCCCAAAAACGTTTTGGGCTACTTGTTTAGAGGGGGGGACCTTACGAAGACGGGAAAACATGTATTTGGAAGTCCCCCCTTGGGTAAAAACCCCCCCCGGGAGTTTAAAAATAGAAAATGTGGGAAGGGAAGAAAAAAAGCCAGCAAAAGCCATACATTGAAAAAAACTTTGAGTTTTTTGCAAATTTTGAAGTGGGGGAAAAAAAAAAAAGAAAAAAAAAATTTTCTTTAAAAAAATTATTAAAAAGGGAAAAAAAACCAATCACAAACAAAAGGGGGTTTCTATACGAATGAAAAGCCATGGGCAAAAACAAGGAAAAATGGAGTACAAAAAGGGAGAAAAAATTTTTGATTTTTTTTGGGGGAAACATGAGATTGGTGGGAAAAAAACCCCTGTTTGGGAAAATTTAAGGGGTAGAAGGATAAAATTTTTTTTGCAAAAAAACGATTTTTTTAAACGGGGGAGGGGTGTTGCATTGTTTGTTGGGAAAAATTTTTATATTTGCCAGGGGTTTGGGGGGTTCAGAGACGGGGGGGTTCTGTGGAAACTTTTTGGGGGGAAGAATACAAGGACGAAAAATTTTGGGAAAAGGGCACCATTGTGGGGATTTTTACAGGCCCCCTGTGCAAGTGAAGATAGGGAAAAGAAAATCTTTATGCATCAAAGGGGCCCAAATTCCAAAAAATTTGACTTGGGGGGCAGGGGGGGATTTAAACCCCCCCGGGGGTTTGGGGTTGGGGGAAACTCTCTCGGCAAAAAACAAAAGGCCCCCAAAAATTTTTTTCCTCTCTTGCTGACACTTTATCTTCAAAAACAAAGGGGGAAAAACAAGGGGATCTGTTCCCCTTTGGGTTACCCCCATAAACAGGGGGGGGAAAAGGTGAAGGAGGTAAGAGTGGCGGGGGGCTCGGAAAAGGTTTTGGACCATGCTTTTTTTAAAAATTTTTTTGGGTAACAAGAGGAGGAAGACCTGTGGGAAGACTCAGCGGGGGAAGGGGTTTTTTTTTAGGGGAAAAGGGGGGGGTTTTAAGGAACTCAGAAAGAGAATTTTTGGGGGGAAAAAAAGGTGGTTTTTCCCTTTAAAGGGCAAAAATGTCCAGGAAGGATGGGGGAAAAAAATTTAAAAAAAAAAGTTTTTTAAAAACCCCCCGTTTTAAAAAATTTCCCAAAAAAAAGGGGAAAAAAGGGGGGAAAAAATTTTTTTGGGAAACCCCCTTGGATGAACATAGAACTTAAACACATGCTAAAAAGGGGAAAAAAAGGGGAAATTTTTTTTCAAATGGGGAAAAAAGGGGGGGATTTCTAAAGAAGAATATAATGCCGTTGCGAACCTGCAGGGACAAATCAGATTATCTAAAGCTGACAATGAAAATTTAAAGGGTTTTCAAATGACGTTTTAAAAAAAAAAAAAAGGTTTTGGGGGGGCGTCAAAAGTAAAAAAAAAAATCAAAAGGGTTTTTTTTAGGATTTTTACAGGATGAAAAAAAATTTTTTAAATGGTAAATTTAGGATGTTGAGAAGG
>JARQOD010000002.1:216146003-216256496 GCA_033576555.1 Oophaga sylvatica
CTATGTAAACCAAGTGTCATTTCATGTCGGGTTCTGCATTTTCACAAAAGCCGGCAATTGAATTAGCGGCTATTATACTATGTAGAAGTGTATGAACTATAAATATATATATATATATATATATATGTGTCACAAATTCAATGACATGTATATATATATATATATATATATATATATATGAGGTGTAAAATTGCTGAAAAAAAATGCGTGGGCTCCCGCCCTATTTTCGCAACCAGACAGACAAAGCCAGTGAGTGGGGGCAGATAATAATAGCCCAGAGAGGGACCATTATTTTTGCCCCCCCCTGGCTACTAACATCTGCCCCCAGACACCCCAGGAAAGACAAATCTATAATTAGATTCGCCCTTTCTGGCACTTTGCCCGTCTATTCCCATTGCCCTGTAGCGGTGGCGAATGGGTTAATATGGGGTTAAAGCCACCTTGCTATTGAAAGGTGACCTTAAGCCAGGTTAATAATTGAGAGCTGTCAATTAGGCAACTATCAATTATTAATCCTATTGCATGAAATAAAAATAAAACACAAACACACTTTAATTAAAAATCATTTTAATGAAATAAAGACACGTTTTTGACCATCTTTTATTTTACTGCAAAAAACATTTCCTGTAATAAAAATAAAATAAAAAAGCAAAATTATTTTTACCTATCCCATGCACAGTCAGGTCCCACGGTGTAATCCTTCAGAAAGGGTTAATGTTTACTGCAGGGACCGCAGCTAATGCTGCAGCCTCACAGTAAACCCCCAAATGAATGAGTTCCTCTCCTGGCTGACAGGAGTGTAAAGGCTGGGTCTCACATAACGATACACCAGCGATCCCGACAACGATATGCACTTGTCAGGATCGCTGGTGTATCGCTACATGATCGCTGCTGAGCAGCCAAACAGGCAGCGATCTGGGACAGCGACACTGCGAGTAACATCGCTTAAGGGCCCGTCTCACATAGCGATGTCGCTACCGAGATCGCTGCTGAGTCACTAGTTTTGTGACGCAGCAGCGAGCTCACCAGCGATATCGCTGTGTGTGACATTCAGCGATGATCAGCCCCCCTGCCGGGTATCGCTGATCGTCGCTGAAATGTCAGGACCTTTTTTTGATTGCTGGTTTCCCGCTGACAGGCACGCATCGCTGCGTGTGACAGGCGGGAGTCCAGTGATCCGCTGGTAACCAAGGTACACAGCGGGTTTCCAGGAGCGGGGATGTGCCTAGAAACCCGCTGTGTACCTTGGATACCAGCGCCCTGATGCAGGGGAGCTGGTATCCAAGGTACACGGCGGGTTTCCAGGCACCGCGCAGCGCTTGGAAACCCGCTGTGTACCTTGTATACCAGCGCCCTGCATCAGGGCGCTGGTATCCAAGGTACACTGCGGGTAACTAAGCGATGTTACCCGCAGTGTCGCTGTCCCAGATCGCTGCCTGAGCTGCCTGTTTGGCAGCTCAGCAGCGATCATGTAGCGATACACCAGCGATCCTGACAAGTGCATATCGTTGTCGGGATCGCTGGTGTATCGTTATGTGAGACCCAGCCTTTAGTTACCCGCAGTGTACATTGGATACCAGCGCCCTGATGCAGGGAGCTGGTAACCAAGGTACACAGCGGGTTTCCAAGCGCTGCGCGGTGCCTAGAAACCCGCTGTGTATCTTGGATACCAGCTCCCTGCATCAGGGCGCTGGTATCCAAGTTACACAGCGGGTTTCTAGGCACAGCCCCGCGCCTGGAAACCCGCTGTGTACCTTGGTTACCAGCGGATCGCTGGTCTCCCGCCTGTCACACGCAGCGATCCGTGCCTGTCAGCGGGAAACCAGCGATCAAAAAAAGGTCCTGACATTTCAGTGACGATCAGCGATACACGGCAGGGGGGCTGATCGTCGCTGAATGTCACACACAGCGATATCGCTGGTGAGCTCGCTGCTGCGTCACAAAACTAGTGACTCAGCAGCGATCTCGGTAGCGATATCGCTATGTGAGACGGGCCCTTAAGTGGAAAGCTTAATTGATTGCTTTCCACTTTCACTTCAGGTCAGCCAGGGACACAATCAGTGACGTCAGAGGGAACTGATTAACAAAAATAGGGGTTCCCTTCGAAAAAAAAATGGCGTGGGGTCCCCCCTATTTTTGTTAACCAGCCAGATGAAGCAGACCACTAAGGCCTGGATTTTCAGGCTGTTAAGGAGCCAAGATCCATGGACCTTGCCAGCCTGATAATACCAGGACACAGCAGTCTGCATATCTTGGCTGATTAACAAAAATAGGGGATCCCCCCGAAAAAAATTGGCGTGTGGTCCCCCCTATTTTTGTTAACCAGCCAGATGAAGCAGACCGCTGATGCCTGGATTTTCAGGCTGTTAAGGAGCCAAGATCCATGGAACTTGCCAGCCTGATAATACCAGGCCACAGCAGTCTGCATATCTTGGCTGATTAACAAAAATAGGGGATCCCCTCGAAAAAAATTGGCGTGGGGTCCCCCCTATTTTTGTTAACCAGCCAGATGAAGCAGACCGCTGAGGCCTGGTTTTTCAGGCTGGTAAGGATCCAATATCCATGGACCTTGCCAGCCTGATAATACCAGGCCACAGCAGTCTGCTTAGCTTGGCTGGTTAACAAAAATAGGGGATCCCCTCGAAAAAAAAAACGGCGTAGGGGTCCCCCTATTTTTGTTAACCAGCCAAGTAAAATGCAGACTGCTGCGGCCTGGTATTAAAAGACTGTCAAGGCCCATGGATTTTGGCCCTCAACAGCCTGATAATACCAGGCTACAGCAGCCCCACATTTGGCGCATCAAAAGATGTGCCAATTGTGGCACTTTACCCGACCCGCCTCTTCCCACTTGCCCTGTAGCGGTGGCAAGCGGGGTAATAAGGGGTTAATGTCACCATTGATTGCACGGTGACAATAAGCCCGGTTAATAATGGAGAGGCGTCAATAAGACACCGATCCATTATTAATCCCAAAGTTTTTAAATGTTTAAAAAAAAGACACAGCAAGAAAAAAGTCTTTTAATGAAATAAAAGAGACAACACAGTTTTCATTTTTTATTACTCTCTCATTCCTGCGACGCCATCGATCTCCTGTAAAAAAATTAAAAAAAAAAACCAACAGTATACCACCTGTCCGACGCAGTCCATAGTAACGACTGTCCCACGACGATCCAGCTCTGCTACATCGGAATGACAGGCAGAGCCTGACATCCCGGCGCAGCACAGCTGCTTACCAGCTGCCCCGGCGGTGACGTCATCGGACTGCTTTACGGCCGCGATTACCCAGCAGTCACTGCAGTTATCGCGAGAAACTGCATGTGACCGCCAGGGAGAAGAGGATGGCAGCCATTAAGCAGTCCGGGATGTGACCGCCGGAGATCTTCTGCCGGGTAAGTGCCGCTGACTCCTGACAGACCCGACCGACGGACACTGACAGTGACAGTGACATTCCGATTCCGGTATCCGATATGACGAAAATATCGGTACTCGGAATTGGAATTCCGATACAGCTAATATCGGCCGATACCCGATATTTGCAGTATTGGAATGCTCAACACTAGTCTCAACCAGATCACGGTGAAAAATAAATACCCTATCCCACTGATCCCTGAGTTGTTTGACCGATTAAGAGGTGCCAGGATCTTCACCAAATTTGATATTTAAGAGGCGCCTACAATCTAATCCACATTCGCTGGGGAGACAAATGGAAGATGGCTTTCAACACCAGGGGAAGACATTATGAATACTGAGTGATGCCCTTCGGTTTCAGTAATGCACCTCCAGTTTTTCAAGAGTTCATCAATGATATCTTCCAGGACCTACATTATTCCTGCATTGTTGTGTATCTGGACGATATTTGATATTTTCCCCGGTTCTGGCCTCCCACAGACGAGCAGTTCACCAAGTTCTTCAGCATCTTAGGGAGAGTCAACTCTACGCCAAGTATGAGAACTGCGTTTTTGAACACTCCGTCCTTCCCTTCTTGGGTTATATTATCTCAGATACCTGACTCAGGATGGATCCTGGGAAAGTCTCTTCCATCCTTAAATGGCCGCTGTTATGATTTGGTAGCTGAGGAGAGCAGGCAAAAACGGCAATACATCAGAGAGGTTGGAATCTACTGGATTGCAGTACCCTGACTAACCACCACAACTAAAGGCAGCCGTGGAGCGTTCCTACGTTGGTCCTAGACGCCTCGTCACAGCCTGAGAGGTTAACTACACCTAAAGATAGAAAGAGGAAAGCTATCTGCCCCGGAGCAGATCCCCAAAGAACATAGGAAGCCCCCAAACATGTAATGGCGGTTAGAGAAGAGGAAATACAGACACAGACAGAAAATAGTATGAGCAAACGTTGGGGCCCAATCTTCCTAGAAAGAAAAGGATAGGAAGGACACTTACTGCAATCCAAAAAACCCTAAAAAAAACACCAACTCTACTAATTGCAAAAACACCTGAGATCACACGACCTCTACCACCTAAATTAGTTCTCTGGTGTAACAAAACTAAGCCGCAGCCACTGAAAAAACTGGAAAAGGCAAATGAACAAATAACAGTGGCTCAGATAAACTGAGAGGAGCACAAGCCCCCGGAGGGGACCTGGCTGACCTCCACAGAAGTGCAGGGAAAAATGCAAAAAGCAAGCACAAAAATAAAAGCAGAAAATATACTATCTGTTAGCAGAAGATGCAGGCAAGACTCAGCAAGCTTCCAAGTGAACCAGGAACCACAGTTGAGACAAGAACAATTGATCACCGGCAACCATGATGGGAGGGAACCTCCCTTATATAAGACCAGTCTGTAACTCCTGATTGCCAATCTTCACAATCTTCATTGAATGGTTCAGTACTGTTTGTAACCACCAGAGGGAGCTTCTGCTCAGAATTCCTTTCTAACACATTCACAACAGGCCGCTCCCGCTGGAGTCAAAGCAATGCTGAGATTCCTTGGCCTTGCTAACTATTATCGACAATTCATTCCTCACTTCCCCACTCTGACTGCTCCTATCTCTGCTATGACACGAAAAGGAGCCGATCCCAAGAACTGCTCCTTCAAGATGAGGAGGCCTACCACTCTCTTAAACGGTCTTTCTCCATTGCTCCCGTTCTGCATCATCTGGTTTTGAACAAACAGTTCTTCCTAGAGGTGAACGCATCCTCATTATCGGCTGGAGCTGTGCTCACTCAGAAATCTTCCTTTGGTTGCCGAGTGTCCTGCAATTTCTTCTCTAATGCCTTCATTGCTCCAGAGCATAACTACTCCATTGGTGACCGGGAATAACTCACCATTAAGATGGCTTTGGAGGAGTGGTGACACCTGCTGGAGGGTGCAGTCTATCCTGTGGTCATCTACAAGGACTGTAAGAACCTGGCATACCTCTAATCCGCCCAGTGACTTAATCCATGCCAAGCAGGTGGTCTATGTTTTTTGCCAGCTTTAACTTTATACAGTATTGCATTTCAGGTCCGGTGACAAGAATGTCAGAGCTGATGCCCACCTCTTGCTCATTTCTGTCTAAGAGGAGGATTCTCAATTTATCATCGAACCATCCAAGATGGTTACGGTCACTCCAGACAGCCTGTCATGAGTTCCCCCAGGAAAAACCCTTGTGGCTGAATTAGAGTAGGAGCGAGTTTTGTTATGGGGCCACTAGTCCAAGGTGATGGGTCATGCGGGACAAAGGAAGACACTACAATTGATCTCTCGCCACTAGAGATGAGCGACTTTGCCTCTGGGAGGGTCGAGTCGGGTTTCGGACCACCCGACTTTCGCAAAAGTTGAGTCAAACTAAGTCGGCCGACTAATGGAAAAAGTCGAAGGTCTGACTGAAACTCGAACCGACACCAATGCAAGTCAATGGGGAAGAAAAGTCAGCAGGGAGTGGAGGACAGTAAACACACCTACAGTGCCCATTTCAATGCCAACGACATCAATTCTTATTACTTAAGCTTGTCAGCCTTCATGTACTTTATAATAATAGTAACGCATTGAAAACGGGGGTTATTTGGCTAATGTTGTGGGGGGGCAGGGTTGGCTCCAGGTTTTTGTGGGCCCCGGGCGAAAGAGTCTCAGTGGGCCCCTTTGACACATACCACAATTCATGATGCTCTGATATGGTAGAGAAATATAGGTATAGTACAATGCCAAATACTTCACTTCTTACATTACATGAGTGATATCTATTGTAAATTATACAATTGCTCAAAAATTGGATAGTATAGTCCTCCATAAAGTATTATGGGCACCACATAGTGCGCCATACAGAATGGGCTCCATATGATGCTACATACAGAATAGGCCCCATATGTGCTCCATATGATGCTCCATATATAATGGGCTCCATGTGATGCACCATAAATAATGAACCCCATATGATGCTCTAGTATATGATGGGCCCCATATATGATGCTCCAGTGTATGATGAGACCCATAAAATGCTCCAAATATAATGGTCACCATATATAATGCTCCATATATAATGGGCTCCATGTGATGCCACATAAATAATGAACCCCATATGATGCTCTAGTATATGATGGGCCCCATATGATGCTCCAGTATATGATGGGCCCCATGGATGATGCTCCAGTGTATGATGGGCCTATATAAAGCTCCATATATGAAGGGCCCCATATGATGCTCCAGTATATGATGGGTCCCATGTATGATGCTCCAGTGTATAATGCTCCCCATATATTGCTCCAAACATTAAAAAAATGAAATACTTCTCCTCGCTGGGCACTGCTCTACTCTGGACTTCTCAGCGTCGCCATCTTCCATCTCTGCACTGTGACTGTTCAGGCAGAGGGCGCACAGACAAGACGTTAACGCGCTCTCTGACCTGGGTGTCACTGTCAGGAAACGCAGAAGACGTCACAGCGGTGGAGCAGGAAGAGGTAAGTATTGCAAGTGCTGGGGCCCTGAGCAAGCGAGGGGGACTCACTCATGGGCACCGGCACTGGCACAGGGCCCCTCATAGCACGCCTGTGTCTCTGATGGCAATTGTGCCTCTCCACGTTTTCAGTGCCCCGACACTTGCCCGGGTGCACTAGATGCTGATGCTGACCCTGGGGGGACAGCCCAGTTAGGGAGGTTTGAAAAACTGGCATATGTTGAGGTGTAGGTTGGGCATTCAGCAGCTGCAAATGGAGGAACTGGAGAAGTCGGAGGAAGAGGAGGACAAAGCGAGCCATTTTGCTGGCAACCTATGTGTCATCAGGAGAAGGTGGTACAAAATCCTTTGAAAACCAGGCATGGTTCATTTTAATGAAGGTGAGATCACAAACATTTTGGGTCGACAGCCGGGTCCTTCTTTCTGTCAGGATTGATCCAGCAGCATTGAAGACTCTTTCTGATAGCACACTACCAGCAGGGCAAGCGAGCTCCTGTAAGGCATATTGTGCCAATTCATGCCAGGTGTCCAGTTTACAGGCCCAGTAGTCAAAGGGGAATGAATGTGAGCAGTACTTGAGAAATCAGTCCACAACATGGTCATGAAACCCCTGTCTCCAACTCCACTTCTGCTGTGTGCACCACGAACACCTCTTCCATGTTGCCCAGTATGGCTCGTGGTAGAACCTGCACCGCTGCTGTGTGCTGGGCATGCCTCTAACAAACGGTTTACCGGAGTGGCTTGTTTGTTCGCCACTATTAGCTCTAGGTTCTCCTGTGGCATGATGTTCTGTAATTTGCCTTTATAGCATGGATCGAGGATGCTGGCCAACCAGTAGTCGTCATCCTTCATAATTTTGGCAATGTGGGGGTCCCTTTTTAGGATCCGCAAGACATAATTCAGGTACCCCTGAATGTGGTGTCTGACAGAGGTGTGCAGTTTGTGGCCAAGTTTTGGAGGGCATTAAGTAAGAAACTAGGCATTTCATTATCTTTATCTTCTGCATATCACCCGGAAAGTAATGGCCAGACTGAATGCACTAATCAATCCCTGGAAAAAATTCTTAGGTGTTTGACCTCCGTCAGACAGGATGACTGGTGTGATGATTTGCTTTTAATCCCATTTGCCTTTAATAATCAGATGAATCAATCCACCAGTATGTCCCCATTTCTGGTCAACTATAGGTTTAGTCCATATTTCGGGGAATTTTTGCTATTGTATTCCGGGTGTCCGGGGGTGGAGGAATCCGTTCAATGGTTAAAAAATCTGGGAGCTGAAGTCCGGCGTAATATCTCCTGGGCTCAGGGGAGGTATAAAAATTTTGCAGACAAAAAGAGAGCCCCGGGGCATATGTTTCAGGTGGGAGAGAAGGTTTGGCTTTCCACAAGGACCATCAACCTATCGGCCAAATTGGGACCAAAGTTCATTATTCCGTACGAGATTGTGGAAATAATCAATCCAGTGGAATATAGGTTGCATTTTCCTGCCTCTTTTAAAATATCCAATGTATTCCATAAATCTCTGTTGAAGCCATTGGGGTCTGTCAAGGAAGATTCCAGGTCCACGGCTCCTCCAGTGTTGGTGGAGGGGCACATTGAGTATGAGGTGGGACATGTTGTGGACTCTCGGCTTGTGCGTCACTCCTTGCAGTATCTGGTCTACTGGAAGGGATATGGGTTGGAGGATCGCTCGTGGTTCCCTGTTCACTTGGACCATGCGGATCGTCTGGTTCGGGCATTTCATGCCAAGTACCCGGGGTAACCTGGGGGTCCAGAGGCCCCCTGTTGAAAAGGGGATACTGTCATGATCCTATGGTAGGATTTGGATCTGAACATCATGGGTTAATGTTTCTGGCTGATTTCTGGATTGGGGAGGGCTTTTTATAGTCCTGGGAAGCTCTAATCCCTGTCAGTTATACTTGTGTCCTCGGCTGAGTAGTTTGACCGTTGTGTACTTGTGCCTCGTCTGCTTCCCTGGTTCTGATCCAGTCTGTCATCCCATCTTGGTTTGTGCCTCGAGATTCTGTACTTACTACTGTCTGCCTGGTTACTGATTCCTGCTCTGTCCTGACTGCCCGCTTTTCCTGTCCCTCTTTTACCTTGTCAGCGCTCCACGGTTCCGACCCTTGGTCTGTATCTGTCTCCTCTGCTGTAATTCCCTTCAGTACCATTACTGCCTTCTTGGTTACCACCTCGGCTTGTCTGACCTTCATTTATCCTACCGGCACCCCTGCTGTCTCCCCTGTGAATGTCGCATCAGACTCCGCCCCAGTCCCCTCCTGCAGGTCCTTTTACCCAGTGCATGCACCCTGTCCCAGGTACCCTGCCAGTCTCCAGACCTTAATCCCATAGAAAACTTATGGAGGGAGTTGAAGCTCCGAGATGCCAATCGACAGCCTCTGTCACGCTGTTACTGCATACAGGAGGTCCGGGGTCTATGCTGACCCTAAGCTGGGGCCCTGACTAATCCCTCTACCTGGAGGTGCTGTTGATGGTACAGAGGTCCAGGTCGCCAGCGTAACCCTATCTCCTGCAAATCCCTGGCCTTCAGTAATCTAGTCCTGAAAAGGACCCCGATCACAACACAGGGGACTGGAAGGTATATGCCTAAACACAGTAATAGATGAACGAGACAGTACAAGGGGTAAACTAAAATCCACCTTGCATACAAAACTCACACCACAAAAACAGAGGGAACACCAACGGGTACGGAGATAAATGATGAAGCGAGGAGGGGAAAAAACCACACCAGGTACTCTTCACTTCAGACTTAACAATACCACGATCCGCTCTGCTGGTCTGCATGAATGCTTTCACCGACACATTCCTAGCAGACTGGCAGGTATTTGAAGGAATCTCATTACTGCAGCATTAACTACAGCTTGGCGAGGCCGGGCCTCGTCTAGCACAGAGAGAGAAAGAATTAACTCCCTCACTGCCGAAAAACACCAAGCACCAAAAACTCAGCTGCGCGAAGTCAGGTTGTGTAATCGCGATGATCTTCGTGGCGACACACCCGTGACAGCCTCAAAATCTTAATGATATAGAGATGATCTGCAAAGACGAGTGGACCAAAATTCCTCCTGACATGTGCACAAACCTCATCATCAACTACAAAAAAGTCTGACTGCTATGCTTTTCAACAAGGGTTTTGCCACCAAGCATTAAGTCTTGTTTGCCAGAGGGATCAAATACTTATTTCCCACTGCAAAATGCAAATAAATTATATAATTTATACAATGTGATTTTCTGGATTTTATTTTTGATATTCTATCACTCAATGTTAAATTAACTTACCCTTAAAATTATAGACTGGTCATGTCTTTGTCAGTGGGCAAACGTACAAAATCAACAAGGGATCAAATACTTATTTCCCCCACTGTATAAGCTGGCACTGAGGAATGTTTTTTAGCTGTTAAATAAATAGTTTTTTTTTATATGCTGGTGTGCAGGAATATTATGTAGCGCCAAAAAAAATTGGTTTACTATATGCTGGTACTAATATCATTTGGCTCGAAAAAGAGCTGTGTATATTGGTGATGGATTAAGCCCGGCCTTTCTCTCCCTAATACCACAGTATGTTCCTAAACTATACAACCCAATGCAAACTAGGAGAGATCTGCAGCATGTACTTGCAATGGTAACACCTAGGTGCCTGGATTTTCCTTTCCCTTTTATTAAATCTCTCCTTACACTATCTCCATCTAACAAATCACAAACTCTCCCTATATGCTGATTTCACTCTTCCTATGCTCACACTACGCTCGCACTAAGCTGTTTCCTGCTGTAATGTGCGCAAAATGGTGCCAGCAGGGATTAAATATTCCTTATGATGCTGTAGGGCCAGCCAATCACAGTAATGCCGCACCAAAGATGGCACCGACGTTACTGTGATTGGCAAGCACACCCAGCATGTCCATTGGCTGCAAATAAAGCACCAAACATGCTGGGCGGGTCACTCGAATATACCGAGGCAAATAGCAAATTACTCGCCGAGTAGCGAATAGCCTAAATAGAGTACTATTCGTTAGAGTAACTATTAGTGCCAAATGTATTCTCTCATCACTAGTCATCATTTATAAGCTCCAGCATTAGGCTAGTTGGAAATATGATTCTTCTATTTCCTAGATCTGTCATTGAGGAAAATACCTCATTGTTTCAGCACAATGTCAGATGCCCCTTCAAACTGTAATTGTAAAATATTATGAACTATAACTCCAGCCCATCTGTAGAGTATGTTACACTGAGAAGCTTCCATTTTTTCATTTAAATTACATGAGTATTTTAAACATCTCCTTAGGAATTATCACAGAGACACAGAGGGGGTTTCCAAGGTGTTTGTGCTTAAAATTTAAAAAGACAAAACACCAAGATTCAAGTAATTACTTAGCAATATCATCATCTAAAAGAAATCCTTAAAACATATTTTATAATAATATGTATTCCTCCACCAGACTCTGAGAAAAAGTATGTCAAACATTTTGGTGTTGACTAGGTTTGAAAGCATGATATGAATTTTACATCAAAATTTAGCCTTAAGGTGCTGGAGACATTGCAGTGCACACATTCAAAAAACATCTGGGAAAATGTTTACATAAAAAAGAATTTGGAGTTGAGAGACGATGAAAGATATGGTTTTGTGAATATCGTATTGTCTTCACTAATAATATTATTATATAAATACACTGTATATGCAAGCTGATGAACTTTAGGAACATACTGATTTACAAGAAAATACAAAATATATTGTCTATGACAATCTATTTATGTACAATTCTTGATCCAGACAGATTTGTACATACTATTTATTAATGATGACCTATAATGTATTTCTAAGATTTAAAGCCAATCCTGACTTAGTTAAAGTTCCGTTATATATTCTTGTGAAATTGCGCAAAAGTATGGTGCTATTTAATGCTGATAAATAAAGAGGACTTATATCTGCTGCATTTCTAAAAAAATCTTTGTGTCTTTGAGTTACATATGACAAACTGCAACATTTTACAGTATTCAACATAATAATTAGAAATTACATTGATTTATATTGTTTTCCTCCTACAATGAAAACCTCTTACAGCTTTTTTCAGTCCAAAAACATATCAAAATTAAAGTGATTTCTGCATGTTTCCCAATAAAAAGTGCTTAAATGTTACCCTTACTATATATCATTACAAAACAGTCATTACTATATAAAGTGCAATAAAGTGTATTCATTGAAAAAAAGGACATTTCTGCATATTTTTGTAAATGTTTGACATTTGTAATTGTATTTCAATTTTATTAATATGCTTGAAATTCTTAATGTACATTTTATTGAAATAAAAATCCAGGTATTTGTTTTTCACGTTGTCTGGGTGCTTTTTCACATTTATACTTCAGATAAGCTAAACTTGAAATTTAATTCTTATTTTAGTCTGTGATGTGAATGTGTGTATTATTAATATTTCACTTTTTATTACTGTGCTCTAAAAAGACTTTCAATGAAAAAATATTGTTCACTTTGTTAAAAAAAGAAAAACTTTTTTACTTTTGTTCATGTTTCACTTTGATGACATTCACTCCTGGATGCAAGTGGGTTATACAAAACTCTTTTTGAAGGTCAATTATACAAAATACATTAACGTTTTTCTGTGTGTAGATATCAGTATATGAACAGAGGCACAAAGACGATTCGTACTCCACTTTGTGATTATTATTTTTACAGAAAAAGTAACTGAATCCTCTGACAAGAAAGATTAAAAAGAAAGTTCTTGAAAATGTTTCCTATATCTTGTTTTCAAGGTCCAACTTTTGTTTTCACTAGATATGTTAAGTAACAAATATGATACAATGAATACTGTAGACATAAAATTAAAGTGATGATTTCGAGTGGCTGAGTTTTAACATTTGCTACAAGCTTTCATGATATAGTATTACTTTGTTTTAATAGAACGTTCAGTAAAAACCAGTAAAGAAATAAAATCTGTTGAGCTACATTTATTTGCCTGATCACGATTACACCTTATTCATTGCTCTAATACATCTAACATTAATTGCAGAGTGCAAAGAACCAAAGCGGGAATTAGACTCTCAGATTTTTAGTGAAGCTAAAAGGTACTATACGAGCAGAAGAGGTGCAGAAATAGTTGATGTTACATATTAGAAAGTTTAGTGATACGTATATACAGTGTGACAGTGATAAGAAGTACATAAAGCTATGGTCCTTCATCATAGTTGCACAAATGAAATTTGTTAGTAGTATGCACTTTTATGCATGCATGCTAAAGAATAGTGATGAACAAGTATGCTCGTTGCTCGGGTGATCTCCCAGTATTTTGGAGTGCTCGGAGATTAGTTTCTGTTGACACAGCTGCATGATTTGTGGCTGCTGGACAGCCTGCATAAATGTGAGGAATGGCTGCTTGTTAGGGAAGTCACACATATATTCAGGCTGTCAAGTTGTCGCAAATCATGCAGCTGCGTCGACAGAAACTAAATCTTCGAGCACGCCAAAATACTTGGAGGACACCCGAGCATGCTCTGGAAAACCCAAGCAATGAGTATACTCATCACTACTAAAAAACATGTTCATAAATCATCACATGGTGCTAAGCTGGCCTTATAATTAAAGAAGTTGTCCAGGCTGAAATAAAAAGTCTGCAGAATTATGACATTGTACACATTGTCACAATTTCCCTGTATTACTGTTGTGGATGGGCAGTCTTGTGATTGTATGTACTTAATTTGAGTACTTGACAGCTAAATCTCCCAAATTAAGGAAAACCAGTTGTACATTCAATGTGTATCGTGGTGTCTGAAAGCATTGTGCATGTCTAATTTGAATTCTCAATTCTTTTGTTTTCTTGAGAGATAATTTGCAATAGAAGAACTACAGTAACACTGTAACACAAATTACTGTTAAAAATTGATAGGGTTGTCTAATCTTAGTAAATTTGGTATGTAAAATTGCAAATTGTTTGTAAAAATAAGCCATTTTTCAATTAACTTATACTAAAAATCAAAAAAAGACACATTTTTAGCAGCTCCAAAATGGTTACCAAGAAGAGGCTTGGCACAAGCAACGCTGTTTACTAAAACTCCGATGTTGCCCTGACTTTCACCCTTTAAGTCTTGTACAGGGATATGAAATTACACAAGGTCTTTGGTCTTGGGTTACAGAGTCAGCTACTGTTCGGTAATGCAAAGTGGCAAGGATAGTCAGGTAGCTGGGTTAGATCAAGCAGGTCGCATCACGAACAGAATCATAAAACAAGCGGGTAGTCAAATTTCAAGCCAAGGTAAAAGAATGGGAACAATTGGGACAAAACACAGGAGCAAAGCACAGAAGCTGACTGTCCCATCCAGGGTGTTTAGTGGGAAGGAATGATCAAAACCTAAACCAAAATGAATTCCATAGCTCACTATTAAGCAGCAATGAAAATTCCAGGGAAAAACAGAACCGGCATCTCACGACTCATGAGCAACAAAGGTGTGTTCGCCAATCTCAAATTCAGCATGAATGTTGCACATTTGGATTCGTGTTCGCTTTCAAAGTCGGTAAAAGCCAGTCACAGTTTGGAAAATCCTTGCGTTTCCACTAATGCTTTTGTTATTACTTTGGCTAGGATAGTGCTGCTGTATGACTAGTAGGCGTGATGAGTTTGATGAGGAAAGAGGGTGTGTCTAGGTCAGAGGAGCATGTGGAGAGGTTACAGCAGCTGCGGACGCTTTTTTTTCATGCCTTAACTTTATGTGTGTTGATTCCGGCAACCAATCACGGCAAAGAAATCATCCATAATGTCATGACACAAGGTCTTCTGTGATTGATTGCTGAAGTCACATGTCCCTGGACATATGAAAAGCGGACATCTTTCTTTAATGGCGCCATTTGCTCGGTGTCACAGTGTGGACAGGTCGCTTTTGCGCTAGTGCTGGTGCTGAACGTGAACTTATCCTGTAATCGATCTTCCAGCATCAAAGTAGATTGCGCAAAAGTTTTTGGGTAGGCTTCAGAAGCCCATTTAGCTATGCAAAATCGTTTGTGATAAAACTTTGTTTTAGTGGCAAATCAGGAGGTCAGCTTTCCACTTAAAAAGTGTAAGGCCGAATATAGTGTTGCAGCCACTAGGCACAATTAGACAATACAAATCGTTTGTGCTAAAACTGTTTCTCAGTGGCAAAAGGCCAAGTTTCCATTTAAAAATTGTTAGGCCTAATATAGTGGTGCAGACACAAGGCCCAATTAACTATTTCCAAATTGTTTGGCAAATCAGGAGGCCAGTGTTGCAGCCACTAGGCAAAATTAGATACTACAAACAGTGCTAAAACTGTATTCCAGTGGCAAATTAGAAGGTTACGTTTCCACATAAAATCATTACGCATAACAGTGTTGCATAGGCACACCATCTAAGAAGCTAAATAGTAATTGTTCATTTAATGACCGGTGACTGACAGCTGTGGGCCTAAGGGTGTGAAACATCAGAGTACAAGAGGGAAACCTACTTACAATAGGAGTGGGAAAAAGCATGTTCATGGTGGAAGAGGGAATAGGCAACATGTATTTGGGTTATTTGTCAATGTGAATGAAAGCTCAATTGAACAAACACAGCCTCGTCCTATCCAAAGACCACTGACAACATCTGTTACTGACCGGCCTACTTGACTCCCTTTCTTTTCCATCAGTATGCCATGTAGATGAGGCTCAGAAAGATCATGTGCTCCAATGGATGGCAAGCGCTGCATCAAGTGGCCTCTCCTCTTATTCCTCCACCTTAACATCACACACAGTACAATCCTCATAGGTGGCACTCCAATCACCCTTTGTTCCCCCGTGTCAAATATTTCCAAATACCCAACTGACTGTTTGGAACCTCAGATGAGCCATTCTGAAGATCTGTTCACACTCTGTATTGCATAGGCATCAGAGATCTGCTGCAAAGGATCACAGAATCCAGAGGAGGAAAGCATCTGCACCAATGCACAAAATTATTTTATGTTAGATCCGTGGCCAGGGTGGATGTAATCCTGATGAGACTCAAATACTAGAGGCACATATGGACTGTACGGCGGCATCAGGAAAGGAAGAGGAGGAGAATGACTCTCATGGTGAGAAGTGTGAGAACAGAGAGGATGACGTTGAGGTTGTAGATCCCACTTGGTGTGAACTCAGAAGTGTGCATCTGAGTAGCTCAGCAGAGGAGGTGGAGAAGGAGTAAGATGAGGAGGTTACATTGTGGCTTCCTATACAGACATGAGGTGACAAAACCATGACAAGCACTGCATCCTGTGGCCAGCATTGGTTGCGAGTGTGCAGATCGCAGGGGCGGCAAAGGCATTTTTTGAGACTCCAAAATATAACCCAACACACATTATTTGTAAAAATTGGCAAAAAAATCTCAGTAGAGTAAAAAATTGCAATCATTTGATGAGTATATGCATCAACCGACACATGTGCGATAAACATACCTCAGTGTGGAAATGTAGCATACTATCAGGCCTCGCTAAAACCTCTGTATCTAACAATTCCTCCACTTCTTCTGCCTCCTCCACCTGCTCTTGGTCCTCCACCTGTGTTGTCAACCTCTCCCTTAATCAGACACACATTCCAAAAGTACAGATAGAATCTCCTCCACCTCTGGGCTACGCAGCTATGGCTACCTGCAATCAAGCAATGCTTAAATTAATATGCCTTGGAGATCGCAGTCACATAACTCAAGAGTTGTGGTTAGGTATCCGAGCCAAGTTAGAACAATAGCTGTCTCCACTTAACCTGGAGGTAGGGAAGGCCGTGTGCGACAACGGTGCAAACCTGGTGTCGGCCCTTTGCCGTGGCAACTTCACACACATGCCTTGCTTGGCTCAAGTCGTCAACCTGGTGGTACAGCAATTTCTATGCCACTATCCTGGCTTGGAGGCTATACAGCAGAAAGCAGGGTCACTGTGTGTTTGTATACGCCTATCGCAATCTGTAGGTCATCGACTTGCATTGCTACAGACGTCTTTCTGACTACCGCTTAAACATTTTTTCTGAACAATTTTGAAATCACTACTAAGATGGTTAGCGCTGACGATGCCATAATTAGCATCACTATTCTGGTCATCAACATGCTGTAGCACACTTTGAATAGTTTGCTTGAGAAGGTGATGTTCCCAAAGGAAGAGTTGGAAGCAGAGGAGGATGCGCAAGGGATGACAATATCTCAAATTTTCCAACTGTCGTCGCACAGGTGAGTGCCAATGTAGGGTGGATTATAGAGATCAAGGAGGGCTCATGGTACCAGACAAATTGAGGATGAGTGTCATGTATAGTGTACAGTTCCTATAGCATCTTGTGCTTGGGTGCGAGGAAAACACAGGAGACATAGGTTGAAATGAAATGACTTGTATTACTTCATACAAGCATGCTGAAAAGTTCACACAGTTTACAGGAACAGCGACAGGAGACACAGCAGGTCAGAGTAACTTCAAGCACTACAATAAATCTCCAAAGCAGGTTCAGGATCTCTTCTCTGTACCGTAATTCCTCTGCAAACATGGATTCACCAAACAGCAGGTTTCCAGAGTCCAAAAGTGTTCCAAGGTTCCTCAGTAGGGAATAGCTGGAGTACAAGTCCAAGGCTTCCAGGAGTCAGGTCACAGACTGACTGAGGCTTGATTCAGGAGCACTGATTGTTCAGCTGAGGCTGTTTAAGAAGCAAGAGGGAAGAATCAGGGCGGGAACATGAAAACTGGAAACTCCATATTAACTGAGGGCAAGAGCTGCAGAAAGACAGAAAGCAAAATGGCCGACGGAAAACTGAGTTTCAAGGAACATGTCAACAGAGACAAAGAACCTTACAATGAGGTGATGCACGTGCAACAGTCAGGAGATGAAGAGGATAATGATACACTCTCTGTTGTCCATGGTGGGTGGGAGGGGACGGAGGAAGCAACCTTGAGTGTTACCTCGCCATCAACAGAGCATGGACTTGGACTTCATGGAAGCACTCGACACTAGTGTTGAGCATTCCGATACTGCAAATATCGGGTATCGGCCGATATTAGCTGTATCGGAATTCCGATTCCGAGTTCCGATATTTTCGTCTTATCGGATACCGGAATCGGGATGTCACTGTCACTGTCAGTGTCCGTCGGTCGGGTCTGTCAGGAGTCAGCGGCACTTACCCGGCAGAAGATCTCCGGCGGTCACGTCCTGCACTGCTTCATGGCCGCAATCTTCTTTCCCCGGCGGTCACATGCAGTTTCTCGCGATAACTGCAGTGACTGCTGGGTAATCCCGGCCGTAAAGCAGTCAGTCCGATGACGTCACCGCCGGGAAGCAGTAACAGCTGTGTGCGTCGCGATGACAGCTGCTGTCTTGGATGTAGCAGAGTTGGATCGTCGTGGGACTGTCGTTACTATGGACTGCGTCGGACAGGTGGTATACTGTTGGTTTTTTTTTTTTCTTTTTTTACAGGAGATCGATGGCGTCGCAGGAATGAGAGTACAATAAAAGAAATGAAAACTGTGTTGTCTCTTTTATTTCATTAAAAGACTTTTTTCTTGCTGTGTCTTTTTTTTAAACATTTAATAACTTTGGGATTAATAATGGATCGGTGTCTTATTGACACCTCTCCATTATTAACCGGGCTTATTGTCACTGTGCAATCAACGGTGACAATAACCCCTTATTACCCCGCTTGCCACCGCTACAGGGCAAGTGGGAAGAGCCGGGTAAAGTGCCACACTTGGCACATCTTTTGATGCGCCAAATGTGGGGCTGCTGTAGCCTGGTATTATCAGGCTGTTGAGGGCCAAAATCCATGGGCCTTGACAGTCTTTTAATACCAGGCCGCAGCAGTCTGCATTTTACTTGGCTGGTTAACAAAAATAGGGGGGATCCCCACGCCGTTTTTTTTTTCGAGGGGATCCCCTATTTTTGTTAACCAGCCAAGCTAAGCAGACTGCTGTGGCCTGGTATTATCAGGCTTGCAAGGTCCATGGATATTGGATCCTTACCAGCCTGAAAAACCAGGCCTCAGCGGTCTGCTTCATCTGGCTGGTTAACAAAAATAGGGGGGACCCCACGCCAATTTTTTTCGAGGGGATCCCCTATTTTTGTTAATCAGCCAAGATATGCAGACTGCTGTGGCCTGGTATTATCAGGCTGGCAAGGTCCATGGATCTTGGCTCCTTAACAGCCTGAAAATCCAGGCCTCAGCGGTCTGCTTCATCTGGCTGGTTAACAAAAATAGGGGGGACCCCACGCCAATTTTTTTCGAGGGGATCCCCTATTTTTGTTAATCAGCCAAGATATGCAGACTGCTGTGGCCTGGTATTATCAGGCTGGCAAGGTCCATGGATCTTGGCTCCTTAACAGCCTGAAAATCCAGGCCTCAGCGGTCTGCTTCATCTGGCTGGTTAACAAAAATAGGGGGGACCCCACGCCAATTTTTTTTCGAGGGGATCCCCTATTTTTGTTAATCAGCCAAGATATGCAGACTGCTGTGGCCTAGTATTATCAGGCTGGCAAGGTCCATGGATCTTGGCTCCTTATACAGCCTGAAAATCCAGGCCTCAGCGGTCTGCTTCATCTGGCTGGTTAACAAAAATAGGGGGACCCCACGCCATTTTTTTTTTCGAAGGGAACCCCTATTTTTGTTAATCAGTTCCCTCTGACGTCACTGATTGTGTCCCTGGCTGACCTGAAGTGAAAGTGGAAAGCAATCAATTAAGCTTTCCACTTAAGGGCCCGTCTCACATAGCGATATCGCTACCGAGATCGCTGCTGAGTCACTAGTTTTGTGACGCAGCAGCGAGCTCACCAGCGATATCGCTGTGTGTGACATTCAGCGACGATCAGCCCCCCTGCCGGGTATCGCTGATCGTCGCTGAAATGTCAGGACCTTTTTTTGATCGCTGGTTTCCCGCTGACAGGCACACATCGCTGCGTGTGACAGGCGGGAGACCAGCGATCCGCTGGTAACCAAGGTACACAGCGGGTTTCCAGGCGCGGGGCTGTGCCTAGAAACCCGCTGTGTACCTTGGATACCAGCGCCCTGATGCAGGGAGCTGGTATCCAAGGTACACAGCGGGTTTCCAAGCGCTGCGCGGTGCCTGGAAACCCGCTGTGTACCTTGGTTACCAGCGGATCGCTGGTCTCCGCCTGTCACACGCAGCGATGCGTGCCTGTCAGAGGGAAACCAGCGATCAAAAAAAGGTCCTGACATTTCTGCGACGATCAGCGATACCCGGCAGGGGGGCTGATCGTCGCTGAATGTCACACACAGCGATATCGCTGGTGAGCTCGCTGCTGCGTTACAAAACTAGTGACTCAGCAGCGATCTCGGTAGCGATATCGCTATGTGAGACGGGCCCTTAAGCGATGTTACCCGCAGTGTCGCTGTCCCAGATCGCTGCCTGAGCTGCCTGCTTGGCAGCTCAGCAGCGATCATGTAGCGATACACCAGCGATCCTGACAAGTGCATATCGTTGTCGGATCGCTGGTGTATCGTTATGTGACACCCAGCCTTTACTCTCCTGTCAGGCAGGAGAGGAACTCATTCATTTGGGGTTTACTGTGAGGCTGCAGCATTAGCTGCGGTCCCTGCAGTAAACATTAACCCTTTCTGAAGGATTACACCGTGGGACCTGACTGTGCATGGGATAGGTAAGAATAATTTTGCTTTTTTATTTTATTTTTATTACAGGAAATGGTTTTTGCAGTAAAATAAAAGATGGTCAAAAACATGTGTCTTTATTTCATTAAAATGATTTTTAATTAAAGTGTGTGTTTTATTTTTATTTCATGCAATAGGATTAATAATTGATAGTTGTCTAATTGACAGCTCTCAATTATTAACCTGGCTTAAGGTCACCTTTCAATAGCAAGGTGGCTTTAACCCCATATTAACCCATTCGCCACCGCTACAGGGCAATGGGAATAGAAGGGCAAAGTGCCAGAAAGGGGCGAATCTTAATTATTATGATTTGTCTTTCCTGGGGTTGTTTCTAGTGGGGCAAGATAGTTTAGTAGCCGGGGGGTGGGTAAAATTTAATGTCCCTCTCTGGCCAATTAAATCTGCCACTCATGGAAATTTCTGTTGGTGCGAAAATAGGCGGGAGCCCAGCATTTTTTTTTCACAATTTTACACCTCATATATATATATACATGTCATTGAATTTGTGACACATATATATTATAATTTATTATGTATCAACACTTCATACATAGATAAAGCCGCTAATTCAATTGCCGGCTTTTGTGAAAATGCAGAACCCGACATGAAATGACACTTGGTGTACATAGGGTTAACCATGTCTTTTCATGTCCTTTGCTATCTAATTTGCACAAACAATTAAATCAGACTATGTGTGCAAAATTTCACACCTGTAGGGGTTAATTAAAGGTGTAAATTCGTAGCAAAAAAGTCCGTTTTTTTTACAACGAATTTACACCTTTAATTAACCCCTACAGGTGTGAAATTTTGCACACATAGTCTGATTTAATTGTTTGTGCAAATCAGAAGCAAACGACATGAAAAGACATGGTTAACCCTATGTACACCAAGTGTCATTTCATGTCGGGTGCTTCTGTCTTTTCACTGAAGCCGGCTTTACCCGGCAATTAATCAAAGGATATTTTACTATGTAGAAGTGTATAAACTATACATATATGTATATATATATGTCACAATGACATGTAATATATATATGTATTCTATGTGTGTATATTTAGTGTTTACAAGGAAAGAATGGGTTTTTTTTAGTTGCGATATTTTGTTCCCATAGACTTACATGGGACTTCCGGTATCGGTATCGGGTATCGCCGATATTTTAGTGATATCGGCGATACCATTCCGATTCCGATACTTTAGGATATCGGAAAGTATCGCTCAACTCTACTCGACACATGAGCGTTTTCTTGCTGCATTATCTTCAACATGATGCCCGTATTCTAAGGTTAGAATGGGATGCACCCATGCTGGAGTAACGAACTACGCTTGTAGACAATCTAAAGAGTATTTTTCCCCAAGACAGCAGTGAGGCACACAGGGTGCATCCGAGTTGTAGATGCCCAACTCCTGGAATGTAAAGGCATCATCGCCAAAACATTAGCAGCAGCAGCAGTGTAAGTGACATAAGCAATTTCTTTGAGTTAACACATTTTTTAGACCAGCCCATGCACCACCAGAGCAGAGTACAAGTCTGATACTTTGTGAATGCCTGGAGAGGATGGTCAGGAGAGTCTTGAGCTCAATATCAATGCCGTCAGGGGGATTTTTGGACCCTTTTACATCTTTGTCTTAAAAAATAGAAGAGTGGCTTTAAGCTCGCCTGTCACACCATGGAGGTTTTGTCCTTCCCGGCAGATGGCGCTCTCTCAGAACGTGTCTTCAGCACTGCTGGTGGTGTCCTGATGGATAATCACATCCAGCTGTCCCCTCAAAGTGCAGACAGCCTAACTTTCATGGTGTCAGTTTTAATGTCATGATCTGGCTTTATTGCAGTCTGTGTCATCTTTGTGGTGTCTTCTGTGCATGCTGTTGCTACCACTGCTGATGTTACAAACAATTTTTTGAAATGTGAAGACTTCAAGTTGGGTCTCCATCTGCTAGGTTGCCTGTAGTAGAAATTGTGTTATAGGACTGTTAAACTGTTTATACTCTGTGGAAATTGATGCCACTTTTGTGCTGTGTGACAATTATTTTTTGAAATGTGGAGACTCCAAGTTGGTGCTCCATCAGGAGGGTTTGCCCATGGTGCAAGGTGTGTCAGTGGCCTATTATACTGTTTCGACTCTGTGGAAATTGATACCACTTTAGTGGTGTTTGACAATTATTTTTTGAAATATGGAGTATTGAAGTTGGGCCTCCATCAGGTGGGTTGTCTGTGGTGGAAGGTTTGTCAGAGGCCTGTGTGAAAAAGTTACTGGTAAACTACTGGAGGGGAGATATTTGTCAGTATGCTTAATGGAGTTAGTGATATTAAGCCAGAGTATTTTCCTCCAGCACACTAAAGTGTTGTGAGGCTTAAGCTAAAGTTGCATAAATGGGCTGGTTTTATGTGAACATCCATAAAGTGGTTGGGAGTTTGTGCACCTTATCTCCACCTGCAAAGCCGGCACCACCATGTGCTGACAGGACCTGTGTGAAGTCACAGTCATGTGATCAGTCACATGGGTGAGGACGAGGAGTCATATGGTCTGGGTTTAAATAGCTGGACTCCAGAGGCAGTCTGGGTGTTGAGTGTCTGGAGAGTAACGCTCCAGAGAAGAGGTTTTATGCTGTGGTTTATGCCTGAACTGTTGGTTGTGATAACCCTGAGCGGACTGACCCTGCTACTACAAGGGCTATACCTAGAGCTACCATTTTGTTTTACTGTTTTTTCAAAGAGGGTTATGCTTATTTTGTGCTTAACCCTTGGTTTATGCCGCATTTAATAAATCAAGTGCATCCTTCAAGCCACAGTATTCCCGTGTCTACCTAATGGTGCAGCCAAGTGAGCCAATCTACCATAATTATTATACTGTTTCTACTTTGTTGAAATTGATGCCACTTTAGTGGTGTGTGACAATTATATTTTGAAATGTGGAAACTCCAATTTGAGTCTCCATCTGGTAGGTTGCATGTTGTGTGGTGTTACTTTTCTTACATTTGTCTATCAATAGTAGTGTATATAACTTATGTTATATACACAAAACCAGGGGAGGAGTCCCGAGGAGATAATTTGCATATTCCCAGTGCCTTCTGGGATAAGTGAAGAGTCTCCGCGAGCTCAAGGAACACTGGATTTTGGCTGTTGCAGCTGAAAGGAGGACATCAGTAAACCGCGCACCGAGTGGCGCGCGAGTTTTGGCTTATATTTCACCGCTTGATTATCTCTTGAACAATAAGAACATGGAAGAGGCTAGGAGCCATGTGGTGAGCTGCATTTCTTGCTACATGTTCATAGGCTTACCAGTGGAAAAGCCAAACTTCACATGCCAGAAATGCAAGCTTGTGTCCCTGTTGGAGTAAAAGTTGCAAAATCTGGAAGAGAGGTTATCTACATTGAAGACCATTAAGGAAGGTGAAGAGTTCTTAGACAGAGCAGAATTATCTCTTCATGGTACAGAAAGAGAAGAAATTCGAAGTGCAACTGAAGAAACAGAGGAATGGAAGCATGTGACCCAGAGAAGCAGGAGGATCAGGAGGCAGTCAGCACCAATTCTGCTCAGGAACCAATACCAGGCTCTTACACAGGAGAACGATGAAGAAATACATCAGGATAAGACTTTGCCCACAAACAACCTTGTACGCCCTCAGAGTCCTCCTGAATGGAGAAAGAAAACTGTTGTGAAGAAGAAACGGAGAGTTGTTGTCATGGGCGATTCCCTGTTGAGAGGAACAGAGGCCGCTATCTGCAGACCGGATATAACCTCAAGAGAAATGTGCTGTCTTCCAGGTGCAAAAATTAAAGATGTGTCTGACAGGATATCAGGACTCTTCAGACCTAAAGATGACTACCCATTCCTGCTAATACATGTGGGGACAAATGACACCGCTAGAAACGACCTGGAAACCATCTGCAGTGACTTTGAAAACTTAGGTAAGAAAGTGAAAGAACTGGGAGCGCAGGTGGTCTTCTCTTCCATCCTCCCAGTGGATGGCCATGGAACAAGGAGGTGGAATAAGATTCTGCAGGTGAACAACTGGCTACGTCGATGGTGCCGTCAGCAAGGATTTGGATTTCTGGATCACGGAGTGAATTACCTATACGATGGACTACTTGCTAGAGATGGGGTGCACCTTACGAAGACTGGAAAACATGTATTTGGAAGTCGCCTTGCTACACTCATCAGGAGAGCTTTAAACTAGAACAATGTGGGAAGGGAAGCAAAACGCCAGCAAAAGCCATACACTTGACAAATACTATTGAGATTTCTGCTATTAGAAGTGAAGGGGAAGAACAAAGACAAAAAAATTTACATAATAAAAATATTGAAGGAAGAGAAACCAATCACAAACTAAAGTGTTTCTATACGAATGCACAAAGCATGGGCAACAAACAAGGAGAACTGGAGCTACTAACGCAGGAGAAGAAATATGATGTCATTGGAATCACTGAGACTTGGTGGGACGATACACATGATTGGAATACAAGGCTAGAAGGATACAACTTATTTGCAAGAAACAGACTTGATAAACGAGGAGGAGGTGTTGCATTGTATGTTAGAAAATTGTATATCTGCACAGAGATTGATGCTTCAGAGACTGGGAGTTCTGTGGAAACTGTTTGGGTAAGAATACAAGGACAGAACAATGGAAAGGACACCATTGTAGGCATTTACTACAGGCCGCCTGTGCAAGCTGAAGATATGGATGAACTCTTTATGCATCAAATGGCCAAGTTCTCCAAAAAATATGACATAGTGGTCATGGGAGATTTCAACTATCCAGACATTTGTTGGGAATCTCTCTCAGGCAAAACTAACAGGTCCAGGAAATTCTTATCCTCTCTTGCTGACAACTTTATCTTCCAAAAGCTAATGGAGAAAACAAGGGGATCTGCTACCTTGGATCTAATCCTCATAAACAGGGAGGAAATGGTGAAGGAGGTAAGAGTGGCTGGGACTCTAGGAGGTAGTGACCATGCTATTTTAGAATTTTGGATAACAAGAGGAGGAAGACCTGTGAAGACTCAGACGTCAAGGTTAGATTTCAGAAAGGCAGATTTTAAGGAACTCAGAAAGAGAATTGGAGGGATCCAATGGCTGGATATCCTTAAGGACAAAAATGTCCAGGAAGGATGGAAAATCTTGAAAAATGAGATTCTCAAAGCACAATCGTTAACAATTCCGAAAAGAGGGAAGAATGGGAAGCATTTAAGGAAACCAGGATGGATGAACATAGAACTTAAACACATGCTAAAAAGGAAGAAATAAATGTTTATCAAATGGAAAGAGGGAGGCATATCTAAAGAAGAATATAATGCCGTCTGCAGAACCTGCAGGGCACAAATCAGATTATCTAAAGCTGACAATGAATTAAGGCTTGCAAGTGACGTCAAAAGCAACAAAAAGGATTTTGGGGATACGTCAAAAGTAAAAGAAAAGTCAAAGATGCTATAGGATTTTTACAGGATGAAAATGATGAAATGGTAAGTCAGGATGTTGAGAAGGCTGAACTTTTAAATTCCTATTTTGCATCTGTTTTCTCTCAGAAAGGAAATGTAACATCAACTGATCTTCACTGTCCTATTAAAGGAATAGAAGAATCCAGGATATCTATAAACAGAAAGACAGTGAGGAAACACTTAGCTAACATAAATGAATTCAAGTCTCCAGGTCCAGATGAATTACACCCCAGGGTACTGAAGAGATAGCAGAAGAAATTCTTGAACCACTGTCCATAGTCTTTGAAAATTCTTGGAGAACAGGAGAAGTCCCAGAAGACTGGAGAAGAGCAAATGTTGTTCCTATCTTCAAAAAGGGGAAGAAGGTGGACCCAGGGAACTACAGGCCGGTGAGTCTGACTTCTATACCAGGAAAGATCTTTGAACAAATTATTAAAGAACATGTATGCAAGTACCTGGATAAGAATGAAGTGATTAAACAAGTCAGCATGGGTTTGTAACTAATAAGTCATGTCAGACTAACTTAATTTCCTTCTATGACAGAATCACTGACTGGGTGGATCAGGGAAATGCTGTAGATATAGTATATCTTGACTTCAGCAAAGCATTTGACAAAGTATCTCACACAATCCTTATTGAAAAAATGACTAAGTATGGAATGGACAAGGCAACTGTTAGGTGGATTCATAACTGGCTTAGTGATCGGACCCAAAGAGTGGTTGTAAATGGCTGCACATCCAGTTGGAAGAATGTCTCAAGTGGGGTACCACAAGGCTCTGTTTTGGGCCCTGTATTGTTCAACATCTTTATCAATGATTTAGATGAATGAATTGAGGGTAAACTGATCAAATTTGCTCATGACACAAAGCTAGGAGGGGTAGCTAATACTAGAGAAGAGAGAGAGAGGATTCAAAAAGATATACATAAACTGGAGCAGTGGGCAGCAACTAACAGAATGGATTTTAACAGGGAAAAATGCAAAGTACTACATCTCGGCAATAAAAATGAAAAAAGCATATACAAAATGGGAGGAATAGGGCTAAGTAACAGCACATGTGAAAAAGACTTGGGTATACTAATTGATCACAGACTTAACATGAGTCAACAGTGTGATGCAGCAGCAAAAAAGGCAAATGCAATTCTAGGATGTATCAACAGAAGCATACAGTCTAGATCACGTGAGGTCATTATTGCCCTCTACTCCTCTTTGGTCAGACCTCATCTGGAATACTGTGTCCAGTTTTGGGCACCACATTTTAAAAAAGACATCAACAAACTGGAGCAAATTCAGAGAAGAGCCACCAGAATGGTGACCGGTCTGCAAACCATGTCCTATGAGGAACGGTTGCAGGATTTGGGAATGTTTAGCTTGCAAAAAAGAAGACTGAGAGGAGACTTAATAGCTGTCTACAAATATCTCAAGGGCTGTCACATTGTAGAAGGATCATCTTTATTCTCATTTGCACAAGGAAAGACTAGAAGCAATGGGATGAAACTGAATGGGAGGAGACACAGATTAGATATTAGAAAAAACTTTTTGACAGTTAGGGTGATCAATGAGTGGAACAGGCTGCCACAAGAGGTGGTGAGTTCTCCTTCAATGGAAGTCTTCAAACAGAGGCTGGATAGACATCTGTCTGGGATTATTTAGAGAATCCTGCTTTGAGCAGGGGGTTGGACCAGAAGGCCCAGGAGGTCCCTTCCAACTCTACCATTCTATGATTCTATGATTCTATGTTTGTGCTATTTGATTGTGGCTGGAATAAAAAAAAATTGGAGGTGTTGTATGAGGTATGAGGTCTCCCAGCTAAGAAAGCTTACTGTTAGGGTCTGCAGAACGCACCAAATATAAGATGTAGAGAGGTGCGTTCGCAGCCCGGGGCCCACCGTGCAGGCGGAGCCTGCTGCTAGTAAGAAGGCGCAAGAAGCAAACTCTGTTATCCCGCAGAGTCACCAAAATAAACGCCGTAACGCGCTGTGGCAATATGTGTGAACTCTGTTTTTCCACAGAGCCGCTAAAAGGAGTGCCGCAGCGCTATATGGCGATGTGTGCGAACTCAGTTAACACCACTGAGTCACAAAGTAAACACGCTAGGGCGCTGTCTAGTGTTGAAAGAGAACCCTGTTGCGTCACAGAGCCACTGAGACAAACTTCTGTGTCCTGTTAGGCACCCAGGTACACAGTTGGCTGCTAAGCAAACATAGAAAGTGATCATGCGCTATTGTCCTCATGGGAGTCACCAGCAATCTATGGTGTCTGAACGCCAGGCCCTGAATACGGCAATCAAACTCCTCACCGGTTATGCCAGTAATCTAAGGCATCAAAGACACGACCCTGACCAGACAGCATACCAAGCTCCTCACCGATTAGGTCGGTATTGTAATGGCGTATTTCAGCCGCCCTAACCACACACAAGCATGACAATACTGGCGCAAAGCATATAACGGTTGATACTAGCGCACGGCCGTGCGGATAAGGACAGCCTTTTATAGCAGCCACGAGAAAAAGACCTTCCAGGAAGGACCAATGGGAAGCTGCTTCAGAACATCAACAGCCACAGGACCTTCCTGAAGGACCAATAGGAGTGGCAGCTGTATCTGAGCATGTGACCCCTGATCTCCAATGGGAGATCTTGCCCTGTGCATGCTCAGATGAAGCAACAAAGGACTTAGTCCGAAAGACGTCTGCTCGCCACTGACATGTACTGGCTACAATAGCAGAACCTGGAGAGGCAGCAAGTCTCTGCACAGTATTAGACCGGGCGAGATGCTGGGACCGACGTCTTTGCTGAGCTGGCTCCACTGTGGCCGGAGATGGATGAGGGACCGCAGCAGGACTGGTTCGAGACTCCCCTTGTGCAGCAGCGGAACTCGAACCCTAACACTTACACAGCTCCCTTAACCACCAGGTCCTCATTAAAACTTTAATTCCAATCTGTAAATTCTGGGCCAGACTCTGATATTTCATGCATGGCCTTTGGCTGAATGTGTGCATTATGTCATGGTTTGCTGAGTTTGTGGGAAAAGGTAGGTTAAGGGTTAATGTGGATGGCCTCACTCTGGGATTCTGGGAGGCTTCTTATAGCCTCATTGTGGGGCCATTCCTTGTCGCTTATACTTTGACCCTTGGCCGAGTGTGTGTGACCTTGTGCTTTGTGCTTGTGATTTTTTATGCTTCCTTGGTTTTGACTTGGTTCTGTTCCCATTACGAGTTCTGCCTGCCCCTCCTGTACTACGTTGCTATCTCGTGTATGACCCCTTGCCTTTGTCCTGACAATTCTCTGTTTACCCCTCCTGTACTGCGTTGGTATCTCGTGTATGACTCCTGGCTTATGTTCTGACTATTCTCTGCTCGCCCCTTCTGTACTGCGCCGTCCTCTCGTGTATGACCCCCGTTTGTCTGACCTGAGTTTCCCTATTCACTAATCCAGGGTCCCTGTAGAGTCCTGCACTCACCTCCAGTAGCAGAACGCTAGGCTCCGCCCCCTGTGGTCACATGATCGCAGGTCCTTTTGCTTACTGATACTCTCACCACGCTGCTCTGGTCCCGTCTGCCTGAGCCTCCCTGCGGCATCTGACCCCGGACCCTTCCACAGTGTGGGTGAGTCACCCTGCTCAGCCGTGGCAGTTCGCTTGCGCTGACAGGGTCGTTACACATTATAACAGTTTCTACCATGAGACAATTGATCAGTCAACTACCTGTGTTACTACTCTTACATTTCCTTATCAATAGTAGTCTATAAAACTGTTGCTTGTGCCATCTCAGTGTGGTTGGAATAAAAAAAATTGAGGTGTTGCTTGAGGAGTGAGGTCTCCCAGCTAAGAAAACTTACATCGCTCCCTTAACCACCAGGTCCTCATTAAATCTTCAATTCCAAGCTGTAAGTGCTGGGCCATAGCCTGATACCTCAGGCATGGCCCATGGCTGACTGCTGCTGTGCCATTTGTAAATTTCTACTGTGGGTCACTTGAAGCCACTTATCCTGGTGTCTTTCCCTAATTTTAGCAGTTTAGGAAGCTTTTTGTCACCTCTTAAGGTGTTGTCTATGCATTTGGTTTTGCTTCCCAATTGATCCTAATGGGGTTTGGGTACATTCAACAAACCATTTGGGGAACAGAGGTCAGTTCGGTGAATCCGAACTGAACCTTGAAAAGTTCGCTCATCTCTACTTACGAGTACTGCTACGGACTGTTCAGCCCAGTAAGGGGAGCTCTGCTCTCTTGAAGATGGAAGGCTAGATAACCCGCTGCTGCTGGACATAATTGAAAGACTTTGAAACAAACAGCTTGCTGCATATCAGCTGGTCTTTAAGCCAGCTTTTTTATGGTTAAAATGATGAGATCACTGGCTGAAAATAGCTTGTGTCCATCATATGACAGATCTGTTTCTTGTATGAGTTACATTTTTCTGTTTTTATGGTATAGTAATCAGATATTGCTTCATCCAGTGAAATATATGCACCTTTCAAATAACTGGCGTGTCATGTTAGGGGGCCTTGCAGTTTAAGAAGTTCTCTTCACAATAAATACCATGATAGCATGCTATCATCTGTGAGAAGAATCAGGCCTGTGCAGATATTCAATCTCTCTTTATAAGCAAACATTTTTCCCTATTATACCATCATTTTTATTTTTAATAATCTGCAAAAACTTTTTAAATATATAGCTTTAACATTCAATTGTATTCGTAATCTGCGCATACATTTATGGGAACAATTGTTGCTGAATTTATGTAATGCATTCAAGGTTAATTTACAAGTATGTTAAACAGCAACAACAGAGAGAAACATAGCGAACATTTCTACATTTTTAAGATAATAACAAATCTACAGCAGCTGGTTTAAGAATCACCAATGACTGTGCAATACATCCCAGGATAGTCATAGCTGCAATAAAGTCAAATGAAACAGGCACATAACAATTATGAATTTTAATAGGGTGAGAGTGAAACTTGAACAAAGTAAAAATGTTAATGATCTGTGCATAACTAAATGATCCATGACAAGAGCAATCACATAGTATATCCATAAGTCTTACAAAGTATTCTCTTATCTCCACTGCGGCATTTATTTTAGGTTTATCATTTCCTAATAGTTATTGCAGACCTAATTATATTTGTGACATAAGATTGAATATCTCCAAAACCATGTCATATTACATTTGTAAAAAAGAATAAGACAGTTTACTTGCTTTGATGTCTTGTGATCTTTAGCTTTGTTAGACATTGAAACTTTTTTTTTACCTAAATCAATAATAAAGTGTAGGATTATACTCACTGTTTATTTATTATTTATACTTTTATATGTACTATTTAAATAAAATATATCAGTATAAATTATATAAAGATACTGTTTATATAACTATTGCATTAAACCAATGTAACTTTCACATTATTTTGTAATTTTGTAATAAGTAGTGTTGAGCGATATTGCTCGTTATCTAAAAATATCGTATCGAAATTGTATCGCCGATATCACTAAATATCATCGATATCCGATTTCGATAGCGGAAGTCCCATGTAAGTCTATGGGAACAAAATATCGAAACTAAAAAAAACCTTTATTTCCTTGTAAACACTAAATATACACACATAAATACATATATATATATATATATATATATATTATATATATTATATATATATATACATGTCATTGTGACATATATATATACATATATGTATAGTTTATACACTTCTACATAGTAAAATATCCTCTGATTCAATTGCCGGTAAAGCCGGCTTCTGTGAAAAGATAGAAGCACCCGACATGAAATGACACTTGGTGTACATAGGGTTAACCATGTCTTTTCATGTCGTTTGCAATCTGATTTGCACAAACAATTACATCAGTCTATGTGTGCAAAATTTCACACCTGTAGGGGTTAATTAAAGGTGTAAATTCGTTGTAAAAAAAACTGACTTTTTGCTACGAATTTACACCTTTAATTAACCCCTACAGGTGTGAAATTTTGCACACTAAAGGGTATGCCACACTAAACAATATCGCTAACGGGATCGCTAAAAAACGTCACTATTTAGCGATCCCGTTAGCGATATTGTTCAGTGCGGCAGCTTCCAGCGACGAGCTTCCTGCTGTGATCTCGCTCGTCGCTGGAATCGTTCCGGACCCTATTTCATCGCTGGCGCTCCCGCTGGGTAAGTATCTTATCGCTGTGTGGCACCTTTTCTTAGCGATTTAGCGGTACTTTTGTACCGCTAAAGTCGTTAAGAAGATCGCTAACGGCGATAGCGTCGTTAACTATATCGCTAAATGCGGCAGCATTTAGCGATATAGAAACAATCCCGCTAGCGATCTCATTAGTATGCAATGCTAACGAGATCGCTAGCGGGATAGCTTAGTGTGGCAGTACCTTTACACTCATGTAATTGTTTGTGCAAATCAGATATCAAACTACATGAAAAGACATGGTTAACTCTATGTAAACCAAGTGTCATTTCATGTCGGGTTCTGCATTTTCACAAAAGCCGGCAATTGAATTAGCGGCTATTATACTATGTAGAAGTGTATGAACTATAAATATAAATATATATATATATGTGTCACAAATTTAATGACATGTATATATATATATGAGGTGTAAAATTGCTGAAAAAAAATGTGTGGGCTCCCGCCCTATTTTCGCAACCAGCCAGACAAAGCCAGTGAGTGGGGGCAGATAATAATAGCCCAGAGAGGGACCATTATTTTTGGTCCCCCCCCGGCTACTAACATCTGCCCCCAGACACCCCAGAAAGGACAAATCTCTAATTAGATTTGCCCTTTCTGGCACTTTGCCCGTCTATTCCCATTGCCCTGTAGCGGTGGCGAATGGGTTAATAAGGGGTTAAAATGACCTTGCAATTGAAAGGTCACTTTAAGCCAGGTTAATAATTGAGAGCTGTCAATTAGACAACTATCAATTATTAATCCTATTGTATGAAAGAAAAATCAAACACACACACTTTAATAAAAAAGAAGTTTAATGAAATAATCACACAGTTTTTGACCATATTTTATTTTCCTGCTAAAACCATTTCCTGTAATAAAAATAAAATAATAAAGCAAAATTATTCTTACCAATCCGATGCACAGTCAGGTCCCACGGTGTAATCCTTCAGAAAGGGTTAATGTTTACTGCAGGGACCGCAGCTAATGCTGCAGCCTCACAGTAAACCCCCAAATGAATGAGTTCCTCTCCTGGCTGACAGGAGAGGAAGTGAAAGCTTAATTGATTGCTTTCCACTTTCACTTCAGTCAGCCAGGGACACAATCAGTGACGTCAGAGGGAACTGGTTAACAAAAATAGGGCTTCCCTTTGAAAAAAAAATGGCGTGGGGTCCCCCCTATTTTTGTTAACCAGCCAGATGAAGCAGACCGCTGAGGCCTGGATTTTCAGGCTGTTAAGGAGCCAAGATCCATGGACCTTGCCAGCCTGATAATACCAGGCCACAGCAGTCTGCATATCTTGGCTGATTAACAAAAATAGGGGATCCCCTCGAAAAAAATTGGCGTGGGGTCCCCCCTATTTTTGTTAACCAGCCAGATGAAGCAGACCGCTGAGGCCTGGTTTTTCAGGCTGGTAAGGATCCAATATCCATGGACCTTGCAAGCCTGATAATACCAGGCCACAGCAGTCTGCTTAGCTTGGCTGGTTAACAAAAATAGGGGATCCCCTCAAAAAAAAAACGGCGTAGGGGTCCCCCTATTTTTGTTAACCAGCCAAGTAAAATGCAGACTGCTGCGGCCTGGTATTAAAAGACTGTCAAGGCCCATGGATTTTGGCCCTCAACAGCCTGATAATACCAGGCTACAGCAGCCCCACATTTGGCGCATCAAAAGATGTGCCAATTGTGGCATTTTACCCGGCTCTTCCCACTTGCCCTGTGCGGTGGCAAGCGGGGTAATAAGGGGTTAATGTCACTGTTGATTGCACGGTGACAATAAGCCCGGTTAATAATGGAGAGGCGTCAATAAGACACCGATCCATTATTAATCCCAAAGTTATTAAATGCATAAAAAAAAGACAAAGCAAGAAAAAAGTATTTTAATGAAATAAAAGAGACAACACAGTTTTCATTTCTTTTATTGTACTCTCATTCCTGCGACGCCATCAATCTCCTGTAAAAAAAGAAAAAAAACAAACCAACAGTATACCACCTGTCCGACGCAGTCCATAGTAACGATTGTCCCACGACGATCCAGCTCTGCTACATCGCAATGACAGGCAGAGCCTGTCATCGCGACGCAGCACAGCTGATTACCTGGTTCCCCGGCGGTGACGTCATCGGACTGACTGCTTTACGGCCGGGATTACCCAGCAGTCACTGCAGTTATCGCGAGAAACTGCATGTGACCGCCGGGGAGAAGAGGATGGCGGCCATTAAGCAGTCGGGGATGTGACCGCCGGAGATCTTCTGCCAGGTAAGTGCCGCTGACTCCTGACAGACCCGACCGACGGACACTGACAGTGACAGACCCGACCGACGGACACTGACAGTGACAGTGACAAATCCGATTCCGGTATCCGATATGACGAAAATATCGAAACGAATTATCGAAAGGCCGATAGAGGTAATATCGGCCGATAGCCGATATTTGCATTATCGTATCGCTCAACACTAGTAATAAGCTAACAATATCGATTCCAAAATCTCAAGAATTAGGCAATTTGAATTTACAAGTAGGCACTATCCTAAATGGATTGGGAACATCCTATATGAACTGTTGTGAATGGGTTTGAGATGAGTTCTGAGCAGAGGCTCCCTCTGGTGGTTACAAGCGGTACTAGTGAGGATTGGGAATCAGGTGTTACTGATTGGTCTTATTTAAGGGAATCATTTTCCCATCAGGGTTGCCGGTGATCAATTGTTCTGGTCTGAATCCTTCTTTCCAGTTTCCCTTGTAGCCTGCTGTGTCGTGTCTGCATCTCCTGCTATCAGATAAGACAATTTCTTATTTTGTGTTTTTGCTATATTTTTGCATTTTGTCCTGCACTTCTGTGGGGGCCTTCTGGGTCCCCTCCGGGGGCTTTTGCCCTCTCAGTTTAGTCCAGCCACTGTGTTTTGTACTTTTGCTTTTTGCAGTTTTTTCAGTGGCTGCTGTTTTTGTTACACCAGAGAACTAATTTAGGTGGTAGAGGTCGTGTGATCTCAGGTGATTTTGAAATTAGTAGAGTTGGTGCTTTTCAGGGTTTTCTGGGATTGCAGTAAGTACCCTTCCTGTCCTTTTCTATTTAGATAGTTTGGGCCCCAGCGTTTGCTCATACTATTTTCTTTCTGTGTCAGTATTTCCTCTTGTCTAACCGCCATTACATGTTTGGGGGCTTTCTATTATCTTTGGGGTTCTGCTCCGGGGCAGATAGCTTTCCTATTTCTATCTTTAGGTGTAGTTAGTTTCTCAGGCTGTGACGAGGCGTCTAGGACCATCGTAGGAACGCTCCACGGCTGCCTCTAGTTGCGGTGGTTAGTCAGGGTACTGCAATCTCATAGATTCCAACTGCTCTGGTGTATTTCCTTTTTTACCTGCACTCCTCAGCTACCGTAACATAACAGTATCACCGGCCATAAAAATTGTATGGTACTCACAGAAGGGAAAAAATATTTTGAAGGAAGAAAAGTTGTCAGAGATATTTTTCTGTTTGTTGCATTTTTTTTTTTTTTTTTCCCTCTGTATCTCTGGGTGCTGGGGAGGATCTTTTCTCCCAATGGAGTTTGCACAGTTGTCTGGCCGTGTGGATCAGCTTGCCACTGAGGTTCAGAGTATTGCTGCATATCTTGCTAGGTTGCCTGTTGTGGAACCTAGGATCCCCATGCCAGATTTGTTTTCAGGGGATCGAGCTAAGTTTCAGAATTTCAAAAATAATTGTAAATTGTTTTTTGCCTTAAAATCGAAGTCCTCAGGAAACGCAGCGCAGCAGGTTCAAATTGTCATCTCTCTCCTGCGCGGCGATCCTCAGGATTGGGCTTTTTCCCTCACACCTGGGGATCCTGTTTTGAGTGATGTTGATGCATTTTTTCAGGCTTTGGGGTTATTGTACGATGAGCCTAATGTCACTGATCAAGCTGAAAAAGCCTTGTTGGCATTAAATCAGGGGCTTGATGACGCTGAGTTATACTGTCAGAGATTCCGTAGGTGGGCAGTCCTGACCAAATGGAATGACGACGCTTTGGCGGCCCTTTTCCGGAAGGGTCTGTCGGATAATGTAAAGGATGTTATGGTGGGATTCTCTGTCCCCTCTGGTCTCAATGATTCTATGTCATTAGCGATTCAAATTGACAGACGTTTGCGTGAGCGGAGAAGTATGCGTGGAGTGGTGTTCCTTGTGAGCCAGCTGCTGAGCCCATGCAGTGTGATGGAGTGGTGTCTGGGGCACAGCGTCATGAGTTTCGAAAGCGCAATGGGTTATGTTTCTACTGTGGTGATGCCTCTCATGCTATTTCAGTCTGCCCTAAGCGGGGAAGACGTTTTGCACGCTCAGTTGTCTTGGGTAGTGTTCAGACTAAGTTTTTATTAACTGTCACTCTGATATGCTCTCTGTCCTCATTTTCTGCTCAGGCTTTCGTTGATTCTGGAGCAGCTATTAACCTGATGGATTATGATTTTGCTAAACGTTGTGGATTTCCCTTGATACCCCTACAGAAGTCTATTCCCCTACTGGGGATCGATTCTACCCCTTTGGCTGAGAATAAACCCCAGTTTTCTACTCAGGTGATAATGAGGGTTGAACCTGATCACCAGGAGTGCTGCAAATTTTTGGTTCTATATAATCTGCATGACATTATCGTGCTGGGTTTCCCTTGGTTACAGTCTCATAATCCTGTTTTGGATTGGAAATCTGTGTCTGTAACCAGTTGGGGCTGCCAATGTGTTAATACCAACACTCCTGTTTTTTCTGCCTCCCCCCAGGCTGAGGATGTTCCTGACTTTTTGTTTGATTTTTCTGATGTGTTTAGCGAAAGTAAATCTGCATCCTTACCTCCCCATAGGAGCTATGACTGCGCTATTGAATTAGTGCCAGGTAGTAAATTCCCTAAGGGTCGCCTTTTTAACTTGTCTGTACCTGAACATGACGCTATGCGGTCTTATATCAAGGAATCATTGGAGAAGGGTCATATCAGACCATCCTCTTCACCCTTAGGTGCCGGTTTTTTCTTTGTGGCCAAAAAAGATGGTTCATTAAGGCCGTGTATTGATTATCGTCTCTTGAACAATATTACTGTGAAATATCAATACCCGTTACCCTTGATTTCTGACCTGTTTTCCAGGGTGAAAAACGCTACTTGGTTTACCAAGCTTGACCTCAGGGGGGCGTATAACCTTATTCGCATTAAGCACGGGGATGAATGGAAGACGGCATTTAACACCCCTGAAGGGCATTTTGAGTACCTTGTGATGCCCTTTGGGCTCACTAATGCTCCTTCCGTCTTCCAGTCCTTCATGAATGACATTTTCAGGGATTTTGTGGACAAGTTTCTGATTGTTTATTTGGATGATATCTTGATTTTTTCTAATGACTGGGACTCTCATGTGAAACATGTTCGAACTGTATTCCAGATTTTGAGAGAGAATGCTCTGTATGTGAAGGGATCAAAGTGTCTTTTTGGCGTACAGAAGATCTCATTTCTGGGATTCATTTTGTCCCCATCTGTTATTGAAATGGACCCGGTCAAGGTTCAGGCCATCTGTGATTGGGTCCAACCTACTTCATTAAAGGCTCTTCAGAGATTTTTGGGTTTTGCCAATTTTTATCGTAAATTTATTGGTAATTTCTCTGTTATTGTTAAACCATTAACTGATTTGACCAGAAAGGGTTCTGATGTGGTGAATTGGCCTCCTGAGGCAGTCTCTGCGTTTCAGGAACTTAAGCAGAGATTCACTTCTGCTCCTGTTCTACGGCAGCCTGATGTTTCTCTGCCATTTCAGGTGGAGGTTGATGCCTCTGAAATTGGGGCAGGTGCCGTTTTGTCCCAAAAAGATCCAGAGACCTCTAAAAGTAACCCTTGTGCCTTTTTCTCTCGAAAATTTTCTCCTACTGAACGTAATTATGACGTGGGTAATCGGGAGTTATTGGCCATGAAGTGGGCTTTTGAAGAGTGGAGACATTGGCTGGAGGGAGCCAAACATCAGGTGGTGGTCCTTACGGACCATAAGAATCTGGTCTATCTGGAATCTGCCAAGCGACTCAATCCTAGACAGGCCAGGTGGGCCTTGTTTTTCACACGTTTTAATTTTGTGGTTTCCTTTCTTCCTGGCACTAAGAATGTTAAGGCGGATGCCCTCTCGAGGAGTTTCCTTGCGGACTCTCCTGAGCTATCTGATCCCTCTGTTATTTTGAAGGAGGGTGTAGTTCTTTCCTCCATCTCGCCTAATTTGAGGCTTGCTCTGGAGGGGTGTCAGGAGGATAGGCCCGAGCGCTGCCCTGTTGGAAAATTGTTTGTCCCGGACCAATGGAAAAAGAGTGTGATGTCTGAGATTCATTGTTCCGCATTGGCTGGGCATCCCGGAATTTTTGGTACCAGAGACTTGGTTAGTCGGTCCTTTTGGTGGCCTACCTTGTCTCGCGATGTCAGGGAATTTGTGCAGTCCTGCGGGACTTGCTCTCGCTCCAAGCCTTGCTCTCGCTCTAGTGGTTTGTTGATGCCATTGCCTGTGCCCAAGAGACCATGGACCCATATCTCTATGGATTTCATTTCCGATCTTCCTGTTTCTCAGAGAATGACCACCATCTGGGTAATTTGTGATAGGTTTTCCAAAATGATACATCTTGTGCCATTACCTAAGTTGCCTTCCTCCTCTGAATTGGTGCCGTTGTTCCTTCAGCACGTGGTTCGTTTACACGGCATTCCTGAGAACATTGTGTCTGACAGAGGAGTCCAGTTTGTTTCCAGATTTTGGAGGACTTTTTGTTCTAAACTGGGTGTTTCAATTGTCTTTCTCCTCGGCATTTCATCCTCAGACCAATGGTCAAACTGAGAGAACAAACCAGACATTGGAGACTTATCTAAGATGCTTTGTGTCTGCTGATCAGGATGACTGGGTCTCTTTTTTGCCTTTGGCTGAGTTTGCTCTTAATAATAGGGCTAGCTCTGCCACTTTGATGTCTCCGTTTTTCTGTAATTCTGGGTTTCACCCTCGATTTTCTTCAGGACAGACGGAGGCTTCTGTCTGTCCAGGTGTTGACTCTGTTGTTGAGCGTATGCAGCAGATTTGGGACCAGGTAGTGGAGAGGTTGTCCCTCTCTCAGGAGAAGGCCCAGCGGTTTGCTAACCGGCATAGGACTGATGGTCCTCGGTTTAAAGTGGGGGACTTGGTCTGGTTGTCCTCAAAGAATATTCCTATGAGAGTAGCATCTCCTAAATTTAAGCCTAGGTTCATTGGACCTTATAAGATCATGGAGATTATTAATCCTGTTTCTTTTCGTTTGCTTCTTCCAGGGACATTTAAGATCCATAACGTGTTCCACAAGTCCTTGTTGAAGAGGTTTGTTGAGCCAGTGGTTCCTGCTGCTGTGCCTCCTGACCCTGTTTTGGTTGAGGGCAATCTGGAGTATGTGGTTGAGAAAATATTGGATTCTCGTTTTTCTAGACGAAGACTCCAGTATTTGGTTAAATGGAGAGGTTATGGTCAGGAAGATAATTCTTGGGTGTTTGCTTCGGACATCCATGCTAGGAGACTTATCCGTGCGTATCATAGAACTCATCCTGACCGACCTGGTTGCTCAAATGAGGGTTCGGTGACCCCTCCTCAAGGGGGGGGTACTGTTGTGAATGGGTTTGAGATGAGTTCTGAGCAGAGGCTCCCTCTGGTGGTTACAAGCGGTACTAGTGAGGATTGGGAATCAGGTGTTACTGATTGGTCTTATTTAAGGGAATCATTTTCCCATCAGGGTTGCCGGTGATCAATTGTTCTGGTCTGAATCCTTCTTTCCAGTTTCCCTTGTAGCCTGCTGTGTCGTGTCTGCATCTCCTGCTATCAGATAAGACAATTTCTTATTTTGTGTTTTTGCTATATTTTTGCATTTTGTCCTGCACTTCTGTGGGGGCCTTCTGGGTCCCCTCCGGGGGCTTTTGCCCTCTCAGTTTAGTCCAGCCACTGTGTTTTGTACTTTTGCTTTTTGCAGTTTTTTCAGTGGCTGCTGTTTTTGTTACACCAGAGAACTAATTTAGGTGGTAGAGGTCGTGTGATCTCAGGTGATTTTGAAATTAGTAGAGTTGGTGCTTTTCAGGGTTTTCTGGGATTGCAGTAAGTACCCTTCCTGTCCTATTCTATTTAGATAGTTTGGGCCCCAGCGTTTGCTCATACTATTTTCTATCTGTGTCAGTATTTCCTCTTGTCTAACCGCCATTACATGTTTGGGGGCTTTCTATTATCTTTGGGGTTCTGCTCCGGGGCAGATAGCTTTCCTATTTCTATCTTTAGGTGTAGTTAGTTTCTCAGGCTGTGACGAGGCGTCTAGGACCATCGTAGGAACGCTCCACGGCTGCCTCTAGTTGCGGTGGTTAGTCAGGGTACTGCAATCTCATAGATTCCAACTGCTCTGGTGTATTTCCTTTTTTACCTGCACTCCTCAGCTACCGTAACATAACAATGAACAGTATCAGAAAGAATGATACTGATTTTAAAAGAGAGGTTCGGGTCTGACAAAAAAAGATTTTGAGAAGAAAAAATATATGAAAGAGATTTTTATTAACCACGCATACAGTTGCATAATTAAACTTAATTAAAGCAGATTTCCATTTTGGAGGAGATAATAAGAAAACAAAGGAATGACCAGAATTAGATATGAAAATCAAATATAGTTTCATTACCACTTCTAACCCAATCTAACAGAAATATAAGGGGTATTTTAACAAAATATTGGACAATATTAAGAAATAATCCAATTCTATCAGACACCTTACCCGATAGACTCAACAATTTTCATAGGAGAAAATTGGGTGTTGCCCAATTTTACAATTCCACTGCTCAGTGTATCATGGACACAGTGAGTGACTGCTCAGTCGTCCAATCTTGTACAGGGGTGTACTGAGATGTCAGTATTTTTATAGACAGCTCAATCATTCAATCTAGAGCAGGGATGGGCTGAGCTGTCGGTATTTTGATTGACAGCTCAACCATCCACTCTGAGACTGGGAAGAGTTGAGATTTTTCAGGTGCTCCCTGTTCTTAGTGATTACCCTGCTATTTAACTGATGGTCAGTCCCAGATAGCAGCCAGTCATAGCTTTGAATTCATACAAGAGAAAAAGGTAGCACACTGTAGCGCTATAGCTTGCAAACACGAAATATGAAAAATATGAAAAATGAATTGCATCATTACCTTAGAAATATTAAAAATTGAGAAGTCTTAGCGCATAAGATGGCCAAATTATGTGAGCCTGATAGCCACGTCAAGGCTCTTCTCGTATATCAGGTCCTAACTAATGCCTATCCTCGCTTAGAAAAGTCTGTCTGCATGGGAACGTATGAATCCTCTCTTCAGACTAAAATCTACATCTCTGTGGAGGGGTGATGAACCTGTTGTAAATACCTTCTACCTGAGCACTCCACCTGGTGGTCACAGGCTTTTTAATTACAACAGGTTCATCACCCCTCCACAGAGATGTAGATTTTAGTCTGAAGAGAGGATTCATACGTTCCCATGCAGACAGACTTTTCTAAGCGAGGATAGGCATTAGTTAGGACCTGATATACGAGAAGAGCCTTGATGTGGCTATCAGGCTCACATAATTTGGCCATCTTATGCGCTAAGATTTCTCAATTTTTCATATTTCTAAGGTAATGATGCAATTCATTTTTCAGATTTTTCATATTTCGTGTTTGCAAGCTATAGCGCTACAGTGTGCTACCTTTTTCTCTTGTATGTATATGAGTTGGTGACTCTAGGTTTAGCACCTGTTCACACTGAATCTATGTTTGGATGTGCCGGTCAGTTTTTTGATATGTATTCATTTACCTTCTACCTGAGCACTCCACCTGGTGGTCACAGGCTTTTTAATTACAACAGGCTCATCACCCCTCCACAGAGATGTAGATTTTAGTCTGAAGAGAGGATTCATACGTTCCCATGCAGACAGACTTTTCTAAGCGAGGATAGGCATTAGTTAGGACCTGATATACGAGAAGAGCCTTGACGTGGCTATCAGGCTCACATAATTTGGCCATCTTATGCGCTAAGACTTCTCAATTTTTCATATTTCTAAGGTAATGATGCAATTCATTTTTCAGATTTTTCATATTTCGTGTTTGCAAGCTATAGCGCTACAGTGTGCTACCTTTTTCTCTTGTATGTATATGAGTTGGTGACTCTAGGTTTAGCACCTGTTCACACTGAATCTATGTTTGGATGTGCCGGTCAGTTTTTTGATATATAGCTTTGAATTCAGTCTGGTGTTTTCTCTGTGATTTGAGCTCAAACATTCTTATCTTTTGTTGCTGGACCCTGGATTTTCCAACTGACTACCCATTTGTATTACCCTTTTTTGCTTCACACACTCTGACATTTGTCTCTTCCCTCTGTTTATGATGTACCCTCCTGACTATTGACCTCCGACTCCTTGACTACCCTGACTCATGGCTTGTCACTTAGAAGTGACACACAATCAGTCTAATTTCCTCAGTAAGAAAAAACACCTTCATTTCTTCTTCTTTTAATAATATGTAATATGTATCGCTGTGGATTATTCATAAATTAGTTCACACATAGGAATTATAAGGTTGTATTTTAAGCATGTTTATGTGTATTTATTATATTTGCACAATTAATTTTCAACGTCACCAGTGCATGAGAAATAGAGAATGAACTATTAACTTGATGAAGGGCTCTGAAGCACATAGTGTATTAAAAATATACTTACCTTTTGGATCCTAATCTTCCAGGCAGCGCTCACCAAGTCTGCGTTTTTTTGCTCCACATTGCTAGATTGGCCCGTGTAATTATCAATCTTTGGTCCATGTAAATATGACAGTGATCAGGGGTTAAAATCTTTGCTTGCTTTACAAATAATCATGTAAATGTACCACAGACATTATGCAAAATATATGATGAATGTTGAACGGACATCAATAGTACTACCAATTGTTTGGTCTTTGTTGATTTTTTAATTTGCAAATTTTAAAATGGACTCTGAAGTTTAACATGTTCCCAAATAGGGCACCTATATATAAGATATGCACATTTCTCAAACACCTTTTAACTGATTGTGTTGTCTCAGGACCAGGACTCTACCATTCTTCTGGTAATTTAAATAATGTAACATGTAAAAAAGCATGCTATAGATATGTTTGCAATGAGTCAAAGATCAGCCCAGATAAACTGTGCTAGTTATAGGAGAGAGCAGACTGACAGTCATCACTTGTCCCATACTGGTAATGCCCCAGCTCTGGATGGAGAATCTCGGGAAGGTCAGTGTCTTTTCAATAGATCTTAACAGCTAATTTACATATAATGTGGATTTTTCTGGAATAAGACATTGGTTTGCGGATATTAATGTATCATTTTATTCAGCTTCCTAGGACTTACATTCCCATATAAATGCCTTAGGAGAGTGGATTCTACTGCATGTTTTTTTATAACACAGATTCGCTCTAACATTTTCTAAAGATAAGCATTTTGGCTAGGGTTAAGACAGTCTATTTTCTTTTGTAATATTTTTTCTTGAGCTATGCATTATGCATTTTGTTGTTAGGTAGGTACTAGATTTATTATGAGTAAGAGCCAGGGAGTTTAAAGGTTCAAAACTCATAATAACATCCATGTGGACTATACAACGATGACGATGTTTTTAACAATTTTGGAAAAAACATATTTTATCTTCTCACATGTGTTGGATCCTCTACTATCTTTGAACCTTCTGTGTGGGATTGACACTCTAAAGGGATTCTTTGCACTCTTTATTGCGATTGTTTTCCGATGGGAGAGTGAGCTGAACAATTTTTCTTCACTAGATTTATCGATGTATCCTGTCATTTGTAATAATAATGTAATAATTTAAAGAAATTAAATATTGGCAACATCCACCTAGACTTTAATTTTGGATATTTATGAGATTTATGAGGTGAAGGGTGATCAAATGGCACATGAATAAAGAAGGGGAGTATTGCTGCTGGGTCAGATGTTTGTTTCCTTCTTCAGCGCTTATCTTAATTAAGATGGCTAGAATAAAATATAATCGGATACCTTAAGGCTGTTTGCACTGCAATCAACATAATAATGGTCATGCTATTTTTTGATGTCCTAAGGAAAAGTATGTAGAAGCAGTATTTCAAATCTCTATTAAAATGTTAAAATGTTGTTATTGATGTGTACTTTAATTTGTGATTATTTGTATTCTGGGAACAAATTGGAGGAAGTTGTCTGAGCTGAGGCAAAATCATAGAGGTAATCTATGCTTGTGAAAATAAAAGAAAACATCATTTATCTGATCAGGTCACCTTCTTCCATATGCTTTTTGTAAGTGCTTTCTGTAAGAGGGACACAATTCAGCCTGGATATTCTAACAAGTTTGCTTCTGTACAACATCATACCCAGAACTCTGTGTTCTAACATTTCTATAACATTGAGCGTTAACTTTTGCATACAGGTGCTCTTTTGTAAATTAGAAGAGCTAGTCTTTGCTCCCCACTCAAGATGGGCGAATCTTGAAATTTGAGTTCGCTGAGTTCATTACATTTTCTCACAACATTTGATTTGCATTGAATATATTTCCACCAATTTTAATACTGGAAAGCTTGTACTTGCATGTAAAATCCATGTGGAGGAGTAGAGAGGCACAGAGAACCAGATGTGGAACAGCAAGCATCTGGGCGGCCAGAGAAGTGAGTGTTGAGGTAAGTACTAGTTTTTTATTGTGCTTTTTAAGATATCTGTGATGTAGAAAAATGGTAAAATTTTGCAATAAGAACAAATTATAAACAAATTATAAAACAAATTATAAAAGTCTGTATTCTTGAGCAGTACAGATTTATGTAAAATTTGAGTAGAATTCAGTTCCACTCTAAAAAATGCGGCCATTTAAAAAAAAATAAACAGACATTTGCATTGACTTTAGTCTTAGTAAAACACAGTGGGCCTACACAAGCAGATGACATGGCTTCCCAAACCTTGATTGATTTTGGAAACTTCAAGCTAGACCTCAAGCAGCTTGAATTGTATGACTCTTCACTCTTCCTCCAGACTCTGGGACCTTGATTTCAAAATTAAATGCAAAATTTACTTTCATCTGAAAACAACACCTTGGACCACTGAGCAACAGTCTAGTTCTTTTTCTCCTTGGCCAAGGTGAGATGCTTCTGGCATTGTCTATTGGTCATGAGTGGCTTGACACAAGGAAAGCTACACTTATAGCCCATGTCATGTATGCATCTGTGTGTGGTGGCTCTTGAAGCAATGATTCCAGCAGCAGTCCACTCCTTGTGAATCTCCGCCAAATTTTTGAATGGATTTTTCTTAACAATCCGTTCAAGGCCGTGGTTATCCCAGTTGCTTGTGCACCTTTTTCTACCACACTTTTTCCTTCCACTCAACTTTCCAATAATATGCTTGTATACAGAACTTTGTGAATAGCTAGCTTTTTTAGCAATGACCTTTTGTGGCTTACACTCCCTGTGGAGTGTGTCAATGACTGTCTTATTGACATCTGTCAAGTCAACAGTCTTCCCCATGATTGTCAAGCCTACTGAAGCAGACTAAGGGACCTTTGTAAATGCTTAGGGAACCTTTGCAGATGTTTTTTGTTAATTATTCTAATTTACTGAGATAATGACTTTTGGTTTTCATTGGCTGTAAGCCATAGTCATCAGAAAAAATAAACACTTGATATAGATCACTCTGTTTGTATTGATTATATATAATATATGAGTTTTACTTTATGTATTGAAGAACTGAAATAAATTAACATTTTGATGATATTATAATCTTGTGAGAAGCATCTGTATAACTTATATATTATATATATATATATATATATATATATATATATTATATGATATCTGAAGGCAATTGTCTATGCTGTGAAGATAACTGATGTGTGGCATCTGAAACAACGGATACTGGAAGCCTTTGCTAGCATTTCTTCTGTAGTGCTGCTATCAGTGTATCAAGAGTGGGAGAAGAGGATTGCATTGACAATTCAACACAATGGGCAGCACTTTGAACACATTTTATAAGTGGTCATAAACTTGTAAATAACTCATGAAAGAATAAAGTTACTTTAAAACCAAGCACATCATTGGTTTTTTTTAGCGAAAATCTCAATAAGTTTGTTGTGTCACATGAACCTCTTCCCATTGGAAAAAATAAAGTTGAATCCAAAATGGCCGACTTCAAAATGGCCACTATGGTCACCACCCATCTTGAAAAGTTTTCCCCTCCCATATACTAATGTGCCTCAAACAGAAAGTTGATATCACCTACCAATCCCATTTTATTTAGGTGTATCCATATAAATGTCCCACCCTGTATATATACAAATATATTTTATATATATATATATATATATATATATATATATATATATACATTACAGACCAAAAGTTTGGACACACCTTCTCATTCAAACATTTTTCAGTATTTTCATGACTATGAAAATTGTAGAATCACACTGAAGGCATCAAAACTATGAATTAACACATGGGGAATTATACATTACACTTTACAAATGGAGAGGTGGTGTGATGGTGTGGGGGTGCTTTGCTGGTGACACTGTTGGGGATTTATTCAAAATTGAAGCGGTGAGCGGTCCAGCTCACCCCAAACCATCTCGATTGGGTTCAGATCTAGTGCTAAGGAGACCAGGTCATCTGGCGTAGCACCCCAACACTCTCCTTCTTGGTCAAATAGCACTTACACAGTCTAGAGGTGTGTTTGGGGTCATTGTTCTGTTGAAAAATAAATGATGGTCCAACTAAACGCATAGCATAGCATGCAGCTGCAAGATGCTGTGGTAGCCATGCTGGTTCAGTATGCCTTCAATTTTGAATAAATCCCCAACAGTGTCACCAGCAAAGCACCCCCACACCATCACACCACCTCCTCCATGCTTCACAGTGGGAACCAGACATGTATAGTCCATCCGTTCACCTTTTCTGCGTGCAAAGCAGTAATCAAAGCAAAAGGTGGCTACTTTGAAGAACCTAGAATATAAGACATATTTTCAGTTGTTTCACACTTTTTTGTAAAGTGTAATATATAATTCCACATGTGTTAATTCATAGTTTTGATGCCTTCAGTGTGATTCTACAATTTTCAAAGCCATGAAAATACAGAAAAATCTTTGAATGAGAAGGTGTGTCTAAACTTTTGGTCTGTACTGTATATACAAATATATATATATTATATTATTTGTTACTTCTTCATTTTATTTCCTTTATGAAATATATTAGACAACTATTTAATAAATAGACACACAAGTATTAAAGGAACTGGATATTGTTTTAAATTTTTATTAATTTTATATTTCAGTACCAGACATTTTATATCCTAGCATTTCTTAACTATGACACTTCATATTCCTTGATGCCTAGCATCATTTAAGCACATTTTTAAACAATAGCAAAATTTATGACTAGAGAATGGCAAAATAAACATTTGTAACCAATAAAATGTGCGTCAATTCAGTGCACTTCATTTGCAAAATATGAAGAAGAACTTGCTGACAGATGGCAAAAAGTTTTAAAAATCAGATTTCACAGTGTGGACCATATTGAACGGATAGCTTAAGTCATGAAAGGGTCAGTCAGTAAGCACAGTATTATATCTTTCTTTATCTTTTATTCAGAAAAAGGAAACACTTTCTATCAAGAAATTAAAATGTTGAATTTAAAATTTCAATTATTGATTGAGCAATCCTGAAAAAATGTGCCACAATTGAATTATTTTGAAATATATGAAATTTTATAAATTATCTTATTAATTTAATTTATCTTAAACAGTGAAGGCTCGATTGTCTCTGGAAGACAGTCACATGATTGGTCAAAAATAGTCAATAGTCAACCAAGTAAAAAAAAAAAAGAAAAGTGAGCTGACAAGACACAAAGTGGAGAAGAGTTTTCCCTACTGCCATTGGCACTTTCCAGTCATAGTTGAAAATAGCAGGGGTCCAACTACTTAGTCAAGACTTTACAATGTATATAAAAATCCTTGTTAAAATGCCAGGTTTTTGTCATGAAAAAAAAATCATACCAAGTAAAATAATTTTGGAACTTTTTCCACCCTTAACCCTTTCCTGACATAGTACGTAATAGTCCAAACATGTGCCCTGGGCCTGTCTGACCAGGGACTGATTATTGCGTCATTTCAATCACCACACACACGAGTGGTGAGTAGTGCGTGGGCGATGACCGTCGGGAGTCAGCTAATTCTGATGGCTGACACCTGGCACTAAGTGCCAGGAGTGGTCTCGCACTGCTCCCAGCACTTTAACCCTCTAAATGCTTTGATAGATCTCACAGCATTCAGGCAGCCAGGAGAGGGCTGACAGCACCTCTGCCTTTGGATCAGAGATTCAGCATCATGACAAGGGGTCCCAATCGTTGCCATGGTGACCCAATGTCATCATGATGACATCTGGGTCATCAGAGCTAGGAAACTTGCTGATCATGCGCAGTGCATGATCAGCAAGTTTCTCTGTCAGTGCACAGCTGACAGTTTATACATCATAGGGATGCGGCTGAATTCTCATGCTGAACAAGCTATCAGCTTACAAAAAATGATAGTACCATAGTGGGACAAAGTAAAAAGTTAATAAAAGTTAAAAAAAAGTTTAAATAATTGTAAAAATATTAAAAAAATTAAAAAAATAACATAAAAAAAATCAAAAGATATTGCACCCATAAATAAATATTTGAATGAAAAAAATACAGTATATAAACAATAAAAGTACACGTTTGGTATCGCTGTGTCCAGAACCTATAAAACTGTCCCACTAGTTAACCCCTTTAGTGAACACCATGAAAAAAATAAAAAAAAACATGTCAAAAACAATGCTTTATCATCATACCGCCGAACAAAAAGTGGAATAAAATATGATCAAAAAGACAAATGTAAATAAACATTGTATCGCTAAGATCGTCATCTTGTCCCGCATAAAACAAGTTGACAAACAGCTCCATCATTAGAAAAATAAAAAAGTTATAGTTTTCAGAATAAAGTGATGCAAAAATAATTATATTTTCTATAAAATAGTTTTTATTGCATACAAGCACCAAAACATAAACTATATAAATGAGGTATTGCTGTAATCATACTTACACGAAGAATAAAACTGCCTTATCGATTTTACCACACACGGAACAGCATAAAGCTCCCCGAAAAAAATTCCTGAATTGCTGTTTTTATTTTTTCATTTTACCTCACACAAATCGGAATAGAAAGCGAGCAAAAAAAGTCTTGTACCCGAAAATGGTACCAATAAAAACGTCAACTCGTTCCGCAAAAAACAAGCCCTCATATGATTCTCTGGGCCAAAATATGGAAAAATTACAGCTCTAAAAATTATGGTGATGCAAAAACTATTTTTGCAATAAAAAACGTCTTTTAGTGTGTGACAGCTTCCAAACATAAAATCCCAATATAAATTTGGTATTGCTCTAATCGTACCGACCTGAAGAATAAAGTCGCCTGATCACTTATACCGCATGAGGAACAGTGTAAAAAATCAATACAATTTCTTACCTTCTGTTGATTTTTTCATTCTGCCTCCCAAAGATCGAAGTAAGGCTCGGTGCACATTTATCATGCCTCTGTGCTGAGCACTTGAACCGGGGTTTCCGTGTAAGTGTCTGAAATATGTTATTCAGACTTAACCTCTGGCAGAAGATTCCCTATAGTGAGGCCGATAGAGATACTGTGGACGCCGTCTGACCTGTGATCCGGCAGTGTCTGTCTTTTTAGGATTGTATAATAGTGCCGCAGGCCAACTTTTTGTGCACTTCTGAAAAGAAGGACACCGCTGAACAGAGTAATTCTGCTGCCTCATCATAGTGAATGGATCACTCGTGGGTTTCAGCTGAATCATGGCACTCACAGATTTAGATGAAGACCCTAAAATAAAGAGCGCTGGATAAATGTGATCCCAAACATTATGTAAAATGTTCCCAATAAAAGCTTCACCTGAATCCACAAAAAAAAACAAGCCCTCAAACAGGTCTGTCATCTGTTAACGGAAAAGGCTGGGAAGACTGAATCTGCAATAAGCAAGCAGCTTTGTGTGATTAAATCAACTGTGGGAGCAATAATAAGAAAATGGAAGACATACAAGACCACTGATAATCTCCATCGATCTGGGGCTCCACACAAGATGTCACCCCATGGAGTCAAAATGATCACAAGAACAGTGAGCAAAGATCCAAGAACCACATGGGGACCTAGTGAATTACCTGCATAATAGTGGGACCACCTTAACAAAGGCTACCATCAGTAAAACACTACGCCGCTAGGGACTCAGATCCTGCAGTGCCAGACGAGTCCCCCTGCTTAAGCCAGTACATGTCCAGGCCCATCTGACGTTTGCTAGAGAGCATTTGGATTATCCAGAAGAGCATTGGGTGAATGTCATATGGTCTGATGAAACCAAAGTAAACTTGTTTGGTAAAAACAAAACTCGTCGTGTTTGGAGGCGACATAATGCTGAGTTGCATCCAAACCATACCTACTGTGAAGCATAGGGGTGACAACATCATGTTTTGGGTCTGTTTCTCTGCAAAGGGTCCAGGACAACTGATCCGTGTACATGAAAGAATGAATGGGGCCATGTATTGTGAGATTTTAAGTGCAAACCTCCTTCCATCATCAAAGGCTTGAAGATGAAACATGAATGGGTCTTTCAGTTTGATAAAGATCCCATGCACACCACCAAGGCAACAAAGTAGTGGCTTTGTAAGAAGCATATGAAAGTCCTGGAGTGACCTAGTCAGTCTCTAGATCTCAACCCCATAGAAAACCTTTGGAGGGATTTGAAAGTCCGTGTTACCCAGCCACAGGCCCAAAATATCACTGCTCTAGAGGAGATATGCATGGAGGAATGGGCCAACATACCACCAACAGTGTGTGCCAGCCTTGTGAAGACTTACAGAAATCGTTAGACCTCTGTTATTGCCAAAAGATATATAACAAAATATTGAGATGAACTTTTGTTAATGACCAAATACTGATTTTCCACCATAATTTGCAAAATAAATCTTGTCAAATTAGACAAGGTGATTTTTTGGATTTGTTTTCGCATTTTGACTTCCATAGTCTAGGTCTACCTATGATGTTAATTACAGGCCTCTCTCATCTTCTTATGTGGGAAAACTTTCACAATCGGTGGCTGACTAAATACTTTTTCCCCACTGTATAAAGCTCCATAAATAATAGGCTACATAAGATGATCCATATATAATTGGCCCCATATAATGTTCCATACAATATATAATGGGCCTCAGATAATGATCCATATATAATAGGCCCCATAATATGATCCATATATAATGGGCCCCATATGATGCTCCACATATAATGGGCCCCTTATGATGCTCCAATGTGAGATGGGCCTCATATATGATACTCCAGTTTATGGTGGGCCCCATATAATGCTCTATATATAATGGGCCCCATATATGATGCTCCAGTGCATGATGGGACCCATATATTGCTCCAACTATAAAAAAATTAATTACTCACAATTTATCACTGGCCACTGCTCTTCTCTGGACTCCTCACTATCGCCATCTGCCGGCTATCTGCATTGATTGTTCAGGCAGAGGGCACAGAGCAGTCATGTCATCACAACTTCAGACCTGAACATTGCAGTCAGACGACACATAAGACGGGGAGAGGTAAGTATTGCATGTACTGGGTCCATGAGTATGCGGGGGGCCCACTCACAGGCACAGGCACCAGGCCACTATATCACGCTGGTGTCCCCAGCTTTGAGTGGGCCCTCCACTTGCTCAGGGTCCTGGTACTTTCCCTGGTGCGCTGGATGCTGACGCCAACCCAGACCGCAAATATAGACATATGTACACCCATTTTATTCATGGGGATGTGCACATGTCAGTTTTTCACATGGACCGTGCATCCGTGGAAAAAAACGCTGACATGTTAGTTTTTTTAATCAGCAGCACAGACAAAATGCATGCCGCATATGTAAATACTGATGACACATGGATGACATTTGTGTGTCATCAGTGTGACATGTACTGGCGCCTGGGAAGAAGAGGTGCAGTTCACGCTGATACCAGGTGCCGAAGACAGCTCTCATCATTGTCGCTTGGTCTCCCTGTGTTTAGACCAGACAGCAATGATGGGAGCTGTATTCAGCACTCACTGTGTTCCTCCTGTGAAAAATATGATGTGAGCTCCCATGTAATTTTCATAACCAACACAGGGAAAACCCATGGCTGGGGGCTGATGTTGATAATCTTCTAAATGGGACAATATCCCAAAAGGTTCCCAGGCTATTAATAACGGCTCACAGTTGTTAACTTAGCTTTTACTGGTGAATTTACAGATGACTCTAGAAAAAAAAATGACACAGGATTTCTCCTATAAATTCAACTCAAACAAAGTCTTAATAGACAGCTGAGGGTTGATATTAATAACCTGGGAATGGGCCAGAGATATTGCCCCCTCTCTCAGGCAACCAAAATCAGCCCTCAGCTGCCTCAGAAATGGGGCATCCATAAGATGCACCAAATCTGGTGCATAGCCTTGCTATTCCCACTTACACTGTGATGGTAGCAAGTGGGCTAATAGGGTTGGAGTTCATGTCAACTTTGTATTGTTAGCTGACATAAGACGCCCACATTACGAACCCCATGGTAAGTTTTGAAATAAACATACAGCCAGAATAAAATCCTTTTTTTAAATAATATTCACCTTTTTACACATTTATTAAAAAGTAATAATCACCTTTATATATAAAATCCATTAATGAGCTTGTCCCCTTTAAAAAACAAAAATAATAAACAACCATATCCCTCACCTCTCTAACATGAAAATAATTCTCTGATGCCCATGTCTCCTTTAAAAAAACAAAAATAATAAACAACCATATCCCTCACTTGTCCTATGTGAAGATAATCCATTTGTTCCTTGACGAGTCTAGCTCTGCTTCATCTAGATGCCAGGCTGAATGCTGGCATGATGCGAGCGATCAGCCTGCCTTTCAGAAAAGACACTGATCTGCACGTTATAGCGCATCATCAGTGTATCGCGGTGATGTTAATAGCAGATGAACTACATTTACCTCCCTGATGTCACCGCTAACGTGAGAAAGTTATCACGTTAGCGTGACATCAGTGAGGTGAATAAAGTTCATGTGTACAAGTCTGTGTGTTCGTGTTGTCAGTGTGAAAAACAAGATAATCTTGTAGTTATGATACCTTTTAATGACTAACCAGCATAAAACAAATGAAGTTACTTCTTAGATCCCTTCCTCATGGCATGGTATAACAAAGTTTCTGAAGAAACACAAATATATGCACAAACAAATAGCAAAAAAATAGAGGGGAATGATATAATAAATGATAAGACACAAGGATGTGAAACACGGGCACGGAGAGCAAATAAATACATGATGTCACGTGATTGTCACATACGTACATACAGATGCCCGGATGCCACATGGATAAGGACCACGAATCTCAACAGTTCTGGTTTTCCCGTACAGGATTCACCAGGTCGTGTGAAGGAAGCTTTATAAACGGGTCAGTGTCACTGCTCCAGGAGATTCAGAGCACGTCACATTCTCAATGTATGAAACTAAGAAACTTTTACTTAAGAGTTCCATCTAAGTTTCATTCACTTTTAACTGATACACTGTTAAGAGTCAATGGCTAAAAAGTTCAGATCATCTACCTGCTACAGTGAAAAAAAAGAAAAAAAAACTGATGCAACTAGGATACAACTAGGAAAAAACTAGTATACAACTAGAAAAGAACTATGATGCAGTTTAGGATGAGACTTGAGAAAAAAATTGTTCAATTTCTCTTGGATGGTGACACTTATGCGGATGTGTGAATTTAGGCTAAAGAGCATGAGCATTACAATATATTGGGAAATCTTTTTGTAGGAATTGTACTTAATAATTATATATGTACAATAGTAAAGGCACCTAATGTAGGGTGCAATTTTGTCTGACGTTCAAGAAAAGCCTTTAAAGAGATTTTTCAATAATATTCAAACTTTTTTTTATATTTTATGGTTGTAAAATTGGCACAAGTTGGACATATTTTCCAAAATGGCACTCCTTGACTTGCTAGATATGTTAGATACTCTTCTTCCATAAAAACTGGCAGACAATATTAGGAATGCTGGTTCTTTTTATAACTCCTTTGTTTTAAAAAAATATACATATACATATTTTTAAATCTTTCAAGAATGGTGCAAAAGTCTCTAAAATGCATAACAAAATTTAGCGGACAGTATGCATTTCTTTTTGCCACATTTTTCAGTAGACTTATGGTACAAAATATGTTCACCATTTTGTCGCAAGTACCAGGGGAAATATGATGCATTTTTCATATGTGATTCCTGGCTGATATGCTCATATGACACTGAGTCTGTAGCAGTTTAGTTTTTTGCACCGATGATTGATGCCAGAGATTAGTGCCAAAGTGTTTCAAGAGTCTATTGATTAGCTACAGTGCAAAACATGCACATGTTCTCTTTATGCCCCCTTCATAATACACTTTTACTAACAACCAAAAGCCAAACTCATTTCTCATCATTAGTATAAAGCACTGCTGCCAACATTTTCCATGAAGAAATAGAGTGCTAAAAATACTGAGCCAAATGATCCAAGATTTACTGATGGACCATTTTATAGTCATACTTAACATATTGTGTGAGCGATCACTCACTTTTAAACACACCCTCATAATTAAGATTTGTATTTTTTCCTTGGTGATTTGAAACTGAATTACTGCTGGCAGTTCCACTGTTCCTAGCTTTTGATTTTAATCTAATGATTGCCAGCCAAGAGAGGCGATCTGGAATTTATTCAAGCCGGAAAACTCTTTGTTCCAGTGCCAAATTATATTGAAAACTTAAAAAAGGAAGTACAGCAAATTTCTAAGTATGTCTTTACTGCAAAGTGATACCTTTAGAAAAACAGAGTAAATTTAAATGCACCAAAATTTGATGTATTATTGGTAATAATATTAATAATAATTAAAATATTATCATAATAACTTGAAGCTAAACAAAGTGAATGTGCAGTTTTCCTGGTTTTGCACCAAAATAAAGTATAGTGTTATGCATACTGTTATTTTGAGAAGAAACAGGATACAGTAGGCTTTGACAATAAAGTCTCTTCTTTTTTTTTCTTTAATTTTGGCTTACAAATGTATAAAGAAAATATACAATAAAAATTTGATTAGGACAATAATCACATGCAGTCTATCTTTATATAGATTGTTTTAAATATTTCACTGAATGCAAGTGTGGTAATGTAATAGGATGACAACTTTGCAAAAATCATTTAATGAAATTTCTTCACCCCTAAATATTCAACGGTAAATGGAATTATTGAAAAGTGGAACTGAAACTCAGCAGCATAGTGGCAGAGCCCACATAGTTAGAGACTGGGTTCCCCAAGTGCTGAGATATATAGTGCATAAAGTTACCAGGGCTCTGCTAAGTATAACTGTAGAGTTCTAAAACTCCTTTGATATTAACAACAGCACATAATGTGTGTGCTGAGAGCTTCATAGCTTGGGTATCCATGACTAAGCAGTTCAATTGCATGTAATCAGAACATCCCCAAGCATATTGCCAAGCTTCATATGGAGTGGTGTAAATAACTCCAACACTGTACAAAAGAGCAGGGAAGACTAGTGATGGGTGAGCATGCTCAACACTGCTCGATACTTGATCGAGCATTTGGGTGCTCAAATGAGTACCGATTTGTGCCAAGTGACGCATGGTGCTCAAGTGCTTGGGTCTCTGAGCAGCTGTCATGGGTGTGTCAGATGTAACAGACAGTCGCTCTGAATCTGGCAGCAGAGAGTCTCTGTGTTTGGCATTGCAGACACCTTATTAATCCTTCTGACTTTTTGCACCCAGTGGCAACCTCCCTCTGGCTCAAATTTACACACCTGGACCTAGGTGTTTATAGATTCTCAGTCTGCTTCAGGGAGCCGCCGGTGATATTTACATATTCCCCTGTGAAGGCTTGGAACTATAGCAGTCGGCTTACTTGCTCTTTAGTGCTCTTGAAGAACATTTGGTGTTGTCTCTCTGGAGTATGCCCAAGTTAAGTTTCTCCCCCCCTTGTTTGTCTCCCTTCTTGTCTTTAGTGTATAGTACTGACCAGTGCTCATCTCCCCTTCCATATTCAGGGCCTAGCTCTAAGAATATACAAGGTTTAGGTTTGCTGCTCAGTGATTGGTGTGCAACCAATATAGGGATGGCAAGTTAGGCAGGGTGCTATTAGAGCTGCCTAGGGGTCTCCACTCCCCCTTTCCCTAGCATTTCGTGCTTCTTCCCAGAGCCATAACTTTTTTATAATTTAGTCAAAATGGTAATATTCGGGACGAGTTTGTACTTTTTAACGACACCATTTGTTTTACCAAGTCGTTTACTCGAAAACGGGAAAAAAATTCTAAGTGCGGTGAAATTGCAAAAAAAGTGCAATTCCACAGTTTTTTTTTTAACATGTTCACTAAATGCTAAAACTTACCTGACGTTATGATTCTCCAGGTCATGACGAGTTCACAGACACCAAACATCTCTAGATTCTTTTTTATTTAAGTGGTGAAAAAAAAATTCAGTTTGTTTAAAAAAAAAATTGTTCCATTTTCTGATATTTATAGTGTCTCCATTTTTCATGATCTCGAGTAGTTTGAGGGCATATTATTTGCGTGCAAAGCTGATTTTTTTAATGATACCATTTTGGTTCAGATATGATCTTTTGTTTTTCCATTATTACATTTAAATGGAATGTTGCGGCGACCAAAAAAACGTAATTCTGACGTTTTGATTTTTTTCTCTTTTCGCCGTTTAGCGATTGGTTTAATTCTTTTTTTATATTGATAGATCAGGTGATTCTGAATGTGGCGATACCAAATATGTGTATGTTTGATTTTTTTTATTGCTTTATTTTGAATGGGGCAAAAATGAGGTGATTTGGTTTATTTTACTTTTTTTATATTTTTTAATACGTTTTTTTTACTTTTTGCATGCTTCAATAGTCTCAATGGGAGACTAGAATCTGCACTTGTCCGATCGGCTCTGCTACATACAGGCGATGTTCAGGAGACCTCTGGTTGTCATGTCAACTCATCTGTGACCTGCGAGGGTCATCAATGGGAGCATTTCCGGCGAGATTTCCGGAAACGCATGTTAAATGCCACTTTCATAGTTTGACAGTGGCATTTAACGGGTAAATAGCCACGAGTGAATCGCAATGCCACAGCTGACATGTGCCTCAAAAGATGTGGGTTCACCGACGAAGCACACATCAAGGGGAGGGAGTCCGACATCGGCGTACATTTACACCCGATGTTGGAAAGGGGTTAAAACACTACATAAATCTCACACCAACATAATGACCCAAAGGATAACATTCACTTACTTTGGCTATAGCATCAGATGATTAGCTCTAGTCAACCTAGACCACTATTGGACAAAACGTTTGCGCACAAAGAAGATGAGTGATCTAAAATGTAACCTTTATTAAAAATAATTAAAATATACTGAGACTACCACAGAATAAAGCCCGAAACAGACTAAAAGGCTGAAAAACATACAAACACAAACCAACCATCATTCAATTTGTACATCACCAACTGGGTAATGATATGTTGCTTCCCCTCATCTTGTGTCAAAGCTTGCAGCACCCTATAAAGTGTGTGTACAAGGTAAAGAAAATACCTCCCCTTACTTGCTTGAGAGAAAAGTAAAGCACAAAAAATATATATCAAATCGGAACATTCTCACCATACTCGCCCTCCGACAGGTACCCTCTACAGTCATGGCCAAAACTTTTGAGAATGACACAAATATTATATTTTCACATGATCTGCTGCCCTCTGGTTTTTATGTGTGTGTTTGACAGATGTTTTTATCACAGACAGAAATATAATTGCAAACATATGAGTAACAAAAGCTTATATTGACAGTTAGAATGAGTTAATGCAGCAAGTCAATATTTGCAGTGTTGACCCTTCTTCTTCAGGACCTCTGCAATTCTCCCTGGCATGCTCTCAATCAACTTCTGGACCAAATCCTGACTGATAGCAGTCCATTCTTGCACAATCAATGCTTTCATTTTGTCAAAATTTTTAGGTTTTTGTTTGTCCACCCGTCTCTTGATGATTGACCACAAGTTCTCAATGGGATTAAGATCTGGGGAGTTTCCAGGCCATGGACCCAAAATCTCTATGTTTTGTTCCCTGAGCCATTTAGTTATCACCTTTGCTTTATGGCAAGGTGCTCCATCATGCTTGAAAAGGCATTGTTGATCGCCAAACTGCTCTTGGAGGGTTGGGAGAAGTTGCTCTTGGAGGACATTCTGGTACCATTCTTTATTCATGGCTGTGTTTTTAGGCAAGACTGTGAGAGAGCCGATTCCCTTGGCTAAGAAGCAACCCCACACATGAATGGTTTCAGGATGCTTAACAGTTGGCATGAGACAAGACTGGTGGTAGCGCTTACCTTGTCTTCTCCGAATGAGGCGTTTTCCTGATGTCCCAAACAATCGAAAAGGGGATTCATCAGAGAAAATAACTTTACCCCAGTCCTCAGCAGTCCACTGCCTGTACCTTTTGCAGAATATCAGTCTGTCAATGATGTTTTTTCTGGAGAGAAGTGGCTTCTTTGCTGCCCTCCTTGAGACCAGGCCTTGCTCCAAGAGTCTCCGCCTCACAGTGCGTGCAGATGCACTCACACCTGCCTGCTGCCATTCCTGAGCAAGCTCTGCACTGCTGATAGCCCGATCCCACAGCTGAAACACTTTTAAGAGACGGTCCTGGTGCTTGCTGGTCTTTCTTAGGCGCCCTGGAGCCTTTTTGGTAACAATGGAACCTCTCTCCTTGAAGTTCTTGATGATGCGATAGATTGTTGACTGAGGTGCAATCTTTCTAGCTGCGATACTCTTCCTGTTAGGCCATTTTTGTGCATTGCAATGATGACTGCACGTGTTTCTTTAGAGATAACCATGGTTAACAGAAGAGAAACAATGATGCCAAGCACCAGCCTCCTTTTAAAGTGTCCAGTGGTGTCATTCTTACTTAATCATGACAGATTGATCTCCAGCCATGTCCTCATCAACACCCACACCTGTGTTAATGGAGCAATCACTGAAAAGAGGTTAGCTGGTCCTTTTAAGGCAGGGCTGCAATGATGTTGAAATGTGTTTTGGGGGATAAAGTTCATTTTCTAGCCAAATATTGACTTTGCAAGTAATTGCTGTTAAGCTGATCACTCTTTATAACATTCTGGAGTATATGCAAATTGCCATTAGAAAAAGTGAAGCAGTAGACTTTGTAAAAATTAATATTTGTGTCATTCTCAAAACTTTTGGCCATGACTGTACAGGGGTCCAGTGCTAGGCCTGTCTGATTCAGGGTGAGGTAATGGTGCATATGTTACTCTCGATGCATTTCTTCAAAACATGATTAATCAAGAGAGTTCCGAAAGCCTGGAGTCAAATAGCCCCCTCTCGCACCAATTCACCTGTCTGTCCAGAGGACTGGAGCTAATCATCTGAGGCTATAGCCAATTTATGAGCAGTGATTAATATCACATACCCTTGCTATTATCTAACATTCACTTGCACAGCATAATGACTAGAGTTAAAAAAAATAAAAACATTTCCTAAATGCCATTTATTTGTTCATTCTGCATCACAAGAATCAGAATAAGGTTATTTTCACATACATCATGTACTCTACCCTGGAAAAATATTTAGAGTTGAGAGTCCTCAGTCCTCTCAACTCTAAATATTTTTCTATCTACTGGCTAACATGGTACAAAGATATACATCTTTACTGTACTCTACCCTGAGCATTTATGTCCAAGTTTATGCCTAAAACTCTGAAGAAAAAAATTAAGATAACCCTCTGATGGAAACATGTACTAAAATATGGCAGATGGAGTCCTGCTGGTCTCTTTCTGGCTTCTATTGACTCAATTTGGCTCTGCTTTGGTGTTATCTTGCATTTTAGGCATGCACAAAAATGCAGTTGAGTATACCTTCGTACTCCCCAAAAAAATAAGTGGCACCACCAGAACAGAATCCAGACAGGGCCGGAGTAAATCTGCATTCCTCATTATTTTGAATTGGTCTGTCAGGAGCCCTGTCTAAATAACGTTTTTCACAGATTTAGCTTACCAACTTTTTTTTAATGTTTACATAAACAAATTTTTTTATATACAGTTAGGTCCATAAATATTTGGACAGAGACAACAATTATCTAATTTTGGTTCTAGACATTACCACAATGAATTTGAAACAAAACAAATCAGATGCAGTTGAAGTTCAGACTTTCAGCTTTCATTTGAGGGTATCCACATTAAAATTGGATGAAGGGTTTAGGAGTTTCAGCTCCTTAACATGTGCCACCCTGTTTTTAAAGGGACCAAAAGTAATTGGACAAATGACTCCAAGGCTATTTCATGGACAGTGTGGGCAATCCCTTTGTTATGTCATTCTCAATTAAGCAGATGAAAGGGACGGAGTTGATTTGAGGTGTGGTGTTTGCATTTGGAAGGTTTTGCTGTGAAGGAAACATGTGGTCACAGGAGCTCTCCATGCAGGTGAAACAAGCCATCCTTAAGCTGCAAGAACAGAAAAAAACCCATCCAAGAAATTGCTACAACATTAGAAGTGGCAAAATCTACAATTTGGTACATCCTGAGAAAGAAAGAAAGCACTGGTGAACTCATCAATCCAAAAAGACCTGGGAGCCCACGGAAGACAACAGTGGTGGATGATCGCCGCATACTTTCTTTGGAGAAGAAGAACCCGTTCACAACATCAACTGAAGTCCAGAACACTCTCAGTGAAGTAGGTGTATCTGTCTCTAAGTCAACAGTAATGAGAAGACTCCATGAAAGTAAATACAAAGGGTTCACATCTAGATGCAAACCATTCATCAATTCCAAAAATAGACAGGCCAGAGTTAAATTTGCTGAAAAACACCTCCAGATGCCAGCTCAGTTCTGGAAAAGTATTCTATGGACAGATGAGACAAAGATCAACCTGTACCAGAATGATGGGAAGCCAAAAGTTTGGAGAAGAAAGGGAACGGCACATGATCCAAGGCACACCACATCCTCTGTAAAACATGGTGGAGGCAACGTGATGGCATGGCCATGCATGGCTTTCAATGGCACTGGGTCACTTGTGTTTATTGATGACATAACAGCAGACAAGAGTAGCCGGATGAATTCTGAAGTGTACCGGGATATACTTTCAGCCCAGATTCAGCCACATGCTGCAAACTTGATTGGACGGCGCTTCATAGTACAGATGGATAATGACCCCAAGCATACAGCCAAAGCTACACAGGAGTTCATGAGTTCAAAAAAGTGGAACATTCTTCAATGGCCAAGTCAATCACCAGATCTTAACCCAATTGAGCATGCATTTCACTTGCTCAAATCCAGACTTAAGAGGGAAAGACCCACAAACAAGCAAGACCTGAAGGCTGCGGCTGTAAAGGCCTGGCAAAGCATTAAGAAGGAGGAAACCCAGCGTTTGGTGATGTCCATGGGTTCCAGACTTAAGGCAGTGATTGCCTCCAAAGGATTCGCCACAAAATTTTGAAAATAAAAATATTTTGTTTGGGTTATGTTTATTTGTCCAATTACTTTTGATCTCCTAAAATGTGGAGTGTTTGTAAAGAAATGTGTACAATTCCTACAATTTCTAACACATATTTTTGTTCAACCCTTCAAATTAAACGTTACAATCTGCACTTGAATTCTGTTGTAGAGGTTTCATTTCAAATCCAATGTGGTGGCATGCAGTGCCCAACTCGCGAAAATTGTGTCACTGTCCAAATATTTCTGGCCCTGACTGTATAGTGGAGTGTCATAGCACCGCTTTTTATCTTCTAGGTTAGCCAAAAGGCCAATTAGCCAATAATATGTTTTGCATATGTATAGGGTCCTTCCCTGCAATTTGCTTATGGGTCAGTATAAGTCAGTCAGTAAGGACTGTTGCTAACATAACTACTTATCATAGTGCACAGGATCTCTGGTGAGACCTCAAGCACACAGTCCATGCTAGCCAGCCCTGGAATTTACATGAACTGGAAGCTTTTTGCCCAGAACGGTGTGTAGCATTACCATCTGAGAAAATAAAGAACCTCATCCACAACTACCACAAAAGACTTCAAGCTGTCATTGATGTTAGAGGGAGTAATACACGGTATTAAGACATGTGGCATGTAAACTTTTGATCAGGGTCATTTGAATTTTTGGGTTGTCATTATGATTTAAAAAGAGAAAGCACAGTATTTTGACAATAAATGGCTTCACCCAATCACTAACCATGAGTGTAGAAAAAGTTTTAGTGTTATTATTTATATTCTCTGAAAAAAGGTCAAGAAAGCAAAAATTCTAACGGGGTATGTAAACTTTTGTGCAGAACTGTAGACCTAATTTTACCACTAACAGAATACACAATGTTTCACAAAACAAACAAAGCAACAACAAACAATCTCAGCATCACAGAGATATGTTCAAAAGTTATTACCAAATAAAATAATGTCTGATTTAAAAATTTTTACCTGGGCAGAAACTGTATTTTTAACGATGGCAATTTACTTTTCGTATAACAATCTTAACAAAAAATAAAAAATAGAAATATGGCATATACAAACTGAACATTGCAGTTTATTAGACTAGGGCCGGAGTCACACACAACATATAAAAAATCGGACCGTATTGTCCGGCCGTAATACGCAGAAAAGTTCCCTGAACAGTGATCCGTATCTCATCCGTTTGCAATGCGAGGATGCGATTTCCTCACACCAAAATATCCATGTGTCATCCATATGGCATCCGTATGGCATCCGTACGGCGAGATTTTCTCGCCGGCTTGCAAAACCGACATATAATGGATCCAAATGACAGTTTTTAAAGCACAAAAGTAAGAATAGATATATACACATAGAATACATATATATATATATATATATATATATATATACATATTGTGGTGTAATGACCCCTGATGCAGCTAGGGGGCACTGTGTATGGCTCTCAGGATATGCATGGAGGCATGTGATGGATGGACGTTATGTATCACAGAGGTGGGGTGGCCCTGTGATGGAAGCCTGAGCATATTTTGTTCAGCAGATATACTGCTGAGAGTTTGGCTATATATTGGGAGGCTTCTAGGTGACTAGGAGAGCTGGGAGGGTCCAGTCACCTACAAACCCACCCAAAGGGCTTGTGTCTAAATACTCGGGATGAAACCTGTATGTAATATGTGTATCTGAAGGACCTGTGATGAAGTCATGGTCAGGTGACCTGACCATGTGATCCTGACCTCACAGGTGGGCAGGGTTACACCTATGTAAGAAGTGTGCTTGGCACCTGTTAGAGAGAGTGTGTGGGAGTCTGTGAGTGTGAACAGACTTCCATGTATGTGTCCTGGCGGGACATTACAGAGAGGACTCTGTGTCTATGAGGAGTGAGGCTCCAGGCAGGAGCTGAAGTACTGAAGACTTGTACTAGATGTGCTTTGAGGTTTATGAAGCAAATAAACCATGAACTTTTGATATAAAAGTGCATCCTGATTACCTCTGTCGCAGCTGAGTGAGTTGGAAACCTTACAATTGGTGGATGGAATGCTGGCAGCGACCCAAGGAGCACATGTTCCAGGACTGGGAATGAGGAATCGGATGCAGGAACGGACGGTCTGTGAAAACCGTGAGTGTGACCAGTGGTCACGAATAAACTGTGCATTTATGTTTATGTGGTGCCTCTGAAGATATGAGGTATCTGAAGACGCTGTTAAGCAGTGGTGACAGACAGGAGTCTGTGTTATGTTGACCGGGGTAATTGAAAAGTGAAGTAAGAAAAAAAAAAGCATGCTGAGAACATACCTCAGAGGAGGTGTCCGGAAACCTGCGTGGCCAGCAGGTAACAGACAGGAGTCTGTGTTGTACTGACGGGTCAGTGAGACTGTTTTTTCCTTTGTGGGATGCCTCTATGAGAAAGGAGGTGTCCGGAAAATCTCTGTGGCCAAGAGTAACAGACAGGAGTCTGTGTTGTGCTGACGGGTCAGTGAGAAAGACTGTATTTTTTGTGTTTGCTGGGTACCTCTGAGGCTGAGGTCTCCAGGAACCTGTGTGGCTGAAGCCAACAGGGGACGGTTTTGACAACCGTGTTGGGCTGATCGGGATCAGTGAGAAGAGTTGGTGAGAAACGATTTTTTTTTCTTTTTGGTGTTTTTTTTTCCTTCTGGAACACGTGTGAGGTGTGTGCTGTGGCTCATGGAGTCATGAAGGTGACAAGCGGCTGGCTGTGACTCGTGGGTCACGAAGGTGACAAGCGGCAAGACAGCGCAGCGTGCAGAGACTTATGGTAGCAAGAGCTACAGTGACTTGCAGCAAGAGGTTCTGCAGCAGCAAGAGCTGCAGTGGCAGCAGCGGCTTGTGCGCGGTAGCCGGAGGTGCTGGCGGGTGGTGGCAGTACCAGCAGGAGCTGGTGAGGTACCATAAGGACTTCAGGTCCAGAGTGGGTGACCTCTTAAAGTGACGGTACCAGCCCCGAGAGACATAAGGGTCTGTACGAACTGGGGTCTGGTAGAGCCGTAGCAGAGTCCACGGTGTACAACCCAAGGAGGGGTGATGGCCAAAAAGGGGCGGAGTCCCAAAAGGGGGTGGCAACCCAAAAGGGGATGATGGCCCAAAAGGGGGCGGAGTCCCAAAAGGGGGCGGCAACCCAAAAAGGGGCGGATGGAAAAAAGGAGGTGGAGGATCCCAACGTTAAAGGGGAGGCTCAGACAAACTGTTGCCCGAGACAAATATCTTATATGTGTCCAGTCTGCCTTAGGAACTATCCGCCCGGCACATTACTACGGGGGTGTGCTCTGCAGATACACGATGACGAGGTGGTGGGTCTGGTCGACTCGGGGAGTCCGGTGACTATAGTAAAGGTAGCACCTGACGGGTTTCAAATCCCTGGAAGAAAGGTGGGGGTCACCTGTATCCATGGGAACACCAAGGATTATTCAGTGGCCAGGGTAATCTTTGAGACAGGCTGGAGCTTTGCAGGACAGGATGTCGCTATAATCCCTAATTTGTCGTGTCCAGTGGTCATAGGTCGGGACTCTAAATTGTTCTCTGGCTTGTGGGACAGGGGAGTTCCTCTACAGCAGGAGGGAGGCCTGTCTACTGTTGGGGTGGCAGACATTGGGACAGTGACACCTCCCAAAACTGACAAGTCAGACGGTGACACAGGAGGAAAGGATGCTTCTGCCCGACTTACTGACATGATGTCATCTGAAATGTATGACAGTAGAACCAATGACGATCTGGTAGATAAGACCTCTAGAACGGACACCCGGTTAGAGGGTAACGGGAGGGGCCCCGAGAGTGACTCCTGTCCAGACTGTGACTCGACCGCAAGGGAAAGCGAGTACAGTAAGGTGGAGCTGAGTAAAAATGTCCGATCTTCCTCTCGCCGCGGAAAGGCGGGACAGGCTACATCCGCTAAGAAGAGAAATGATGAGGAAGAGTCAGGGTCAGGTACTGGTCAGGTTACTGTCCTTGATGAAGAGGCCATATTATCTCTGACAAATCCCAGCACAGAGGTAGGGCTGGAGGTAGAACAGACCTGTAGTAGATCCACATCTGCAATGCCCGGAAAGGGTGAAATGGCTCAGTATGATGAAGGCTCCAGAGTACCGGAGGCAGAGCTGGAGCTCTCTGAAGTTACTAAGAGTCGTGAGACAGTTGAAGCTGCGGATGCCGGAACAGGCGAAACTCTGAAGAAGCAGAGTGTGAGTGGACAAGAGTGCCCATCTGAAATTGTGATTAAAGAAGTGATGGTGCGACATGTGCTGGCTAAAAGAGAGCAGGACCGGGAGATAGAGCTGTGTAAAGAAACAGTGAAAGAGGCAGTCGAGCAGGAAAGGGTCCTGAGACGAATAATTGAGCACAGAATGGAGGAGCTGGAGAAGGAAGTCTCTAAGCTCAGAGAGGCCCAAGTGAAGCACCAGCAGGAGCTTCTCCGGAGAAAGGATGAGTGTCGCGGCTTGGCAGAGGAGCGAGATAAAGTTCTCCGTAAGCTCAAGATCGAGGAGGAGCCTGGTGCCCAGCTCCAGAAATCCACGGGAGACGAAGTACAGCAAGCGAAGTGCCACACAGATGGCCACACAAGAAATGCTGAGGTCTTGAAGAACTGCGCTGATGCTCAGGATGAGGAGGTCCAACCGCATGTTCAGGAAAAGGAGACATCGCTTTTCAAATGTATAATAGAGATACCCGAAGACCTGCGAGAAGTATGTGCCAGTGAGGAGGTGCATGAGGCCTTTAGAAAAGCAGTAGAAGCATGCAGTGTGAACTGGGTGCCAGAGATGAAACAGTTAGTCGTACTGTCGACTAGGGAAGTCACAATGAAGCGAGTGGCTATCCTGAGGGACATGCACCTACATTGTCTCCGCACAAAGCAACTGATCCTGTTGAGAAATCACGAAGCCACTCGACGTTTGGAGCAAGCAAGAAAGGCTCAAAATCAGCTTGGCTTGATGGAAGACATCGTTCAAGTGCCCAGAGGTCTGGTGAAGAAAGTCATCGGAAGACTCGGGAAAGTGATGCAGGAGATGGTGAACAAGTCCGGTGTGACGAGAGTCAGGATTCCGGCTGATGACGAAGTCCAGGTCAGGGGTGAAGACGGGATGGTTCCGTTCCTCGTTGTCGGATCCAGGGAGAGCCTTGGGTATATCCGGATGCTCCTGGAGTATCGTGTGTCGTACCTGAGAGAAGTAGAGCAGCTACGACTTGAGAGGGAGCAGGTCAACAGAAACATACGGGAAATGGAAAGAAGATGGTCTCCACCTTCAACCCGTGGTATTGAGAGGCGAAGAGGTTCGCTTAAGACGAGAAATCCTCAAGCTGGAGATAATACAGGAAATAGTGATGCCTCAGTTAGCTCAGTGATGAGTGACCTAAGCAGGAGAACCTGTAGTGGACGAAATGGAAAGGACTCAGACCAGACAGTACGTATGGGTGCAAGTGAATTGCGACGCCGTACTGACCGCTGGGGATGCGGGTGGTCTGACAGGGGCGCCTCGTCAGCAACAGATGTGACAGAGTCGGAGGACAGACGCCTACCAAAGAGATTAGTAGCAGGGTCCGACTTAGAGAGACGGTTTGACTGGCAGAGACGACCGAGATGGATCTCTGGTCGGGGAAAAAGTGTTCAACCCCACAAGTTTGAACAGAGGGGGGAGGTATGTGGTGTAATGACCCCTGATGCAGCTAGGGGGCACTGTGTATGGCCCTCGGGATATGCATGGAGGCATGTGATGGATGGACGTTATGTATCACAGAGGTGGGGTGGCCCTGTGATGGAAGCCTGAGCATATTTTGTTCAGCAGATATACTGCTGAGAGTTTGGCTATATATTGGGAGGCTTCTAGGTGACTAGGAGAGCTGGGAGGGTCCAGTCAGCTACAAACCCACCCAAAGGGCTTGTGTCTAAATACTCGGGATGAAACCTGTATGTAATATGTGTATCTGAAGGACCTGTGATGAAGTCATGGTCAGGTGACCTGACCATGTGATCCTGACCTCACAGGTGGGCAGGGTTACACCTATGTAAGAAGTGTGCTTGGCACCTGTTAGAGAGAGTGTGTGGGAGTCTGTGAGTGTGAACAGACTTCCATGTATGTGTCCTGGCGGGACATTACAGAGAGGACTCTGTGTCTATGAGGAGTGAGGCTCCAGGCAGGAGCTGAAGTACTGAAGACTTGTACTAGATGTGCTTTGAGGTTTATGAAGCAAATAAACCATGAACTTTTGATATAAAAGTGCGTCCTGATTACCTCTGTCGCAGCTGAGTGAGTTGGAAACCTTACTATATATATATATATATATATATATATCATGTCATTGTGACATATACATGTATATATAATTATAGTTCATACACTTCTACATAGCATAATAGCCGCTAATTCAATTGCCGGCTTCTGTAAAATCATTACCGAACACGACATGAAATGACACATGGTTTACATACAGTAAGTCATTTAATTTCATGTAGTTTGATATATGGTTTTGATTAACAATTACATGAGTGTATGTGTGCAAAATTTCATACATGTTGGTGTTAATTAAATGTGTAAATTTGTTGAAAAAAAATGCGTGGGCTCCCGCGATATTTTCTCTACCACACAGGGAAAGCCAGTGACTGAAGACAAATAATAGCCTAGGGAGGGAGCATTTTTGTGCCCCCCCTCACTACTAACATCTGCCCCCAGCCACCACAGAAAAGGCACATCTATTATTAGATGCGCCTTTTCTGGCACCTAGCCCGTCTATTCCCATTGCCCTGTAGCGGTGGCTAATGGGTTAATAATGGGTTAAGGCCGCCTTGCTATTGGAAGGTGACATTAAGCCGGGTTAATAATGGAGAGTTGTCAATTAGACAACTCTCCATTATTAATCCTATTGTATTAAATGGTAAAAAAACACACACACATTAATTTAAAATTAAATTCATCCATTTGTTGCATAAATTATCTTTTGAAAGCTGAAACCCTCTGAAATGTGGTTTAGGTTAAGAAAATAAATTGGCATTAATGCAGAAATATTGATCTTTTAATGGACACAGAATGGTCAGATTATGGCAAGACAAAAGTTTTGTCGCCCACAGAAAGTAATGTGATATTCAAACAAATAATTAACTTAAAATACAAATATATGTCGCATAACATTGGTGAATGAAGTTGTGGTGCTATTAGAGTCATATTTAATATTTTGTGTGACTTCCATGAGCTTGAAGGACTGCATCCATGTGGTTCAACAATGATTCATACAATTTATTAATGAAGTCATCAGGAATAGCAAAGAATGCAGACTTACATGCCTCCACAGTTCATCTAGATTTTTTGGTTTTGTCATCCAAGCTTTCTCTTTCATCCTACCCCAAACATTCTCAATGATGTTCATGTCTGGTGACTGGGCTGGCCAGTCCTTGAGCATCTTGATCTTTTTTGCCTGGAGGAACTTTGTTGTCGAGATGGATGTATGAGATGGAGCACCATCCTGCTGCAGAATTTAACCCCTTTTATGATTTGGAATATAAGAGGTAGCTAACACTTCTTGATATTTGATATTGCCTTCCACCTTGCAAATGTTTCACACACCCCCATACAGAATGTAACCCCAGACCATGATCTTTCCACCACCAAATTTAACTGTTTTCTGGGTGTATTTTGGATCCATACAGGCTCCAGTAGGTCTCCTGCAGTATTTGCGGCAGCTGTGGTGTAATTCTACTAAAGATTCATCAGAGAAATCCACCTTCTGCCACTTTTCCAGCGTCCATCTGTTAAGCAGGCTGTGGGACTATGCAAATGCCACACGGTTTTTTTATTTGCCTTTTGTTTAGTGCTGGATTCTGGGCACTGATTCTGCCATGGAGGCCATTTCGAGACAGAATCCTACAAACTGTTCTAGTTGACAAAGGGACTTGAGGTGACCAGGCCTGTTGGAGCTCTGCTGCAGTGGAAGAGGGGTTTGCTTTGGATTTTCTAACCAAAAAATCTTCCTCCTGAGTAGTGTTGAGCGATACGATACCGCAAGTATCGGGTATCGGCCGATATTAGCTCTATCGGACTTTCGATACTTAGTTCCGATATTTTCGTCTTATCGGATACCGGAATCGGATTTGTCACTGTCACTGTCAGTGTCCGTCGGTCGGGTCTGTCAGGAGTCAGCGGCACTTACCTGGCAGAAGATCTCCGGCGGTCACGGGCTGGACTGCTTGATGGCCGCCATCATCTTTCTCCGGCGGTCACATGCAGTTTCTCGCGATAACTGCAGTGACTGCTGGGTAATCCCGGCCGTAAAGCAGTCAGTCCGATGACGTCACCGCTGGGGAAGCAGGTAATCAGCTGTGCTGCGTCGCGATGACAGGCTCTGCCTGTCATTGCGATGTAGCAGAGCTGGATCGTCGTGGGACACTCGTTACTATGGACTGCGTCGGACAGGTGGTATACTGTTGTTTTGTTTTTTTTCTTTTTTTACAGGAGATCGATGGTGTCGCAGGAATGAGAGTATAATAAAATTAATGAAAACTGTGTTGTCTCTTTTATTTCATTAAAATACTTTTTTCTTGCTGTGTCTTTTTTTTATACATTTAAAAACTTTGGGATTAATAATGGATCGGTGTCTTATTGACACCTCTCCATTATTAACCGGGCTTATTCTCACGGTGCAATCAACGGTGACATTAACCCCTATTACCCCACTTGCCACGCTACAGGCAGTGGGAAGAGCCGGTAAAGTGCCACAATTGGCACACTTTGATGCGACAAATGTGGGGCTGCTGTAGCCTGGTATTATCAGCTGTTGAGGCCAAAACCATGGCCTTGACAGTCTTTTAATACCAGGCCGCAGCAGTCTGCATTTTACTGGCTGGTTAACAAAAATAGGGGACCCCTATCGACACGTCTTTTATCAGCTGCAGCAGGGATCCACCTATTTCTTGCTGGTTAACAAAAAAGGGGACCCACGCCAATTTTTTCGAGGGATCCCTATTTTTGTTAACCAGCCAAGATATGCAGACTGCTGTGGCCTGGTATTATCAGGCTGGCAAGCAGGGTCGGACTGAGGCACCGGGACACCGGAGAAACCTACGGTGGGCCCCGCTCCTGCGTGGTGGGCCCTGATTTGAAAGGATAGGTCGCGGGGCAGAGGGGGCGGTGGCCCCGGGGCCCGCGCTCTGAGGGGGCCCACCCGGAGCTACGATACAGTTACATTCTGCGGCAGAGCAGGGAGAATCGCTCTCCCTGCTCTGCCGCCCGGAAGCTATGGGGCCTGAACAGGCGTTGGGGGGGCCCGGTGCCAGCAGTGGGCCCCCCACCCGTCATCGGAGGGTCAGCTGTATGGCATCCAGCCGATAAAGCTGACCGCATGGAGAGAGAAGGAGCGAGCGCTCCTTCTCTCCCATAATCCCCCTCTCAGCGTATGACAGCGGGCGCAATAACATCACCTGCCGGCGCCCGCTGTCAGACGCTGAGAGGGAGAACAGTGAGCAGCACAGGAGACGGAAGGTGAGTTTTTTTTTTGATTTTTTTTTTAATGGGGGTGCAGTCGAGTCCTGGCTGGAGAAGTCGTCATGTCGGTGTGGGCCAGATGGAAAAGACATGAAAAGTGAACAATTCCATTAGAAAGAACATCAGCGGTAAGTCATTATCTGTACCTGTGCTGTAATCTATTGTATGTTCTGTAGAACTGGTATTATTTAACACAGACCATATGGCGGTAATATCAATATTGGTCTTTTTATATATAGATTATTTTGGCCAACAGCACGGTCATTTGCTGAGGTTCTCTGATGATGGGCCCACTCAGAAGTTTTGCCCCCACTAAACCAAAACCCTAGCTACGCCTATGGCTCTCTCTCTCTAGTCTTTATTTCTCGCTCTCTGTTCTTTCCTTCTCGCTCTCTGTTCTTTTTTCTCTCTGTTCTTTCTTTCTCTCTTTTCTTTCTTTCCTCTCTTTCTTTCTCTGTTTGTTCTTTCTCTCTCGCTGCTCTTTCTTTCTTTTCCTCAGTACCAGCCACTGTGCCCTCATTACCAGTCAGTGTGATCAGCAGTGCTAAATGGTTACGCTTGGGGCGAGGATATGGGTGTGATTAGCTGTGAAATGGGTGTTGTCGGGGCGTGGCCTAAAATTTTCAACTTCTGGCCATGCTCCTGATGAGCGCGACGGATGGTCTCGTGAGGGATCTCCTCCCACACCTGGACTAAAGCATCCACCAACTCCTGGACAGTCTGTGGTGCAACGTGGCATGGCCTAAAATTTGCTGCAGCAGGCACAGCGTGTCACAGCCTTTGTCCCTCTTTCCCTTCTTCAAAGGTTGGGAAGTATGATGGTGGGCCCCAAGAATAATTTTTCTCTGGTGGGCCCAAGGTACTCCAGTCCGACGCTGCTGGCAAGGTCCATGGATATTGGCTCCTTAACAGCCTTAAATACCATGCCTCAGCAGCAGAGGCGTACATATAAATCATGGGCCCCATAGCAAAAGTCAGAATGTTCCCCACCCCCCCAAAAAAAAAACCCAGAGGCATTGTAAATGTAAAGTGCCAGCACAGTGAGGGAAGTTGAGTCGCACAGAGACAGGGGTTTTGGTGGTACTCGGCACCGATCACGTCGACTTCTATGGGGGATGTCACGAGTAGCACAGCTCGGTCCGTGACCTAGGCGATCACTGGAATGTGGGATATTTCCAGGGGATGATAGAATGTTCGTGTAGTTTGTCGTGACGCCACCTGTAGTACTGTCATGTGTGCATTGCCACGAAGATCATCGCGGTTGCACATTTTGACTTCTCACAGCTGAGCTGCTGTTTCTTTGTGTTTGGCAGCTAGGGAGTTAATTCTGTCTGTGCTCGGTTCTGGGACTGGGTGCAGTTTCTCCCGGCTGCAATTGATTATTTGTTGATTGGTTTCCTTTAAATTCCTGGTTGTCTGCTTGGGGAGTTGCCAGTGAAACCTTCATGCAGATCACAGATAGGAATGAATCTGTATAGACTTTAGTTGTGAGCTCCTTAGTTGTTCTAAGCTCAACTTGGTTAGAGTTTATTTCCCAGACCATTTATTTTCCTTTGGTGTTTGAGTTTGTATGCAAGCGAGTGTTATCCTGTCTGTCTTATATGTCTAATCTGTGTATTTAGCTAAGATCAGCCCATATCCCTTTGGTGGTAGTCAGGATCCTTCTTAGGACTGATTACAGGGTTCAGGGTCTGATAGGAGACAGGGTTAGGTTGGTGACTTGGACCTCTGAACCATTATCAGTACCTCCAAGGTGAGGGATTAGTTAGGACCCCAGTTTAGGGTCAGGTTAGATCCCGGTCCACCTCTTTCCTGTTTCAGCTCATCAAGTCCTCAAGATTAACCCTGAGTTCAGCAGATATCGTGTCAGGTAAATCTATTCTATACTTTCATGCTGATGTTGCTATACTAGTTGTTGTATAGAGTGTTGTTCCTGTATTAATAGTTTACTGACATTGTATACATATCATTAGACAGCGTGACATTTTCACTGGCCATAAAAATGATCTCCAGTTACCATGGATCCAGTAGCCCAGCTGGCTCTGCAGTTGCAGGGATTATCCATGGAGCTGACGGACATTAAGTCCAAAGTTTTGTCTCCCCTGGAGCAAACCAGAGTTGAACCTAAGGTTGCTCTCCCGGACAGGTTCACTGGTGGGCGAGACAAATTTTTCACCTTCCGGGAGGCATGTAAATTGTATTTTCGGCTTCGGCCTCGATCATCAGGGAGTGAGGAGCAGAGAGTGGGAATTGTTATCTCACTTCTGCAAGGGGACCCTCAATCCTGGGCATTTTCCCTTCCTCCAGGATCCCCGGCTCTACTGTCTGTAGATCAATTTTTTACTGCCCTGGGATTGGTATATGATGACCCAGATCGGGTCTCTCTTGCTGAGACAAAATTACGTAAGATACAGCAGGGAGATCATCCGGCAGAGGAATTTGCTTCTGAGTTTCGTAGATGGGCCACAGATACTCAGTGGAATGACCCAGCTCTTAGGAGCCAGTTTTGTCATGGGCTTTCTGATAAATTAAAAGACGTTTTGGCTCAGTATGAGTCTCCTCCTTCTCTGGAGGCTGCTATGGCCTTAGCTATCCGTACTGATAGACGGCTTCGGGAGAGGGGTGAGGTAACCCCACTCCCTGTTGTTTCTCCACCTACCACTAAAGTCCCTTATGTTGAGGTTCCCCTTGTCTGTTCGGATGAGCCTATGCAGTTGGGAGGGACATCATTTCGTAGGAGGGGATTGGCGGTACGCCGCAGGACTAGAAGATGTTTTTTCTGCGGGAAAGAGGGACATTTTGCTGGAGAATGTCCATCCCGTGCCTTGTTGAGCCAAAAGTCGCCGGAAAACTGTTAATCCCAGGTTGTATGGTGGACTACAACCTGGGAGTATGTATTTCATCCGCCAGTTCTTCTCAGTTCCTTGTACCAGTGGAGGTGGTAGTTGGTACGAGAGTGGAGAGATTGTCTGTTCTTCTTGATAGTGGTTCCGGGGCTAATCTGGTTGACGCTCAGTTTGCTCAGGCTCAAGGTATGCATCTGAGTGTATTGGTCAAACCGATCCCTATATTCTCCATTGACGCCAGGCCTCTCGGCCAAGGTAGCTTTGTTCATGAGGTTCATAACATTGACCTTCGGGTAGGGGCAATACATAGGGAACAATTATCTTGTTATGTGTTGGAGGGTCTACCTACTCCCATTGTGTTGGGACTTCCTTGGTTGATTAAACATAACCCTGTGATTAATTGGCAGTCCAGAGAAATAAGCCAATGGGGTGAGTTTTACAAAAGCAACTGCATGAACACAGTCATCAGTGCGGTCGTGCCTAGTACATTGCCTCCTTTTTTGGAGGATTTTGGGGATGTTTTCTCTGAGGAGGGGTGTCAGGAGTTGCCTCCTCATCGTGTGTATGACTGCTCTATTAATCTCCTTCCTGATGCTAAGTTGCCTAAAGCTAGGTTGTATAATCTTTCTGGTCCTGAGAGGCAGGCTATGAAAGATTATATTTCTGAAAGTCTGGCCAAAGGGCATATTAGACCTTCATCTTCCCAGTAGCCGCGGGGTTCTTCTTTGTGAAGAAGAAAGATGGAGGCCTACGCCCTTGCTTGGATTTCCGCGAACTTAATCGGATTACTGTTCGAGATCCGTATCCACTCCCTCTTATTCCTGATCTCTTCAATCAAATTGTTGGCGCCAAATGGTTTTCTAAATTGGATCTCAGGGGGGCGTATAATCTGATTAGGATAAAAGAGGGGGATGAGTGGAAAACGGCGTTTAACACGCCGGAGGGACATTATGAGAACCTAGTCATGCCTTTTGGTCTGACTACTGCACCAGCAGTATTCCAACATTTTGTTAATGACATTTTTCGTCACCTTGTGGGGCTGTTTGTGGTTGTATATTTGGACGACATTTTAATTTACTCGCCAGATCTTGTGTCTCATCAGGAGCATGTGAGACAGGTGTTGCAGATCTTGCGAGACAATAAATTATACGCCAAACTGGAGAAGTGTGTATTTGCCGTACAGTAACTTCAGTTTTTGGGTTTTTTGGTGTCAGCCTCCGGTTTCCGTATGGACCCTGAAAAGGTGAGAGCAGTGCTTGAATGGGATCAGCCAGGGGATCTTAAGGCTCTGCAGCGTTTTTTGGGGTTTGCTAACTACTACCGGAAATTTATTTGTAATTTCTCATCTGTCGTCAAACCTCTCACTGACATGACAAGAAAAGGGACGGATTTTTCTAAATGGTCGGACAAAGCTTGCCAAGCCTTTTCCTCTTTGAAGAAATGTTTTGCTTCGGCACACGTTCTCATCCAACCAGATGCATCTCAGCCGTTCATTGTGGAGGTGGATGCGTCTGACGTAGGAGTGGGTGCTATATTGTCCCAGGGTCCGTCCCCTGGTAAATGGCATCCGTGCGCTTTCTTTTCTAAGAAATTGTCGTCCGCCGAAAGGAATTATGATATCGGCAATAGGGAACTTTTGGCCATTAAGTTAGCTTTTGAAGAATGGCGTCACTTTTTGTAGGGGGCAGTCCACCCGGTTACCGTTATTACTGATCACAAGAACCTGTTGTATTTGGAATCCGCTAAGCGTCTGAATTCCAGACAAGCTCGATGGTCGTTGTTTTTTGCCAGGTTTAATTTTGTCGTCACTTATCGCCCGGGGTCTAAGAATGTAAAGGCTGATGCCTTGTCTCGCAGTTTCCCAGGGGCCGGGAAAACGGATGACCCGAGTCCTATCCTTCAGGAGGGGGTGGTAGTGTCGGCTGTATTTTCTGAGCTTGAGGAGGAGGTGTTAGAGGCTCAGGGGGACGCCCCTGCAGGACCTCCAGGGAGACTGTTTGTCCCAAATCTGTTGAGACAAAAGGTTATTGAGGCACATCATAATTCTGCTCTAGCAGGACATCCAGGGAGTAAGGCTACTTTAGATCTCCTTTCTCGCCGGTTTTGGTGGCCTAATGCTAATAAAGATGTTATAACTTTTGTCGCGTCATGTGGGGTGTGTGCTCGCTCTAAAACCCCTCATACCCGTCCGTCTGGGACCCTTTTACCCTTGAAACTTCCGGAGCGTCCATGGACTCATTTATCTATGGACTTCATTACGGACCTTCCTCCGTCGTCAGGGAATACTGTCATACTGGTGGTTGTTGACAGGTTCAGTAAGATGGCACATTTCGTTGCTCTTCCTGCACTCCCTAATGCTAAAACTCTGGTGCAGGTGTTCATTAGGGAGATCGTTAGACTTCATGGGTTGCCTTCTGATGTGGTGTCAGATAGGGGGTCTCAGTTTGTGTCCAAATTTTGGAGGGCATTTTGTTTACGTCGGGGGATGCAATTGTCATTTTCCTCGGCTTTTCATCCGCAGACCAATGGTCAGACAGAGCGTCTGAATCAGAGCTTAGAGACATATCTCCGGTGTTTTGTCTCAGAGAACCAAGAGGACTGGTCTTCTTTCTTGCCTCTGGCAGAGTTCGCTCTTAACAACAGGCGGAGCGAGTCCACTGGTAAGTCCCCGTTTTTTTGGGGCATATGGTTTTCATCCCCAGTTTTGTACTTTCAATGGGGGGGGCCCTTCTGGGGTTCCTGAGGAGGAGCGTTTCTCGTCGTCACTTGCTTCTGTGTGGAGAGGTGTATTGAATAATCTGAGTGCGATGGGGAACCGTTACAAACGTATGGCTGATAGGAGGAGAGTTTCTGGTCCAGATCTGAATGTGAATGATCTGGTATGGTTGTCTACCAGGAATATAAAACTTAAAGTGCCCTCCTGGAAACTGGGTCCCAGATTCATCGGGCCGTACAGGATCAGTTCCATAATTAATCCTGTGGCATTTCGTTTGGACCTCCCTCCTACGTTTAAAATTCATAATGTGTTCCACAAGTCATTACTTAAAAGGTATGTGGCACCAGTCATACCGTCACCTCTACCTCCTCCTCCTGTGTTGGTCAATGGTAACTTGGAATTTCAAGTATCAAAGATCATTGACTCACGTCTGAATCGCCGGTCCCTTCAGTACTTGGTGCATTGGAAGGGGTATGGTCCAGAGGAGAGGACGTGGGTCCCTGCGTCTGATGTTAACGCAGATCGTTTGGTTCGGACCTTCCACAGAACTCACCCGGGCAGGCCTGGCCCTGAGGGTCCGGAGGCCCCTCGTAGAAGGGGGGGTACTGTCATGTGTGCATTGCCACGAAGATCGTCGCGGTTGCACATTTTGACTTCTCACAGCTGAGCTGCTGTTTCTTTGTGTTTGGCAGCTAGGGAGTTAATTCTGTCTGTGCTCGGTTCTGGGACTGGGTGCAGTTTCTCCCGGCTGCAATTGATTATTTGTTGATTGGTTTCCTTTAAATTCCTGGTTGTCTGCTTGGGGAGTTGCCAGTGAAACCTTCATGCAGACCACAGATAGGAATGAATCTGTATAGACTTTAGTTGTGAGCTCCTTAGTTGTTCTAAGCTCAACTTGGTTAGAGTTTATTTCCCAGACCATTTATTTTCCTTTGGTGTTTGAGTTTGTATGCAAGCGAGTGTTATCCTGTCTGTCTTATATGTCTAATATGTGTATTTAGCTAAGATCAGCCCATATCCCTTTGGTGGTAGTCAGGATCCTTCTTAGGACTGATTACAGGGTTCAGGGTCTGATAGGAGACAGGGTTAGGTTGGTGACTTGGACCTCTGAACCATTATCAGTACCTCCAAGGTGAGGGATTAGTTAGGACCCCAGTTTAGGGTCAGGTTAGATCCCGGTCCACCTCTTTCCTGTTTCAGCTCATCAAGTCCTCAAGATTAACCCTGAGTTCAGCAGATATCGTGTCAGGTAAATCTATTCTATACTTTCATGCTGATGTTGCTATACTAGTTGTTGTATAGAGTGTTGTTCCTGTATTAATAGTTTACTGACATTGTATACATATCATTAGACAGCGTGACAAGTACCTGGTCAGGGTGTCCAGCGCTACTGTGCAGGTCCTCTGGAAGGGATGGTGTAGTGCAGGTAGGTGAAAAATCTTCTACAGGTAACACGCTATCCTTCCAGGGCAGATAGATGTGAGATAGAGCAATGGTGCAAAGTGATGTAGCAGAGTGGACTATGCGACGTAGTAAGAAAGCAGGAAACACTTCAAGTTAAACGTTGCATAATACAATTTTTAATAATAACATTACAAAAGTGCAAATGGCTTATATTATGTGACATGTTTTGTTACTGTTCATACCCTTGATATGTGTTATACATGTGTGTTAATAAATACATATTCAACAAAAGTGCAAATAGCATTAGTGCCGAAGTTCGTGGAGACTTCTTAGGACTACAACCCCACCGGGGTAACTTCACAGTGTCCTTTACTTGTGCTTGTGGAGGACCCGCTCCAAACCTCCAACTGTGGTCTTGGGTGGGCTGCAAGACTTTCCTTGAGCAGAACTCACTTTCGGCCACACCAAACGGGTTTTTAGTTTCTGAGGTAGTTGAAAATAGTGCACAGTAAAGTTTTTTGTAAAACCAAGATGGAGCACCGAAGTGCCAACTATTTACAGAAAAGTTTGTGAGCCAGTACAGTTCATGGCTTCAAAGTTCAACATTTTCATTACAGTGAAACACCATTACCCAACCTGGGTATATTAAGGCAACAATAAACTTGTTCTTCTGAACATTCACCCGTCCGGGTACATCAAACCATTACCCAACCTGGGTATATTAAGGCAACAATAAACTTCTTTTTATGAACATTCACCCGTCCGGGTACATCAATAATTTAACTATTTACATACAGAGACCCTGTCCGGGTTATTTAGACTTCTTTGGCTGGCCTCTTCCAGGTACCACCTGGTACTGTACTGGAGCTTGCCAAACATCCGTGACAGGAGGGTCCACCCAGACCTGATGACGTCGTGTGGCCTGTACAGTGACGTCGTGACCCGCTATCTGGGTCTGTGTGGCCACCTCTTTCGTCTCCCTCCGGGTCTGGAACCCTATGTCCCGGACTGTACGAACCCCAGGGGGCCTAACAGGCACCGGGTACGGGCCAGCTATCATTATCATGTCCATAGCTGGGGCTGCTGAGGAGACCACTGAGGGAGGCTGGGGAGATTTACGGCGTGGGGTGGGCACTTGTGCAGAGGTCTGGTTGGGGGAGGCTGAAGGCTCGTAGGGTCTGTCAGTTTCCTGACACTCTGGGGAGTAGGGGTCGCACCTGGTAACATTTAGGGCGTACCATCCATTGTAACCCCAGTGGCGGGTGTAAGTCACCAAGTCTCCTGGCAACAGGTCCCTCCCCGGGTGTCCTTCTGGGAGGTGAGCCTCCACGTCCCGCCGGGTTACAAAAACTTCTAAATAAAGTCCAGGCTCCTGGATGAAGCCCCAACCACCTTTTAACTTAAAGTTCCGTACTGCACCCTTACGCCACGGCTCCCTCACCGTACTTTTATCCTTTCTCATACATGCCTTCTCTGCCAGGTCCTTCTCCAGGTGACGTTGCCGAAGCTTTTGGGATTCTCGCTGCTCCCTTTGTCGCTCTGCTTCCTGCTCCCGACGTCTCCACTCTTCCTCCTGACGCCGGTTGTAATTCTCCTCCACCAGCAGCTCCATGTCTCCAACATCAAACGCCAGCTTACGATGTCCGGTTTGCGGCAGCTCTCCTGGCGCCCGCCAGTCCTGGCGGCGCTCACCTGTGGCGGAAGCAGCCCGCTCTGGAACAGATGACGGTCGGGGCTCCGGTACAGGCAGGTAGAGCTCTGGTGCCTGCGCGGCCTCCTCCATGAGGACGGGTGTCGCTTCTTCTGCCTCAGCGACGGGGGCAGACAGCGGGATCTGGGGTGCTGGTGCGGCGTTTTCAGCAGGAACGGGTGCCTCCACTGTGATACTGGCAACCGGTTCAGATTGCAAGGGCTGGGATGCCCGCACGGCCTCCTCTACTGGAACGGGTGCCTCCACTGAGATACTGGCAACCGGTTCAGATTGCAAGGGCTGGGATGCCCGCACGGCCTCCTCTACTGGAACGGGTGCCTCCACTGAGATACTGGCAACCGGTTCAGATTGCAAGGGCTGGGATGCCCGCACGGCCTCCTCTACTGGAACGGGAGCCTCACCTTCCGGTACAGACACTTCAGGGGGTAAGAGGGATTGGCGCCGCTCCAATTGTAGTTTTAGGGCCCGCCAGCTCGCTTCCATCCTGGCGACCTCCTCCCGGTGCCGGGCCAGATCTCTCAGGGTATCCTCCGCTTCTTCCAGCGTAGGAGGGTTTCCAGGTCGGGTGCCAAACGGTGGCTCCGTGGCTATCGGGTCGCTTCCGTGGGGGGAGAGCTCTGACTCCTCCATCCCTTCCCACTTCTGTTCACGTCCATTCGCCATCTATGCCAAGTCACATGTGTCATTAGCATCAGGAGAGGCAACATCTTTTGTAGGGAGGCGGGACCTTCGCGTTCGTTTCCGCCCACTGAGGAGGATGAGGAGGCGGAACTCCAGAGCTGTGGGGCACGATCTTACATTGCAGTAACATTTAGAGTGTGCGGACATCGTTTTCGCGCCACGGAGTGAGTGTACGCCCACGAGAGCACGCCCTTATTCTTCACCTGTGCCTCGTGGCGCAGATATGACGGAAAAATGGCAAATACAGTCTATGATGATTTTTGCAATTCTCAAACAAAAAAACAGTTCAATTAAGGCACACAGGACTCGCTTATAGCGAGCTTCTGAATCCTGTTCGTGACGCCAAAGTTGAGTCGCACAGAGCCACAGGTTTTGGGGGTACTCGGCACCAAGCCCGTCGACTTCTATGGGGGATGTGACGGGTAGCACAGCTATGTCCGTGCCCTGGTCGCTCACTGGAATGTGGGATATTTCCAGGGGATGATAGAATGTTTGTGTAGTTTGTCGTGACGCCACCTGTAGTACCTGGTCAGGGTGACCAGCGCTGCTGTGCAGGTCCTCTGGCAGGGATGGTGTAGTGCAGCTAGGTGATAAGTTTTGTACAGGTAAGACGGTATCCTTCCAGGGCAGATAGATGTGAGATAGAGCAATGGTGCAGAGTGATGTAGCAGAGTGGAGTATGTGATGTAGTAAGAAAGCAGGAAAGGAAACAATTCTTACTACAAAGACATGCAGCATAAGGCTACCTCAACCCCGCCCATCCAACTAGCTACACCCTGTTCTAACCAGCCTGAGCTAGACCATCCCATTGGGTCCGCCTACACTCAGCTGGCATAGTGTACTGTTGAATGCAGTGGTTGGAGTCAATGGGGTGTTTCCTCCTTACCTGAGAGTAAGTTGTCACACCGCTGGGTGCGATGCAACATGTCTGTGGCGACTGGACCCTCGGGTGCTTCTGTCTTTTCACAAATGCCGGCTTTACACGGCAATTGAATCAGAGGCTATTTTACTATGTAGAAGTGAATAAACTATAAATATATGTATATATATATGTCACAATGACATGTAATATATATATATATATATATATATATGTATTCTAAGTGTGTATATTTTGTGTTTACAAGGAAAGAAAGTGTTTTTTTAGTTGCGATATTTTGTTCCCATAGACTTACATGGGACTTCCGGTATCGGAATCGGATATCGCCGATATTTAGTAATATCGGCGATGCCATTCCGATCCGATATTTTTAGATATCGAGCAGTATCACTCAACACTACTCCTGAGCAGTTGTCTTGCTGGGTCTGCCGGACCTGGGCTTGTCAAACACATTTCCAGTCTCTTCAAATCTTTTTTTAATTCTTTGTACTTGACGCTGAGACTCATTAAAGGTGCCAGCCACCTCTGCAGTGGATCTGGTCTTCAGCCTCTTGATAATCCAGGCTTTGGTCGAAGGGTGGATTTTTGGCATGTTGACAGAGCTCAAGTTGCAGTTCAATTGAAGGTATGGGGTGCTGGGTTTCTTTTTATACACACCCTCTAATTAACCGATCATTTACTGAGCACACGTGAGGATGTCATCTAAGATTGGGTGCATTATATGACCAGGAGACCAAACTTTTGTCTTGCCATAATCTGACTATTCTGTGTCCATTAAATGATCAGTATTTCTGCATTGATACCAATTTATTTTCTTAACCTAAACCACATTTTGGAGGGTTTCAGCTTTCAAAAGAATAATTTATACAACCAATGGATGAATTTAACGTCAGGTTATAAGCTTTTATTTACATAACATGTATAAGCAACATAACTTCTCTCAGGGAGTGTAGTACATTCTTGCTTGGAGTTTTATACAATTTCTCTGTTTTTGATTGTCCACATGCATTTTAAGGATTGACCACAGGTTATTAGTGGGATGGAGATCCCAAAAATTTCTTGGTCATGAACCCAATATTTCAATGTTTTGCTCTTCTTTTATGCAGACTATGATAGCACCTCCTCCACTCTGGCCCACTACTGTTCTCATACACCCATTCTGTCCTTGCCGCATCTTTTTATCAACACTGAGAGAACTGAATACTTCTTATGATAGGCAGAGACTTTTAGCTCTGATGTGGCCTAAATATGGTTCTGTACAAGCATGCACAAAGTCACAATATCATGACGTTACGATGTGTGCTGTGACCATATGCTGATATTTCAACGCTTGCGGTAGAGAACATAAAATACAACTCAGACCGAGAGGATAATAGATGAGGAGTGGAATGACTGAAGATGTGAACTGTAAAATGATTACAAATGTATATTTTTTATTTTTTAATCTTTGAATGACCCTTTAAGGCTCAAAGAAATGGAAGCCATTTGTTACTTTTTGCAAAGTCCATACAAAAGTGAATTACAAAAAAATAAGCATTTTGACAAAAGCAGATTTTTTAAAATAATAAAATATTCTAATAAAATTTAGTTTCACTAAAATATATTTGCTTATTTCTAATCATGGTGTTTCATATGTTTAGAAATGCTTAAAAATACTGTTTAGGGTATAACACATTAACAAGAAGAAAAGTAAAATGTATGGATTACTCACTCAGATGTAAAAATATTTAGAGTTGAGAGTCCTCAGTGGTCGATACCTTTTAATGGCTAACTGAAAAGATGGTTACAAATTGCAAGCATTCGAGACTATTCAGGTCTCTTCATCAGGCTAGACTAATATAAAATCTGAAGAATCACATATTTATACACAACACAGCACAGAAATAATGCAATAGGTAACACAAGTGACGTGAAGCAGAATAGTCATTATGGCAGAGGGATGAGCATAAATATTGGAACAGTTCATAGATAAGGAGTGTGAAAGTTTTATTGCCCTCTGATTGGGGTCTGGTAATGTTTTGTGATGTTCTCACAGGGCCTTTGGAGTAAATTCCTTAATTGATGTAAAACGTCATAAATCCGTGTAACAGGTTCATTCCAGCATTAAGAGTGTCAAATGTCACCATCAATTTGTATTCACAAACTCTTCTGTGTCTCTGAGTTGTGAAACTACCTTTCAGTACAAGTAATTTCATATCCACATCACTCAGTGTAACTGTCTTAAACTTGGAAAAAAGGAAAGTATTTGCACATGTTGGCAAAAATCTGATTTGCTTAATTCCGAATTACCGTATATATAGTTGAGAAGCTCAGGAGGGAAACTCTGTTGAACTTGTCATAAATATGGGTTATTCTTCAGAGTCCAAAGACAGAGGTCAATAAAATATTTTGGATTGAAAGTTTTAGCATAGAGAGTGGGAAAGTTGAAGAATGAATAGTTTTTATTTAACAGTAGGATGCCCTCTGTAGGCTTGGAACTTAGCCTGAATCAGGGATTATGAAAAATGGTTATATAAGAGATCATTATCTAAATTACTACCCAGTATTTATCTATTGTCTCTTTTGGCATTGAAAATATATAGTTGCACTATTTACTTGCACTTTTAAACTATTATAACTTTATAATGTTGAAATACACTGATCAAAAAAATAAAGGGAACACTCAAATAACACATCCTAGATCTAAATGAATGAAATATTCTCATTGAATACTTTGTTGAGTACAAAGTTGAATGTGCTGTCAACATAATCACACAAAAATCATCAATGGAAATCTAATTTTTGAACCAATGGAGGCCTGGATTTGGAGAGACCCCCAAAATGAAAGTGGAAACAAGTCGAAATGAAAATCAAAACAAGACAAAGTTAAAGTGGAAACAAGTCAAAATGATGCTCAGCATTGTGTGTGGCCTCCACGTGCCTGTATGACCTCCCTGCAATGCCTGGGCATGCTCTGATGAGGTTGCGGATGTTCTCTTGAGGGATCTCCTCCCATACCTGGACTAAAGCATCCGTCAACTCCTGGACAGTCTGTGGTGCAGCATGAAGTTGGCGGATGGAGCGAGACATGCTATCCCAGACGTGCTCAATCGGATTCAGGTCTGGGGAACGGGCAGGCCAATCCAAAACTTCAATGTCTTCATCTTGCAGGAACTGCTGACACACACCAGCCACATGAGGTCTGGCATTGTCCTGCATTAGGAGGAACCCAGGACCAACAGCACCAGCATATGTTCTCACAAGGTGTCTGAGGATCTTATCTCGGTACCTAATGGCAGTCAGGCTACCTCTGGTGAGCACATGGAGGGCTGTGTGGCCCTCCAAAGAAATGCCACCCCACATCATAACTGACCCACTGCCAAACCGGTCATGCAGAAGGATGTTGCAGGCAGCAGGTTCACACTCAGCAAATGTGACAGACGTGATAGAATCTGGAGAGGCCTTGGAGAGCGATATATATAATGCTCCATAAATAAAGGTCTCCATGTGATTCTTTATATATAATGTGCCCCATATGATGCGCCATATATAATGGGCCCCATATGATTCTCCAGTCTACGATGTGCCCCATGGATGATGCTCCAGTGTTTAATGGGCCCTATCTATGATGTTCAAGTGTATGATGGGCCCCATATATAATTCTCCAGTGTATAATGCTCCCCATATATTGCTCCAACTATTAAAAAAGTGAAATACCTCTCCTCGCTGGGCACTGCTCTACTCTGGACTCCTCAGCTTTGCCATCTTACAGCTCTCTGCACTGTGACTGTTCAGGCAGAGGGCACACAAACTTGACGTCACATGCTCTCTGACCAGAATGTCACTGTCAGGAAACGCGGAAGATGTCACAGCGGTTGAGCAGGGAGTGGTAAGTATTGCAGGTGCTGGGGCCATGAGCAAGCAGGGGGGGCACACTCATGGGCGCTGGGAACTGGCACAGTGCCCCTCATAGTATGCTGGTGTCTCTGACGGCAAGTGGGCCCCCCACCTGCTCTGGGCTCCGGCACTTGCCCGGGTGCGCCACGTGCTGACACCGGCCCTGAGGGGGGCAGCCCAGTTAGGGAGGTGGAAAAAGTGGCATGTGTTGAGATGTAGGCTGGACGTTAGGCAGCTGCATGTGGAGGAATTGGAGAAGTCAGAGGAAGAGGTGGACAAAGCGAGCCATTTTGCTGGCAACCTATGTGTCATCAGGGGAAGGTGGTACAAAATCCTTTGAAACCCAGGCATGGTTCATTTTAATGAAGGTGAGATCACCTACATTTTGGGTCGACAGCCGGGTCCTTCTTTCTGTCAGGATTGATCCAGCAGCACTGAAGACTCTTTCTGATAGCACACTACCAGCAGGGCAAGCGAGTTCCTGTAAGGCATATTATGCCAATTCAGGCCTGGTGTCCAGTTTACAGGCCCAGTAGTCAAAGGGGAATGAACTGTGAGGGAGAACATCGATAGGGGAGGAGAGGTAATTTTGAACCATAGTTGACAACTGCTGTCTCCTGTCTGTTGCAATCAATTCAGTATTACCAGTCGTGTGAGCGTTACTCGAGAAATCAGACCACAACATGATCGTGAAACACCTGTCTCCAATGCCACTTCGGCTGTGTGCACCATGAACACCTCTTCCATTTGGCCCAGTACGGCTCGTGGTAGAACCTGCACCGCTGCTGTGTGCTGGGAATGGCTCTAACAAACGGTTTACCAGAATTGCTTGTTTGTTCACCAATATTAGCTTTAGGTTCTCCTGTGCCATGATGTTCTGTAATTTGCCTTTATAGCGTGGATCGAGGATGCTGACCAACCAGTAGTCATCCTTCATAATTTTGGCAATGCGGGGGTCCCTTTTTAGGATCCGCAAGACATAATCACACATGTGGTCCAATGTTCCAGGTGTCAATGATGCACTGCCAGTGGTGGGTGGAGGAGCAATTTCTGCCAAATCCACATCCCTCCATTCACGCACAAACCCTGTACCTGACCTTTGCAAGCCTACATTTTCTCTTGCCCCCTGAGAAGCATCATCCTCCCCAAAATAATCATCCCCCTCATCCTCATACTCCTCCTCTTCCTTTTCTTCTTCCACCTCATCCTAGACAGTTCCCTGAGCAGACAATGCCTGACTTTCATGAAGGCTTCCCTCCTCCTCCGCTGCAAACGCGTGATCCTTAATGTGCATCAAAGTTTGCATGAGCAGACGCATAAGTGGGATGCTCATGCTTATGATGGCGTCGTCTGTGCTTACCAGCCGTGTGCAGTCCTCAAAACACTGAAGGACTTTACAGAGGTCTTTCAGCTTTGACCACTGCACACCCGACAACTCCATGTCTGCACTCAAACTGCTTGCTCTTGGATCCTCCCACAAATGCATTACAGCCTGAGTCTGTTTGCACAGCCTCTCGACCATGTGCCTGGTGGAGTTCCACCTTGTTGCAACTTCTATGATTAGACGGTGCATGGGGAGGTGGAGCGATCGCTGCGAGCACAGTCTTTGCACCTTAAGGAGCAGGGCTGGTAACTCCGGATAATTATTTATGAAGCACTGCACCACCAGGTTCAAGGTGTGAGCCAGGCAAGGTATGTGTCTGAGTTTTGCCACGGCTATGGCCGCCACAAAATTACGGCCGTTATTACTGACTACCTTGCCTGGCTCAAGATGTAGACTGCCCAGCCATAACTCAGTTTCTCGCTGCAAGTAGTCGGCCAGTACCTCCGCGGTGTGTCTGTTGTCGCCCAAAGACATCATCTTTAAAACAGCCTGCTGATGCTTACCACTAGCTGTTCGATAGAGGGACACCTCATGTGCAACACTGGCAGTTGCGGATGGAGTGCTCGTGCGACTGCGCTCTGTCGACGAGCTTTTGCTTCTGGAGGAGGAGGAGGGTCGAAAGCCTACAGCCAACTGTTGCCTATACCATAGGCTAGGCAGCACTGACCCACCACCGCTGTCCCCTGTGGACCCTGCATCCACCACATTAACCCAGTGCGCATTGATGGACACATAATGGCCCTGGCCATGCCTACTGGCCCACGCATCTGTTGTGAGGTGCACCTTTCCACTCACTGATTGTTTGAGTGCATGGACAATGCGGTCTTTCACATGCAGGTGGAGGGCAGGGATGGCTTTTCTAGAAAAGAAGTGCTGACTGGGTAGGTCATAGTGTGGGACAGCGCAGGCCATGAGCTCTCAGAACGCTGCGCTTTCAACTAAACAAAAGGGCATCTTCTCTAATGAGTTCAGTTTGGCAATGTAGGTGTTCAAAGCCAGTGAAGTTTTTTAGTCCGTCCACGCTTGCAACTACATGGTGTTTATATGTCTAAGCATGCTACTGGTATTCAATTTTCGGAGATTTTTCCCTCGGCTAAAGGTCCTTCCGCACTTCTTACAGATAACCTTTGACTCATCAATAGGATTTTGGTCAAAAAAGTGCCACACTGCACTCTTCCTACTATGGGAAAAATTTTCAGGGCTTGCGCGCTTTGCTAATTTGACCGTCTTGCCAAGCCGTCCTGCAATTCTTTTTGTTTTTTAACACGTTTTTGGACTGCAACTGGCCTGCCAGATAACCGCTGCTGCGATATCGATGCCTGCCGCTGATCCTCTTCCTCTTCTGAGCTATTGCCAGTGGCACCCTCTTCCCCCAATGGATGTCAATCCGGGTCAACTACTGAGTAATCCATCACCTCCTCTTCAATTTCATCTGCACCTTCCTCTGTCACCATGTAAGATGGTATAGTATGCAGGAAGGGGCACCTGAGTTTCATCAGTGTCAGAATCTGGCTCAGTAGACTGCGAGGGCAATGCAGTGCTCTGGGTGAATGTGCCAGCAGTATCAGATAGCAGTGGCTGTGCATCAGTGCACTCCATGTTATATTCATCTTGGACTGGGGAATTCAGGATTTGACATGATAACCAAGGCATGGTATGTGAAAAGAGCTCCATGGAGTAATCTGAAGTGTGGCCTGCCGCATCCTTTACTTTTGGTGGGGATGAAGGACACAAGGAAAGGTGTTGTTCCTAACCAGGAGCCTGCACTGACGACTCAGTGCTTGCATGTTTTGAAATTTCAGAATAGGAGGCGATAGAGCTGGAGACTGTTTCGGCAATGTAAGCCAAAACCTGTTCCTGATGCTCCAGTTTTAAAAGCTGTTTACCTACTCCCAGAAAAAGGAGCCTTCCCGGCCTTCTGGAGCCAGACGATGATGCAGGCTCAACACCTCCTGCCTTAGGTGCTATTGGGCTTTTGGCACTACCAGCAGATGCACCACCACCGCCACCATCATTCCCAGCTGGCCCCCCCGCCAACGTCCGCGGCCTCTTCCACCATACTTCCTCATGTTTGGGAAAATGTACCAAAAATACCAGCAGACATATGGTACTGTATGAAGAGCATACATGGCTTATTGTAAAATTTAAGTATCGTATATTTTTCCGGAGTCACACACAGACGCTCACTCAGTATGGAGTTGACCGTAATACAAAGAGCAGATATACGGTACTGTCTCAGAAGCGTACAGCTGTATACGGTGTAGGGGAAAATTGCAATCTCCGTATATATCTCCGGAGTCACACACAGATAGTCAGCATGTATTTGTCCGTGATACCAGCATGTACACGGTAGTGTGTGAGTAGCGTACAGCTCTATATGTTGTGGGAAAAAATGAATGGTCGGTTAGTGTGCAGAAAGAAACAATGAAAGTATTAGTGCTGTGTAAAAAGCAGTCTGCACAGCAGTGTACACACAGCAATACAGTTATCAGGTAGCCTAATAACCAGCGCTGCTGCACACAAGAAAATCCTCCCCTGTCACTGCACACTAACTGTACAGCACAATTGTTATCAGCACAAGCACAGAAGAACTTTTCTTTCCTGCCCTATCTCTCTCTCTACTGATAAACAGCGTCAGCAACCTCTCCCTACTGTTAATATCGTCAGAAGTAAAATGGAGGTCGGTTGTAAGGGCTTTTATAGACACTATGACGCCCCCCAAAGCAAGCAAATCACTGCAATGCCCTTCTCTAAGATGGTGGTGGACGCTGCCTATGTCATCTCATTGCCCACAGTGTACGTCCTTGCTCATTGGCTGAAAAAAGGCTCCTGCAAGCATTATGGGAAAACCAACTTGGGCACTAGGGTCGACGACCGCATGGCCGACTGCACGCTATGGTTGGGTTTCGGCCAATAAAACCCGACTTTGGTGAAAGTCGGTGACTTTTGAATCTGGCCGACCTGTTTCACTCAACTCTAGTGTTGACTGCATTGAGTTTTTACATGTATTAATCTCCTCCTAATGCCAAGTAACTACACACATTCTATGAACAAAAGTATCAGGAGACACCTCTTAATCATTGAAATTAGGCTTCTCATTCAGTTCCATTGCATCTGTGCTTTAGATATAGCCCCTAGCTATGCAGTCTGACGTTACTAAAATTTGTAAAAGAATGGGTCTTTCTAAAGAGCTCTCTGATTTTGGGAGTAGTACTATAATGGAATGACAACTTTTTCAACAATTCATTTTGTGACATTTCTACCTTTCTGAATATTTCACAATCTACTGTGAGTACAGATAAGCATATCAATCCATGGAGGATTGACTTTGAGTCAAATTTCCTGAAATTTGTGGTTTTATGCAAATCTGAACATCTTGAGATTCGATTTGTTGTTCGCAAAAAATGTTTCCCATCACCATTTCCACACTGCTGAAGCATTTGAAAATGTGCAAATGTTATTTTGTTCCTCCACATAATGCCTTCCAGTTATAACATCTTGCGGATTATCATACTTTGTACAGTAGTGGTCACTACCTAGACCATCAGAGATATGCAGTTCCCAGTGGAGCACAGTTTGTATGGTAGAGTAATTCTCCATCTTCAAAGTCACTGTGTAAGTCTCTCTCTCCTACAATGTGTAAGCTGTTATGGTAAACAGGGTGCTCTCTTTCTCTCTCTCCTGTCATCTTTCTCTCTTCTGTAATGTACAGATAAAAAAGCAAAAAAAAATTACCAGCACATCAGAATATAATAAAGCAACTATCAACAGGTATAAGCTGCTGAAATATAAGCTCTTATGTTCAGCAAGGGTCTCTCTCTCTCTCACCTCTTCCCTGATTTATTTTCTGAGCAATTAAAAAGTTTCATTATTGAGAGTCAAGCTAATCAAATTTTGGGGGGAAATTCAGCCAATTGGAAGACTTAGAATTTCAAAAGATTTGCTAATCTCTGGGAGTAATATAATTTAAAAATATAAGCTGAATGTTATAAGTGATGAAGGCATACAGTGCATACAGGTTGACAATGCTCTACTGATTCAGTAAATGCAGAGTGCCAAACCTACACAAGTATTAATACCTGTATGAAAATTGTCAATTTGGAGCTACATGCCATGGGTTTTCAAGGCCGAGACACTGGATGCAAGAATGACATCACCAAACACAATGACAATCATTAGATGGAGTAGTGTTTAGAAGTCGTCCAAAGGATGCTGGGGCAGTGGAAACGTGTTCTGTGGAGTGACAAATCAAGCTTTGTATCTAGCAGTGTGCTGGCAGTTCTGTGCTTGGTGAATGCCAAAAGAACCTAACTTTCTTTACTGCAATGTGTCAAATGTACATTTTGGTGGCGCACAGTAAATGCTCAAGGATTATTTCTTAGAGGACAATTGGAGGTATCCAACTTTTAGGGAACAGTTTGAGGAAGTATTAAAGCAAAGTGAATAAAAAATACATAACATAGATGGGTGTGTTCGGTATGGAAGAAATTAACTGGCCCACACAGAGTCCTGACCTCATCCCTATTGAACACTCTTAGAATAAACTAGAAAGTAGACATTCACGGGCAGGCTCTTTCATCTAACATGAGTGTCTGATACACCGGCACATTCCAAAATGTTTTGAGTGCTGGGGATTCTGGTAGAATTAATGCTATTCTACATTAGCGATCACAAGGCAGTGCTTTGGGCAGTACTGGAAGGCTACTTCATTATTAACACTTTAAATATTGCAGTCAATAATGACACAACAATTAGTGGTTAAATAGAGGAAGGGGGTTCCTTTTTTATACCATCAGTTCCTGCAACTTTTATTTCCAGATGCCAATGGGTTTTCATGGCAGCCAAGGGGTCTAATATGGACCTTCTGGCCTGTCAAGGCTGCATTTGTTTATGTAAAGGATACAGCTTAATAGATCATCTGTTATTTGTAACAGATACACAATACTGCTTTGGAGTGTTAAATATAAACAAAGATTATTAGAGGCAATCAAATAAATGATAAAGTCATTAAACCCCAAATGGAACCAAAAATTGTTAAACATTGATAAACATGTAATTTCAAAAAAGTATTCACAGTTAGTGTTGAACGATACGATACTGCAAATATCGGTATCGGCGATATTGGCTGTATCGATTCCGATTCCGATTCCGATATTTTCGTCATATCGGATACCGGAATCGGAATTGTCACTGTCACTGTCAGTGTCCGTCGGTCGGGTCTGTCAGGAGTCAGCGGCACTTACCCGGCAGAAGATCTCCGGCGGTCACATCCCGGACTGCTTAATGGCCGCCATCCTCTTCTCCCCGGCGGTCACATGCAGTATCTCGCGATAACTGCAGTGACTGCTGGGTAATCGCGGCCGTAAAGCAGTCCGATGACGTCACCGCCGGGGAAGCTGGTAAGCAGCTGTGCTGCGCCGGGATGTCAGGCTCTGCCTGTCATTCCGATGTAGCAGACCTGGATCGTCGTGGGACAATCGTTACTATGGACTACGTCGGACAGGTGGTATACTGTTGGTTTGTTTTTTTATTTTTTTACAGGAGATCGATGGCGTAGCAGGAATGAGAGAGTAATAAAAAAAATGAAAACTGTGTTGTCTCTTTTATTTCATTAAAATACTTTTTTCTTGCTGTGTCTTTTTTTTAAACATTTAAAAACTTTGGATTAATAATGGATCGGTGTCTTATTGACGCCTCTCCATTATTAACCGGGCTTATTGTCACCGTGCAATCAACGGTGACATTAACCCCTTATTACCCCGCTTGCCACCGCTACAGGGCAAGTGGGAAAAGCCGGGTAAAGTGCCACAATTGGCACATCTTTTGATGTGCCAAATGTGGGGCTGCTGTAGCCTGGTATTATCAGGCTGTTGAGGGCCAAAATCCATGGGCCTTGACAGTCTTTTAATACCAGGCCGCAGCAGTCTGCATTTTACTTGGCTGGTTAACAAAAATAGGGGGATCCCCACGCCTTTTTTTTTTCGAGGGGATCCCCTATTTTTGTTAACCAGCCAAGCTAAGCAGACTGCTGTGGCCTGGTATTATCAGGCTTGCAAGGTCCATGGATATTGGATCCTTACCAGCCTGAAAAACCAGGCCTCAGCGGTCTGCTTCATCTGGCTGGTTAACAAAAATAGGGGGGACCCCACGCTAATTTTTTTCGAGGGGATCCCCTATTTTTGTTAATCAGCCAAGATATGCAGACTGCTGTGGCCTGGTATTATCAGGCTGGCAAGGTCCATGGATCTTGGCTCCTTAATAGCCTGAAAATCCAGGCCTCAGCGGTCTGCTTCATCTGGCTGGTTAACAAAAATAGGGGGGACCCCACGCCATTTTTTTTTCGAAGGGAACCCCTATTTTTGTTAATCAGTTCCCTCTGACGTCACTGATGGTGTCCCTGGCTGACCTGAAGTGAAAGTGGAAAGCAATCAATTAAGCTTTCAACTTCCTCTCCTGTCAGCCAGGAGAGGAGCTCATTCATTTGGGGGTTTACTGTGAGGCTGCAGCATTAGCTGCGGTCCCTGCAGTAAACATTAACCCTTTCTGAAGGATTACACCGTGGGACCTGACTGTGCATCGGATTGGTAAGAATAATTTTGCTTTATTATTTTATTTTTATTACAGGAAATGGTTTTAGCAGGTAAATAAAATATGGTCAAAAACTGTGTGATTATTTCATTAAACTTCTTTTTTATTAAAGTGTGTGTGTTTGATTTTTCTTTCATACAATATGATTAATAATTGATAGTTGTCTAATTGACAGCTCTCAATTATTAACCTGGCTTAAAGTGACCTTTCAATTGCAAGGTCATTTTAACCCCTTATTAACCCATTCGCCACCGCTACAGGGCAATGGGAATAGACAGGCAAAGTGCCAGAAAGGGCAAATCTAATTAGAGATTTGCCCTTTCTGGGGTGTCTGGGGGCAGATGTTAGTAGCCGGGGGGGCCAAAAATAATGGTCCCTCTCTGGGCTATTATTATCTTCCCCCACTCACTGGCTTTGTCTGTCTGGTTGCGAAAATAGGGCGGGAGCCCACGCATTTTTTTTCAGCAATTTTACACCTCATATATATATATACATGTCATTGAGCTTGTGACACATATATATATATATATATATATATATATATATAATATATATATATATATATATATATATATATATATATATATATATATATTTATAGTTCATACACTTCTACATAGTATAATAGCCGCTAATTCAATTTGCTGGCTTTTGTGAAAATGCAGAACCCGACATGAAATGACACTTGGTTTACATAGAGTTAACTATGTCTTTTCATGTACTTTGATATCTGATTTGCACAAACAATTACATGAGTGTAAGTGTGCAAAATTTCACACCTGTAGGGGTTAATTAAAGGTGTAAATTCGTAGCAAAAAAGTCCTTTTTTTTTACAACGAATTTACACCTTTAATTAACCCCTACAGGTGTGAAATTTTGCACACATAGACTGATGTAATTGTTTGTGCAAATCAGATAGCAAACGACATGAAAAGACATGGTTAACCCTATGTACACCAAGTGTCATTTCATGTCGGGTGCTTCTGTCTTTTCACAGAAGCCGGCTTTACCCGGCAATTGAATCAGAGGATATTTTACTATGTAGAAGTGTATAAACTATACATATATGTATATATATATGTCACAATGACATGTATATATATATATATGTATTGTATGTGTGTATATTTAGTGTTTACAAGGAAAGAATGGGTTTTTTTTAGTTCCGATATTTTGTTCCCATAGACTTACATTGGATTTCCGGTATCGGTATCGGGTATCGCCGATATTTTAATGGTATAGGCGATACCATTCCGATTCCGATACTTAGGGATATCGGAAAGTATCGCTCAACTCTATTCACAGTAAAAAAAATACATACAAAGTATTTCAATTTTGCAAAACATATTTAAAAGCAAAAACATATATACTACAGGATATTGTCACATTCACAATGACCCCTATAATAAATAAAGTTAGCGTGTTGTTTTGAGCCAAACAGTGAATAATATAAAAAGACACAAACAACTGCAGAACTATTATTTCTACCAATCCCCAGGTACATTAATAATTTATATGTAACACAAAATTGCTATATTAACAAATCTTTGACTTGCATAAAACAAGACCAGAAAATAAAATTGTGTCTCTCTAAATGCTATATTGCAAAAATGAGCCAAATCCACCTATATAGGCCCAGTAATGAAGTGGTTAAATGGAAATAAAGATTTTCTTCATTTTTAAAATCTTTCTTACAATAATTGATTCTGTCTGCTGAAGAACGCTTTCAATGCACATGCTCAACTGGAAAGATTAATTCTTAACAGGGGAACATTGTTCTCTACAAATTTAGGTAGGTTGAAAGTATTTGAATCTAGATGTTTGGCTTGATTTCACAGACTTTAGCTTAATAGAAAATTAACTTTGCGTAAAATAAAAGGCTTAGCTTAAAAAAAAATTACCTCACACATTTTATTTTTCATTCATTTGATATTTACTCTCTGCAAATTTGTTTTACATGAATCCACAGTAATGTAATTTGTTCACTCAATACAGAGAAAGTTCATAATTTTCAACATATATATTCAATTCCTAATTTAAATTGTACTTAGTTTTAACATTTCCTCACATAATCATGGAGTCTGATGTATTTTATATAATGCAAAGTGATCTATTTTTGTGCACATCTTAATTTAATATTATTACATTATAGCTAGTGTTGAGCGATACGATACCGCAAGTATCGGGTATAAGCCGATATTAGCTCTATCGGACTTTCGATACTTAGTTCCGATATTTTCGTCTTATCGGATACCGGAATCGGATTTGTCACTGTCACTGTCAGTGTCCGTCGGTCGGGTCTGTCAGGAGTCAGCGGCACTTACCTGGCAGAAGATCTCCGGCGGTCATGGGCTGGACTGCTTGATGGCCGCCATCATCTTTCCCCAGCGGTCACATGCAGTTTCTCGCGATAACTGCAGTGACTGCTGGGTAATCCCAGCCGTAAAGCAGTCAGTCCGATGACGTCACCGCCGGGGAAGCAGGTAATCAGCTGTGCTGCGTCGCGATGACAGGCTCTGCCTGTCATTGCGATGTAGCAGAGCTGGATCGTCGTGGGACACTCGTTACTATGGACTGCGTCGGACAGGTGGTATACTGTTGTTTTGTTTTTTTTCTTTTTTTACAGGAGATCGATGGTGTCGCAGGAATGAGAGTATAATAAAATTAATGAAAACTGTGTTGTCTCTTTTATTTCATTAAAATACTTTTTTCTTGCTGTGTCTTTTTTTTTATACATTTAAAAACTTTGGGATTAATAATGGATCGGTGTCTTATTGACACCTCTTCATTATTAACCGGGCTTATTGTCACCGTGCAATCAACGGTGACATTAACCCCTTATTACCCCGCTTGCCACCGCTACAGGGCAGTGGAAGAGCCGGGTAAAGTGCCACAATTGGCACATCTTTTGATGCGCCAAATGTGGGGCTGCTGTGGCCTGGTATTATCAGGCTGGCAAGGTCCATGGATATTGGATCCTTACCAGCCTGAAAAACCAGGCCTCAGCAGTCTGCTTCATCTGGCTGGTTAACAAAAATAGGGGGGACCCCACGCCAAATTTTTTTCGAAGGGATCCCCTATTTTTGTTAACCAGCCAAGATATGCAGACTGCTGTGGCCTGGTATTATCAGGCTGGCAAGCAGGGTCAGACTGAGGCACTGGGACACCGGAGAAACCTACGGTGGGCCCCAGCTCCTGCGTGGTGGGCCCTGATTTGAAAGGATAGGTCGTGGGGCAGAGGGGGCGGTGGCCCCGGGGCCCGCGCTCTGAGGGGGCCCACCCGGAGCTACGATACAGTTACATTCTGCGGCAGAGCAGGGAGAATCGCTCTCCCTGCTCTGCCGCCCGGAAGCTATGGGGCCTGAACAGGCGTTGGGGGGGCCCGGTGCCAGCAGTGGGCCCCCCACCCGTCATCGGAGGGTCAGCTGTATCGGCATCCAGCCGATAAAGCTGACCGCATGGAGAGAGAAGGAGCGAGCGCTCCTTCTCTCCCATAATCCCCCTCTTAGCGTATGACAGCGGGCGCAATAACATCACCTGCCGGCGCCCGCTGTCAGACGCTGAGAGGGAGAACAGTGAGCAGCACAGGAGCCGGAAGGTGAGTTTTTTTTTTATTTTTTTTTTAATGGGGGTGCAGTCGAGTCCTGGCTGGAGAAGTCGTCATGTCGGTGTGGGCCAGATGGAAAAGACATGAAAAGTGAACAATTCCATTAGAAAGAACATCAGCGGTAAGTCATTATCTGTACCTGTGCTGTAATCAATTATATGTTCTGTAGGACTGGTATTATTTAACACAGACCATATGGCGGTAATATCAATATTTGTCTTTTTATATATAGATTATTTTGGCCAACAGCGCGGTCATTTGCTGAGGTTCTCTGATGATGGGCCCACTCAGAAGTTTTGCCCCCACTAAACCAAAACCCTAGCTACGCCTATGGCTCTCTCTCTAGTCTTTCTTTCTCGCTCTCTGTTCTTTCCTTCTCGCTCTCTGTTCTTTTTTCTCTCTGTTCTTTCTTTCTCTCTTTTCTTTCTTTCCTCTCTTTCTTTCTCTGTTTGTTCTTTCTCTCTCGCTGCTCTTTCTTTCTTTTCCTCAGTACCAGCCACTGTGCCCTCATTACCAGTCAGTGTGATCAGCAGTGCTAAATGGTTACGCTTGGGGCGAGGATATGGGTGTGATTAGCTGTGAAATGGGTGTTGTCGGGGCGTGGCCTAAAATTTTCAGCGGCGCGCAACACGCGCCGCAGCCTTTAATCCTCTTTCCTGTCTTCCAAATTTGGGAGGTATGCTGTATGACCTCCCTACAACTTCTGGCCATGCTCCTGATGAGTGCGACGGATGGTCTCGTGAGGGATCTCCTCCCACATCTGGACTAAAGCATCCACCAACTCCTGGACAGTCTGTGGTGCAACGTGGCATGGCCTAAAATTTGCTGCAGCAGGCACAGCGTGTCACAGCCTTTGTCCCTCTTTCCCTTCTCAAAGGTTGGGAAGTATGATGGTGGGCCCCAAGAATAATTTTTCTCTGGTGGGCCCAAGGTACTCCAGTCCGACGCTGCTGGCAAGGTCCATGGATATTGGCTCCTTAACAGCCTTAAATACCATGCTTCAGCAGCAGGGGCGTACATATAAATCATGGGGCCCCATAGCAAAAGTCAGAATGTTCCCCACCCCCCCAAAAAAAAAAACCCAGAGGCATTGTAAATGTAAAGTGCCAGCACAGTGAGGGAAGTTGAGTCGCACAGAGACAGGGGTTTTGGTGGTACTCGGCACCGATCACGTCAACTTCTATGGGGGATGTCACGAGTAGCACAGCTCGGTCCGTGACCTGGGCGATCACTGGAATGTGGGATATTTCCAGGGGATGATAGAATGTTCGTGTAGTTTGTCGTGACGCCACCTGTAGTACCTGGTCAGGGTGTCCAGCGCTGCTGTGCAGGTCCTCTGGAAGGGATGGTGTAGTGCAGGTAGGTGAAAAGTCTTCTACAGGTAACACGCTATCCTTCCAGGGCAGATAGATGTGAGATAGAGCAATGGTGCAAAGTGATGTAGCAGAGTGGACTATGCAACTTAGTAAGAAAGCAGGAAACACTTCAAGTTAAACGTTGCATAATACAATTTTTAATAATAACATTACAAAAGTGCAAATGGCTTATATTATGTGACATGTTTTGTTACTGTTCATACCCTTGATATGTGTTATACATGTGTGTTAATAAATACATATTCCACAAAAGTGCAAATAGCATTAGTGCCGAAGTTCGTGGAGACTTTTTTAGGACTACAACCCCACCGGGGTAACTTCACAGTGTCCTTTACTTGTGCTTGTGGAGGAACCGCTCCAAACCTCCAACTGTGGTCTTGGGTGGGCTGCAAGACTTTCCTTGAGCAGACCTCACTTTCGGCCACACCAAACGGGTTTTTAGTTTCTGAGTTAGTTGAAAATAGTGCACAGTAAAGTTTTTTGTAAAACCAAGATGGAACACCGAAGTGCCAACTATTTACAGAAAAGTTTGTGAGCCAGTACAGTTTCATGGCTTCAAAGTTCAACATTTTCATTACAGTGAAACACCATTACCCAACCTGGGTATATTAAGGCAACAATAAACTTGTTCTTCTGAACATTCACCCGTCCGGGTACATCAAACCATTACCCAACCTGGGTATATTAAGGCAACAATAAACTTCTTTTTATGAACATTCACCCATCCTGGTACATCAATAATTTAACTATTTACATACAGAGACCCTGTCCGGGTTATTTAGACTTCTTTGGCTGGCCTCTTCCAGGTACCACCTGGTACTGTTCTGGAGCTTGCCAAACATCCGTGACAGGAGGGTCCACCCAGACCTGATGACGTCGTGAGGCCTGTACAGTGACGTCGTGACCCGCTATCTGGGTCTGTGTGGCCACCTCTTTCGTCTCCCTCCGTGTCTGGAACCCTATGTCCCGGACTGTACGAACCCCAGGGGGCCTAACAGGCGCCGGGTACGGGCCAGCTATCATTATCATGTCCATAGCTGGGGCTGCTGAGGAGACCACTGAGGGAGGCTGGGGAGATTTACGGCGTGGGGTGGGCACTTGTGCAGAGGCCTGGTTGGGGGAGGCTGAAGGCTCATAGGGTCTGTCAGTTTCCTGACACTCTGGGGAGTAGGGGTCGCACCTGGTAACATTTAGGGAGTACCATCCATTGTAACCCCAGTGTCGGGTGTAAGTCACCAAGTCTCCTGGCAACAGGTCCCTCCCCGGGTGTCCTTCTGGGAGGTGAGCCTCCACGTCCCGGCGGGTTACAAAAACTTCTAAATAAAGTCCAGGCTCCTGGATGAAGCCCCAACCACCTTTTAACTTAAAGTTCCGTACTGCACCCTTACGCCGCGGCTCCCTCACCGTACTTTTATCCTTTCTCATACGTGCCTTCTCTGCCAGGTCCTTCTCCAGGTGACGTTGCCGAAGCTTTTGGGATTCTCGCTGCTCCCTTTGTCGCTCTGCTTCCCGCTCCCGACGTCTCCACTCTTCCTCCTGACGCCGGTTGTAATTCTCCTCCACCAGCAGCTCCATGTCTCCAACATCAAACGCCAGCTTACGATGTCCGGTTTGCGGCAGCTCTCCTGGCGCCCGCCAGTCCTGGCGGCGCTCACCTGTGGCGGAAGCAGCCGGCTCTGGAACAGATGACGGTCGGGGCTCCGGTACAGGCAGGTAGAGCTCTGGTGCCTGCGCGGCCTCCTCCATGAGGACGGGTGTCGCTTCTTCTGCCTCAGCGACGGGGTCAGACAGCGGGATCTGGGGTGCTGGTGCAGCGTTTTCAGCAGGAACGGGTGCCTCCACTGTGATACTGGCAACCGGTTCAGATTGCAAGGGCTGGGATGCCCGCACGGCCTCCTCTACTGGAACGGGTGCCTCCACTGAGATACTGGCAACCAGTTCAGATTGCAAGGGCTGGGATGCCCGCACGGCCTCCTCTACTGGAACGGGTGCCTCCACTGAGATACTGGCAACCGGTTCAGATTGCAAGGGCTGGGATGCCCGCACGGCCTCCTCTACTGGAACGGGAGCCTCACCTTCCGGTACAGACACTTCAGGGGGTAAGAGGGATTGGCGCCGCTCCAATTGTAGTTTTAGGGCCCGCCAGCTCGCTTCCATCCTGGCGACCTCCTCCCGGTGCCGGGCCAGGTCTCTCAGGGTATCCTCTGCTTCTTCCAGCGTAGGAGGGTTTCCAGGCCGGGTGCCAAACGGTGGCTCCGTGGCTATCGGGTCGCTTCCGTGGGGGGAGAGCTCTGACTCCTCCATCCCTTCCCACTTCTGCTCACGTCCATTCGCCATCTCTGCCAAGTCACATGTGTCATTAGCATCAGGAGAGGCGACATCTTTTGTAGGGAGGCGGGACCTTCACGTTCGTTTCTGCCCACTGAGGAGGATGAGGAGGCGGAACTCCAGAGCTGTGGGGCACGATCTTACATTGCAGTAACATTTAGAGTGTGCGGACATCGTTTTTGCGCCAGGAGTGAGTGTACGCCCACGAGAGCACGCCCTTATTCTTCACCTGTGTCTCGTGGCGCAGATATGACGGAAAAATGGCAAATACAGTCTATGATGATTTTTGCAATTCTCAAGCAAAAAAACAGTTCAATTAAGGCACACAGGACTCGCTTATAGCTAGCTTCTGAATCCTGTTTGTGACGCCAAAGTTGAGTCGCACAGAGCCACAGGTTTTGGGGGTACTCAGCACCAAGCCCGTCGACTTCTATGGGGGATGTGACGGGTAGCACAGCTATGTCCGTGCCCTGGTCGCTCACTGGAATGTGGGATATTTCCAGGGGATGATAGAATGTTTGTGTAGTTTGTCGTGACGCCACCTATAGTACCTGGTCAGGGTGACCAGCGCTGCTGTGCAGGTCCTCTGGCAGGGATGGTGTAGTGCAGCTAGGTGATAAGTCTTGTACAGGTAAGACGGTATCCTTCCAGGGCAGATAGATGTGAGATAGAGCAATGGTGCAGAGTGATGTAGCAGAGTGGAGTATGCGACGTAGTAAGAAAGCAGGAAAGGAAACAATTCTTACTACAAAGACATGCAGCATAAGGCTGCCTCAACCCCTCCCATCCAACTAGCTACACCCTGTTCTAACCAGCCTGAGCTAGACCATCCCATTGGGTCCGCCTACACTCAGCTGGCATAGTGTACTGTTGAATGCAGTGGTTGGAGTCAATGGGGTGTTTCCTCCTTACCTGAGAGTAAGTTGTCACACCGCTGGGTGCGATGCAACATCTCTGTGGCGACTGGACCCTCGGGTGCTTCTGTCTTTTCACAAATGCCGGCTTTACCCGGCAATTGAATCAGAGGCTATTTTACTATGTAGAAGTGAATAAACTATAAATATATGTATATATATATGTCACAATGACATGTATATATATTATATATATGTATTCTAAGTGTGTATATTTTGTGTTTACAAGGAAAGAAAGTGTTTTTTTAGTTGCGATATTTTGTTCCCATAGACTTACATGGGACTTCCGGTATCGGAATCGGATATCGCCGATATTTAGTGATATCGGCAATGCCATTCCGATCCGATATTTTTAGATATCGAGCAGTATCGCTCAACACTAATTATAGCAAATCATGCTAGAGCAAATTATTACAACACAGTGCAAGATGAAAGAATTGTAAGGACCAAGCTTCTCTGAAAATCTGGATATATTGCATCTTTAAATTTATCTTGAAATCAAAAGAAAAAAGAGATTGCTTGGAATTTAATGAAAATATTTTCTTCCGTTTTGAAGATTGTAAGTAAGTAAAGCTGGTACACTTACATTATTATTTGTGCGATGTAATCACACAGCAACACAATGTATATGTAGCAAGCAAGATCCACCACAAAAACGCTTTGTAGCTGCTAAACACATCATCTGGTCACTGATAGGGCACCATGTTCAGGTGACAGTACACCAATGCAAGCTGATAGACAAATACAGCAATTTGCAAAAAGCCTTCCTTTAATGTCTTCAGCTCCTATGCAGGCCTGTGCCTCAAAAATTGCATGCTACAAACACACCATAAAATAACTCAAAGGCACGATACACATGCAACATATGGCCATAAAAGGAAATCACGTGAAAATATACCGTCACCACCACATGTGTACCATTGGACAATATTAAGGACAAATTGGTAAAATTGAACAGAAAACAAAGAAAAAATGAAAAATCTTCCAAAATAGTATATGAAATATATTGTGATTTCTAACACAAGGTGAGGTGAGGGAACAAATACCAGCAAAGGGGCACAATTCAAGTGACAGCATAGATTGCAAATTAGATATCAAAGCAGAAAAAATAATAGTAAATGCACATGGAAATTGCAAGCAAGATACAATAGATAAGAGTATTAATTAAAATATCGTACTGCTTATGGTAAGTAGATGCAATTAAAATGGTAACTCATTAGTGCAGGTATATGGTATAGTATAAAAGTGCATGTGCAGCGATTTGAGAGAGGCTGAAAAGACAGCTACCTAAATGAAGGTATAGGGTAGTATATGACATGTATATATATATAATATATACATATATGATACTTTACCAAGGTAAGTAGACAGGGGCTTCTGATGATTATCGCAATCACGTGTAAGCAGTCCCTTGGATGCGCCCACCCCAACGTGCGTTTTAGCGTCTGCATTTGAAATGCTCATCGGGGTGGGAACATCCAAGGGACTGCTCACACGTGCATGCGGTAATCATCAGAGCCTCCTGTCTACTTACCTATGTGAAGCTTCATATATATATACAGTGGATTTGGAAAGTATTCAGACCGTTTTAAATTTTTCACTGTTTCATTGCAGCCATTTGGTAAATGCAAAAAAGTTCATTTTTTATCATTAATGTACTCTCTGCACCCCATCTTTACAGAAAAAAACAGAGATGTAGAAATTTTTTGCAAATTTATTAAAAAAAACCCTGAAATATCCCATGGTCAAAAGTATTCAGACCCTTTGCTCAGTATTGAGTAGAAGCACCCTTTTGAGCTAGTACAGCCATGGGTCTTCTTGGGAATGATGCAACAATTTTTTCACACCTGGATTTGGGGATCCTTTGCCATTCTTCCTCGCAGATCCTCTCCAGTTCCGTCAGGTTGGATGGTGAATGCTGCTGAACAGCCATTTTCAGGTCTCTCCAAAGATGCTCAACTGGGTTTAGACAGGGCTTTGGCTGGGCCAGTCAAGAATGGTCACAGAGTTGTTCTGAAGCCACTCCTTTGTTATTTTAGCTATGTGCTTAGGGTCATTGTCTTGTTGGAAGGTGAACCTTCGGCCAAGTCTGAGGTCAAGAGCACTTTGGAAGAGGTTTTCATCCGAGATATCTCTGTACTTTTTCCACATTCATGTTTCCCTCATTTGCAACCAATCGTCCTGTCCCTGCAGCTGAAAAACACCCCCATAGCATGATGCTACCACAACCATGTTTCACTTTTGGGAATGTATTTAGCAGGTGATGATCACTAAAAAGTTCTACCTTCATTTCACCAGACCAGAAAATCTTATTTCTCATAGTCTGGTAGTCCTTCATGTGTTTTTTTAGCAAACACTATGCGGGCTTTCATATGTCTGGCACTGAGGAGAGGATACCTTCAGGCCACTCTGCCATAAAGGCCTGACTGGTGGAGGGCTGCAGTGATAGTTGACTTTGTGGAACTTTCTCCCATCTCCCTATTGCATCTGTGGAGCTCATCCACAGTGATCTTGGGGTTCTTCTTTACCTCTCTCACCAAGGCTCTTCTCCCACGAAAGCTCAGTTTGGCTGGATGGCCAGGTCTAGGATGACTTCTGGTGGTCCCAAACTTCTTACATTTAAGGATTATGGGGGCCACTGTGCTCTTAGGAACCTTGAGTACTGAAGAAATTCATTTGTAACCTTGACCAGATGTGTGCCTTGCCACAATTCTGTCTGTGAGCTCCTTAGCCAGTTCCTTTGACCTCATGATTCTCATTTGGTCTGATATGCACTGTTTGCTGTGAGGTCTTATACAGACAGGTGTTTTCCATTCCAAATCAAGTCCTATCAGTTTAATTAAACAAAGCTGGACTCCAATGAATAGTAGAACCATCTCATGGAGGATCACAAGGAAATGGACAGCATGTGACTTAAATATGAGTGTCTGAGCATAGGATCTGAATACTTATGACCTTGTGATATTTTAGTTTGACTTTTTTAATAAATTTGCAAAAATTTCTACATTTCTGTTTTTTATCAGTCAGAATCAGTTGCAGAGTGTACATTAATGAGAAAAAAATGAACTTTTTTGCATTTACCAAATGGCTGCAATGAAACAAATAGTGAAAAATTTAAAGGGGTCTGAATACTTTCCGAACCCATTGTATATACATATCATATACTACCCTATACCTTAATTTAGGTAGCTGTCTTTTCAGCCTCTCTGCAAATCGCTATGCATGCACTTTATCCTTTTATATTATAACATATACCTGCACTGAGTTACCATTTTGATTGCATCTACATACCGTATGCAGTATGATATTTTAATTAATACTCTTATCCATCTTATCAACTCTCCATCTGACAAAGTAAGAAAGTTATTGATATCTTATTTTCATTAAAGTTGAACAAAATATATATACTGTACTTAGATGGAATATTAGTTTCTCATTTTTAGAAAATAAACAACAACATAATATATGTAAAGTAAATGAGAAAATATAATGTTCTAAAAAATATGCTGGTCTGTATTCTACACGGAATAGTGTAACTATAGCAAACTTTGTTACTGAATTCAAATATTTTAAAGGTTACTCAATTAAGTTATCTCTGAATCAACTGTATCTACATGCTGCACAATTTTAAGCAAAAAAATATTTTTCATTTTCACTAATTTGTGATGACAGCTGATTGCTTCACATTTTCCAAGTTTAACGGTCTGAGATATCTTGAAGGGTTCCTGTGGTTCTAAAGTGCTCTAACGTGGTTGATGTGGTATTTAACTAAAGCAGTGATGGAATCTGGAAAAGTTAGCAATGATATATATTTCATATATAATATAATGCTGTAAATCACAGTTACAAGGCTAATGTGATGGATTATACAGAAAAGCAGTGTTATACATTATATGTGTTTTTATCCATTAGGGACTTTTATAAATAAATATGATTTCCCTTGTTTCGATTAATGGAATGTACAGTAGATGAATTACCATAAAAATCCAAACCCTAAATCCATATTATTAAATGTGGTTTTTGACTTTGAATTGTAGCTTGCTAAAAAGCTCATAATGGTGCTACTAAATATCAAGATTACTCTTTTTTACTGCAATGCTCACTGAAAATGAAAATGTTTTTTTAATACAAACTAAAATATCTAAAAACTGCAATAAAATTAAAAATAGTACATATTATATCTTTTGAAACATACAAAACATATTTTTTTTAAGAAATTAGTTAATTATTAAAATAAACTGAAGCATAATTCATAGTATATTACAGTTTACATTTAGATAAAATATTTAGTACCCTATTTTTAACAGATGAGATCATTCTTACTTTTCTGCAAATTTCAGTAAGAGCATTGATTTCACAAAATTACATAATGTTTGCAAAACTCTTCACAGGCTTTAACTCTCACTTTAAAAACTGGAAAACCATCCATACACAAATAACTTAATATATATTTTTTTAATCGAATCATCTTGTGCCCATCATCTTAGAATATATGACTCTAAGAACAAATATATGGAAGGATGCATCTGAATGCTGTTCTGATTTTGAATTACAATATACAGAAATCGGCTAGTGCTAGCCTTTCAGTTTTCAGGATGTATAGTTGTATGTTCTTGACAAAGCTGGATGGGCGAAACCCTGAGTTGAACACAATACAGGTCCTTCTCAAAAAATTAGCATATAGTGCTAAATTTCATTATTTACCATAACGTAATGATTACAATTAAACTTTCATATATTATAGATTCATTACACACCAACTGAAATTTGTCAGGTCTTTTATTGTTTTAATACTGATGATTTTGGCATACAACTCCTGATAACCCAAAAAACCTGTCTCAAAAAATTAACATATTTCAACCGTCCAATAAAATAAAAGTGTTTTTTCAAAAAAAACAAAAAAAACATCAAATAATAATGTTCAGTTATGCACTCAATACTTGGTCGGGAATCCTTTGGCAGAAATGACTGCTTCAATGCGGCGCGGCATGGAGGCAATCAGCCTGTGACACTGCTGAGATGTTATGGAGGCCCAGGATGCTTCGATAGCGGCCTTAAGCTCATCCAGAGTGTTGGGTCTTGCGTCTCTCAACTTTCTCTTCACAATATCCCACAGATTCTCTATGGGGTTCAGGTCAGGAGAGTTGGCAGGCCAATTGAGCACAGTAATACCATGGTCAGTAAACCATTTACCAGTGGTTTTGGCACTGTGAGCAGGTGCCAGGTCGTGCTGAAAAATGAAATCTTCATCTCCATAAAGCATTTCAGCCGATGGAAGCATGAAGTGCTCCAAAATCTCCTGATAGCTAGCTGCATTGACCCTGCCCTTGATGAAACACAGTGGACCAACACCAGCAGCTGACATGGCACCCCACACCATCACTGACTGTGGGTACTTGACACTGGACTTCAGGCATTTTGGCATTTCCTTCTCCCCAGTCTTCCTCCAGACTCTGGCACCTTGATTTCCGAATGACATGCAAAATTTGCTTTCATCCGAAAAAAGTACTTGGGACCACTTAGCAACAGTCCAGTGCTGCTTCTCTGTAGCCCAGGTCAGGCGCTTCTGCCGCTGTTTATGGTTCAAAAGTGGCTTTACCTGGGGAATGCGGCACCTGTAGCCCATTTCCTGCACACACCTGTGCACGGTGGCTCTGGATGTTTCTACACCAGACTCAGTCCACTGCTTCCTCAGGTCCCCCAAGGTTTGGAATCGGTCCTTCTCCACAATCTTCCTCAGGGTCCGGTCACCTCTTCTCGTTGTACAGCATTTTCTGCCACATTGTTTCCTTCCAACAGACTTCCCATTGAGGTGCCTTGATACAGCACTCTGGGAACAGCCTATTTGTTGAGAAATTTCTTTCTGGGTCTTACCCTCTTGCTTGAGGGTGTCAATGATGGCCTTCTTGACATCAGTCAGGTCGCTAGTCTTACCCATGATGGGGGTTTTGAGTAATGAACCAGGCAGGGAGTTTTTAAAAGCCTCAGGAATCTTTTGCATGTGTTTAGAGTTAATTAGTTGATTCAGAAGATTAGGGTAATAGGTCGTTTAGAGAACCTTTTCTTGATATGCTAATTTTTTGAGACAGGTTTTTTGGGTTATCAGGAGTTGTATGCCAAAATCATCAGTATTAAAACAATAAAAGACCTGACAAATTTCAGTTGGTGTGTAATGAATCTATAATATATGAAAGTTTAATTGTAATCATTACATTATGGTAAATAATGAAATTTAGCACTATATGCTAATTTTTTGAGAAGGACCTGTATATATATATATTTCTGACAATTTGAGGAGTCACAGTAGCATGCCTTTTTAATACATTAATTTCATATCTTGACAACCACCTTACAATTTTTAATCACTAAAGTAAAAAAAATAGCTATGTTAAGCTTGAACCATTGTGACTGCACTAGCGGCATAACACAATGACATTGAAAGCTGTCTGGAGCTTTTGTGCACCACAGTATGTATCTGTATTGTAGAGAAGTTCTGAAACTACATCTGTTCTGAGGTGGGAATGACTCGCTGGAGAGTTACCCCACTTGTGGCATGGTTGACAACCATGCATAAATTCTCGGAAACTTTGTAAAAACACATTTTTACAGTGCTTTTTAAGCAGAACTAAGATGCATAAGATGAATAAGATGATTGTGATTTTAATATTGACAGATTTAGAATTCTTGGTAAAGCTAAGTCTTGGTATAGGTATCCAAGATTGTGGGCATATATTATTTATATTCTGTATGATTATTACCTTTTTTTAATGTGTCAACAAAAAATATTGTTTTATCTGCATTTTTTCTTATGAGATGTACAAAAAAATATTAATCAATTTGGCAACCTTGGTTGTTGGTAAGTTGCATTAGATAGGCAATTTAATGAGAAGTAATTATATGCTGTAGAGAACTTTCTATGATTGAATCATTTTTTATTTTTGTATTTGTATATTATATTTGAAACATAGCTGACTCTTTGTGCTTATTTTAATATTTTACTTAGTTAGGAGCTAAACTTAATATAAATTGGAATCATTTTTAAAAAGAATTTTGCCACTGACAATTAAAATGATTAACTGTTACGGTCCCAACAATCACCATGATTTAACAGATGAGACCCCAATAGGAAGAAATTGAGAAGTCACATTCTAGATTATCCGCTATTCTTACTTACTCTGCTGCAATTATATAAGTAAATCTGACCTTACTTACCTTTGACAACTGTTTCTACTCTTTCCTTAAAAATATATTTTTTAAAATTTTTATAATATCTTGCTTGTCGTAAGTCTCAATATTTCACTTTCTAATTGTATTACTCTAACTGTGTTTGGTCAAAAGTTTTTGGATTTTTTAATTGTTTCACTAATATTTAGCCTCCATCATAAATTTATTGAAATAAACTTAAGTTGTATTTTAGAAATTTGCTTCTACTCTTCCACTTGCATTCATCACTCTTTATTTCAATATTTCAAATGTGTCCACCTGTGGGTTTTTTTTAGTTTAGATCAGATTATTTCTCAAGGGAACATAATCAAGAGTGCACTCATCTAAGAAAAATTTAAATACTTCCTTTTATCCATGTTTTACATAGCAAGCATGAAAGAAGCACACGCAAAAGATGCAGGCTATCAGGCTGTGAAGTATTTTGTGTGCTTGAGATCACAATTCACTCTGTGTATAAAGTCTCAAGGGGGCGCTGTGTATTATTTGTATAACCATATGCATTTTAGGCTTCTGTATAAATGCCAAGACGCAGCAGCAGTAAAGACTTCAAGGTAAAATAGTTATAATTTTACTAATACAGATGTCGCTGTTGACCTGAGGACACTTAACAATCAGCACATGTATCTGCTGGCCTATTAAATAGACCATGAGCTTTTTGCTGCTCAAATAACTACAATAATGTGAATACAAAGTACAGACTTGTACCTTCCTGATTTCATACCCATAATCCCAGAAGGTTTGTGCAGGGAATTGTTCACTTTGCTGAACATGGAGGAATGGTTTAAATTAGTTGTTCAGGGTAAAGGAAAAAGTAAAAAGGTTAAAAAAAGAATATATTAATATATATATTATATATATATATATATATAATATATGCAGTGTTTAACATTAAATTATTAGTACAGTGTATGTTCCTGTCACGGTCAGTGTCCGTCGGTCGGGTCTGTCAGGAGTCAGCGGCACTTACCTGGCAGAAGATCTCCTGGACTGCTTGATGGCCGCCATCATCTTCTCCCTGGCGGTCACGTGCAGTTTCTCGCGATAACTGCAGTGACTGCCGGGTAATCGCGGCCGTAAAGCAGTCCGATGACGTCACCGCCGGGGAAGCAGGTAATCAGCTGTGCTGCGTCGGGATGTTAGGCCCTGCCTGGCATTCCGATGTAGCAGAGTTGGATCGTCGTGGGACCCTCATTACTATGGACTGCGTCGGACAAGTGGTATACTGTTGGTTTGTTTTTTTCCTTTTTTACAGGAGATCGATGGCGTCGCAGGAATGAGAGTATAATAAAAGAAATGAAAACTGTGTTGTCTCTTTTATTTCATTAAAAGACTTTTTTCTTGCTGTGTCTTTTTTTTAAACATTTAAAAACTGTGGGATTAATAATGGATCTTATTGACACCTCTCCATTATTAACCGGGCTTATTGTCACCGTGCAATCAACGGTGACATTAACCCCTTATTACCCCGCTTGCCACCGCTACAGGGCAAGTGGGAAGATCCGGGTAAAGTGCCACAATTGGCACATCTTTTGATGCGCCAAATGTGGGGCTGCTGCAGCCTGGTATTATCAGGCTGTTGAGGGCCAAAATCCATGGGCCTTGACAGTCTTTTAATACCAGGCTGCAGCAGTCTGCATTTTACTTGGCTGGTTAACAAAAATAGGGGGGATCCCCACGCCATTTTTTTTCGAGGGGATCCCCTATTTTTGTTAACCAGTCAAGCTAAGCAGACTGCTGTGGCCTGGTATTATCAGGCTTGCAAGG
>JARQOD010000002.1:216256596-216306569 GCA_033576555.1 Oophaga sylvatica
AATGTGGGTGGTATCAATTCACAAGTGAGTTACCTCAGCAATCATCTGGAACCACTGCATAGAAGAAGTTTTACCTGAAAACATTGGCTAATGAAATAGTGAGTGGAGAGCTACGCCTTAGAAGTCTGAAGACGAGTCGAATACCCTCTAGCCTCCAAATCCGGCTCAAAAGATTTCATAACAAAGATGACTGAGAAAAATCACCACCTCTCCCACCTCCCAAAAGATGTAGATGCCCCATCTGTACCTTTGAAACTGGTGGCAGAAGGATTTCAAATTATGAATTAAAAAAATTTCACAACGCGATATGCCTGTCCCATGCAAACATGATCTGCCAGACTTAATTCTCTAAGTGCAACAGTGTTTATTCTGCTGAACATGTAACCTCTGAATCTGAGTGAATAGTAATCAAGTAGCAACTAAGTGCATTACCATTAAGTTTTTTTTCCTAATTTTAATGTTTAGTAATAATTATGTCATGAAAACTGAAGGCTATATAGTGGTAGCTGAGAAAATTTATACTTTTTATTTTAATATGTTTATGGTTATTAATATTTTTTCTTGCATCTGATTTTGTGTACTCTCTTTAATACATCCTTATGAATTTCCTGAAATCGAGATAACTAGATAGTACAGTTGTTTTTATAACCTGTGCCTGTCAGGTCACTGTGCCTGAACTCAGGAGTGCCAGAGGTGCGCCTGACGGAAGATTAAGAAGCCATTACTTCTTCACTTTCAAAACTGTACACTTGTTTTTGCACTCCAGATAAACAGATTATTTTGTATTGCTTGTGAAAAAGCTATCACTTCTTCATTTTACAAAATAAAAAGATCTTGATACTCCCAAAACAGGGATATTTTTGCACCAATTCGAGTGAATAAGCCATGTATTCGCATTGCATGTGTAAAAACACCAACAATGCAGGCATCTTCCCCTCACAAGGGATAATTTGTTTGACCACGTTTAGAAGAAAAAAAGCCTAAAAAGTATGGTACAGCAGTGTGTTGTTAAATATGCTATCGGTTACCACTAATTAACATCCAAATAGGTTGGAATGACTTGGATATTGGATATTTAAAAGGCTGTGCCTGCTTTACAGAGCTCAAAAAGGGGTTTTATAGAGTCCAAAGAAATCTCTTATTGTTATAATTATATTTTCTGGGCAATTAAAAGCTTTGCAGTAGTAATATTCATGACAAATTAATTTAATGTAATCAAATCTTTGATTAAAAAATAAGCCTTGCTGAATTTTCCCCAATTATGCACCTAGTACTATTGGAATTCAAACATTCATACAATCAGATAAACAGTGTATAGAGATCTAACAAGTAGATATTAGATATATTTTATACATGAGGTAAACTAATCAGTGTACAAACCACTGCTATGCACAAATAACATAACTACTCACCTGTATGATCACTAGTCTATTTGGAATAATGTTCTATGAATAGAAAGTCAATTTTGGGTAAAGCAAGGATATCACTAAAGAGAAATCATACCAAGACCCAAATGTTGTTATGGTAGTATGATGATATGGCTCAGAATTACCACCTATAGGTTTGAAAAACTTAACTTTAAAAGGAGTCATATTTCCTGTATTTTGCCTCAAAATTCTTATATGCTTTTTTTCTCCATAAACTTAAGTGAAATTAGATTTTCAGCTCAAGCCATGAAAAGCAAAGCAAGTCTGCATCTGAAAGGAGAGATAAAATTAAAGCATTGGATTGGTGAAAGTCCTGAACTGAACCCAAAATAAATGTTGTTGCAGTTCCTTGAATGAGCTGTTCTTGAAAAAGAATCAAAATAATTCTGAAAAAAATAAGTTAAAGTATACATAAGTAATGAAAAAAATTATACTAGAAGGTTGGTGGCATATGTGCAGACATACTGTAAGGTCCTGTCCTCAAATTAATGAAGATATTTGACTAGACAATCCGCACTTGTTTTATGGCATTTCTGTCAATTCAGGACCTTGTTCCAACACTTTGAAATGATGTGAGAGACATACAAAATATGTCATATAGTAGAAACTCATGGCGAAATGTATATATCCAAGTGGTATGGGTGTTCATGGTCAATATACAGCTTGTATATATACAGTTTGTCTGACTTTTCTCTTCATAGGTATATTTTTGAGTAAAATGTAAATTCCTCTTTTAGTCTATAAACTTCTGACAACATGTCTCCGAATTTCCAAGCAATAAATTTTGTATTTTTTTTCTGACAAAGAAAAATAGTCAAAATTAAAAAAAAAAAAACAATGCTTTCAGACCTCAAATAATGCAAAGAAAACAAGTTCATAATCATTTAGACTCAACAATACTAATGTTTTAACTCAGGAAGAGTTTGATGGCTTGTGGCTATCCATCATCCTCTTGATCACATTCCAGAGGTTTTCAATGGGGTACAGCTCTGTAGAATGGGCTGCCCATGACAGGGTTTTGATGTGGTGGTCTCTTAATTTTAACCAGAGCTGTATTTAAAAGTAACTCAGTGTTAAAAGCAGTCTAATAATCAAATGTCTAATTCATACAAAAATTCTATGAATGTAAAGTACAAGGATTATCATGGAAACTCTTCTTAATTATGCATTCAGAAAAGAAACAAAATATACACTAGGCATAGGGTTTGCTAAACTGAGCCACATATCATTGCACACCATATTATATTATGCATTTACTGTAAAAAAATATATTGTATTTTTCAGCCCACAAGATGCACCGGACCACAAGATGCACCCCAAATTTAGAAGAGGAAAATAGGAAAACAAATTTTCATGTGAAAATGGGGCTCCGTCTTATAATCTGAATTTAACCCCTTCACGACATGCGCTGTACGTGTCTACCTCTTTGATGTGGGCCCCGGTACTGAGCCCACATCTTTTCTGGCACATGTCAGCTGTTTTCAACAGCTGACATGTGCCCGAAACAGCCACGGGTGGAATCGCGATCCACTCATGGCTATTAACTTGATAAATGCCATTGTCAAACTCTGACAGCGGCATTTAACATGCGATTCTGGCAATTGCACCGGAAATCCGACCATCGGTGGACCCTATCACGTGATCGCTGGTCACTGATGGGTTGGCATGACAATCTGTGGTCTCCGAGAGACCTCTATGGTTGTCAATGCAGGATTGCTATGAGCGCCGCCTAGTGGTCGGCGCTCATATCAAATGAGTAATTCTGCTACATAAATGTGATCTGATCATCACCTCTATGTAAAGCAGAGCCGATCGGGTTATGGCAGCTTCTAGTCTCCCATGGACTCTTATGAAGCATGCCAAAAGTAAAAAAAGTTTTAAAAATATTAATAAAATGAAAAAATATACAATTTTAAATCACCCCCTCGCCCTATTCAAACTAAAACAATAAAAAAAATCAAACATACACATATTTGGTATTGCCACTTTCAGAATTGCCCAATGTATCAATATAAAAAAAGAACCCGATCGCTAAACGACATAATGATAAAAAATTAAAAACGCCAGAATTAAGTTTTTTGGTCGCCGCAACATTGCATTAAAATGCAATAACAGGCGATAAAGTTTTTTTTATCGCACCAAAATGATATAATTAAAAACATCAGTTTGGCACGCAAAAAAATGAGCCCTCACCCAACCCAAAATCACAAAAAATGGAGACGCTACGGGTCTCAGAAAATGACTCAAATTTTTTTTTCCTTACAAACTTTGGATTTTTTTCACCACTTAAATAAAAAATACCTGGATATGTTTGGTGTCTATGAACTTGTAATGACCTAGAGAATCATAATAGCTGGTCAGTTTTAGCATTTGGTGAACATGGTAAAAAAAAATCCCAAAAAACTATGTGAAATTGCACTTTTTTTGCTATTTCACTGCACTTTGAATTTTTTTTCCCATTTTTGAGTGCACAATATGGTAAAACCAATGGTATAATTTAAAAGTACAACTTTTCCCACAAAAAACATGCCCCCACATGGCCATATTAACAGAAAAATAAAAAAGTTATGGCTCTAGGAGGAAGGGGAGCAAAAAACAGAATCGCAAAATGAAGGAGTGCTCCATCATGAAGGGGTTAACTTACTTGGGGGTTGCAGCAGTGGTCACGTTTTAGTAAGTTGCCTTATTTTAGGGGCTACTTGTCAAAATGTGCGTCTATTCAAAACTGTCCGATAGTCAGCTCTCATTGACATTTTAGAACATTTATAGCCTATGGATTGTAGAAGGCAAATTTAATAGAGAAAAAGTAAAGAATATGAGTGGCAGGTGTTATAGTCACATAATCCCTGCTGCAAATAAGACAGTGCCACGTACAACTAACAATTTTTTTTTATTTTGACAAGTATTATAGCCAACAAAATGTGTTCATAAATTAATGAAACAAATGAAAATTAAGAAACTTTGTAATATATTTTATCAGAGTTAAAGTAAATAGGAGATGGCAGTTGTTATAGATGCACTTTTATGTAGACAGGAGAAAGGAGGAGCCAGAGGAAAAGCTCATCCTGTCTCCTCCCCCTCCTATCAAGATAGAATCTCATCTCTTATGTCAGTAATGGAAAGTCTTTCTTCACTAAATACAGACTGGAAAGGATATTCCTTAACATATTTCCCAGCAAAATCCTTTTTGCTTTCGTTTTTGTATGTTTTTTGGTGCGCCTGTAAAAATGGCTTGAAACTCTGACAACATTGTTTACAGCTGTGACCCAGGAGTCAGAAATGCTGTCAGGGGCATTTGCCATTATGTTCCCATGTCATTTGAGCAATGTTTCCATCATTTTCAGACGTTTTTAGACCTTAAAAGGACCCCCGGGGGGGATCGCAGTAAAAATGATTGGGTCTCCCATAGACTTACATGGGGCTCGTTGTTCTGTCCGAGTACCCGAGTATTCCAATTTGCTCGACCAGAACAACAAGCACCCAAGCATTTTAGTGCTCGCTCAGCACTACTTCTGACATCAAGGTTCAATGGAACTTATTAGATAAAAGTGTTCAAGTTACAGATCAGATGAAGCATTATCAAGGTTTTGGCAGCTTTTTCATTCATCAAGATGGACTGTGCTTCTGCAACAATGTGGCCGATCTATTTGAGGCTATAAGAATCACCTGTAACCCCAAGGAGTGGTGACTGTCCATAGATAGTTCATTCAGGATCCTCAAAGCTGTGCAGCTTCACAACGGGAACAAGTAACTTTTCCTGTGACTTACTCTGTGCACCTGTGAGAGGAATACACCAGTGTCAAGATGGTACTACGTGCCTTGAAGTATGGGTATGGCTGTGAGGTTATCGGAGATATCAAAATGGTGTCGTTCCAGATGGTCCTCCAAGGTGGTTTTGCAATGCTTCCTTGCGTTTGTTGCATTTGGGACTGATGAGACACTCAGGTGAGCTATCACAGGCAGGACTGACCTCAAAGAGCAGAGTATTCTGTGTTAAAGAACAACATAAATGGGAGCCACTGGTGTAACTCCATAAGGTGCTGATGCCACCACTACACATCAAGTTAGGGCTCATAAAACAATTTGTCACGGCATCCAATAAGGAGTCGACGGCTTTCAAGTACCGGCAAGATCTTTTCTATAAGCTGTCTTTGGCAAAGGTCAAAGCTGGTGTCTTTTTCGAACCACAATTCAAGAAGATCATAGAGTGCAGCAAATTTCCCAAAAAGCTGAATAGAAAGCTGAAAGCGTCTTGAAACAGTTTTGTCGCAGTGATTCACGGCTTCCTAGGCAATCATAAGAATGAAAACTATCCACAACTGGTACAGACTTTGATGCAATGGACTGAAGGATGTCACTCAAAGTCCATATTCTTGATGCCAATCTTGATAAATTCAAACAGTACATGGTACAGAGAAAGGCGAATGCTTTCACCAAGGATAGTATGATGAGAGCATGAGGAGAGACTATATTTGGGGACTGATTCATGAAAGTGATATACAGTAAAGTCGCAAATCAAGAAAATATAAAATTTTGAGCTTTTATATGCAGCATTGATTGAGTTTCATAACAATTGCATATTAATAATTACATATTGATTGTTTATATGATAAACTACAAGCACAAGTACAATTTTGTCTTTTATCTCATTAAATACAAAAGTAGTGTAGGCTTTTGACACAAAATCAAAGCTCATAAAGAAGTTTGGTGATTTTATAAAGTTTATATGTGAGCAGTTGAAATATAACGGTTAGAACCTGGGAACAAAAATTGTGTTACATAGCGAATCCATCCGGGCATAAAATATTTTAGGATCTGTTACATAACTGTTTTTTTTTTATTATTATTATTTATTTATTATAGCACCATTGATTCCATGGTGCTGCACATGAGAAGGGGTTACATACAAATTACAGATATCACTTACAGTAAACAAACTAACAATGACAGACTGATACAGAGGGGAGAGGACCCTGCCCTTTCGGGCTTACATTCTACAGGATGGGGGACGGAGACAGCAAGTTGATGGGTTGCAGCAGTTCCGGTGTTGGTTGAGGCGTTTTTCTCCTTGTTTGTTCTACTCGTTGTCATTGCTCCTCCAAGACTACATCTTGAAAGCACTCTCTTCTTGTTGAGGTTAATTCCATTATTGGGATAGCCATTTTAATGTTTCTAGTTTAACTTAATTGATCGTGTAATAAAGTGTCATCTGCTATTGATTTTCAAAAAGTGGTGGTAGTCATTTTGCGCATATCAATATTCAATTTGATATAGCGATTCAGAATGATTACCTTCTTATCCCACACCTTGAATTTAAAAGTGAGATTTATAATATTATCACTAATATATTTAATAGAGTCTGCTATAGCCTTTCTATTGGCAGCCAAGTCATGATCATGTCGTCTATGTAACGACCATACCAGATTAGCAAATTCAAAATTACCTGTCTGTGGAAAATATTGAAATGTTCTCACCATGCCATTAAAAATAAAGCAAAAGATTAACTCCACGTTCACTACTGAAATGTGAACAGAGTGCTCCATCAAGCAAAAAAAGACAAAATAGTAAATATTAATGTTTTTAATTAAAAACATTTTCAACTGAAGAGCAAAAGTACTACTTTCATTCAGGAACCAAGATTATACCTATCATCCTTCCTCATGGGAGGCTGAACTGTACTATATTGTGTTGTTACGTGTAATGCACCTGTAATTAGATTGCCAATGAATGTATGAATATGTTTTGTGTCTTTTATATATCCAAGCATTTCCTTAATTAAATGGGTTTTACACTACTTGGACAACCCTTTCTCAATCCCCATTTTTCCCTGAACAAAACAACAACACCTATTCTGACCTCTGATGCCAACGCAGTTCCAACATGATTGCTTGACATTGTTAGGTAACGTGATCCCTGCGGCCAATCAGCTCTGGCTTCGCTCGCCCATCCATTTATACTTTTTGGTAGATGAGTCAGTGCTTGAAACTATCGGCTGTATTGAGACAGGGAATACGGAAAGAAATGCAAAGAATGTGGGCTCCCAGTGGTTAAAGTTGTGTACTCTCAGAAATCAGAAAATTAAATTTAATAATTTACCTCCAAAGTGCAGTTACAAGTTAAGGATATAAAATTAAAAGTGAGTACTGCTCTTTTTAGTATTTCGGTGAAGCCATCCTTTGTTATGAACCCAAGAGCGTCACAAAAAAGGGTGATTATTTTATTTTTCTTCCACCTTTTTATTACATATGCCTTTAGTTTAGATATTTCGGGACGCATCACAATGCAACTAAACAGGTAAAAACAGCATAGCGGCTATTGTGTAAAAAAGCAGAAACCAAGTACAATGACAATACAGAAACTTGTTCCCACCATCATGTTTCTACAGGATGTATTTTAGGCAGGGTGACCTTACTAAACAACACAATTTAGAATATAAACAGTGACCTGTGCATTACCGCACCATCATAGTGACGTTATAAGATGTCACTACCCTAAGCACACATTTCTTCTGCATCTGTACGTCACAGAAACAAAAACAATAGAGAAATTATTTAACACATTTGTCATTTAAAAAAAACAACATTAAAATGAGTCCCTCATGCATTTTTAAGAGGCTTAAATTTGTTCAATTTCTTTTTAGACATGGGACAAGGCAGACTATTAAAACGTATGACATTTTTAACCAGTATGAGTCATGTAATAGTAACACTAACTGGGTTTTTCAAGAGTGAGAAAACAAAAATGAAGATCTAAAAAGGTGTGTATGTGTGTGTGTGGGTGAGTATTAGATAGTTTCAGAATTTTCTTCCAGCCAACATTTAGCTGAAAAAAGGTAAAAAAAAATCAGTACATAAAAAAGTTGCCAGGTTAGTGAGGTTTTAAAAAAAAAAAAAAAAAAAACAGTACGTGAACAGTAACGTACGCATAATGTCTTAACGTGCCCTTAAAAGGTTAAATATATTGATGAGCGAGCACTAAAACACTTGGGTGCTCGTTGCTCAGGTCGAGCAAATTGAGATGTTCTGGTGCTTGACCCTAGCAACAAGCCCCATGTATGTCTATGGGAAACCCGAGCTTTTTTGCCATGACCCCCCTGGAGGTCTTTATAGGGTATCAAAATGTCAGAAATCTATGGGAACAGTGCTCAAATGACATGGGAACATCATGGGGAAGACACCTGGAAGCATTTCTGACTCCTAGGTCACTGCTGTGAACAATGTTGTCAGGGTGTTATGCCACTTTTACAGGTGCACACTAAAACATACAAAACCCAACCAAAATGTATTTTCCTAGGAATTATGTTAAGGAACATCCTTTCTAAATAATTCCAAAAAAAATGTACCTCCACCACTTGGGCTATATTCACACGTAGTGTTTTTGTTGCGTTTTTCAACTTTCACATTGCTTTCAACCAATACAAATGCATTCACAGGGAAATGTCATTTTAACATTTAACAACCTTAGTTGTCCATGTGGTGTGTGACACATCATCAGACACATCCTCTTTCATTTATAAAGGAGGCACTCTGAAAGTCACCAAGCCTATTTTTATAGGGGCATCAGGCAGCATTAATATTCTTAAAAGGCCTTCAGCCGGCTATGCTTTGTTGTTCCCATTATTAAACAGTGGGTCTCCTATACTATTATTGCCTATGCAGTGAGTGGCTGGGATGTCAAAAATTAGGATGCACCCCAATACCTCTTTGATGACACGTACAGGAGGGCCTCATGAAAAATGTTCCCATTATAAGAAAATGGGTCTCCCATAGTCAAATTGCCTGACTCCATTTCAGGGGATAAAAGGGAGTTATTTCTCTACTCAGGCCATCCCTCAAGCATGGGATATTTCTCTGTCTTCCACTGCTCGCGAGAGGATGACAGTCGATGCCTTTTTTGAGGCCTTGGGCCGCATTTATAATGAGCCTGACAGAGTACGTATGGATAAAGATATGGTCATGAGTGTGTTAGGGCAAATGCTCGGCTGAGTGGTTATGTGTGGAGTTCCAACGCTGGGCAGCGGAGGTCTCATGGGATGATGCTGCCCTCTGGGGCTTATGCTACAGAGGTCTGTCCAAACGCCTCCAAGATGCTTTGGCCCTCCATCCACCACCTGACACCTTGGAGGATACCATAACTCAGGCCATGTGTATGGACCGCAGGCGGGGAACTAGGGTTATCATGCAGTCCGAGTCATCCCTATTCGCTGGCAGCAAAGAAATCGGTGTTGCTCCTGAACTCATGAAGATTGGCGCCACTTCGGTCAAGGAGAAGGAGAGGAAACGCCGCCGGGAGAAGCAGTTCTGTTTTTGTTGCGGGGAGTCTGGTCATTGGAAAAAGGATTGCCCCTCATGTCCATCATCCTTCAAAGCGACGTGAAACGACTAGTTCTGGGTAGTGGTCAAGGAGGCTGCCCCGACCTTCAGGTACTCTTTTCCTCAGGTTTAGAAAATAGCGCGGGAGCCCACGCATTTTTTTCAACAAATTTACACCTTTAATTAATCCCTACATGTGTGAAATTTTGCACACATGCACTCATGTAATTGTTAGGGAAAACCATATATCAAACTACATGAAATGACAAGGTTAACTGTATGTAAACCATGTGTCAATTCATGTCGGGTCTGTAATTTCACAAAAGCCGGCAATTGAATTAGCGGCTATTATACTATGTAGAAGTGTATGTACTATAAATATATATATATATATATATACATATTGTGAGACAGTGAAGGAATATGTGTCGAATGGGGTGTACATTTCACCTAGGTACTGTGCTGTATGGTATAAGGGAAATGTGTGGCTTTGTAAACCTAGTGGTAGAGAAAGGTCACTACACCTTACATTCAGTACACACTTGCAGCTCAGGCCTGAAACCATTCAGCTGTTAATTAGGAGACCAGAAGTAGGTGTCTGTGAACACAGTCAGAGAGCTCGCTTAGTCTGGACAAGGAGTCCAGGCACAAGAAGCAGTCTCCAGGAGTATGAGCTATCTCAGTCTGGGTGCTCGATGTACCCCGGACACAGGAGTAGTCTCTGTGAGAATCCATGCGGATAGCTGTTGAATAGGAGGGGAGCTCTCTCAAGTCTGGACGTTGGATATGCCTTCAGACACAAGGAGGAGACTCTGTGAAACTCCATGCTGGTAAATGCTGAACATATGTGTTGTTTTGGTCCAGGCTGTTAGAGTCGGGACCCGGATAGATAGGGAAATCTATCTAAGTGTAGTAAGTGGCTAGACAAGCCCAGGTCTTATGTTTATGATTTGTTTTATCTGTTTGCTGTGGACTTTAATAAAGCTGGTTGCGGCCAGTTTTTACCAGAACTGCTGTCTCTGAATGAACTGTTTCTATGCCATTCCGTCTACCCGGACGGCGATCTCAGAGCTATATCCCCTGAAAAGCTTAAAATTGGTGGAGAATGCTGGGGCAGCACAGTGGCTGATACAATTGGTGCTGGAATGTGCGTGCAGCACAGTGGCGAGAGACAGCAATAAAGGTGAAGTCTGTTGAAGCAGCAGCAAGAAAAAAAAAAGTGTGTCAGCAAAAACGTCTGATTGGAGCAGTCTTAAAGAGACAGTAGCCCTAATAGACTTTGCAAAGAAAAAAAAAAAAAGTGTGTCAATAAAGGAGAAACGTCTGTTGGAGCAGTCTTAAAGAGACAGTGGCCCTAATAGAGTTTGCAGAGAAAAAAAAAAAAGTGTCTGCACAGCAAAGCTGAATTTTCTGTGGAAAAGACTGTGGAGTGTGTATGTCTTGAGTGAAGACTGCCGTTGTTGAGACAGAGAGGTCTGACAGCATGGATGACAGCATGGAGGCGCTGTTTGAACAAATGGCGCAAGTTAATGTGCAACATAAGACTGCCGTGGTTGAGACAGATAAGTCCGGCAGTATGGAGGAGTTCGTTGAGTACCTGGTACAGGCCCAGCAGAGCATGCAACTGCAGTGCCAGCAGCAGCAGCAGCAGGAGAATAACCGGTTGTTGGAGCAGATTGCAGCTCTCAGCACCTCGTCCCAGAGTAATGTTGTGAAGGCACCTGCGTTGTCCGCTGTAAAGAAGGCGGTAAAACGGTCCCTGAAAAAGATGACACCTCGTGATGATGTGGAGGTATATCTCACTAGGTTTGAGGGACTGGCAGAGAAGGAGAATCTGCCCCTATCTGAATGGGCCATGATGGTCGCACCCTATCTGATTGGAGAACCCCAAAGGGCCTATGCTGACCTGAGCGAGCAGGACAGCCAAGAATATGCCAAGCTGAAAGCGGAGATTCTTACCCGGCTGGGTGTTACGGTGACAGCTCGTGCCAGGGGAGTTCATGACTGGAGATGCAGTTGGGATTCTGCAGTCAGCAAACCTGATTATGGAGTTGAAAAGGTGATAGTGGACCGCTACACCCGAGCATGTCCTCCTGAGGTACAGCCAGAGGTCGGACAAGGAGACCACCAGGACGCCAATCGTCTGGTCAGCCTGATGGAGAAGGCCTTCGCCAGCAAAGACTGTCTCCGTGACCAGCTGTCTGAGAGGTCGTCACTTCAGAGTTCCCGGACGCTGAACTCTCGCGGTAAGAGCGTTCCAGCTGTTGGGGACATGGGGTATGCTGATAAGCGGGTTCAGGCCCGAGGGGACATGTGGGTGGAAAAGTGTGATGGACAGTGTTGGAGATGTCGTGAAATTGCAGCCAACTGTCCAATAGAGGGGGAGCCTATGTGTTGTGATGTTGGCGGATCCCTCTCTCCCTGCGCAGAGCCTGTGTGTGTGTCCACCTCAGCCGAAGAGACTGGACCACAGGGGTCCCCGGTGGTTGTAAATGACTGCCCAGCACAGGCCCTCTTGGACTCAGAGAGTCCAGTGACTTCCGTATGGGACAGCCTGATTGATAGGGACTTCTTCCCTGATAAGCACCTGAGTGTGGTGTGCGTCCATGGAGACACCAAAGTCTACCCAGAGACTGCCGTGGACTTGATCCCCAAAAGCGGGGAGGTTTCATGTGAAGTGGGGGTAGTGAAGAACCTGGTGCAACCCGTTATATTGGGTAATGACTTTCCCCGATCTAAGGATCTCTGGGGGAAAAGTGTTTCTGATGGACAGTGTGATGAATCTCCTACTGAGGGTGCGCAGTCCCGAGGGTGGAACACGATGCTAGTGGGCCGTTAAACTTATGTGATAATGATGATGATGATAATGATAATGATGATGATGATCATGATAATGATGATGACCATGATAATGATGCTGATGCTGATAATGATAATGATGATGATCATGATAGTGATGATGATACTGATCATAATCATGATATTGATAATAATGATGACTGTGATAGTGATGAAATTCCTTTGCAGGTGATGTTGGGAGACGAGGATGGTGGTTCTTGGGAACCGAGTGTCCCTGACTTACCTGTGTCCTGTGACAATTTTGAGAGTGAGCAGTGGAGAGACCCCACTCTTAAAACGGCACAGGAAAATATAAATGTTCTAAATGAGGTTTCCCAAGAGCCTGGCTCTGAGGAGAGGTTTCCTCATGTCGCCATAAACACTCACCTGTTGTATAGGGACACTGAAGTCCAGGGAGAGGTCGTGAGCCAGCTCCTAGTACCTGAGCTATATAGAAGTATAGTGCTGGGGTTGTCACATAGTCACATACTTGAGGGACCAGATGGTGAAGTTAATGTTGTGGATGACATGTTAACTAAGGTTCCAGATCAAGATGTGAATGAGAATGAATTGTATAACCCTGACAGTGAGCAGGATGTGAATGAAAATGAAGTGTATAACCCTGAAAGTGAGCAGGATGTGAATGAGAATGAATTGTATAGCCCTGACAGTGAGCCGGATGTGAATGAAAATGAAGTGTATAACCTTGAAAGTGAGCCAGATGTGGCTGAGAAAAAGGGGTCAGACAGGGATAGTGGTAGTGATAGTGAATCATCTGATGACCATAAAGCAACCAGTGCAAATGAGGAAGGCATGGTAGCAGAGGAGGTTGAGAGTCCTGAGAAGAAAGCTGATGCTGACCTTACAGCCGGACAGAAGATGGCATCTGAAGATGTTTTACAGTTGGCCGGTTCCCTGGCGAAGACTAAGGTGAAAGGAGGAGAGCTGAGCTTTAAAGGCAGGACTCTGAAACTGAACACAGCACAAGTGGATGCTGTTGAAGATGATAAGTTATCAATGTATGGTATGGAGCTGCATCATGCCCAGGACTCTGAAGGTAATGCTGCAGAGGTGGAAAAAGCCATGGAAGTGGTGGTCACCAAGCCAGATGCCTCATCAGAAGCTGAGGTCTCAAGTGAAGTTGTGAGGAACAAGACTGAAGATATGGGGGCTGACTCTGTCCAGGAATCTGTTTTTGCCGAAAACAGCGGCGTGGACAGGTTACGGTCCGGATCAGTAGCAGCAACTCGTGAAGCTCAGGCTGGAAGTTCGGCGCCCGGAGCCCCAGCAGTGTTCCCGAGTGATACCAAGGATCTGGATAAATCACAAGATGAGATTTTGAGACATCAGGCTGGCATTGGTGAGCTCAAGCGCACTTTCATGGAGTGTACATCGGAGCCACGTCCCAACAAATGGGAAAAGCGGTGTGTCACTCCGTTGCCGCTGCAGACACACGGGAGCTCAGATGAGATGCAGAACGTGGTGGAAGAGAAGAATCCGGCGGGTTCTGAGTATACAGATGCAGCTATCAAGGAGAACTTGAGAGCTGGAATAAATGGAGATATTGGAGACCATAATGATGTGACTGAAGAGGTAGAATGTAAGACTGACGGTAGGGCTTCTGAGCATGTTCTACCAGAAGAGCCTGAAGAAGGGGCCGAAGACATAAAGGACGTCCAACAGGTACCAGATGAATTCATTACTTCTCAGAAAAAACTCCAAACTGTGATGAAGGAGTGTGATGAAAGCCATGAGCATCTTCGTGAGAAAGTCAATGAAGTAAAAGGAAGAATACAGGGAATCGCTTCGTTGCAAGAGCAAATGCTGCTCAATAAGTCTAAGGCTCTATATAAGAATGCTGTTGTCACGGTAGAACATTACAATTCAGCTGGAGACTTAGCGGATGAGTTATGTGTACTGCAAGGGAGGGGCGGTCTGCTCCTTCTGCGGTCCCAGTCATTTGAACAGAGTAGCTTGGGATGGTCAGAGACCATGGCAGAGGAGCTTAAGGTCTGTGAAATAGACTTTGTGAGTCCACCGATGTTCGAGAAAATAGATGTGCTAAAGAGGGTTCAAGGGGAACTAGAGAAAAGTAAAAAAACCCCTATACCTTCTGTGATAGTTGGTGACACATGGTCAGTGCACCAAGGACAGGAGGTATGTGAGTTTCTGAGGAAGAGTCAGCAGAAGTGTTCTGATGTGCCGGGTCATACTTCTCTGGCCAGGCACTATATCGAAACTGAGCCCGGCCCTAAGGTCAAGATGAAACCATGCAGGATACCCGAGGACCGCAGAGAGCATAGGCCTGGGAGGGTACAGGGTAGTGCGGATGCTTCAGATGAAGAGAAAGCTGATGTTGGCTATGGCTCAGGTGAAGATACAGATGACAGTAGTGAAGATGAAGCTGATGAAGGCCATGACTGGTCCAGAGTTCACTGTCTCTTTTGGATTGTTGACCAGCCCTCCGGTCTGGATGACCAGCCCTCCGGTCTGGAGAAGAGGGGGGGGATATGTAAGACAGTGAAGGAATATGTGTCGAATGGGGTGTACATTTCACCTAGGTACTGTGCTGTATGGTATAAGGGAAATGTGTGGCTTTGTAAACCTAGTGGTAGAGAAAGGTCACTACACCTTACATTCAGTACACACTTGCAGCTCAGGCCTGAAACCATTCAGCTGTTAATTAGGAGACCAGAAGTAGGTGTCTGCGAACACAGTCAGAGAGCTCGCTTAGTCTGGACAAGGAGTCCAGGCACAAGAAGCAGTCTCCAGGAGTATGAGCTATCTCAGTCTGGGTGCTCGATGTACCCCGGACACAGGAGTAGTCTCTGTGAGAATCCATGCGGATAGCTGTTGAATAGGAGGGGAGCTCTCTCAAGTCTGGACGTTGGATATGCCTTCAGACACAAGGAGGAGACTCTGTGAAACTCCATGCTGGTAAATGCTGAACATATGTGTTGTTTTGGCCCAGGCTGTTAGAGTCGGGACCCGGATAGATAGGGAAATTTATCTAAGTGTAGTAAGTGGCTAGACAAGCCAAGGTCTTATGTTTATGATTTGTTTTATCTGTTTGCTGTGGACTTTAATAAAGCTGGTTGCGGCCAGTTTTTACCAGAACTGCTGTCTCTGAATGAACTGTTTCTATGCCATTCCGTCTACCCGGACGGCGATCTCAGAGCTATATCCCCTGAAAAGCTTACAATATATACAGTACAGACCAAAAGTTTGGACACACCTTCTCATTCAAAGATTTTTCTGCATTTTCATGACTATGAAAATTGTACAGTCATGGCCAAAAGTTTTGAGAATGACACAAATATTAATTTTTACAAAGTCTACTGCTTCACTTTTTCTAATGGCAATTTGCATATACTCCAGTATGTTATAAATAGTGATCAGCTTAACAGCAATTACTTGCAAAGTCAATATTTGGCTAGAAAATGAACTTTATCCCCAAAACACATTTCAACATCATTGCAGCCCTGCCTTAAAAGGACCATCTAACCTCTTTTCAGTGATTGCTCCATTAACACAGGTGTGGGTGTTGATGAGGACATGGCTGGAGATCAATCTGTCATGATTAAGTAAGAATGACACCACTGGACACTTTAAAAGGAGGCTGGTGCTTGGCATCATTGTTTCTCTTCTGTTAACCATGGTTATCTCTTAAGAAACACGTGCAGTCATCATTGCAATGCACAAAAATGGGATACCAGGGAAGATTATCGCAGCTAGAAAGATTGGACCTCAGTCAACAATCTATCGCATCATCAAGAACTTCAAGGAGAGAGGTTCCATTGTTGCCAAAAAGGCTCCAGGGCACCCAAGAAAGACCAGCAAGCGCCAGGACCTTCTCTTAAAAGTGTTTCAGCTGCGGGATCGGGCTACCAGCAGTGCAGAGCTTGCTCAGGAATGGCAGCAGGCAGGTGTGAGTGCATCTGCACGCACTGTGAGGCGGAGACTCTTGGAGCAAGGCCTGGTCTCAAGGAGGGCAGCAAAGAAGCCACTTCTCTCCAGAAAAAACATCATGGACAGACTGATATTCTGCAAAAGGTACAGGCAGTGGACTGCTGAGGACTGGGGTAAAGTTATTTTCTCTGATGAATCCCCTTTTCGATTGTTTGGGACATCAGGAAAACGCCTCATTCGGAGAAGACAAGGTGAGCACTACCACCAGTCTTGTCTCATGCCAACTGTTAAGCATCCTGAAAACATTCATGTGTGGGGTTGCTTCTCAGTCAAGGGAATCGGCTCTCTCACAGTCTTGCCTAAAAGCACAGCCATGAATAAAGAATGGTACCAGAATGTCCTCCAAGAGCAACTTCTCCCAACCCTCCAAGAGCAGTTTGGCGATCAACAATGCCTTTTGCAGCATGATGGAGCACCTTGCCATAAAGCAAAGGTGATAACTAAATGGCTCAGAGAACAAAACATAGAGATTTTGGGTCCATGGCCTGGAAACTCCCCAGATCTTAATCCCGTTGAGAACTTGTGGTCAATCATCAAGACACGGGTGGACAAACAAAAACCTAAAAATTCTGACAAAATGAAAGCATTGATTGTGCAAGAATGGACTGCTATCAGTCAGGATTTGGTCCAGAAGTTGATTGAGAGCATGTCAGGGAGAATTGCAGAGGTCCTGAAGAAGAAGGGTCAACAATGCAAATATTGACTTGCTGCATTAACTCATTCTAACTGTCAATATAAGCTTTTGTTACTCATATGTTTGCAATTATATTTCTGTCTGTGATAAAAACATCTGTCAAACACACACATAAAAACCAGAGGGCAGCAGATCATGTGAAAATATAATATTTGTGTCATTCTCAAAACTTTTGGCCATGACTGTAGAATCACACTAAAGGCATCAAAACTATGAATTAACATTTGTGGAATTATACATTGCACTTTACAAAAAAAGTGTGAAACAACTGAAAATATGTCTTATATTCTTGGTTCTTCAAAGTAGCCACCTTTTGCTTTGATTACTGCTTTGCATGCAGAAAAGGTGAACGGATGGACTCTACATGCCTGGTTCCCACAGTGAAGCATAGAGGAGGTGGTGTGATGGTGTGGGGGTGATTTGCTGGTGACACTGTTGGTGATTTATTCAAAATTGAAGTGGTGAGCGGTCCAGATCACCCCAAATCATCTCAATTGGGTTCAGGTCTGGTGACTGTGGAGGCCAGGTCATCTGGCGTAGCACCCCATCACTCTCCTTCTTGGTCAAATAGCCCTTACACAGTCTGGAGGTGTGTTTGGGGTCATTGTCCTGTTGAAAAATAAATGATGGTCCAATTAAACGCAAACCGGATGGAATAGCATGCTGCTGCAAGATGCTGTGGTAGCCATGCTGGTTCAGTATGCCTTCAATTTTGAATAAATCCCAAGTGTCACCAGAAAAGCACCCCCACATCATCACACCTCCTCCTCCATGCTTCACGGTGGGAACCAGGCATGTAGAGTCCATCCGTTCACCTTTTCTGCGTGCAAAGCAGTAATCAAAGCAAAAGGTGGCTACTTTGAAGATCCTAGAATAAAAGACATATTTTCAGTTGTTTCACACTTTTTTGTAAAGTGTAATGTATAATTCCACATGTGTTAATTCATAGGTTTGATACCTTCAGTGTGATTCTACATTTTTCATAGTCATGAAAATACGGAAAAATCATTGAATGAGAAGGTGTGTCCAAACTTTTGGTCTGTACTGTATGTGTCACAATGACATGTATATACATATATATACATATGAATATATATATGAGGTGTAAAATTTTTGAAAAAAAATGCGTGGGCTCCCGCGCTACTTTCTCAACAAGACACACAAAGCCAGCGAGTGGGCGCAGATAATAATAGCCCAGAGAGGGACCATTATTTTTGTGCCCCCCTGGCTAAAAAACATCTGCCCCCAGACACCCCAGAAAAGGCAAATCTATAATTAGATTTGCCCTTTCTGGCACTTAGCCCGTCTATTCCCATTGCCCTGTATAGTGGTGGCGAATGGGTTAATAATGGGTTAAAGCCACCTTGCTATTGGAAGGTGACTTTTAGCCAAGTTAATAATTGAGAGCTGTCAATAGACAACTATCAATTATTAATCCTATTGTATGAAATAAAAATAAAACACACACACTTTAATTAAAAATCATTTTAATGAAATAATGAAACAGTTTTTGACCATATTTTATTTTCCAGGTAAATCCATTCAAAGTTCTTGTTCACCTGTAATAAAAATAAAATAGTAAAGCAACATTATTCTTACCTATAAGGTGTTCAGTCAGGTCCCCCGATGTAATCCTTCTGAAAGGGTTAATGTTTACTGCAGGGACCGCAGCTAATGCTGCCAGCCTCGCAGTAAACCCCAGATTGAATCATCTCCTCTCCTGGCTGACAGGAAAAGAAGTGATTAGTGTGGGAAGCTTAATTGATTGCTTCCCACTTTCACTTCAGGTCAGCCGGGGACACTGCACAGCATCAGTGACGTCAGAGGGAATCCCAGCTGACCTGAACTGATTAACAAAAATAGGGGATCCCCTTGAAAAAAAAATGTTGTGTAGCCCCCTATTTTTGTTAACCAGTCAGATGAAGCAGACTACTGAGGCCTGGTATTTCAGGCTGGTATGGATCCAATATCCTTGAACCTTGCAAGCCTGATGATACCAGGCCACAGCAGTCTGCTTAGATAGGCTGGTTAACAAAAATAGGGGATCCCCTCAAAAAAAAATGGCGTGGGGGTCCCCCTATTTTTGTCAACCAGCCAAGTAAAAAGCAGACTGCTGCGGCCTGGTATTCAAAGACTGTCAAGGCCCATGGATTTTGGCCCTCAACAGCCTAAAAATAACAGGCTGCAGCAGCCCCACAATTGGCGCAACTAAAGATGTGCCAATTGTGGCACTTTACCCTACTCTTCCCACTTGCCCTGTAGAGGTGGCAAGTGGGTAATAAGGGGTTAATGTCACCTTTGATTGAACGGTGACAATAAGCCCGGTTAATAATGGAGAGGCGTCAATAAGACATCTATCCATTATTAATCATAAAGTTTGTAAATTTTTTATAAAATACACAGCCAGAATAAAGTCTTTTAATGAAATAATACACAACACAGTTTTCATTATTTTTTTATTGTACTCTCATCCTGCGACGCCATCGATCTCCTGTAAAAAGACAAAAATAACAAACCAATACAAATACTCCCTGTCCGACGTAGGCCAAGATAACGAGGGTCCCACGACGAGTTCAGCTCTGCTACATCTGGAAGCCAGGCTCAGCCTGACAAAGCAGAGCTGCTTACCGGAGGAGATTCCCGGTGGTGACATCATCCGTACTGCTTTACAGTCAGCTGTCGCGAGAGTACAGCTGGCCGAGATAACCCAGTACCCGGCAGTCACGTGCAGTTATCGGAGAAGCTGCACGTGACCGCCAGGGAGAGGGTAATGGCGGCCATCCATGATGTGACCTCCAGGGATCTTCTGCCAGGTAAGTGCTGAGCCCTGACTCCTGACAGACCCGACCGACACTGACAGTGACACTTTCGGGAAGTTCCTGCGACACGTACTTCCTTCTGTGAAAAGACAAGAAAGAGTACATACCAGGACACCAGGGATGCCAAAAATAAATCATAACAATTAGAAAATATTTTTATTGAAGAAACTGCAAAAACCACACTGTAGTCATTAAAAACAATTAAAACAAGGCACAAAGCCCCATAACAGGAACGATATACCCCTATAACCCCTATCTGTATAATACAATACACTTAGATGAAATATATATGGAAACCTCAGCCAAACATGGTAGTATACTTAGAACATAGTCACCCCAAAGGCCAAAATGAAGACAGGACCAGAGAGGAACAATTAGTCCTCAATTTGCTGCATAAAAAAAAAAAAAAAACAGTTAAGCATGGACAATATGAGATGGTAAAGCAATACAAACAAATTGCTATAGACTAATACAGATCAGATGTGAATAGCTCTACTCATAAAGATTAATATGTCAAGTAGATCTTAGCATAGCAGATGGTATAACAGTTGTCCTTAATCTAATACACAAAATAATGCAGCAAATAATATAACAGTTGTCCTTAATCTAGTGCACAAAGTGATGCAGCCCTAGTCTAGTGCACAAAATAATGCAGCAAATGGTATAGCAGCTGTCCTTAATCTAGTGCACAAAGTCACAAAGTAATGCAGCAAATGATATAACAGTTGTCCTTAATCTAGTGCACAAAATGATGCAGCCCTAGTCTAGTGCACAAAGTAATGCAGCAAATGGTATAGCAGTTGTCCTTAATCTAGTGCACAAAATAGCAAAGTAATGCAGCAAATGATATAACAGTTGTCCTTAATCTAGTGCACAAAATGATGCAGCCCTAGTCTAGTGCACGAAGTAATGCAGCAAATGGTATAGCAGTTGTCCTTAATCTAGTGCACAAAATAACAAAGTAATGCAGCAAATGATATAACAGTTGTAATCTAATGCACAACGTAATGCAGCCGACCACTCCCAATAAGACTGGTAAAATATAACACAGCTATAGGGGGGATCTCATGTTAGAGGCATGACCAGATTACCAAACCAGGGGTTAATAGGCGGGATAGAGCCCGACGCGTGTCGCCATGTGAAATGGTTTCATCAGGGGCAGAGATGGTGATAAAGCAGGATTCAAGGTATTTATATATATAACATATTGATTAAAACTCACAGCAGCTGCATGGAGCGTTCCCCCCAGACACAGGACAGAAACAGGAAGTGATGAAATAACATGGCGCTGGATGCCAAAAAGGGTGTATCCTCGCCACCTCACTACAGGTGTAGTAAGATGGCCGACAGAGCACATGAAACTTATATGATCCAGAATAGAGGTTATGTTTACCAATAGCTTATATGCTCGCGATTTCATTAGTTAATCATACCCAATGGTTTGATGTGATGACGAGCAGAAGTATTGAACTCCCATTTGCCCTAAATAGTATGGGCAGGATTCAATAATCACCATGTACCATCAAATATCTAGTTAAGCCCCCAACAAAGGGTAGTTTAATCATAGCATACAGAGATAGAGGGTCAACTAGATAGCACGCCCGAATATTTACAAGCAGTAACAGATTAGGTAAAAAAAAAAAAAAAAATTTCTTTTTTTCCTTTTTTCTTTTTATTTTTTTCCCTTCCTCAAAAAAAAACAAAAAAAAAACATATAACAACTCTTCATTTAGGCCTTTGGGAGACAAGCTTTAAAGCTTGTAGATCCATTTACTTTCTATACACAGTTGTCATGGAAATACATATGTATTCCATATATTCAAAGTATATTCACATATATGTATTCACAGTTCACAGTTAGATAAATCTCACTTGCTAAAAAACCCTGTGCTCACATATTTCTAGGCCAGTTATAATCAGTCGTTTTAAAGAAATCTGGCCTTCATAAGGCCTGCATAAGGCCTTCGTAAAGGAACAAATGCATGAAGTACAAAAAGTCCTATTAGATATCTGTTGTTTACATTATAGTTATGCAAGACAACTAGGTCACAAGAATAAAACAATAATTCTGCAACTTCAGCTCTTTTGCCATGATTATCATAATTATCATATTTACACTAGAACAGCCAATAATCTAGCAGCTTTTAATTGTATGTTAATTGACTAACCAGCCCCTTTTTGTAAACGTATAAAACCTTGAATGAATAATAAATGTATGTTTTTGACGAACTGTTATACTGACACTTTCGTGTGGACAGTCCTCATTTCGTTCTGAGCGCTCAAAAAGACATTATATAGAGATTTGGACATGGCAAGCAGCAAACACAGAAGGATATTTTTATCCTAATTAAATTTCCATATCAGTTGGCGCCTGCACGCGGGGCATTGGACGAAACGCACGAGGACCCAGCCGACCGGAGAGATGGGGGTGTTGGCCCTGGCCTTGGCACACGGGATGGAGACTGCAGCTCCATCAGTAAGGTAAGAAAACTTTGTCATCTTACCTGAATGTTCCCTGTGCCTAGTGCTAGCCTACACTTCCAGCTGGTCGGACGTGGTCATCACCGCATTCCCAGGTTGTGTAAAAAGTCCATACCCTTATCCAAAAGCCCTGGGATATAAGCCGAGTTGGTTGCTGCTGTGCTGTATATGTTTCATGTTTTATGTGAACCGGGAGAAAGTTGGAACGGTGACTGTGTTTTTGCTTGCTGATCTCTGGGGCTGTATAGCAAAAGATAAATTGCTGCATAAGTTCCCGCAGTAAACTTTCACGCACCGGGAGGCCATCCCAGTCAAATCAGACGTGAAGGGCGGGAGCTTTGTTTTGGATAAGTCCACGCAGATATTCTTCACACATTGGAGGGAAGTTATCCCAAAAAATCCAGTTGTGGAAGAAAGGGCTTTGTTCGGTTAAGTTTCTGCATTAAACTTTCACGCACTGGGAGGCCATCCCAGTCAAATCAGACGTGAAGGGCAGAAGCTTTGTTTGGATAAGTTCTCACAATAATTGTCCACGCACCGGGAGGCCATCACAGTCAAATCAGATGTGGATAGTGAGAATTTTGATGAAGGCTATTGCAGATTACTGTGACCGGCGCACCAGCCAGGGCGTACGTACAGAGCGATAGAACCTTGAGCCTCACCGCGCTCAGTGCAATTGGTGAGTTATCAGTTACCAGAGCAGCTTGTATGTGTCACAGATCATCAAAAGAGGGATTCGTATTCTCCCGGGTGTCTGTCTCACTGTCTGTATCAGGTACTGTCGCTTTAAATCACATCTCCGTGCGCTCTGTCAGTATCTCATTCAGAGCAGTGTACTGGCTGCAGCAGCGAGAAAACCCCTTTGACCCCCCCTCCTCTGCTAATCACGTTATCAGGCATTCTGTTTCTTGGCTTTGATTTTTATTTTTTTAAGCTAGTTTTTTGGCTACAGGTTTTAACGTGAGAATTATCAGCATTCTGTCCTGCTGTATAGCAGATATATATATGTGATGTCAGTAATCTATATCAAAAGGGCAACATACTATATAACATGCGCATAGATATATGATAACATAGATTTACCTGATAGAATGTCCAGTGGGTCAAAACGGAATCCGTTATACGCTGTCTCCGGCTAGAGGGTGACCGGGGTCTAAGCTGACCCTGAACTGGGGTCCTAACTAATCCCTCAACCTGGAGGTACTGTTAAAGGTACAGAGGTCCAGGCCACCAGCGTAAACCCTGTCTCCTATCAATCCCTGCCAACTGTATTCTAGTCCTAAGAAGGACCCTGAATACCACCAAAGGGAATGAACAGGTAACGGATAATGAACAGAAAGACATACAAGAAAGAGAAGGAATAAAGTAAATAAAGTCTTACATACAACACTCACACACAGTAGGAACACCTAAGGTCTCAGAGATAAACTATAAGCTATAAGAGTAAAAACAACTAATGAACTCTTAGCTTAATATTCTCAGAACCGATCCAGACTGCTGAACTACATGAATGCTTTCACCGGCCTCTAACACCCAGACTGGCAGAAATATAAAGGAAACTAATTAGAACATAATCAAAAGCAGCCGGGCGAGGCTGCACCTAGCCTTAGCAAAGAGCTAGGAAAAATTAACTCTCTCATTACCAAAAAACAAAGAAACAGCAGCTCAGCTGTGAGAAGTCAGAATGTGCAATCGCGACGATCTTCATGGCGATGCACCCATGACAGTACCCCCCTTCTACGAGGGGCCTCCGGACCCTCATGACCAGGTCTGTCCGGGTGAGTTGTGTGAAAGGTCCGAACCAATCGATCTGCGTTAACATCAGACGCAGGGACCCACGTCCCCTCCTCAGGACAATACCCCCTCCACTGAACTAAGTACTGAAGGGATCGGCGACTGAGACGTGAGTCAATGATTTTCGACCCATGAATTTCCACGTTATCATTGACCACCACTGAAGGAGGTAGAGGTGACGGTATGACTGGTGCCACATACTTTTAAGTAATGACTTGTGAAACACATTATGATTTTTAAACGTAGGAGGGAGGTCCAGACGAAATGCCACAGGATTAATTATGGAACTGATCCTGTACGGCCCGATGAATCTGGGACCCAACCTCCAGGAGGAAACTTTACGTTTTATATTCCTGGTAGACAACCAAACCAGATAATTCACCTTCAGATCTAGACCAGAAACTCTCCTCCTATCAGCCATCCGTTTGTAACGGTTCCCCGTAACCTTCAGTCTTAAGCGATCTGGAACTATCAGTCTCCCTGGAAGTCCCACAGGGGCATCCCCTGAGCCCCCAATACCTCCCCCTCAAGCTCAGAGCATACAGCTGACACTACAACTCCCTCCTGAGGAATAGGAACCGGATCATCCGTCTTCCCGGCCCTGGGAAAGTACGAGATAAGGCATCAGGAAGCAACTTTATTGAGCAGTCATATGCGCGATGAGGAGGTAACTCTTTACACCCCTCCTCTGAGAACATCTCCCCAAAGTCCTCCAGAAAAGGAGACAAAGTCCTAGGCACAACCGCACCGATGACCGTGCTCATGCAGTTATTCTTGCAAAATTCACCCCACTGGCTTATCTTTCTGGATTGCCAATCAATCACTGGGTTATGTTTAGCCAACCAAGGAAGTCCCAACACAATAGGAGTAGGTAGACCCTCCAACACATAACAAGACAATTGCTCTTTATGTATTGCCCCTACTCGAAGATCTATGTTATGAACAGCTTGTACCAAGCTACCTTGACCAGAGGTCTAGAATCAATAGAGATATAGGGACCGGTTTGGCCAATACACTCAGTTGCATACCATGCACCTGGGCAAACCGAGCGTCCACCAGATTAGCCCCGGACCCACTATCAAGAAAAACAGAAATCCTCTCAGTTCTAGTACCAATCACCACCTCCGCAGGCACGAGAAACTGAGAGGGATTTGGGGACGAAATACACACTCCCAGGTTAACTCCTTGCTCAAAGAGGCCCGGGATGGACACCCCCCAACAAAATGTCCCTCTCTCCCGCAAAAGAAACACCTTCTAGTCTTGCGGCGCACCGCCGATTCCCTCCTACAAAATGATGTCCCTCCCAACTGCATGGGTTCCTCAGAACAGACCAGGGGAACCTCAGTATAAGGGACTTTAGTAGTAGGTGGAGTCATCAGGGGGCGGAGTTACCTCGCGTCTTCCCCGAAGTCGTCTATCAATGCGAATAGCGAGGGCCATAGCAGCCTCCAGTGATGGAGGAGAATCATACTGAGCCAACACATCTTTTAATTTGTCAGACAACCCTTGACAAAACTGGCTCCTAAGAGCTGGGTCATTCCACTGAGTATCTGTTGCCCATCTACGGAACTCAGAAGAATATTCCTCCGCTGGACGATTTCCTTGCCGTATTTTACGTAACCTTGTTTCAGCAAGGGAGACTCGATCCGGATCATCATATACCAGACCCAGGGCAGTAAAAAATCGATCCACTGACTGGAGATCTGGGGAGCCTGGAGGAATAGAGAACGCCCAAGATTGAGGGTCCCCTTGTAAGAGCGAGATAACAATTCCCACCCTCTGCTCTTCACTCCCAGATGACCGAGGCCGCAGCCGAAAGTACAATTTACATGCCTCCCGGAAAGTAAAAAATTTGTCCCGCCCACCAGTGAACCTGTCCGGGAGAGCAACCTTAGGTTCAGATCTGGTTTGCTCCGGGGGGACAAAACCTTGGACTTAATGTCTGCAAACTCCATGGACAACCCCTGCAACTGCCGGGCCAGCTGGGCTACTGGATCCATGACAGCTGGGGAGAATCTTTAGTATGGCCGGTGAAAATGTCACGCTGTATAGCAGATATATATATGTGATGTCAGTAATCTATATCAAAAGGGCAACATACTATATAACATGCGCATAGATATATGATAACATAGATTTACCTGACAGAATGTCCAGTGGGTCAAAACGGAATCCGTTATACGCTGTCTCCGGCTAGAGGGTGACCGGGGTCTAAGCTGACCCTAAACTGGGGTCCTAACTAATCCCTCAACCTGGAGGTACTGTTAAAGGTACAGAGGTCCAGGCCACCAGCGTAAACCCTGTCTCCTATCAATCCCTGCCAACTGTATCTAGTCCTAAGAAGGACCCTGAATACCACCAAAGGGAATGACAGGTAACGGTAATGAACAGAAAGACATACAAGAAAGAAAGGAATAAAGTAAATAAAGTCTTACATACAACACTCACACACAGTAGGAACACCTAAGGTCTCAGAGATAAACTATAAGCTATAAGAGTAAAAACAACTAAGGACTCTTAGCTTAAAGTATTCTCAGAACCGATCCAGTCTGCTGACTACATGAATGCTTTCACCGGCTCTAACACCCAGACTGGCAGGAATATAAAGGAAACTAATTAGAACATAATCAAAAGCAGCCGGGCGAGGCTGCACCTAGCCTTAGCAAAGAGCTAGGTAAAATTAACTCTCTCATTACCAAAACACAAAGAAACAGCAAGCTCAGCTGTGAGAAGTCAGATGTAATCGCGACGATCTGTGCGATACACCCAATACGATAACGACGATTCTTTACCATCAGGGGCATCAGTCACCATGACAGCTATTCAGACGTGCGATACAGAGTGATAGATTACATCGGTCGTCATTGTGGTTATCTATTACAGCTGTAGTGTAAATCATCAAAATCTATTCTCCGGGTTTGTTCTTTTCACTTCTGTATCAGTAGTCGTTAAATCATTCCGTCGCCTGCCTCATTTAGAGCTACAGCAACGAGTTTGACTCCGAAGGCATCTGTTTCGGCTGTTTGATTTTGCTAAGCTAGGTTTTGGTTCAGGCTTAGCTGAACATTTTTTTGCTATTCTGAGGAAAAATTATTTTTTTTACGTGATTTCAGTGCTATAGAGCAGCAAGCAGAGATATAAGGAGGGGAAGCAGACGACATGAGATTTTTTTATGTTTTTTTCAGAGTTTTATGATTAATACGGTTTTTCATTTTCTCCCCTTTTTGGTGAATTTATTTATTTTTTTTTTGTTTTCTTTTTCTAGAGTTTTTTACTAAATCTAACTTTTGTTTTAAATTTTTCTTTTAAGTACATTTTTAAATGATTTTGGAGAGATTTTTTCTCTAAGCAATTTATTTTAGAGCTTTATTTCTCCAGCCATTTTTTTTTTCTACAAGCTTGCTTTAGAACAAGGTCACATAGATAAGGAGAATTACAGGACTGAGGGAGAGAGCAGACACAAACTACGCAGTGGTCTGAGTAGCCCCTCCCGTCGGGCATTCGGCAGAAAGAACAGATGCAAGTTTTGATTTTTAATACCTTTGTTGAATAGTTTTTGAATAGACACAGTACGTAAGAATCGAAGGGCTAGGCATGTGAATAGAATGTCAGAGTACGTGAGAAGCAAATGAGACAGGCAGCCTTTACGCTGCATAATGAAATGTTTTTTTCTTGTTTTTTGTTATTTGAAAGGTAACGGGAAAGTTTATTAATAGATTACCATCTGCTATAAAAGAGCAGCGGTGCATCGTGTAAAAGATACAGCAAGTTAATTTGAACGGACCAGGAAGTGATTTTTTTTTTTATGTGAATAAGTTTGAAAAGGTGTTAAATCATCTGTGAGAAAAAGATCACTGACATGTCACAAGAGCAGAATTCAGAGTCACACACATCACATGTCCATCATGTGGAGACACGGGACAGGTGTAGGCTGCTCTCATTGAGTAAGGAGCCTTGTACAGGGAAAAACGCTCCCCGCCTCTCTCCACAGGGAGAAGGCATTTTTGTTTCAACCATCCCCTCTCAAGAGTCACAGGGGGACACCCTCTCTTTTTCTTCTCTCAGTCCCTTTCTCTTTCTTCTTCAGACTTTTCTCCTCTTTCCTCGCTGCCATCCCTCTCATTCCTTCTTTCCCTCCATCACATCTCTGACACATCCATTTTCTTCATCTTCCTCTTCTTCTATCTCTTCTCTCCAACTCTCAAATCTTGTTCTTCATCTTCTTCTACTTCTCCCCCTCCATCTTTCTTCTCTCTCTTTTCCTCCTCTTTCTCTCTTTTCCCCCTTTCACTCTTCTCTCCCTCCCCTCCTCTTTTCTCTCGCTCCTCCCTCACACCTCCCTTCTCTTCCTCTTTTTTCTACTTCGTCATCAACTGGGTCAACGCCCAATCCAAGCAATGTGGTGTCCCTGTATTCAGTGTTTCCAGCACAGGGCACCTTGTCTATCCCAAGCACAGTACAAACATTGCCAGTCATTATATCAGGAGAAGAAAGTGCAGATCTCCCTACACAAAACGCTACATGTAGCCCCCAGACACAACAGTCCACAGCTAGGGCTTCACAGGGGGTGGTATAGCTACAGGGCTGCTAGCATGGAACCATGACACTGATCCACCGCAGCCTCAGCAAGGAAGTGGGAAATCCCCATGCAGCAAGACAACTTTAAAGCCCAAATCTCACCCAGTGTATGCACCAAGTACACCATGTCACTTCTTATCTGATGAAGATGAAGATGCAACGTCACACATGCTGCCCAATACTAGGGAAGAAAACACACAAGCACCAATAGAGCAGGGACAGGTAGAGGCACCATCCTATGAGCCCTTCATCCCAAGCCAGGTGATCAGTATGCTGCCAGACCCAGGGATACACCCCATGCCATTTTGCCAAAAAATGCAGCAGATCCAGCGAACGTATGCAGCAGCCTGGACTGATCTCTGGACCGTAATGGAAATAAAAGCAGGTGATGCATTCTGGCCAATTATGAGAGAACACTTCAAGCTTCCAACAGAGTTAGATGCGTATGCCTGGGAGACAGGACCAAAGCTAATTGAGCAACTCAGAGAATGGGCCAAAAGCAGACTGACAGGACAAACTCTCAGCCTACATGTCACGAGTCAAGACAAGACAGAGTCTGTGGAGAAGTTCCATGACAGAGTAATGCAAGTGTTTCAAGATTTGGGCCTCATTACCCATGATCAGACACACAGACGGATGTTGGCACAGGCTTTTGTGCATGGACTGAGAGAACCAATCAGGAAACCACTGGTAGCAGCCAGGCCTGAGTACACGTCAATAGCAATGGATACCCTGCTCACAGTAGCAAAAAGGATTGAGTCCCGCCGGGACAGAAGGGATGTCAAGTGTTACAACTGTGGCGAGTTTGGTCATTTCCGGAACCGGTGCAGAACACTGACTTCACCCAGAAAAGAAGAAACACAGAAAGCAGTGAAGAACCCCGTCCATAGGACAAGAGCACACCAAGTCCACAAGGAACCCCACCAGTGGGACCAATATCCTGAGAGTGGATGGCGTAGTCAATCTTTTCTTGTGGAACTCCGCAACCTCACCTATCCTATCAGAATCTTCTGCTTCCTGCATGGGAATTGATGGTCAAGTCAGATATTTCCAGATTATGAAGCCCCTGAGCGTGTGGACTCAGCCAGAACACTCCATCATGTCCCAGTTTGTTGTGTCAAAAACCTGCACCCTCAACCTATTGGGAGTGGACCTACTGCAGAAGCTGAAAGCGACCAGAGTGTTCCAGGAAGATGGGACCATGACACTTTCTTCACCCCTGACCCAAGAAGAAACAGGAACCTCAAACAACCACACTGCAGACCTATCACAGGAGGTGCTGGATATAGTACCAGAAAAGCCACTCCATCACCCAGGGTCAAGATGTCTCTGACCAACTGAAGGTCTAAGTGAGCTCGCCTAAGAAGACGGCCTGAGAACTTTGACATTGGCCAGGATATTCAACTCAAGAAGGACCCTACTCGCTTCATGGAATGGCAACACCTCATCCAGCTCCAACGCCAGAGGTTCATCTTTTGCAAGCACCAGGAGGTGCCCCTGCAATCAACCAGTTCACCCAGGCCCTAGACCAGCAAAAGGCCACTCAGCTCTTCAAACTTGTGCACAAATACTGACCTGAGACCGAGCTGGAGAAAAAGAAACCACTGATGGCCCGTGCTGAGAAAAAAGCAGCCGTTTAAGGAAACGTCCCAACTAGAAGACCCCCTGTAACCAGAACAGGTGCTAACACAGTAACTGTCTTGGTGGAGAACAAGAAAGCCAGCTGGTCGTCATCTCTCATGATGTGGATCCTAGTAGACGGCTTGTTTTCCCACCAGCTCTGCACCAGCAGATGGGAGTCCCCTGCCGCATACTGAAGGACAAGGCCAAACTGGGCTGCCTCACCCATCGGAATCAATCCCAGCTTTCCACAGTGAAGAAAAAGACTGTAAACCCCACTGAGTTCAGAATGGTGCAAGGCCTGGAGGCCGCGAAAGAGGCTACGGTATTTGAAACCCCAACAGTGCTGAACCATCACACTCTGCTCTCAAGAGTCCCAGTCACCGCAACGGTATTCACGGTGAGCAACCTGGCCAGTACCTTCTTCAGTGTTTCCCCTCCACCTGGAGGCCTGCTTTCATGCACCAGTGCAGTGCATATGGACAGTGTTGTCTCAAGGTGCTCAAAACAAGCCCTTCAAGTTTCACCAAGACAATGTCCTCCATCCTCTCAACTGGATTGCAGAATATGCAAGAGTCACTCTTCTACAACACGTGGATGACTTTCTTTTTGTGTGGTTGACATCGACACCTGCACAGTCTATTCCTTGTCTCTCCTACTCTACCTGGAAGAACAGCAACGCAAGGTCTGGAAGAACAAAGTCCAGTGATGCCAGAAGCAAGTTACATCCCTGGGACACTGTATTGCAGAACCTGGATCCCTGATGCCTCAGTCCTAATGCAGCCTCTGTGCGCTTGCATCAACGCAACCCCGCTCCTTCTATCAGACGCAGCCTTCAACCCATTCAGGAGATTGGAAGAACTCCACAGTCTCAGCGCCAATACCAGGCCTACCTGACTATGAAAAGTCTTTCCGTCTACCTGATGGAAGAAAGAAGGTCATGCTACTGGAGTCCTGGCACGGATTCACGGGGGAAAACAGAGACTTTTAGGCTGCCTCTCAGCCCGCTTGGATCCAGTTGCAAGAAGAGCACCCTCCTGCCTGATGGCAGTATCTGCAGCACACACCCTCCTGGACAAGGTTGCTGACATCACTTTTGGACAGCCACTGGAAACTCTCACTCCACATGACATCTTGGCAATCTTCAATCAAGCTCAACCAACAGTAATCTCTCCACCGCCAGGCATCTTTGTGGCGCCTCTATTGCCTTTGTCTCATAATGTCACCGTCTCCAGACCTACAGTCCTCAGCCCGGCCATTCTACTCCCACTTCCAAGGGGGATACTTGGATGGCTCCAGAAGAAGTTTCAACACAGGAAGTGCAGTGACTAGCAATCAAGAAATCCTGTGGTCCAGAAGTCTGTCACCTAGCCTGTCAGCCCAGGAAGCAGAATTGATAGTGCTGACGAAGGCCTGCCAGATGGCAGAAGGCAAGACTGCAAACATCTACACGGACTACAGGTACTCGCATGGCATAGCACACGACTTTAGACCCATCTGGGCTACAAGGGACTTCATCACAGCAAACGGGACAACCGTGAAGCATCATGGAGCCTTCAGGGACCTACTGGGTATACTCCAACTTCCAAAATGGTGGCAATTTGAAAAATCAAAGTGCATGGAAAACTGAGAACAGAAGAGGCGTGAGGCAATAACATGGCGGACATGGCAGCCAAAGAAGCAGCCAAAGGAAGACAACATGGAGAAGTGGGAGAGGTCGTAGAGCCGGACGGCTACTACATGACGACTGAAGACAAGAAACCTGACAAAGAGACGTCCTGGGATCTGCTCAAGAAGTTACAAGACCAAGCTTCAAAAGGAGAAGAAGAGCTGAATGCAAAAAAAAAGCAACACGTGAAGAAAGGAAGGCTATCAATAATAGACTTCAAACTCTGCCTACCACAAAGTATGCACCCTATGATGGTCCAATGGGTACATGGACCCACATCCACATATCAAAGACACAGATGAATGATCTGATTGGTGCTTACTGTTTCGCTTCAGGGATCTCCACCCTAACAGCCAAATTCATCAGCAGCTGTCTGACCTGCGGCAAATGCAAGCCTGGACGTATGGAAGAAAGACCCCCTCACCTCATCTGGAAAGACCACTCTACCAGCTTCAAAGGATCCAGATAGACCACATCCAGATATCGCCAAGTGAAGGATTCAAATACGCCATTGTGGTCAAAAGAAGTATTTTCAAGATGAACAGAAGCCTTCCAAGTCAGCAAAGACTACTGCAATGAAGCTACTTTCGGAAAATAGTGTGCAGATACGGGGTTCCAGAAATGATAGAAAGTGATCAGGGACCCGCATTCACAGCAAATCTGACACACAAGACCCGATTAGCAGTAGGGTCAGATTTAGGCTTACACACTCGTTACCACCCCCAGAGCAGCAGGAAGGTAGAAAAACTGAACAAACACTTAAGAATAGAATGCTGAAAAATTGCCCAAGAGACACGCAAACCATGGCATGACACACTCCCTATTGCACTGTTTAGCATAAGGCACACTCCCAGAGACCCAGAAAAGCTGTTTCGTGCCTGCATCTTCTGCTAACAGATAAGACATTTTTTCTTTTAGTTTTTTTGGTGCCTGCATTTTGTCCTGTACTTCTGTGGGGGTCTGCCGGGTCCCCTTCGGGGGGCTTATGCTCCTCTCAGTTTAGTTCAGCCACTGTTTGTTCATTTGCCTTTTCCAGTTTTTTCAGTGGTTGCTGTTTAGTTTTTGTTACACCAGAGAACTAATTTAGGTGGTAGAGGTCGTGTGATCTCAGGTGTTTTTGTAATTAGTAGAGTTGGTACTTTTCAGGGTTTTTTGGGGTTGCAGTAAGTACCCTTCCTATCCTCTTCTATCTAGACAGATTGGGCCCCAGCGTTTGCTCATTCTATTTTCTGTCTGTGTCTGTATTTCCTCTTGTCTAACCGCCATTACATGTTTGGGGGCTTACTATGTTCTTTGGGGATCTGCTCCGGGGCAGATAGCTTTCCTTTTTCTATCTTTAGGTGTAGTTAGCTTCTCAGGCTGTGACGAGGCGTCTAGGACCAACGTAGGAACGCTCCACGGCTGCCTTTAGTTGTGGTGGTTAGTCAGGGTACTGCAATCCCATAGATTCCAACCTCTCTGGTGTATTGCTTTTTTTGCCTGCTCTCCTCAGCTACCAAATCATAACACTTATGTAATTGAATTGGTCAAAAACTAATGTCCATTCTCGAGTTTTTCTCTTCACTGCCAGATTTGATGATCCTGTCCAAGAGCCCCAGATGACATCAACCTCTGTGTAACTAGAGGGAAAGCCTGTTTGGATCCACGTATCGCATTGCAAGGAAGCTCCCGTACCAGGAGAGACACCTAAGCCATGAAGGATGTCGTGGATGCTCTGACTGATCAGACAGATGACCTACTTGATGAGTTCAAGGCCAGAGACCAAGTTAAAGCAGGATTTGAGTCACTATTGCCACTAGTAACTATAAAAAAATGTTGATTGGATAAATTACATCTATTATAACCAGCAGAGATTTGTTAACTTCACCATAGATGCTGTAAAAGGTTTGGCAGCACAGTTAGGCCCCACTTCCATTATGGCATTCCAGAATAGAATGGCTTTGGATATGATTCTAGCTGAGAAAGGAGGTGTTTACAAAATGATCAAAGACACCTGTTGCACCTACATCCCAGACAACACTGGCCCAAATGGTAAAGTCACAATGGCAATACAGAAACTTAATGAGTTATCAGAGGAACTGAAACAGAACTCAGGTGTCACTGACCCATGGGATCGATACTTTGGGTGGATGAGTGGGTGGCAGAAAATGTTGGCACAGGTTGGGACAGCCATTATGGGGGTTCTCATTTTTGCATTAATTACTGGTTGCTGTGTAATTCCTTGTATCCGCAGGATAATGGAAAAAACTGTTCAGGAGACAACCAATTTGATGCCACTCACCATCTTGGACCTCGCACCAGTCCGGATAGAACTGCCTGGCTTGACCAGATCTCCGAACTACCTCCAGACTGAGAATACACATCCTTGATGAAACATCCTATCAAATAAAGAGACTATGATTGCAAACACATAAACCCCCGACAGGGACAGTCCTCCTGACCGCCCATTTGCGAAAGGTCTATACTCGGTGGGGGAGACATGCGCTAGGGGTGTCTCAACTCACAGGCAGAACAAAAGATTTGCAGCGCTTGGGCCAGGAGCAGGTTTTTTAGGGCAAGTGGTATCTAAGGGGGGACTGTCATGGAAATACATATGTATTCCATATATTCAAAGTATATTCACATATATGTATTCACAGTTCACAGTTAGATAGATCTCACTTGCTAAAAAACCCTGTGCTCACATATTTCTAGGCCAGTTATAATCAGTCGTTTTAAAGAAATCTGGCCTTCATAAGGCCTGCATAAGGCCTTCGTAAAGGAACAAATGCATGAAGTACAAAAAGTCCTATTAGATATCTGTTGTTTACATTATAGTTATGCAAGACAACTAGGTCACAAGAATAAAACAATAATTCTGCAACTTCAGCTCTTTTGCCATGATTATCATAATTATCATATTTACACTAGAACAGCCAATAATCTAGCAGCTTTTAATTGTATGTTAATTGACTAACCAGCCCCTTTTTGTAAACGTATAAAACCTTGAATGAATAATAAATGTATGTCTTTGACGAACTGTTATACTGACACTTTCGTGTGGACAGTCCTCATTTCGTTCTGAGCGCTCAAAAAGACATTATATAGAGATTTGGACATGGCAAGCAGCAAACACAGAAGGATATTTTTATCCTAATTAAATTTCCATATCACATTAATTTATTTACAATGTCCATATATGATCCAGAATCAAGGTTATGTGTACCAATATCTTACATGCTCATGATTTCATTAATTAGGCATACCCAATGGTTTGATGTGATGACGAGCAAAAGAATCGAACTCCCATATGCCCTAAATAGTATGGGCAGGATTCAATAATCACCATATACCATCAAATGTCTAGTTAAGCCCCCAACAAAGGGTGGTTTACTCATAACATACAGAGATAGAAGGTCAACTAGATAGCATGCAAAAAAAAAAACTATAATCGTTTATAATACCCTGTAAATAGCAACTCTTCATTTAGGCCTTTGGGAGTCAAGCTTTGAAGCTTGTAAATCCATTTACCGTATATACTCGTGTGTAAGCCAACCCGTGTATAAGCCGACCCCCCTAATTTTGCCACAAAAAACTGGGAAAATTATTGACTCATGTATAAGCCGGGTGTATAAACTGCCCTCCTGCTCTGTGCTGCCCCCGTCCTGCTCCTTGCTCCCCCATCCAGCTCTGTGCTCCCCCATTCTCCTCTCTACTCCCCCCTCCTGCTCCGTCCTCCGCTGTGCTCTCCATCCTCCCCTGTCCTGCTCCATGCTTCCCCCGTCCTCCTCCACGCTTCCCCCGTCCACCGATCTCCCCCCCGTCCTGCTCCATGCTTCCCCCGTCCTCCGTTCTCCCCCATCCTCCTCTATGCTTCCCCCGTCCTCCTCTATGCTTCCCCCGTCCACCGATCTCCCCCCCGTCCTGTTCCATGCTTCCCCGTCCTCCGTTCTCCCCCTGTCCTCCTCCATGCTTCCCCCGTCCTGCTCCAGCTTCCCCGTCCTCCTCTATGCTTCCCCCGTCCACCGTTCTCCTCCCCCCGTCCTGCTCCGTGCTCCTTGTCCTCTCCTCCATCATACTCACCCCTCCCCGTGCCATCGCTGAGCGTCCCTGCAATCCTGCGTTCTCCTCGTCTTCCTGCAGCTCTCTCCAGCACTGAGCGGTGATGTAATACCGCTCATTAAGGTCATGAATATGGAGGCGACGCCCATGAGAGTGGCGTCGCGTCCATATTACATGACCTTAATGAGCGGGTATTACGTCCCCGCTCAGTGCTGAAGAGCTGCAGGAAGACGGGGAGAACGCAGGATTGCAGGGACCCTCAGCGATGGCACAGGGAGGGGTGAGTATGATCCCAGCCACCGGCTCCTGCCGCGGCATCCCCTCCCCCGCTGGTTTCTGCCCTATGACTCGTGTATAAGCCGAGGGGGCATTTTCAGCACGAAAAAAGGTGCTGAAAATCTCGGCTTATACACGAGTATATACGGTACTTTCTACACACAGTAATTTATTTACAATGTCGCCACCTCTGATCGTGGTGCGTACACTCTCAAGTCCCATACATTTAAAGCAAGTAGATCTGCCATGATGATGATCTAGGAAGTGACTTGTTACCGATGTCAAAGTCTTGTTCTTATCGCAATCACTTTTGGCAGTTGAGATGTTTGACAGATGCTGTTGCATTCTTCTCCTTAATTCTTGTGTAGTTTGACCAACATAGATCTTTGGGCAGTCACAGAAGATGGCATAGACCAGATTCCGAGATTTACAGTTGAAAAATTCATTGGACCTGATCCGGAAAGGAAGAATAGAAATGGAATAACCATCTTGTCCCGTCATATATTGGCAAACATTGCAATTACCACATGGGTATGATCCAAGAATTCTGGTGCCACGATTAAGTCTCACAGTAGGCCGTTGATAATGGCTATGACAAAGCCTATCTTTCAAATTCCTTGCACGTCTAGCGACCATGCAAGGAGAATCTGAAACCAAAGGAGTGATCCTTTTATCGCTAGTTAGAATATCCCAATTGTTGGAAAGTAGATTCCGTACGTCAGACCACTGATTATTAAAGGTGGTAATCAATGAAAGTGGTCGAGACGAATGACGTACCTTTGGACGAAGAAGATCTCTTCTATCTTGTTGTACTGCAAATTGGAAAGCTTGGGAGATAGTCCTCTTAGGATAGCCCCTTTGTCTAAAACGAGAAGACAAATCCTTAGCAGTGTTCAAAAATCCCGGCCCAGTGCTGCAGTTCCTCCTTAGGCGCAAAAATTGACCCTTGGGTATACCTGCCTTTTGATGGTGAGGGTGAAAGCTTGAAAAATGGAGCAAGCTATTTGTGGCAGTAGCTTTACGAAATAATGCACATCCAATTCCTGTGTTGATAATAGAAAGTCTCAAGTCCAAAAAATGTATTGCAGAATCTGAAATGGTAGAAGTAAGTCTGATGTTTAAGACATTATTATTCAGATCATCAAAAAATGATTGACATTCCTCAACCGATCCGGTCCATATCATCAGGATATCATCAATATATCTTTGCCAGGTTAGAACCTTAGAGAAGAAGGCCAAATGTTCGTACACCACAAGCTCCTCCCACCATCCAAGAAAAAGATTTGCATAAGCGGGTGCACACCGTGCACCCATAGCGGTCCCAGCCCGCTGTCTATAGAACTTCCTGTCAAAAACAAAATAGTTTTTATCCGAAATAAAATGGAGGAGTCTAAGGATGAAGTTGTCATGTTCCTTATCCTAGCTATGTTTTTTGCCAGAAAGAACGAAACTGCTTCAATACCTGATTGGTGTTGGATACTTGTGTATAGTGATTCCACATCCATACTGATAAGTAGGGCACCTTCCGGTATGACCAGATTTTCCACAGCCTGCATCAGATGAGTTGAGTTCCTAGTATAGGATTTCAAAGATAAGACCAAAGGTTGAAGGAAATGGTCAATATATATGCAGGGTTTCTCAAACAAACTACCTATACCCGACACTATAGGTCTACCTGGAGGCTCAACAAGAGATTTGTGTATTTTTGGGAGGGCGTAGAAGGTTGGAACAACTGGTGTTGGTGTAATCAAAAAATCCGCTTCTTTTTTGGTCAACACATTATTTTGAAGGGCACTCTTAATAACTCCATCTATTTGATCTTTAAAGATTATTGTGGGATCTGATGGAAGGATCATATAACTATGTCCTCCTAATTGTCGCAGAACTTCTTTCACATATAGATGGTGGGGCCATAACACCACGTTACCTCCTTTATCAGCCTCTCGAATTAAGAAAGCATCATTATTCTGCAGGTTATATAGCACCTGTCTTTCATTCTTACCCAAGTTGTTGTTTTTGTGTGGGTCCAATTGTAACTGCTCGATGTCTTTGCAGGTCTTTTCAAAGAAAATTTGTACGGCTGGAAATAAAGAGAAAGATGCTGTTGCCCGGGAGACTGAGACAGCTCATACTCTCCTGGAGACTCCTTCTTGTGCCTGGATTCCTTGTCCAGACTAAGCGAGCTCTCTGACTGTGTTTGCAGACACCTACTTCTGGTCTCCTAATTAACAGCTGAATGGTTTCAGGCCTGAGCTGCAAGTGTGTGCTGAATGTAAGGTGTAGTGACCTTTCTCTACCACTAGGTTTACAAAGCCACACATTTCCCTTATACCATACAGCACAGTACCTAGGTGAAATGTACACCCCATTCGACACATATTCCTTCACTGTCTCACATATCCCCTCCCTCTTCTCCAGACCGGAGGGCTGGTCATCCAGACCGGAGGGCTGGTCAACAATTCAAAAGAGACAGTGAACTCTGGACCAGTCATGGCCCTCATCAGCTTCATCTTCACTACTGTCATCTGTATCTTCACCTGAGCCATAGCCAACATCAGCTTTCTCTTCATCTGAAGCATCCGCACTACCCTGTACCCTCCCAGGCCTATGCTCTCTGCGGGCCTCGGGTATCCTGCACGGTTTCATCTTGACCTTAGGGCCGGGCTCAGTTTCGATATAGTGCCTGGCCAGAGAAGTACGACCCGGCACAACCGAACACTTCTGCTGACTCTTCCTCAGAAACTCACGTACCTCCTGTCCTTGGTGCACTGACCATGTGTCACCAACTATCACAGAAGGTATAGGGGGTTTTTCACTTTTCTCTAGTTCCCCTTGAACCCTCTTTAGCACATCTATTTTCTTGAATATCGGTTGACTCATAAAGTCTATTTCACAGACCTTAAGCTCCTCTGCCATGGTCTTTGACCATTTTAAGCTACACTGTTCAAATGATTGGGACTGTAGAAGGAGCTGATCGTTTTTCTTTTGCAGTACACATAATTCATCCGCTAAGTCTCCAGCTGAATTGTAATGTTCTACCGTAACAACAGCATTCTTATATAGAGCCTTAGACTTATTGAGCAGCATTTGCTCTTGAAACGAAGAGATTCCCTGTATCCTTCCTTTTACTTCATTAACCTTCTCACGAAGATGCTCATGGCTTTCATCACACTCCTTCATCACAGTTTGGAGTTTTTTCTGAGAAGTCATCAATTCATCTGGTACCTGTTGGACGTCTTTTATGTCTTCGGCCCTTCTTCAGGCTCTTCTGGTAGAACATGCTCAGAAGCCCTACCGTTAGTCTTACATTCTACCTCTTCAGTCACATCATTATGGTCTCCAATATTTCCATTTATTCCGGCTTTCAAGTTCTCCTTGATAGCTGCATCTGTATACTCAGAACCCGCCGGATTCTTCTCTTCCACCACGTTCTGCATCCCATCTGAGCTCCCGTGTGTCTGCAGCGGCAACGGAGTGACACATCGCTTTTCCCATTTGTTGGGACGTGGCTCCGATGTAGACTCCATGAAAGTGCGCTTGAGCTCACCAACGGCAGCCTGATGTCTCAAAATCTCATCTTGTGACTTATCCAGATCCTTGGTGTCACTCGGGAACACCGCTGGGGCTCCGGACGCCGAACTTCCAGCCTGAGCTTCACGAGTTGCAGCTACTGATCCGGACCGTAACCCGCCCACGCCGCTGTCTTCGGCAGAAACAGACTTCTGGACAGAGTCAGTCCCATATCTTCAGTCTTGTTCCTCACAGCTCCACCTGAGACCTCAGCCTCTAATGAGGCATCTGGCTTGGTGACCACCACTTCCATGGCTTCTTCCACCTCTGCAGCACTACCCTCAGAGTCCTGGGCATGATGCAGCTCCATACCACACATCGACAACTTCTCATCTTCAACAGCATCCACTTGTGCTGTGTTCAGTTTCAGAGTCCTGCCTTTAAAGCTCAGCTCTCCTCCTTTCACCCTAGTCTTCGCCAGGGAACCGGCCAACTGTAAAACATCTTCAGATGCCATCTTCTGTCCGACTGCAAGGTCATCATCAGCCTTCCTCTCAGGACTCTCAACCTCCTCTGCTACCATGCCTTCCTCATTTGCACTGGTTGCTTGATTGTCATCAGATGACTCACTATCACTACCACTATCCCTGTCTGACCCCTTTTTCTCAGGAACATCTGGCTCACTTTCAGGGTTATACACTTCATTTTCACTCACATCCTGCTCACCGTCAGGGCTATACAATTCATTCTCATTCACATCTTGATCTGGAACCTTAGTTAACATGTTATCCACAACATTAACTTCACCATCTGGTCCCTGGTTTCCCTCAGGTGGTCCCTCAAGTATGTGACTATGTGACAACCCCAGCACTATACTTCCATATAGCTCAGGTACTAGGAGCTGGCTCACGACCTCTCCCTGGACTTCAGTGTCCCTATACAACAGGTGAGTGTCCATGGCAACATGAGGAAACCTCTCCTCAGAGCCAGGCTCTTGGGAAACCTCACTTAGAACATTTATATTTTTCTGGGCCGTTTTAAGAGAGGGGTCTCGCCACTGCTCACTCTCAAAATTGTCACAGGACACAGGTAAGTCAGGGACACTCGGTTCCCGAGAACCACCATCCTCGTCTCCCAACATCACCTGCAAAGGAATTTCATCACTATCACAGTCATCATTATTATCAATATCATTATCATGATTATGATCAGTATCATCATCACTATCATGATCATCATCATTATCAGCATCAGCATCATTATCATGGTTATCATCATTATCATGATCATCATCATCATTATTCATTATCATCATCATCATTATCACATAAGTTTAACGGCCCACTAGCATTGTGTTCCGCCCCTCGGGACTGCGCACCCTCAATAGGAGCTTCATCACACTGTCCATCAGAAACATTTTTCCCCCAGAGACCCTTAGATCGGGGAAAGTCATTACCCAATATGACGGGGTGCACCCGGTTCTTCACTACCCCCACTTCACATGAAACCTCCCCGCGTTTGGGGATCAAGTCCACGGCAGTCTCTGGGTAGACTTTGGTGTCTCCATGGATGCACACCATACTCAGGTGCTTATCAGGGATGAAGTCCCTATCAATCAGGCTGTCACATACGGAAGTCACTGGACTCTCTGAGTCCAAGAGGGCCTGTGCTGGGCAGTCATTTACAACCACCGGGGACACCTGTGGTCCAGTCTCTTCGGCTGAGGTGGACACACACACAGGTTCTGCGCAGGAGAGAGGGATCTGCCAACATCACAATACATAGGCTCCCCCTCTATTGGACAGTTGGCTGCAATTTCACGACATCTCCAACACTGTCCATCACACTTTTCCACCCACATGTCCCCTCGGGCCTGAACCCGCTTATCAGCATACCCCATGTCCCCAACAGCTGGAACGCTCTTACCGCGAGAGTTCAGCGTCCGGGAACTCTGAAGTGACGACCTCTCAGACGGCTGGTCACGGAGACAGTCTTTGCTGGCGAAGGCCTTCTCCATCAGGCTGACCAGACGATTGGCGTCCTGGTGGTCTCCTTGTCCGACCTCTGGCTGTACCTCAGGAGGACATGCTCGGGTGTAGCGGTCCACTATCACCTTTCAACTCCATAATCAGGTTTGCTGACTGCAGACTCCCAACTGCATCTCCAGTCATGAACTCCCCTGGCACGGGCTGTCACCGTAACACCCAGCCGGGTAAGAATCTCCGCTTTCAGCTTGGCATAGTCTTGGCTGTCCTGCTCGCTCAGGTCAGCATAGGCCCTTTGGGGTTCTCCAATCAATAGGGTGCGACCATCATGGCCCATTCAGATAGGGGCAGATTCTCCTTCTCTGCCATCTCTCAAACCTAGTGAGATATACCTCCACATCATCACGAGGTGTCATCTTTTTCAGGGACCGTCTTACCGCCTTCTTTACAGCGGACAACGCAGGTGCCTTCACAACATTACTCTGGGACGAGGTGCATTGTAGGCTGCAATCTGCTCCAAACAACGGTTATTCTCCTGCTGCTTTTTGCTGCTGCGCTGCTGTGCTGGCACTGCAGCTTGCCATGCTCTGCTGGGCCTGTACCAGGTACTCAATGAGCTCCTCCATACTGCCGGACTTATCTGTCTCAACCACGGCAGTCTTATGTTGCACATTAACTTGCGCCATTTGTTCAAACAGCGCCTCCATGCTGTCATCCATGCTGTCAGACTTCTCTGTCTCAACAACGGCAGTCTTCACTCAAGACATACACACTCCACAGTCTTTTCCACAGAAAATTCAGCTTTGCTGTGCAGACACTTTTTTTTTTTTCTCTGCAAACTCTATTAGGGCCACTGTCTCTTTAAGACTGCTCCAATAGACGTTTCCTTTGCTGCTGCACACTCCACATCTTTTCCACAACAAGTTCAGCTTTGCTGTGCAGACACACTTTTTTTTTTTTTCTTTTGCAAACTCTATTAGGGCTACTGTCTCTTTAAGACTGCTCCAATCAGACGTTTTTGCTGACACACTTTTTTTTTTTTTTCTCTGCTGCTGCTTCAACAGACTTCACCTTTATTGCTGTCTCTCGCCACTGTGCTGCACGCACATTCCAGCACCAATTGTATCAGCCAGCATGTGCTGCCCCAGCATTCTCCGCCAATTGTAAGCTTTTCAGGGATATAGCTCTGGGATCGCCGTCCGGGTAGACAGAATGGCACAGAAACAGTTCATTCAGAGACAGCAGTTCTGGTAAAAACTGGCCGCAACCAGTTTTATTAAAGTCCACAGCAAACAGAACTATAAAACAAATCATAAACAAAGACCTAGGCTTGTCTAGCCACTAATTACACTTAGATAGATTTCCCTATCTATCCGGGTCCAGACTCTAACAGCCTGGGCCAAAACAACACATATGTTCAGCATTTACCAGCATGGAGTTTCACAGAGTCTCCTCCTTGTGTCTGAAGGCACCTTCAACGTCCAGACTTGAGAGAGCTCCCCTCCTATTCAGCTGCTATCCGCATGGATTCTCACAGAGACTACTCCTGTGTCCGGGTACATCGAGCACCCAGACTGAGATAGCTCAAACTCCTGGAGACACCTTCTGTGCCTGGACCCTCCTTGTCCAGACTAAGCGAGCTCTCTGACTGTGTTCGCAGACACCTACTTCTGGTCTCCTAATTAACACCTGAGTGGTTTCAGGCCTGAGCTGCAAGTGTGTACTGAATGTAAGGTGTAGTGACCTTTCTCTACCACTAGGTTTACAAAGCCACACATTTCCCTTATACCAGTCAGCAAGTACTAGGTGAAATGTACACCCCATTCAACACATATCCTTCACTGTCTCACATAATATATATATATGTCATTGTGACATATATATATTCATATATTTATAGTTTATACACTTCTACATAGTAAAATAGACTCTGATTCAATTGCCGGGTAAAGCCGTGACATACCCCATAGAAGTCGACGGCTCGGTGCCGAGTACCCCCAAAACCTCTGGCTCTGTGCGACTCAACTTGGGCGTCACGAACAGCATTCTGTAGCTCGCTATAAGCGAGTCCTGTGTGCCTGAATTGAACTGGTTTTGTGCTTGAGAATTGCTAAAATCATCAGAGAATGTATTTGCCATTTTTCCGCCATATCTGCGTCACGACGAGGCACTGGTGAAGAAGAAGGGCGTGCTCTTCGTGGGTGTACACTCACTCAGTGGCGCGAAAACAATGGCCGACCACTCTAAATGGTACTGCAATGTAAGATCGTGCCCCACAGCTCTTGAGTTCCGCCTCCTCATCCTCCTCAGTGTGCGGAAACTAACACGAAGGTCCCGCCTCACTACAAAAGAGGGGCCGTCTCCAGATGCTAATGACACATGTGACTTGGCAGAGATGGCTAATGGACACGAGCAGAAGTGTGAAGGGATGGAGCAGTCAGAGCTCTCCCCCCACGGAAGCGACCCGATCGCCACGGAACCACCGTTGGGCACCCGGCCTGGAAACCCTCCTACGCTGCAAGAAGCGGAGGATACCCTAAGAGGCCTGGCCCGGCACCGGGAGGAGGTCGCCAGGATGGAAGCCAGCTGGCGTGCCCTAAAACTAAACTTGGAGCGGCGCCAATCCCTCTTACCTGAAGTGTCTGTACCGGAAGGTGAGGCACCCGTTCTAGTAGAGGAGTCAGTGCGGGCATCCCAGCCCTTGCAATGTGATCCGGTTGACGTTGTCGCAGTGGAGGCACCCGTTCCTGCAAAAACCGCAGCACCGTCAGCACCCCAGATCCCGCTGTCTGCCCCGTCGCTGAGACAGAAGAAGCGACACCCGTCCTCATGGAGGAGGCCGCGCAGGCACCAGAGGTCTACCTGTCTGTACCGGAGCCCCGACTGTCATCTGTTCCAGAGCCGGCTGATTCCTCCGCAGGTGAGCGCCGCCAGGACTGTCGGGCGCCAGGAGAGCTGCCGCAAACCGGACATCGTAAGCTGCAGTTTGATGGTGGAGACATGGAGATGCTGGTGGAGGAGAATTACAACCGGCGTCAGGAGGAAGAGTGGAGACGTCGGGAGAGAGAAGCCGAGCGACAAAGGGAGCATCGCGAATCCCAGAAGCTTCGCCAACGTCACATCGAGAAGGACCGGGCAGATAAGGACCGGATGAGAAAAGATAAAGGAACCCTGAGGGAGCCGCGGCTTAAGGGTGCAGTACGGAGCTTTAAATTGAAAGCTGGTTGGGGCTTCATCCAGGAGCCTGGACTTTATTTAGAAGTGTTTGTGACCCGGCGGGACGTGGAGACTCACCTCCCAGAAGGACACCCGGGGAGGGACCTGTTGCCAGGAGACTTGGTAACTTACACCCGACACTGGGGTTACAATGGATGGTATGCCCGAAATGTCACCAGGTGCGACCCCTGGTCCCCAGAGTGTCAGGAACCTGTGAGACCCTCAGAGCCTTCAGCCTTCCACATCCAGGCCTCTGCACAAGTGCCCACCCCACGCCGTAAATCTCCCCAGCCTCCCTCAGTGGTCTCCTCAGCAGCCCCAGCTATGGACATGATAATGATAGCTGGCCCGTACCCGGCGCCTGTTAGGCCCCCTGGGGTTCGTTCAGTCCGGGACATAGGGCTCCAGACCCGGAGGGAGATGAAAGAGGTGGCCACACAGACACAGATAGCGGGTCACGACTTGACTGTACAGGCCACACGACGTCATCAGGTCCTGGTGGTCCTTGGTGTCTCGGATGTTTGGCAAGCATCAGAAGAGTACCAGGTGGTACCTGGAACACCCCTGCCAAAGAATTATAAATAACCCGGACAGGGTCCCTGTATGTAAATAGTTAAATTGTTGATGTATCCGGACGGGTGAATGTTCATAAAAAAGTTTTTTAATTTAATAAAAAAAACAACACAGTTTTCATTACTTTTATTACAGTCTCATCCTGCGACGCCATCGATCTCCTGTAAAAAAATGAAAAAAAAAAACAGCAGTATACCACCTGTCCGAAGCAGTCCATAGTAACGAGTGTCCCACGACGATCCAGCTCTGCTACATCAGAATGACATCAGAGGCAGGCAGGCAGGCAGAGCCTGTCATCCCGGCGCAGCACAGCTGATTACCTGCTTCCCCGGCGGTGACGTCATCGGACTGGTTTACGGCCGGGATTACCCTGCAGTCACTGCAGTTATCGCGAAAAACTGCATGTGACCGCCAGGGAGAAGATAATGGCGGCCATCAAGCAGTCCAGGACGTGACCGCCGGAGATCTTCTGCCAGGTAAGTGCCGCTGACTCCTGACAGACCCGACCGACGGACACTCACAGTGACAGTGACAAATCCGATTCCGGTATCCGATATGACGAAAATATCGGTACTCGGAATCGAAAGCCCGATACAGCTAATATCGGCCGATACCCGATATTTGCAGTATCGTATCGCTCAACACTAATCAAGAGGCACAGATGCCAGAATGGTTGGTCTGTTTGTAGAGTGGCTGATGCTCGAATGGTTGGTCTGTTAGTAGGGTAGCTACTGCTAGAATGAATGGGCTGCTGGTAGGGGGCTGCTGCTAGAATGGATGGGCTGCTGGTAGGGGGCTGATACTAGAGTGGATGGGCTGCTGGTATGGGGCTGATGCTAGAATGGATTGGCTACTGATAAGGGGCAGATGCTAGAATGGGTTGTCTCTTGGAAGAGTGGCAGATGCTAGATTGGATGGGCTGCTGGTAGAGGGTAAATGCTAGAATGGATCGGCTCCTAGTAGGGGGGCAGATGCTAGAATGGATGGGCTGCTAGTAGAGGGCAAATGCTAGAATGGATGAACTGCTGGTAGGGAGGGTAGATGCTAGAATGGATGGTCTGCTGGAAGAAGTCAAATGATAGAATGGATGGGCTGCTGTGACGGGGCAGGTGCTAGAATGGATGGACTGCTGGTAGCGGTCAGATGCTAGAAGAGATGGGCTGCTGGTAGGGACAGATGTTAGAATAGGTGGGCTCCTGGTAGGGGTCAGATGCTAGAAAGGATGGTCTGTTGTAGAGGGCAAATGGTATAATATATGAGCTCTGGTATGCGGCAAATGCTAGAATGGATGGGGTGCTAGTAGGGGCAGGTACTAGAATGGATGGGCAGATGGTAGGGGGTAGATGCTGGAATGGATGGTCTGCTGGAAGAAGGCAAATGATAGAATGATAGGCTGCTGGTAGGGGGCAAAGGCTAGAATGGATGTGGTTGCTGGTAGGAGGCAGATGCTAGAATGGATGTCTTCTGGAAGAGAGGCAGATGCTAGAATGGATGGTCTACTGTTAGGTGGCAGGCACTAGAATCGATAGGCAAGCTGGAATTGGGAAGATGCTAGAATGGATGGTCTGCTGGAAGAGGGCAAATGCTAGTATGGATGTGCTGCTGGTAGGGGGCAGATGCTAAGTTGGATGGGCTTCTGTAAAAAGAAGCAGATGCCAGAATGGATGGTCTGTTGGTAGAGGGCAGGTGCTAGAAGGGATGGGCTACTGGTAGGGGGTAGATGCTAGAATGGGTGGGCTCCTGGTAGGGGGGGCAGATGCTAGAATGGATGGTCTGCTGGTAAGGGGCAGGTATTAGAATGGATGGACCAACTGGTAGGAGGAGATGTGGTGTGTAGGGGAGCAAATGATAGATAGTGAGCTGATGTGATAGAGAATGGATGGTCGGAAGGCAGATGCAGAATGGTTTGTTGGGAAGAGATGGTGGCTCGAAGTTGAGTCATGATAGGTGGGCTCTGTGGAAGAATGGCGAGAAGGTGGTTGCTGTAGATGGTGGTGCTGATGGGCTCTGTAGAGGATGGCCTGTGAGAAGGATGTGGTAAGGGGCTCTTGGAAGATGGGCAGTGTAGGTGATGCTGTGGAGGCATGCTGCTTGAATGGCTCTGGTAATGGGTGGCTGGAAGATGGCAGATGGATGGTGTGAGGGGCTTTAAGTGATGGCTCTGTAATGGAGGTTTGGAGGTGAGTTGTAAAGGGGTGCTGGGATGGGGCTGCTAGATGGATGCCTGGTGAGGGGTGTGTAGGATGGTAGTGGGTGGACTGATGGGTAGGCTAGAATGGTAGGTGGGGTAGGGGGTAGTTGCTAGATGGATGGGCTGGTAGGGGGGCAGTTGCTAGACTGATGGGCTGTGTAGGGGGCAGTTGCTAGACTGGATGGCTGCTGGTAGGGGGCCATCTAGATGGATGGCGCTTGGTAGGGGGCATTGGAATGGAGGGCTGTGTGGGGGCAGATGGAAGGAAGGGCTGCTGGTAGGGCAGATGTAGAATGGAAAGGCTGCTGGGTAGAGGGCAAATTGAATGGATGGGTGCTGGTAGGGGGCAATGCTAGAATGGATGGGTGCTGGTAGGGGCAGTATAGAATGGAGGGGTGAAGAGGGAGATAGACAGATGGGTGGTAGGGGCAGATGCTAGAATGAGGGCTGGTGGGGGCAATGCTAGAATGGATGGGTTCGGTAGAAGGCAAATTTAGAATGGATGCTGCTGGTAGGGGGCAAATGCTAGAATGGATGGGTTGCTGGTAGGGGCGATGCTAAAATGGATGGGTGAGTAGGGGCAGTAGAATGATGGCGGGTTGGGGAGTAAGTGGATGGTGCTTTGGAAGCAGGGAAGATGGTGTGGTGGGCAATGTAATGGAGGGTGTATGGGGTATGGAATGGGGTAGTGTAGGGGACGGACTGGAAGAGGCAGTATGGAGGGCTGCTGGTAGGGGGTTTGTAGGGGCGGTCTAGAATGAGGCATTGAGGAATGGATGGGCTGATGTAGAGGTAATGAAGTGATGGGCGATGTGGGTCAGAAAGAATGGGTAGTGGATGGGCTTGGAAAGGGCATGCTGAAGGATGGGTTGGTAGAGGGAGATGCTGAAGGAGGGGGTAGGAGGGATAGCTAAATGGATGGTCTCTGGTAAGGGCAGTAAGAATGGATGGCTATGGGGGGAGATGCTAGATGGATGGGCGGTAGGGAGGCAAATGCTAGAAGGTGGCTCTTGGAGGGCAGAGAGGAATGGATGGGCTCTAGAGCAGATGCTGAATGGTGGTCTAGTGGTGGATGCTATGTGGATGGTAGGTGTGAAGGTGCAAGAGAATGGGCGCTGGGGGCTGATGTTAGAATGGTGGGTGCTTGGTAGGGCTGATTAGAGAGGTGATGTAGGAGGGTGCTGATGAGTGGCTATGAAAGGGGGAGCTAGAAGGGTGTTATGAGTGGAGGCTGATGTGGGGCTGTGTGAGGGATGGCTAGAAGGATTGGCTCTAGTGGGGTAGTGCTAGAAGGATGGGTGCTAGGAAGGGCAATGCTAGAGAGAATGCTGTGGTATAGGGTAGATGCTAGATGAGTTCAGAGAGGTCAAATGTAGAAGGATGGGCTGCTTAGGGAAGGGATATGAAACTGCTGTAGGGGGGTAAGAATGGATGTGCTGAAGTAAGGTAAATGGATGGGCTGCTGGACGGGAGGGCAGAATGGATGGATGTGGTTGGCGTTGAGAGATGGGTTGGTAGGAAGTGTTGGTATGGGAAATGGAGGATGGGGCTAGTAGAGGGCGGTCTAGAATGGTAGAGTGTAGTGAGTGCTGGAATGGGCAAATGCTGAATGGAGGCAGTGAAGAAGGTATAGAATGCTGGTAGGGGTAAGGGTTAGATGGAATGATTCTGTGGGAAGGAATGATAGAATGGTAGGCTGTGGGAAGGCAGATGGATGTGTGTGGGCATGTTAGTGGGGCATAGAATGAATGCATCTGGAATGGAGATGTTAGAAGGATGGTCTTAGGCAATGAATGGAAGTGCTAGAATGGAGTTGCTGGAAGAGGGCAGTGAAGGTGGTGGGCTATGTAAATGATGATGCGTCGAGAATGAATGTTAGGAATGAGGTGTTGAGGGTGGGTGTGGAGGGGTGATCCTGGAGGGGTGGTCCTAGAGGGTGGGGCATGAAGGTGGTCTGCTGAAGGGGCAGTGAGTAGGGAT
>JARQOD010000002.1:216306669-216349326 GCA_033576555.1 Oophaga sylvatica
TAGTGTTATTTTTTTATGATCCATGTGTGAACTACATACTAGATTTTGATTGACTTAAAAGGGTCACACATACAGACAAGTTTAAAGATACTGTCCAGTGAAGAGCAAGTCATTACTCTTTACTTGATTGAGCATCAGTGTGCTCGGGATGTTCGTTACTCAGTTAGTATTTTTAAATTTTCGAGTGGGAGGTCAAGTCCTCGCCCCGCATGTTTGGCGCTCTGTAGACAGCCAATTAACATGTGAGTTTTGCCTGACAGTTACTGTAATGCCGCTGCCATCTTGGTTGTGGCATTGCTGTGATTGGCTGGCTGCATAGTGTCATCAGGTTTATAAAAGACCCGTGATGCCATGCTCGGCACACTGTACACCTGACACAGGCAGAGTAGGGAGAGGTTCTGGTGAGAGAGGGACAGAATTGTAGCTGATTATTAGCCTTGGAGTCAAACACATTTATATTTCTATTAAGTGCAACTACAGTCCTTCTTAGGTTAATTGTAATCAATATTAATACTGCTGCTGTGTAGCCCTGGTACACAATACCAGGAGGATGAGTGGAGAGGTAACAGTTAAGGTCTCTTCATGACATCATTTACACTTCTGACACACCCAGCGGGGGTGTGGAAGGGAGTGATTTAGTCAGTCAGTGTCCGGACTTCAGAGTGAGAAGTCAGTTTCCTGTCCTTGGACAGAGTAGACGTGTCCAGTTTAAGTCTATCATCAGTTCAGAAAGTGGAGTCTGGTGTAGGTGTCTGTATACACCTTAGTCTAGTCAGAGCTGTGCCCCACTGGAAGAAAGACTGAACTATCTATTGAGAGACAAGCAAGGCGAAGGCAAAGTGGAAGGAAGATAATTGGAAAAGTGCTTTTGACTTGGAAAAGTCCTGCACGTTGCAACCGGTTACTGGGGACCGAAGGATCACTATTGTACAGCATAGTGAAGAGAAAACCAGGAATCTACCGGACCCTAGGTCGCGGCAGACAAGCCCCTTATAGTCAGAACGTAGCTGGAGTCAGGGGGTGTGAAGACTTTGAGTTAGTGCACGACAAGAAAAGGATTCAGCTCCCTCACAGGAAGGCTTCTAACACAAATTTGACTGGGCAGAACAGCTAAAGATTAGCTGGAATCATAGAGAGGACTACGCTTCAGGCTGGTCGTACTCAGCTTCATTGGAAAGTAAAGGAGGCCCCTAACTTGCTTATCTGTTGCCTCAAAGCTCATCCTCCATCAACCCCATCAGCCTCCCCGGGACCTGCCTTATCATCCTGCAAGTAAAGGTATGGAAAGACGTTGACTGTGTGAGACTGAGTTATTATTGCATGCCTGCACAATCCCTACCTAACTACCGACCTGAGGGAAGAGTCCCACCTGTAGGGGACCCGACATCTAGCTGCCTCAGCATCCCCTCAGAGATCTACAGCAGCGCTGGTACAAATTACCAGAAGACTACAGGTGGCGTCACGAACTGTACATAAACCTATCCCCTGTAAATATATCCCCAACATACGCCAGACCGCCGGGCCACAGACCGAGCCACAGCTACCTGTGACAAAATCCCCATAGACTTCTACGGGCTCGGCTCTGAGTACCCCATTGCCCTGGTAACCCACAATTGTGGTGGCGGGTCGACACAAACTTTGGCGTCACGAACAGGATACGAAACTTGCAGCATTGCGAGCCCTGTGTGCCTGTGGAGTGTTTTTTGTGAAAAAGGACTGTTTGCACTTTTGGCGCCAAAATCGCCATTTTGTCGCCATATTCGCACCCTCAGGCGCTGGAGAAGAAGGTGGGCGTACCTGAAAGAGCGCGCAAAGTCTTGGACACGCCCCCGGCTCTGACTCATCGGCAGGTCCTGCAACAGGAAGTGAACGCTCTGACATCAGAGCGCCTGCGACGAAGGTCCTGTTCCCACTGCTGTGCCTGTGAAGTAGCAGCGTCTGAAACCGGTAGGCTCCGTTTAACCAAGGGGCGCTAAGATGTCACAACAACCGGCTGACAGTGCGGCCCCGGCCGGAGGCCCCAATCCCGCACCGCTTGGTATTGTAGCGCCAGATGGGGGCGCAGGCCCTGCACCCAGTCCGGTAGTCCCGATCATGCCACTAACGCTCCCATATATGCCTGGGGCGAAATGGCTTCCCCAATACAGCGGTGGGCCAGGCACATTAGCAGGCTTCAAGCGGAAGTTATGCAGCATCCTAGAAATGTACTCCATGCCTGAGAGACAAAAAGCTGCTGTGCTAATAGGGCAGCTAACTGGCGCTGCTGAGAGGGAAGTGGAGACATGGGATACCGTTGATCAGGAGTCGGTGCCTGCGATCTTCCTGAAGCTTCATGCCATATTTGAAGACCGCACAGAAACGGATCTCCGGATGGCCTTCTATCACTGTTCACAACAGCCAGGTGACAGCATCCGGGACTATGCTTGCCGACTACAGGGAGCCCTGAGAGCCCTCAAGCAAATTAACCATTTAAATGCTATCGACGAGAATAGAATGCTGAAAGAACAATTTATACAGGGATTGAGATCCCCAGAGGAACGCAGAACTGTAAATTGGTGGTCCTTAGATCATCCGGATGCTACCTTTGATGCCCTAAAGGACATGGCAATAAAAGGGCTGCGGCCCCTGGGCAAACCCGAGGTGGCCACCCAACATCATCAGGGTGAAGTCACTCTGGAACCGGCAGTAACCCCCTGTTCCCCGCTAGTGGCAGAAACCAAAACGCAGGTGACACCTCCTAGTGAATTGGACTGTCTGCGCTCAGAGGTGCGCCAGCTGACTAAAAATCTGGCCGCTGTGATGAGTGCCCTACAGCTGCGGAAAGAAGAGGAAGGGAAGATCTTGCTAGCTGACTGCCCAGAGGACGTTCCGTGGATGCACCGGAGAAGAAAGAAGACGTCGCCCCCCCGGAGGAGGACAACGCCACCCCCAGGAGCAACCTCTGATCAACACCCTTCTCGTCGAGAGATCATCTGTTATCGCTGCAACCGGAAAGGTCATCTGTCTACACAGTGTCCTTTAAACGGGCAGAACCTGGGTCCAAGGGCCAACACCCAGGAGAATACCCGTCAGGCCCCCTAGACTGGAACCGCAGGTATGTGGGCGGGCGACCCTACCTGTCTATTATTCTAGATGGTATTGCTGTTCCAGCATTGTTAGACACTGGGTCCCAGGTGACCCTAATACCTGATGCTCTATATACCAAGTACTGGTCAATGGACAGTCTTAAACCTCCGAGCCTTGACTTTACTGTGTATGCTTCGAATGGTCTTCCTGTAGAAGTACTCGGAACAAAATGTGTAGATGTAAAGGTGGGCAGAGAGGAGTTGAAAGACCAAGGGCTTCTGGTAGTAAAGACTGTAAATGAGGAGAACGGTTTAAATATCATTTTGGGTACTAACATTATCGGTAATTGTTTGGGAGAAGTTGTGTTCTTACTCCAACAGCTCGCTGAGATTGCCCGACCAAGGCAGAGAGGAGTAATCCAAAGAGAGATCCGGGCCCTGGTGTGTCAGCAGCAAGCGAAGCTTACCGACGGCGAAATTGGTAATGTACGGGTCACTGACTCAGTTCCTATTGTGATACCCCCAATGAGTGAAATGATCATTTGGTGCAGGGCAGCCATAGGTCTGAGAGGACAGAATTACCAAGCTGTAGTAGAACCCCACCATTCAGAACATAGACCTACACTTCTGACTGCTAGAGGAGTAGTAGAAGTGGTGAATGGAAGAGTACCTGTACGGCTTCTCAATTGGGGAGATGATGAGGTAAATTTACCCCGTTATGCAACCATTGCTAAACTTCATGCTGTTGATAATAATTCTATTTCCCCGGCTGAGTCCTTAGACTCCTGTCAAATAGCGGAGGACAATGACCCAGCAACCCAGGTGGCGGAGTGGTGTCAGCAACTCCATGTTGGGACGGACACCACTCCCGCTCACCAGAAGCAAGGGGTATTACGGGTGGTGCAAGAGTACGCCCAAGTGTTTAGCAAAAATCCACTTGATTTTGGGACAATTAAGGGAGTACAACATCATATCCCTACAGGCAGTCATCCTCCCATCAAAGAGCGGTATAGGCCCATACCTCCAGCTCATTATCAGAAGGCTAAAGAAATGTTGAATGATATGAAGAAAGCTGGGGTGATAAGGGATAGTTGTAGTCCCTGGGCAGCCCCTCTAGTTCTGGTTAAAAAGAAAGATGGTAGTATGAGAATGTGTGTGGATTACAGGCAGGTGAACCGCATAACACACAAGGATGCATACCCGCTACCGCGCATAGAGGAATCATTAGCTGCTCTGAAAACGGCTAACTACTTTTCTACCCTTGATCTGACTAGTGGTTACTGGCAAGTGGCTGTGGCTGAGGAGGATCGTGAGAAAACGGCTTTCACCACCCCAATGGGGCTCTGTGAGTTCGACAGAATGCCGTTTGGGCTCAGTAGTGCCCCAGGAACATTTCAGAGAGTGATGGAAAACTGTCTGGGACATCTCAATTTTGAAACCGTGCTGCTATACCTAGACGACGTTATCGTGTATTCCAAGACATATGAGGACCATCTGAAGCACCTGGCAGAAGTGTTTGAGTCCCTGTCCAGGTACGGGATGAAGTTGAAACCCTCAAAATGCCATCTACTCAAGCAGAAGGTACAATACTTGGGGCACATCGTCAGTTCGGAAGGAGTAGCGCCGGACCCAGAGAAAGTCACTGCCATCCAGAAGTGGCCGGAGCCGAAGAACCTTAAGGAAGTGCGACAGTTCCTGGGACTAACGGGTTACTATAGGAGATTCGTGAAAGATTACACGAAGAAGGCAGCTCCTTTACAGGACCTCCTAGTAGGACAATCCCTGAAGAGCAGAAACCCTCCCTTTAATTGGGGTAAAGAACAGGCTGAAGCATTCCAAAAGATGAAAGAGATCCTTACAGGTGATGAGATCTTAACCTATCCTGATTACAGCCAACCGTTCCTGTTGTACACCGACGCCAGTAATGAAGGGTTGGGAGCCGTTCTCAGTCAGAAGCAGAATGGACAAGAAAAAGTCATCGCATATGCCAGCAGAAAACTCAGGCCAACTGAAAGGAATCCGGAAAATTATAGCAGCTTCAAGCTAGAGTTTCTGGCGCTGGTCTGGGCCATTACTGAAAGATTTAAGCACTATCTGGCCTCCAATAAGTTCACGGCGTACACAGACAACAACCCGTTAACGCACCTGGAAACCGCCAAGCTGGGTGCCATGGAGCAGCGATGGATGGCTCGGTTGTCCAATTACCAGTTTACTATCAAGTACCGGGCAGGTCGAAAGAATGCTAATGCTGATGCGTTGTCCCGAAGGCCGCATGACTCTGACACGGAAGAAGAATCGGACGACCTGGAAGAAATTGAGCTACCCGCGTTCCATCGAAATGGGGTAGTCCACGAGCATCGAGTCCACAGAAAGCAGAATGGTGCAACATTAAATCCTTTACCCCATCATAGTTGGAAAGAGACTCAGGACAGTGATCCAGTGGTCAGCCGCATCAAGGAGTTGTTAAGACAGGAAGGCTCCTCTCTGGAAAAGGATGCACCTATGTCAGCCAAGCTCCTGTGGAACGAGAAAAGCAGGTTGTTCCTATACCGTGAGAAGTTGTGCAGAAGATACGTCAACCCCAGAACCCATGAAATGGTCTGGCAAATCGTGGTCCCCAAGGCAGACGTCCCAATGGTGTTGGAAGCGTACCACGATCAAGCAGGACACTTTGGCTGGAGGAAGCTGAGACCCTGTTGAGATGCCGGTTCTACTGGGTAGGGATGCGCAGCTCTGTCGAGAGGTGGTGTCGGAACTGTGGACCCTGTGGTCTCAGAAGAAAGGACTACGGTAGTCAAAAGGCCCCCCTGCAACCTATCCGGACGACTCGTCCCCTGGAGATTGTGGCCCTGGACCACGTCAAACTGTCGCCAAGTAGATCTGGATACTCATACGCCTTGACCATGGTAGACCATTACTCCAGATTTCTGGTAGTTGTTCCAGTTAAGGACCAGACCGCAGTGACGGCAGCGAAGACCTTTCAAGCAAGCTTCTGCAGACCGCATGGGTATCCCGAGCAAGTCTTAACCGATCAGGGACCTGCTTTCGAAGCTGATTTATTCAAGGAATTCTGTCAAATGTACGGGTGCAAGAAAATAAGAACGACACCATACCACCCTCAAACCAACGGTCTTTGTGAAAAGATGAACCATATTGTCCTTGACTTGTTGAGATCCATACCGTTGGAAGACAGGAATCGATGGCCGGATTTACTACCTGATTTGGTTGATTTGTACAACCATATACCTGTAAGCTCAACTAACTGCACTCCAGCCTATCTTATGAGAGCAAGGCCCGGAAAACTACCAATGGATTTAGAACTTGGAGTGGTAGAACCGGAGGCAGACGACGCTGTTGAAAACTGGGACGTTAATCGGCAAGAGCAGTACAGAAGAGTACAAATCTGTGTGGAGGAAAGTCTCAATAAGGCACGGGAGAAACAGGAAGATGTTTACAACCGAAATGCTCCTGCCAAACCTCTGATGCCTGGAGAGGTAGTATTAAAAAGAAAAAGAAAGATGCACAAACTGGATAATCAGTGGGAGCAAGAACCCTACGTCATACAAGATTCTAAATACGACAACAGAAAAGTTTGTGTCGTCAGTAAAGACGGAGGAAGAACAACAACCACTGTGTCCAGAGATCATTTGAAGTTGTGTCCAGAACACTTAAAGAGTTGTGAAAAGAACCCTGTCTTCAATCAAAGAGAAAGAAAGGAAGAGGTCCTACACACCGATCTGGGAGATTTTCCTGCGGATTGGCCCCGACTGGGAGATGCTGTGATAATTCCAGTGTTGCAGTTTTATCAGCCACAAGAGGAAGTTTTACCTCCAGTTGTGCCTGTGGTGCCAGTTGAGCCCGCTCAGGAGTTACCCATCCCAGCAACACCTCAACCTGTGGAACCTCAAGATGGATCATCTGAAGCAGCGCCCCATACTATGGGATCCCCTGGTGAAGCTGACTCACACCGCCCAGCCATCAGTACGCTTGCCAGATCCATAGAAAGGTTAAGGCAGTTCTATAGTTTGCCGTTACGCAGTGCAGACAGATCGCAACTTGATATACCTGAAACTACACCACGTAGATCAGAGAGAATCACAAAAGGGAAATTACCCATTAGATATCAGCAGTAGTTATAACGAATTTATGTGAACATTGTAAAAAGTCTATATATATAAATGTGTTTTTTCTCTATTATGTCTTCGTTTAACAATGGACTCAGAGGCTGAGGACTGAGCCAGCCCAAAAACTGTATCCTGTAAATAGTTGCACTAAAGTGCCTTCTTAATGGTTTCACATGAAACCTTGACTCACCTCTGAACCAAAAACCCGTGTGGTGTGGCACTGAGTGAGGTCTGCATTTGGATGTCCTGCAGCCCACCCAGGACCCACGTTGAAGGTTTGGTGCGGGTCCTTCACAAGTATCTTGTATATTTATTAAATGCTATTTGATACTTTTGTATTTCTATATGTAAAATGTTATTGTTCGTAACGTTCAAGGTGTTCTCACCTCCCGGATGGGAAGATGTTATTGTTTAATGTTTATTGTATGAACAAAAATGTCTCTTTATATTTTACAGCCCGGGAGTGCTGTCGTTTACCATGGGGGAATGTGTAGCCCTGGTACACAATACCAGGAGGATGAGTGGAGAGGTAACAGTTAAGGTCTCTTCATGACATCATGTACACTTCTGACACACCCAGCAGGGGTGTGGAAGGGAGTGATTTAGTCAGTCAGTGTCCGGACTTCAGAGTGAGAAGTCAGTTTCCTGTCCTTGGACAGAGTAGACGTGTCCAGTTTAAGTCTATCATCAGTTCAGAAAGTGGAGTCTGGTGTAGGTGTCTGTATACACCTTAGTCTAGTCAGAGCTGTGCCCCACTGGAAGAAAGACTGAACTATCTATTGAGAGACAAGCAAGGCGAAGGGCAAAGTGGAAGGAAGATAATTGGAAAAGTGCTTTTGACTTGGAAAAGTCCTGCACGTTGCAACCGGTTACTGGGGACCGAAGGATCACTATTGTACAGCATAGTGAAGAGAAAACCAGGAATCTACCGGACCCTAGGTCGCGGCAGACAAGCCCCTTATAGTCAGAACGTAGCTGGAGTCAGGGGGTGTGAAGACTTTGAGTTAGTGCACGACAAGAAAAGGATTCAGCTCCCTCACAGGAAGGCTTCTAACACAAATTTGACTGGCAGAACAGCTAAAGATTAGCTGGAATCATAGAGAGGACTACGCTTCAGGCTGGTCGTACTCAGCTTCATTGGAAAGTAAAGGAGGCCCCTAACTTGCTTATCTGTTGCCTCAAAGCTCATCCTCCATCAACCCCATCAGCCTCCCCGGGACCTGCCTTATCATCCTGCAAGTAAAGGTATGGAAAGACGTTGACTGTGTGAGACTGAGTTATTATTGCATGCCTGCACAATCCCTACCTAACTACCGACCTGAGGGAAGAGTCCCACCTGTAGGGGACCCGACATCTAGCTGCCTCACCATCCCCTCAGAGATCTACAGCAGCGCTGGTACAAATTACCAGAAGACTACAGGTGGCGTCACGAACTGTACATAAACCTATCCCCTGTAAATATATCCCCAACATACGCCAGACCGCCCGGGCCACAGACCGAGCCACAGCTACCTGTGACAAAATCCCCATAGACTTCTACGGGCTCGGCTCTGAGTACCCCATTGCCCTGGTAACCCACAATTGTGGTGGCGGGTCGACACACTGCCAGCAGCACTTACAGAGAGCTTGTGCTGAAGAATCATGTGGGACATGATAGGGTGACCTCCTTTCAGGGCTAATATTGTTTTGCTCTTAATCCTGCAAATTGTTCTGAGAAGGGAAATATTATTTTTACAGTGGCAGTTGTTGCATCAAAAGCATACAGCCAGACTCTGTTGGATCTCAATGGCATTGCTATTTTTATACTGTAGTCTCATACGATCATCTGAGGTGTGCAAATTTGCCTGGCATGGTAATACTGCAATTATTTTGAGGAGTGACATTTTATAAGGCATTTAGCGTGCAACAGGGCCTCAAAAGCCCCCCAAAAAATAAAACTTTGAATCCTAAACTGCATCTGTCGTTGCACACTTGCAACGATTAGCAACCACGTCCATGTCCTTGTCCCAGTGCAGCATTCAGTTGTCTCTAGACCAGTCCTTGGAATGCAAGAATTAATACGCAGCCACCCACCCACAGGCTACAATGCTAGACGGTCACATTTCCTGACTGCTTGCCTTGGAAATGTTGCCGATTAGGCTGTTTAGGCATATGGAGATGGAAGCTTTCCACAACCACATGGCGGTTGTCCTCACTCGGTACTTGGTCGCCAGCCGCCGCTATTTCTCCTGGTGTGCCATCCCCACGTTACACAAGCACAGTGTAATAATTATATGGATAACTCAGGAGTCTCTTTGCATGGAACAAGACAACTACAGAACACAGTTTATAGGTGGTAAAGTCTATATTATATCACACGGTGATTCAAACAGGTGCAGGGAAAAACTCAAGTTCGAAAACACTTGATATAAATATTAAATACTGTAAGCTCTCAGGGGATATAGCTCTGGGATCGCCGTCCTGGTAGACGGAGTGCCACCGAAATAGTTCATTCACAGACAGCAGTTCTGGTGTAAACTGGCCGCAACCAGCTTTATTAAAGTCCACAGCAAACAATAGGTGATAAAAACAACTCATAAACAGAAATCCTAAGCCTCTCCGGCTACTTACTACACATAGGTAGATTCCCTCACTATCAGGGACCAGACTCTAACAGCCTGGCCCAAAACAACACATATGTTCAGCAGTTACCAGCATGGAGTTTCGCAGAGACTCCTCTTGTGTCTGAAGGCACATCCAACATCCAGACTTGAGAGAGCTCCCCTCCTATTCAGTAGTTACCAGCATGGAGTTTCGCAGAGACTCCTCTTGTGTCCGGGGCACATCGAGCACCCAGACTGAGAGAGCTCCCCTCCCGGAGACTCCTCCTGTGCCTGGACTCCTGTCCAGACTAAGCGAGCTCTCTGTCTGTGATCCCAGGCACCTACTTCTGGCTTCCTAATTATCACTTGAGTGGCTTCAGGTTTGAGCTGTAAGTGTGTACTGAATGGAAGGTGTAGTGACCTTTCTCTACCACTAGTATTACAAAGCCACACATTTCCCTTATACCAGTCAGCAAAGTACCTAGGAGAAATATACACCCCATTCAACACACATACCTTCACTGTCTCACATATCCCCCCCTCTTCTCCAGACCGGAGGGCTGGTCATCCAGACCGGAGGGCTGGTCAACAATCCCAAAGAGACAGTGAACTCCGGACACTGCATCAGCACTACCCTGTACCCTCCCGGGCCTATACTCTCTGCGGGCCTCGGGTATCCTGCACGGTTTCAGCTTGACCTTAGTGCCGGGCTCAGTTTCGGTATAGGGCCTCCCCAGAGAAGTACGACCAGGCATGTCAGAACACCTCTGCTGATTCTTCCTCAGAAACTCTCGTACCTCCTGTCCTTGGTGCACTGACCATGTGTCACCAACTATCGCAGGAGGTAAAGGGGGTTTTGCACCTTTCTCTAATTCCCCCTGAACCTTCTTTAGCACATCTACTTTCTTAACTATCAGTTGATTCATGAATTCTATTTCACAGAACTTAAGCTCCTCTGCCATGGTCTCTGACCATTTTAAGCTACACTGTTCAAATGATTGGCACTGTAGAAGGAGCTGATCGTTTTTCTTTGGCAGTACACATAATTCATCCTCTTCTTACAGGCTCCCTTTGCATAAGACGCAGAGCTCTTACTTCTTTCTCCAGGAGATCCACATCTTCTAACAAGTCAAGGTTCTTCATCTTTTCTGCTTTCACCTCCTCATGTAGTTGCTGCATTTGCTCTCGCAATGAAGAGATTCCCTGTATCCTTTCTTTTACTTCATTGACCTTCTCAAGAAGCTGCTCATGGCTCTCATCACGCTCCTTCATCACAGTTTGGAGATTTTTCTGAGAAGTAATCAATTCATCTTGTACCTGTGCAACCACTTTTTCTTGATCTTGCAAGGTACTATATACACTTTCCCTTTCACTTCGTGCTCTCTGGAGCAACTGCTGGAACCGCTCACGTTCCTGGCGAAGACATACCACATCCAGTTCACACTGCTGAAGCCGCTCGCGTAATGCAACATTATCAGTCTTCATTTCTTTGGTGGAGACCTCATGGAGACGCATCTTTTCCTGTAGCTGTTGGACGTCCTTTACGTCTTCGGCCCCTTCTTCAGGCTCTTCTGGTAGAACATGCTCAGAAGCCCTACCGTCAGTCTTACATTCTACCTCTTCAGCATTACCTTCAGAGTCCTTGGCATGATGCAGCTCCATACCATACATTGATAACTTCTCATTCTCAACAGCATCTACTTGTGCTGTGTTCAGTTTCAGAGTCCTGCCTTTAAAGCTCAGCTCTCCTCCTTTCACCTTGGTCTTCGCCAGGGAATCTGCCAACTGTAAACTATCTTCAGATGCCATCTTCTGTCCGGCTGTAAGGTGAGCATCAGCTTTCTTCTCAGGACCCTCAACCTCCTCTGCTACCATGCCTTCCTCATTTGCACTGTTTGCTTGATCGTCCTCAGATGATTCACTACCACTATCCCTGTCTGACCCTTTTTTCTCATTCACATCCGGCTCACTTTCAGGGTTATACAATTCATTCTCATTCACATCCTGCCCACTTTCAGGGTTATACAATTCATCATCTTGATCTGGAATCTCAGTTAAAATGTCATCCAAAACATTAACTTCACCATCTTTTCCCTGGTTTCCCTCAGGTGGTCCATCAAGTACGTGACTATGTGACAACCCCAGCACTATACTTCTATATAGCTCAGGTACCAGGAGCTGACTCACGACCTCACCCTGGACTTTAGTGTCCCTATACAATAGGTTATTGTTTATGGCAGCATGAGGAAACCTCTCCTCAGAGCCAGGCTCTTGGGAAACCTCATTTAGAACACTTCTATTTTCCTGTGCCATTTTAAGAGTGGGGTCTCGCAGCTGCTCACTCCCAAAATTGTCACAGGACACAGATAGGTCAGGGACACTCGGTTCCCGAGAACCACCATCCTCGTCTCCCAACATCACCTGCAAAGGAATTTCATCTTTATCACGGTCATCATCATTATCAGTATCATTATCATGATTATGATCAGTATCATCATCACTATCATGATCATCATCGTTATCATTATCAGCATCAGCATCCCATACGTTTAACAGCCCACTAGCATTGTGTTCCGCCCCTCAGGACTGCGCACCCTCAGTAGGAGCTTCATCACACTGTAAGGTTCTTTGTACATGTTCTTGAAACTCAGTTTTTCCGTCAGCCATTTTGCTTTCTGTCTTGCTGCAGCTATCTTGCCCTCAGTCAATATGGAGTTTTCAGCTTTCATGTTCCCGCCCTGATTCTCTCCCTCTTGCTTCTTAAGCAGCCACAGCTGAGCAATCAGTGCTTCTGAATCTAGCCTGCAGTGAACCTGTGACCTGACTCCTGAAGCCTTGGACCTTGTACTCCAGCTATTCCTACTGAGGAACTCTGAAACACTTGTGGACTCTGGAACCCTGCTCTTTGAAAGATCCACGTTTGCATGGACTTACGGTAACAGAGAAGAAGATCCTGAACCTGTTGTGGAGAGTGATTGCTGAGCTTAGATTACTCTGGCCTGCTGTGTCTCCTGCTTCTGTGTCTGCAAACTGTGTGACTATTTTTGCCAACTTGTATGAAGTAATACAAGACCTTCTATATCAAACCTGTGTCTCATGTATTTTCATCGCACCCAAGCACAAGACGCTATATGAACTGTACTACACACATTACAAGATTCAGAAGCCAAACGTTAGTGTCTGCTGGGTCTGGAAAGGCTGTGTCTGCTGTAACTGTGGATATCAGATGTCCGGTTGTACTTTCTGTGATGACAGTGGTTGTGACTTCTCACAACTATTCCAGGTGAGCAGTTCTCTTAAGTTTTTTTTTCTCTGCAGTGTTACCACAGGTAAACACTATTGTTTTTTTTTTTTTCTCTCTTCTCTTTTCTCTTCTCCTACCAGTACTCGTGTCTTAAAAGATTTGGAAGATGGAAGCCCGCATAAAGGAACTTTGCGGAGTGACTGATAATATCCTTGCAGATTTACAGACTATAAAAACCCGTTTTACAAACCTACAGGACCTCACTAATCACAATTTGCAAGTGTTTGGACAGACTGCCCAGGATTTGCGAGCCAGGATTGAGGTTCTAGAGGAGCGAGTCCAGGCTCCTGCCGTAGCCCCGAGTTCTAGGATTCCCAAGTTGCCCCCTTTTCGTTTTGGCGGTGAACGTGAGAAATTCAGGGGATTTATTAACCAATGCAATCTTTTTTTTTCTGCACATGCTTCACAATTTCCCACTGAACGATCTAAAGTACTTACTATAATTATGTTGCTTACCAACAAGGCTTTGATGTGGGCAAACCCTCTGATTGAGACTGAGGATGAATGTTTGGATCATCTTGATGCTTTCATTTCAGCCATGGGGCAGGTGTTTGATGACCCCAATCGAGGTGCAACAGCTGAAGCAGCCATGTTAACTTTGCGCCAAGGTAAGCACTCGGTAGCCGAATATGCCTTGGATTTCAGGAGATGATACCACTTGGGACAGTTCCGCCAAAAAATCTATTTTTCGAAAGGGGTTGTCTCCACTAATTAAGGATGAACTAGCTCGTGCCGACCCTCCCACTGCGTTAGGTGACTTTATTAATTACTGCATCCGTATTGATGCTCGTCTGACTGAACGCAGGCAAGAGAGATGGTTCGAAAACAATCGCACTAACCTTTTCCTACCTTCCTCCCCAGCTAAGGAACCTTTGAGTAGGATCACACGGGAACCTGAACCTGAACCCATGCAGGTAGACCCTTTACAAAGACGGGTTAGCGATGCACGCAAAGAACATCGTTTTAAGGAAAATCTATGTTTCTATTGTGGTAAGTCAGGGCACTTCATTATAAACTGCCCCAGCCGTTCTCGTAAGACTACTGCAGCACTCATTCACTGTGAGTGTTGCGAGAGGAGATCTGTCAGGTCCGAGCCTCAGGCTCCAGAGAGATCTGCAGCAACAGATATTGATTTCTCGGACTTAAACTCCGTTACTTCTGAGGACGATGACTGTGTAAACGCTGCAATTTTTCAAGTTTCCTCAGCGGTGTCCCAGCTGAGTTGTAGGAAAAACAATTCTCATTGCTTCCTTTCCATCAAACTCTGGGTTGACTCAGTCTGGGTGTCTAGCTCTGCTATGATTGACTCAGGGGCAAGTGGGAATTTTATGGATGTCTCCTTTGCTCTGAAACAGGGGATACGTTCAGTGAAGAAGGCTACTCCAGTACAGATGGAAACTGTGGACGGCTCCCTGCTGACCTCTGGACCAGTGGATCAGGAAACGGAGCCTTTGAGGGTCCTTATGGGTAAAGATAATCAAGAGAAACTGTCCTTTATGCTTATCTCTTCTCCCCACTTTCCCATTATTCTAGGGCTACCATGGCTGCAGGCTCAGAACCCTACCATTAACTGGGAGACGAAGGAATTACACTTTCCAGAGAAACAGATGACTCCAGAAGTTTCAGCGTGCTCTGTTCCTAAAGGAACCATGTCAGTCCTTGAACTACCAGCTGTATACCAGGACTATGTGAATTTATGTGACAAGAAGAACGCTGACCAGCTTCCCCCTCACCGTCCATATGATTGTCCAATTGAATTATTGCCTGGAGCAGAGATACCTTTTGGTAAGATCTACCCCTGGAGGGGCCTGAGCTAAAGGCTTTAAAGGATTACATAGACGAAAATCTAGCCAAGGGCTTCATACGCCCCTCTTCATCTCCTGCAGGTGCACCCATCTTCTTTGTGAAGAAGAAAGATGGATCTCTGAGACCCTGCGTAGACTATAGGGAACTCAATAAGGTTACTATTAGAAACCGTTATCCATTGCCTTTAATCCCTGAGTTATTGGAGAGAGTGCGGCATGCCAAAATTTTCTCTAAATTGGATCTCCGTGGGGCCTATAACTTGGTCCGTATTAGACCTGGGGATGAGTGGAAGACTGCATTCAGGTCACGCTATGGACACTTTGAATATCTAGTTATGCCTTTTGGTCTGAGTACCGCCCCAGCCACTTTCCAACACTTGGTGAATGACATCTTCAGGGATCTCCTAGATACATTCGTGGTGATTTATTTGGATGATATTCTAATTTTTTCTAACTCCACAGAGGAACATCATGGACATGTGAGAATGGTCTTGGAACGTCTAAGACAAAATCATCTTTACATCAAAGTTGAAAAGTGTGAATTCCATAGGACCGAAATTCAATTTCTGGGGTATGTACTGTCTACACAAGGAATTAGTATGGATGGAAGCAAGACCCAAGCCATCAAGGATTGGCCAAGTCCTAGAAATGTGAAGGAGGTGCAGCGCTTCATCGGGTTTGCCAACTTCTATAGACGTTTCATTAGGAATTTCTCTGAGGTAGTGTCACCTATCACCCAACTTACCCGGAAAGAGTCTAGGTTCTCCTGGACTCCCCAAGCCCAGGAAGCATTTTCCCGTCTGAAAGATAAATTTACCACCGCACCTATCTTGGTACATCCCAACCCCGAACTTGCCTTCATAATAGAGGTGGATGCTTCAGACTGTGCCGTTGGAGCTATACTCTCTCAGAGAACAGGTGAGAAGAATGTCTTGCATCCCTGTGCCTTCTTTTCCCAGCAGTTGTCTTCGACTGAGAGGAACTACGATGTGGGCAATAGAGAGTTGTTGGCCATTATTGCCGCCTTCAAAGAATGGAGACACCTTCTTCAGGGAGCTGCACAACAAATAGTCGTCCTGACAGACCATCGTAACCTTGAATTTATCAGGTCGGCTAAATGCCTGACTCCTCGCCAGGCTCGCTGGAATCTTTTCTTAAACCAATTTAATTTTGTTATTTCTTATAGACCAGGATCACGCAATGGAAAGGCTGATGCACTTTCTAGGATTCATTCAGCAGAGACCCGTCCACTTGCTCCTCCTAAGACTATTCTTCCTGACTCTAGATTCCTGGGAGTGATTCATAATCAAGACCTACTTAAGGACATCAAGGAAGCATACCATGCGGATTCTTTGTTGGCTCAACCCCCAAGGACGTAAGTCTTGTCTTTAAGAATGGTGTGTGGATTCTGGGACAACGTTTGTATATTCCTGAAACAGACAGATTGAGAGTATTGCAACTCATTCACGATTCCAAGATAGCTGGGCATAGAGGAATTCTAAAGACACAGGAATTTCTTTCTCGTTTCTTTTGGTGGCCCACTTGCAGGAAGGATGTTTTAAACTATGTCACTTCATGTGAAGTCTGTGCAAGATGCAAAACACCTCGCTCCTCACCAACAGGTCTGTTACAACCTCTTCCCACCCCGTCCCGCCCGTGGGGATCCATTTCTATGGACTTCATTGTGAAGTTACCAACCTCTCAAGGGAAGAACACCATTCTAGTGGTGGTTGACCGTCTAACAAAGGCAGCTCATTTTATCCCTTGTGTCGGCTTACCCACTGCAAAACAGACATCAGATTTGATGATTAAAGATGTGTTTCGCTTACATGGAGTACCGGATGAGGTTATTTCGGATCGAGGGGTGCAATTCACTTCTAGGTTTTGGCAAAATTTCTGTGCAGCATTGGACATTAAAGTAAACCTTTCTTCTGCTTTTCATCCCAGACTAATGGACAGACCGAACGAACCAATCAAACCCTGGAGCAGTATCTCCGCTGCTTTATCTGCCACCTACAGGATGATTGGGTGGATCTACTTCCATTAGCTGAGTTCTCTTATAACAACTCTCAGAGTGCCTCCACTAAGCAGTCTCCTTTTTACTCCAATCTAGGTTATCATCCTTACATTCTACCACGATTTCCATAGAAACGCCTTTACCAGCAGTGGCTGAAAGAATCACGTCTTTACAGAAGAATATGGATCTTCTAAAGGAGAATCTGGAATCGGCTCAAGAAAGGTACAAGAAAGCAGCAGATACATTTCGTAAACCTGCACCAGCTTTCAAGGTAGGAGACCTGGTCTGGCTGTCAACCAGAAATCTTAAGTTAAGGATTCCATCGTCTAAGTTGGGACATAAGTACATTGGACCCTATAAAATCAGTAAAATTATAAGTGCCGTTGCTTGTCGTCTTCAACTGCCCAGAACTATGAGAATCCACCCTGTCTTTCATGTATCCCTACTAAAGGCTGCAACACCCAATACGTTTCCTGGACGTTCTTCTCCTTGCCCTGACCCAGTGCTAGTCGATGGTCAGGAAGAATTTGTGGTGGAAAGGATTCTGGATTCCAGGTTATACAGAAATCAGTTACAATATTTGATTAAATGGCAAGGCTACCCAGTGGAGGACAACTCATGGGAACCAGTCAATAACGTTAATGCTCCTCGTTTGCTCCGCCAGTTTCATCAGAGGTACCCAGACAAGCCTGGTCTGAGGACATCCGGAGGTTGTCCCTAAGGGGGGAGTAATGTAAGGTTCTTTGTACATGTTCTTGAAACTCAGTTTTTCCATCAGCCATTTTGCTTTCTGTCTTGCTGCAGCTATCTTGCCCTCAGTCAATATGGAGTTTTCAGCTTTCATGTTCCCGCCCTGATTCTCTCCCTCTTGCTTCTTAAGCAGCCACAGCTGAGCAATCAGTGCTTCTGAATCTAGCCTGCAGTGAACCTGTGACCTGACTCCTGAAGCCTTGGACCTTGTACTCCAGCTATTCCTACTGAGGAACTCTGAAACACTTGTGGACTCTGGAACCCTGCTCTTTGAAAGATCCACGTTTGCATGGACTTACGGTAACAGAGAAGAAGATCCTGAACCTGTTGTGGAGAGTGATTGCTGAGCTTAGATTACTCTGGCCTGCTGTGTCTCCTGCTTCTGTGTCTGCAAACTGTGTGACTATTTTTGCCAACTTGTATGAAGTAATACAAGACCTTCTATATCAAACCTGTGTCTCATGTATTTTCATCGCACCCAAGCACAAGACGCTATATGAACTGTACTACACACATTACACACACTGTCCAACAGAATCATTTTTCCCCCAGAGATCCTTAGATCGGGGAAAGTCATTACCCAATATGACTGGGTGCACCAGGTTCTTCACTACCCCCACTTCACAGGAAACCTCCCCGAGTTTGGGGACCAAGTCCACGTCAGTCTCTGGGTAGACTTTGGTGTCTCCATGGATGCACACCACACTCAAGTGTTCATCAGGGACGAAATCCCTATCAATCAGGCTGTCACATACGAAAGTCACTGGACTCTCTGAGTCCAAGAGGGCCTGTGCTGGGCAGTCATTTACAACCACCGGGGACACCTGTGGTCCAGTCTCTTCGGCTGAGGTGGCCACCCACACAGGTTCTGCGCAGAGAGAGAGGGACCTGCCAACATCCCAGTGCATAGGCTCCCCCTCTAGTGGACAGTTGGCTGCAATTTCATGACATCTCCAACACTGTCCATCACACTTTTCCACCCATATGTCCCCTCGGGCCTGAACCCGTCTATCAGTATACCCCATGTCCCCAACAGCTGGAATGCTCTTACCGGGAGAGTTCGGCGTCCGGGAACTCTGAAGTGACGACCACTCAGACGGCTGGTCACGGAGGCAGTCTTTGGTGGCGTCCTGGTGGTCTCCTTGTCCGACCTCTGGCTGTACCTCAGGAAGACGTGCTCGGGTGTAGCGGTCCACTATCACCTTTTCGACCCCATGATCAGGTTTGCTGACGGCAGACTCCCGCTCCTTCTTTAGTACTCGGTCGTAGGGGTCCATCATCATCTCTCCGACCATGCCGACATGTCTGCCGACGTCAGGCTCCAGCCACTTCTCCACTGCAGGCAACACAGGTGCCCCTACAACACCACTCTGAGACCAGGAAATGCGAATCTTTTGTAGTGCTGCAACCTGCTCCAACAACAACCGGTTAGTCTCCTGCTGCTGCTGTTGTATGCTCTGCTGGGCCTGCTGGCTCTGTAGGTGTTGCTGCTGCATGCTCTGCTGGCTCTGTAGGTGTTGCTGCTGCATGCTCTGTTGGGCCTGGACCAGGTGCTTCACGAGCTCCTCCATACTGCCGGACATCTTGGGCTGGCTGACAGCCTTCACCCAAGACATATACACTCCACAGTCCTCTCCACAACAAGTTCAGTTTTGCGGTGCAGACACCTTTTTTTTTTTTTTTCTTTGCAAAGTCTATTAGGGCTACTGTCTCTTTAAGACTGCTCCAACAGATGTTTCTTTTGCTGACAAACGTTTTTCTTTGCTGCTGTCCTTAGCCACTGTGCTGCCAGCATTCGAGCACCAATTGTAAGCTCTCAGGGGATATAGCTCTGGGATCGCCGTCCTGGTAGACGGAGTGGCACCGAAATAGTTCATTCACAGACAGCAGTTCTAGTGTAAACTGGCCGCAACCAGCTTTATTAAAGTCCACAGCAAACAATAGGTGATAAAAACAACTCATAAACAGAAATCCTAAGCCTCTCCGGCTACTTACTACACATAGATAGATTCCCTCACTATCAGGGACCAGACTCTAACAGCCTGGCCCAAAACAACACATATGTTCAGCAGTTACCAGCATGGAGTTTCGCAGAGACTCCTCTTGTGTCTGAAGGCACATCCAACGTCCAGACTTGAGAGAGCTCCCCTCCTATTCAGTAGTTACCAGCATGGAGTTTCGCAGAGACTCCTCTTGTGTCCGGGGGCACATCGAGCACCCAGACTGAGAGAGCTCCCCTCCCGGAGACTCCTCCTGTGCCTGGACTCCTGTCCAGACTAAGCGAGCTCTCTGTCTGTGATCCCAGGCACCTACTTCTGGCTTCCTAATTATCACTTGAGTGGCTTCAGGTTTGAGCTGTAAGTGTGTACTGAATGGAAGGTGTAGTGACCTTTCTCTACCACTAGTATTACAAAGCCACACATTTCCCTTATACCAGTCAGCAAAGTACCTAGGTGAAATATACACCCCATTCAACACACATACCTTCACTGTCTCACAATACAATATAGCAGAGTCAATCTATGCAATGCATAAATGAAGCAGTCTGTGAGATAGTTATAGTTGACACAAGCAAGTCCTTGTTCATAATAATAATAATAATAATAATAATAATAATCTTTATTTATATAGCGTCAACATATTCCACAGCGCTTTACAGTTAACAGTTTCAAACACAACAGTCATAAGTAACAAAGTTAAAAATACAATAATTAAAGCAAAATAAGATGACCCTGCTCATGAGAGCTTACAATTTACAATGAGGTGGGGAGATACATGGATGAATATATATATGAGCCAGTTTAAATACTGTTTTAACTCATCCAGGGAGGGGCCTTGATAGGCAGACAGGTATTGCAGAGCAGCAACGAATGCAGATGGGAACAACACGAGTAGCTAGAAGCAGGAGGAATCCTTGAGACCGATGTATGCAGCAGAAACTAAAGAAGCAGAGTACCAGGATATCCACATGGGATCACAGGAGCGGGTAGTAAACCAGGAAGCCACCAGGACCATGAGCAGGACACAGGAAAAATACTCTATCTAGCTCAGACTAAAGGCTGGGGTGGAGTTATAAAGCAGCAAGACACCGGGCACATGAAACAAAAACACCATCTTGAAAGAGGGCAGAAATGCCCAAAAGATAGTCAAAAAATATTCAGAGGCCTGACATTACCCCCTCCTTAGAAGCGGCCTCAGTATGATCCTGGACCTGGTTTCTCAGGGAATCTCTGATGAAATCGAGAAATTTTCTATCAGACATTGAGGTTTTTCACTGGTTCCCATGAGTCTTCTTCAGGAGGATACCCCTGCTATCTGATCAGATATTGGAGCCGATTCCTGCGATTCCTAGAATCAATAATTCTTCCACCACAAATTGTTCTTGTCCATCAATCACCACAGACTGCAGAGGTGGCACAACATGTCCATGGAAGGTGTTAGGAGATACAGACTTTAGTAAAGCCTGGGTCTCACATAGCGATACACCAGCGATCCTGACAACGATCAGGATCGCTGGTGTATCGCTACATGATCGCTGCTGAGCTGCCAAACAGGCAGCTCAGGCAGCTATCAGCACAGCGACATTGCGGGTAAACATCGCCTAGTTACCCGCAGTGTACCTTGGATACCAGCGCCCTGATGCAGGGAGCTGGTAACCAAGGTACACAGTGGGTTTCCAGGCACAGCCCCGCGCCTGGAAACCCGCTGTGTACCTTGGTTACCAGCAGATCGCTGGTCTCCCGCCTGTCACACGCAGCGATGCGTGCCTGCCAGCAGGAGACCAGCGATCAAAAAAATGTCCAGGACATTCAGCGACGATCAGCGATACCCAGCAGGGGCGCTGATCGTCACTGAATGTCACACACAGCCATATCACTGGGGACAACGCTGCTGCGCCACAAAACTAGTGACTCAGCAGCGATCTCGCTAGCAAGATCGCTGTGTGAGATGGGGGCTTAAGAAAACATGGAAAACTCAGTGTACCTTCATAGTCCTAGGCAGCTTCAGACGGCAGGCCACACAGCTAACAATACCTCTGATCTTGAATGGGCTGATTAATTTCTGTCCAAGGTTCTGTGAAGGAACATTCAACTTCAGATTTTAAAATGGATAACCACACGGAATCTCCTACCCTGAACATGGGTGCCAGTTTACAAAATCTATCAGCCAATCTTTTGTGTTCTTGAGCTGTTGTCAGAGATTCCTTCAGAAACTCCAGATTTTGCCTCATCACAGTCAGCCTTTCCTCTACAGCTGGAACCGGAGCATTGATCGGAGACCTAGGTACAAAACTCGGATTGTAACCCAGATTGGCAAAGAAAGGTGTGAACTTATTGGAGGCACTCTGAGAATTGTTATTTAAAAATTTGTCTAAAGGAAGTAACTCTAACCAATTATACTGAAGATGGCTGAACTAGCATTGTAGATATTGTTTGAAGATCTGGTTGGTACGCTTGGTCTGACCATTCATCTGGGGATGAAAAGTGGAAGAAAGACAAACATTAATATTGAGTGCAGAGCCAAATCCCTTCCAGAATCTTGAGGTGAACTGTACTCCACGGTCAGAGATTATCTCATCCAGAACCCCATGCAGCCGAAAACCATTCTATATAACTAATTTCACTGTATCCTTAGCTGAGTGGAGGCTGGTGCATGGAACAAAATGAGCTGCCATAGTCAGGCGAGCGATTCACCACTAGGATCGTATTCATGCCCCCGATGTAGGCAAATCCACAATGAAGTCCATCGAGATAGACCCCCATGGGTGGGACGGAACAGGTAATGGTTGAAGAAGACTCATAGGTGACACACAAGGAGTCTTGTAACGGGCACAATCCTCGCAAGAAAGAACAAAGTTCTTAGTATCCCTCAGGTAAGTTGACCACCAGAAAAATCGGCTTAGGAACTCTTGTGTCTTCTGTACCTCCCTGTGACCAGCCAACTTATAGTCATGAACCAACTTGAGGATCTGCAAACAGACGGCTTCAGGGACTTAGATACATCGATCTCTGAACCACATGCTGCCCTTAAGGACAAGATTGATATCAACCGGTGGATTGGCCATATAAAAATCACCATCATAGGCCTCCTTGAACTCCTTCCACAAGTCCTGATCGTGGATGACTCAGATGAAGTTGGCATGCGATAAAAAGGTCTTGGATGGGGCTCCAAGTACAGAATCCGCAGCATGGATTCCGGATAATGCATCAGCCTTCCCATTACGAGAACCGGGATGGTACGAGATAACAAAATTAAATTGATTTAAAAATAAACTCCAACGAGCCTGACGAGGAGAAAAACATCTAGCGGATCTAAGGAACTCTAAATTGTGATGGTCAGTCAGCACTATGATCTGTTGTGCAGCTCCTTGCAGATGATGCCTCCATTCCTTGAAAGCTGCAATGATAGCTAGCAGTTTCTTGTCTCCTACATCGTAGTTTTTCTCTGCTGAGGTAAGTCTGCATGAAAAGAAAGCACAGGATGTAGCAGAACCTTATCTCCAATTCTTTGAGAGAGAATAGCCCCCAAAGCATTGTCAGAAGCATCCATCTCCACAATGAAAGGATGTGCTGGGTCTGGGTGGATCAACAGCAGTGCTGAGGTGAAACAGGTCTTAAGCAGATCAAAAGCTTCTTCAGTCTGTGATGACCACTTAAAGAGCTTTTCCTTCTTTGTTAAGGAGGTAATGGGATGAAGAATGTCAGAAAAATTTCGAATAAAACGTCTGTAGAAATTTGCAAAACCGATAAGACGTGGACCTCTTTAATGTTCTTAGGTACTGGCCAGTCGAGGATAGCCTGAATCTTACCAGATTAAATGTTCAGCCCCTGGGGAGAGATGACAGAACCTAAAAACTGTATCTCAGAATGATGGAACTCGCACTTCTCCGGCTTGATATACAGATGGATCTCTTTCAGACATTTCAAAACAGATTTGACATGTTCTTCATGTTTCTGTAGAGAGTCAGAAAAAATTAGGATATCGTCCCAATAGATCACCACAAACTGATCCAATAAATCTCTGAAGATGTCATTAGCAAGATGATGAAACGTCGCAAGGGCATTACAGAGTCCGAAGGACATCACTAGATATTCGGCGTTCCCATACCAGCATCTGAATGCTGTCTTCCATTCATGCCTGGGATAAATATGCACCAAATTATAAGCCCCACGAAGATCCAGTTTAGAGAAGACCTTAGCATGGAGGACTCTTTCCAATAATTAAGGAATCAAAGGCAAAGGATAACAATTCCGTATGCTTACCTTATTGAGTTCTCGATAGTCAACACAGGGTCTCAGGGTCTCATCCTTCTTCTTTACAAAAAATAAAGGTAGCCCTGCTGGTGAGGAAGAAGGACGTATGAAGCCTTTGGCCAGATTTTCATCAATATTCTCCTTTAAAGCTTGAAGCTCAGGCGCTGCCAAAGGGTATACATTATCTAAAGGATTAGCTGCCCCAGGAAGTACAGGTCCTTCTCAAAAAATTAGCATATAGTGCTAAATTTCATTATTTTCCATAATGTAATGATTACAATTAAACTTTCATATATTTTAGATTCATTACACACCAACTGAAATTTGTCAGGTCTTTTATTGTTTTAATACTGATGATTTTGGCATACAACTCCTGATAACCCAAAAAACCTGTCTCAAAAAATTAACATATTTCACCCGTCCAATAAAATAAAAGTGTTTTTTAAAAACAAACAAAAAAACATCAAATAATAATGTTCAGTTATGCACTCAATACTTGGTCGGGAATCCTTTTGCAGAAATGATGCTTCAATGCGGCGTGGCATGGAGGCAATCAGCCTGTGACACTGCTGAGGTGTTATGGAGGCCCAGGATGCTTCGATAACGGCCTTAAGCTCATCCAGAGTGTTGGGTCTTGCGTCTCTCAACTTTCTCTTCACAATATCTCACAGATTCTCTATGGGGTTCAGGTCAGGAGAGTTGGCAGGCCAATTGAGCACAGTAATACCATGGTCAGTAAACCATTTACCAGTGGTTTTGGCACTGTGAGCAGGTGCCAGGTCGTGCTGAAAAATGAAATCTTCAATTCCATAAAGCATTTCAGCCGATGGAAGCATGAAGTGCTCCAAAATCTCCTGATAGCTAGCTGCATTGACCCTGCCCTTGATGAAACACAGTGGACCAACACCAGCAGCTGACATGGCAACCCACACCATCACTGACTGTGGGTACTTGACACTGGACTTCAGGCATTTTGGCATTTCCTTCTCCCCAGTCTTCCTCCAGACTCTGGCACCTTGATTTCCGAATGACATGCAAAATTTGCTTTCATCAGAAAAAAGTACTTGGGACCACTTAGCAACAGTCCAGTGCTGCTTCTCTGTAGCCCAGGTCAGGCGCTTCTGTCGCTGTTTATGGTTCAAAAGTGGCTTTACCTGGGGAATGCGGCACCTGTAGCCCATTTCCTGTGCACGGTGGCTATGGATGTTTCTACACCAGACTCAGTCCACTGCTTCCTCAGGTCCCCCAAGGTCTGGAATCGGTCCTTCTCCACAATCTTCCTCAGGGTCCGGTCACCTCTTCTCGTTGTACAGCGTTTTCTGCCACATTGTTTCCTTCCAACAGACTTCCCATTGAGGTGCCTTGATACAGCACTCTGGGAACAGCCTATTTGTTGAGAAATTTCTTTCCCTCTTGCTTGAGGGTGTCAATGATGGCCTTCTTGACATCAGTCAGGTCGCTAGTCTTACCCATGATGGGGGTTTTGAGTAATGAACCAGGCAGGGAGTTTTTAAAAGCCTCAGGAATCTTTTGCATGTGTTTAGAGTTAATTAGTTGATTCAGAAGATTAGGGTAATAGGTCGTTTAGAGAACCTTTTATTGATATGCTAATTTTTTGAGACAGGTTTTTTGGGTTATCAGGAGTTGTATGCCAAAATCATCAGTATTAAAACAATAAAAGACCTGACAAATTTCAGTTGGTGTGTAATGAATCTAAAATATATGAAAGTTTAATTGTAATCATTACATTATGGAAAATAATGAAATTTAGCACTATATGCTATTTTTTGAGAAGGACCTGTAGCTCAATGGGACAGTCATAATGTCTATGTGAAGGAAGCTGATCTGCTCTCTTCTTGTCTGAGATGTCTGAGAATTCCTTATACACTGAAGGTAAAGTAAATACCTGTGTAAATACTTGTACAGGAGGTTCCGTAGCCGTGGACTCATGGACAGCTTCAGTTATCGCTGAGTTGCTCCTAGTTAGGAAGATAATCTCCTTGGTCTCCCAGTTGATAGTCTTGTTCTGAGAATGCAACCAAGGGATGCCTAGAATCACAGCGAAATGAGGAGAAGAAATGAACAAGAAAGAGAGTTGCTCCTGATGATTAGGCTCCAACACAATCTTAAGGTGTGCAGTCTGTGATCCACAGGGCCGGAGATTAAAGGTGACCCATCCACTGTTTCCATGGTAATCAAAAAGGCTCTTTGCTGAAACTCAATACCATGTTCCTTGGCAAATGCGATATCCATAAAATTTCCCCCTGTGCCAGAGTCAATCATGGCTGCACTGGAAATCCACTGTACTGAACTCAGGATCTTAATAGGGAGAGAACAGTGAGAGTTATTTTCCTTCAGCCCCCTGGGAGGTGAAGTCATAGAAAGTGAATGGAATACAGCGTTTAAAGGCAGGCAGCATTCAGAGATGTCAGATTAATCATCACAGTTGTCAAACTCCCCTACCGCCGCTAGCACCTTCTTAGGCTGCATGGAACACTTGGGACAATTGATTAAAAAGTAGTCAGACTGGCCACACTAGAAATATAGACTTTCCCGAATGCGAAGCTCCCGGCACTCATTACTCTCATGTCTCTGCACGGAATCAATTTGCATGGGCACCTCCTCTACCTCCCGAGATGTTTTACTTGCAGGCTCTTTGAGAGGAAGGGAAAAGTTAGTCATACGGTTAAAGGCAGCCATTTTCTCCTGCATACATTCAGTAAGGCGAATGTCTATGCTGTATAAACGTTTCTAGCTGTTGTGGTGACTCAGAGCGGGCTAATTCATTGTGTACAATACTAGACAGACCTCTCTTAAAGATAGGCAATTGTGTATAACTGTCCCAATTAGTATCTACCGCTAATCTCCTAAATTCAGTGGTATACTCAATAACAGAACGTTTACCTTGGCGTAAAGATAATAAAGCAGATTCAGCGGTTGCGAGGCGATTAGTGTCATAAAACATTAATGCCATAGTGGCCAAGAATCATCCAAATTATTTTACCATGGGTCACGAGACTCGATCATAGGATTCGCCCAGGCGAGCGCTCGTGAGATGTCACAATCTATTTTGGGATCTGTGGCAGATCTGGCTTCTCACATTAAAACTTTTTTATTTCAGGACATCGGTGGCTAATGTTAGTTTTTCCTCGCTGGCCTGCTGGTGTATTGCATTGCTGCAGGGTCAACTGATGTGAATGGTGACCACTCCCACCATACTTAAAAGGTCAACTGATGCATCAGCTAACTGTTGGTTATACAGGTCCTTGTGGAGACCAACCGGGCTGGAGTCAGGATCTTTCTGGTGCTGCAGCTGAATACTGTGATCTGGTTCCTTACTCTGCTGTGCAGTGCACTGCAGCAGAGAAAAATAAGTGTTGTATTTCTGTTCCCGATTCCCTGTGGTGTCTGTCTTTCCTTTCCTTGGTGTTTATTAGTGCAGTGGTGGGACTAGTGGAACTCACTTGCCAGCTCCCTAGTTAGGGATTAGAGCAGGGCAAGTGAGGGTTTTAGATATCCTACTCAATGATGGGCTGAAAGAACCCATATAGGGACAATAAGGAGATCATGGCACATCCTTAGGTGACAATGGCTATAACCTGATGGCAGATCTGAAGCTTGGTAAACATGTACACATACCATGCCTGGCAAACGTGCTCAACTTAGTGGTTCAGGTGTTTCTCCAAACCTACCAGATCTGCCTGAGCTACTTGTAAAGGTACACCGCTTGTGTGCCCAATTTTACAAGTCAGCTAGAGCTGCTGCTGCCCTGTCAGTGCTGCAGCAGTGTTTTCAACTTCCAGATCATTAACCGGTGTGCGATGTCATCACGTATTGGAATTTCACTTTACATATGTTAACAAGGTTTTGTGAGCAGCAGAGTGCAGTAGTTCAATACCGCACATAAGAATTGATGAGTGGGCAAGCATGTCTGACATCTGTGTGGACTCGACCAAGATTGTGAGCAGTGATGATGCCATGTACGCCATATACAGCATCATCATCCCGCTTCTCTGTCTACTGAAACACCTGCTGCTCACAACTGAAGAGGAGGCTCTTGCAGGCGGAGCAAGTTGAGATGGAGCAAGAAACTTTACTGAATGGTTCTCCACAGCACTGCCTCATCTCATCTTCTCAACCAGGATTGGGTGAAAATGAGGAGGAAGAGGAACAGCAGCTGGTTGCTTGCACTACGGATGGTAGTACCCACACCACCTTCATCACGTCTGTTTAATGTGGATAGCCTGAAGACAAGGAGGACAACATGGACCGCTGTCCTCTTGGTGGGGACAGCGAAAACTTAGCTGTTGGCAATCTGGCACACATTGCTGAGTTTAAATTCCACTGCTTTTCCCGTGACCCTCGCGTTGTATGAATTTTGGCCAACACTATTTACTTGTGAGTCACCCATCTAGACACACGCTACAACGAGAATTTTACATCTCTCCTTCCCGTGGTGGTGGAGAAGTGTAATAAATAGGCCCTAGCTGAAAAATTATTTTAAAAAGTCCCATCTGACAATGCTGGCGGCAGATGTCACAGTTCCTTGGTCAATCAAGGAGTGGATACAAGGGAAACACACCAGATGCAGCAGAGGTAGGGCAACACTCTCAAATGTCTGGGACAGTTTTCTAAGACACTCCCAGGCCCTGATATGTGAGTACTCTGACAAGGAAGGAAAAGTTTTGGAAAATGCTACAGGAGTACCTTGCCGACCGTACCAGTGTCCTACTTGATTTCTCTGTGCCTTACAGGTATTGGGTATCCAAAATAGACACATGGCATGAGCTGTCTCTCTATGCCTTGAATGTTCTGACCTGCACTGCTGTTAGCATTTTGTTATAGCAGGTTTTCAGTGCTGCTGGGAGTATGATAACCCATAGACTAATCTGCCTGTCAGCTGAAAATGCTGACAGGTTGACTTACCGCAATGAACAAGGGCTGGATTGGGTCAGACTTTTGTACACTACCAGATGAGAGCAGTTGAACATAAACTTGTTTTTTTTATCTGGTCTATTCCTATGCACCTTTTCCCATCCAAACATGCTTCAGGAATTCATCTTTTTTCTGTCGTCCTCCCCCTCCACCAACATATCAACAGTGTCATCACGCTACCCTCACAATTAACTTTTTAAGGGTATTTAGGATGCAAACATTAACAATTTTTAGAGCTTAACCTTAAGTGTGGGTAAAATCCTGGAGGGTTTTCTAAGGGATAGAGTTGAGCGATACTTTCCGATATCCTAAAGTATCGGAATCGGAATGGTATCGCCGATATCACTAAAATATCGGCGATACCCGATACCGATACCGGAAGTCCCATGTAAGTCTATGGGAACAAAATATCGCAACTAAAAAAACCCCATTCTTTCCTTGTAAACACTAAATATACACACATAGAATACATATATATATATATATACATGTCATTGTAACATATATATATATACATATATGTATAGTTTTATACACTTCTACATAGTAAAATATCCTTTGATTCAATTGCCGGGTAAAGCCGGGTAAAGCCGGCTTCAGTGAAAAGACAGAAGCACCCGACATGAAATGACACTTGGTGTACATAGGGTTAACCATGTCTTTTCATGTCGTTTGCTATCTGATTTGCACAAACAATTAAATCAGACTATGTGTGCAAAATTTCACACCTGTAGGGGTTAATTAAAGGTGTAAATTCGTTGTAAAAAAAACGGACTTTTTTGCTACGAATTTACACCTTTAATTAACCCCTACAGGTGTGAAATTTTGCACACATAGTCTGATTTAATTGTTTGTGCAAATTAGATAGCAAAGGACATGAAAAGACATGGTTAACCCTATGTACACCAAGTGTCATTTCATGTCGGGTCAAACAGGCAGCTCAGGCAGCGATCTGGGACAGCGACACTGCGGGTAACATCGCTTAAGGGCCCGTCTCACATAGCGATATCGCTACCGAGATCGCTGCTGAGTCACTAGTTTTGTGACGCAGCAGCGAGCTCACCAGCGATATCGCTGTGTGTGACATTCAGCGACGATCAGCCCCCTGCCGGGTATCGCTGATCGTCGCAGAAATGTCAGGACCTTTTTTTGATCGCTGGTTTCCCTCTGACAGGCACGCATCGCTGCGTGTGACAGGCGGGAGACCAGCGATCCGCTGGTAACCAAGGTACACAGCGGGTTTCCAGGCACCGCGCAGCGCTTGGAAACCCGCTGTGTACCTTGGATACCAGCTCCCTGCATCAGGGCGCTGGTATCCAAGGTACACAGCGGGTTTCTAGGCACAGCCCCGCGCCTGGAAACCCGCTGTGTACCTTGGTTACCAGCGGATCGCTGGTCTCCCGCCTGTCACACGCAGCGATGTGTGCCTGTCAGCGGGAAACCAGCGATCAAAAAAAGTCCTGACATTTCAGCGACGATCAGCGATACCCGGCAGGGGGGCTGATCGTCGCTGAATGTCACACACAGCGATATCGCTGGTGAGCTCGCTGCTGCGTCACAAAACTAGTGACTCAGCAGCAATCTCGGTAGCGATATCGCTATGTGAGACGGGCCCTTAAGTGGAAAGCTTAATTGATTGCTTTCCACTTTCACTTCAGGTCAGCCAGGGACACAATCAGTGACGTCAGAGGGAACTGATTAACAAAAATAGGGGTTCCCTTCGAAAAAAAAATGGCGTGGGGTCCCCCCTATTTTTGTTAACCAGCCAGATGAAGCAGACCGCTGAGGCCTGGATTTTCAGGCTGTTAAGGAGCCAAGATCCATGGACCTTGCCAGCCTGATAATACCAGGCCACAGCAGTCTGCATATCTTGGCTGATTAACAAAAATAGGGGATCCCCTCGAAAAAAATTGGCGTGGGGTCCCCCCTATTTTTGTTAACCAGCCAGATGAAGCAGACCGCTGAGGCCTGGATTTTCAGGCTGTTAAGGAGCCAAGATCCATGGACCTTGCCAGCCTGATAATACCAGGCCACAGCAGTCTGCATATCTTGGCTGATTAACAAAAATAGGGGATCCCCTCGAAAAAAATTGGCGTGGGGTCCCCCCTATTTTTGTTAACCAGCCAGATGAAGCAGACCGCTGAGGCCTGGATTTTCAGGCTGTTAAGGAGCCAAGATCCATGGACCTTGCCAGCCTGATAATACCAGGCCACAGCAGTCTGCATATCTTGGCTGATTAACAAAAATAGGGGATCCCCTCGAAAAAAATTGGCGTGGGGTCCCCCCTATTTTTGTTAACCAGCCAGATGAAGCAGACCGCTGAGGCCTGGTTTTTCAGGCTGGTAAGGATCCAATATCCATGGACCTTGCAAGCCTGATAATACCAGGCCACAGCAGTCTGCTTAGCTTGGCTGGTTAACAAAAATAGGGGATCCCCTCGAAAAAAAAACGGCGTGGGGATCCCCCTATTTTTGTTAACCAGCCAAGTAAAATGCAGACTGCTGCGGCCTGGTATTAAAAGACTGTCAAGGCCCATGGATTTTGGCCCTCAACAGCCTGATAATACCAGGCTACAGCAGCCCCACATTTGGCGCATCAAAAGATGTGCCAATTGTGGCACTTTACCCGGCTCTTCCCACTTGCCCTGTAGCGGTGGCAAGCGGGGTAATAAGGGGTTATTGTCACCGTTGATTGCACGGTGACAATAAGCCCGGTTAATAATGGAGAGGCGTCAATAAGACACCGATCCATTATTAATCCCAAAGTTATTAAATGCATAAAAAAAAGACAAGCAAGAAAAAAGTATTTTAATGAAATAAAAGAGACAACACAGTTTTCATTAATTTTATTGTACTCTCATTCCTGCGACGCCATCGATCTCCTGTAAAAAAAGAAAAAAAACAAACCAACAGTATACCACCTGTCCGACGCAGTCCATAACGATAGTCCCACGACGATCCAGCTCTGCTACATCGCAATGACAGGCAGAGCCTGTCATCGCGACGCAGCACAGCTGATTACCTGCTTCCCCGGCGGTGACGTCATCGGACTGACTGCTTTACGGCCGGGATTACCCAGCAGTCACTGCAGTTATCGCGAGAAACTGCATGTGACCGCCGGGGAAAGAAGATTGCGGCCATGAAGCAGTGCAGGACGTGACCGCCGGAGATCTTCTGCCGGGTAAGTGCCGCTGACTCCTGACAGACCCGACCGACGGACACTGACAGTGACAGTGACATCCCGATTCCGGTATCCGTTAAGACGAAAATATCGGAACTCGGAATCGGAATTCCGATACAGCCAATATCGGCCGATACCCGATATTTGCAGTATCGGAATGCTCAACACTACTAAGGGATACTATATTGGAGTATCTGAAGAAGAATAACCTCATGACTCAATATCAGCATTGGTTTACGAGGGACCGTTCTTGTCAGACTAATCTGATAAGTTTCCATGAAGAGGTAAGTTCCGGACTGGACCAAGGGAACGCAGTGGACGTGGTGCATATGGACTTTTCAAAAGCTTTTGATACGGTGACACACAAAAGGTTGCTACATAAGATTAGAACGATGGGGATAGGGGAAAATATGTGTAAGTGGGTTAAGAACTGGCTCAGGGATAGGAAACAAAGGGTGGTTTTTAATGGAGCACACTCAGACTAGGTCACGGTTAGCAGTGGGGTACTACAGGGGTCAGTATTGGGGCCGCTTCTCTTTAACATATTTATTAATGACCCTGTAGAGGGCATACAGAGTAGTATTTCAATATTTGCAGACGACACTAAACTCTGCAAGGTAATCAATACAGAGGAGGACAATTTTATATTACAGGAGGATTTATGGAAACTAGAAGCTTGGGCTGATAAATGGCAAATGAGCTTTAATGGGGATAAATGTAGGGTCATGCACTTGGGTAGAACAAACAAGATGTATAATTATGTGCTTAATTGTAAAACACTGGGCAAAACTGTCACTGAAAAAGACCTGGGTGTATGGGTGGAAGACAAACTCACATTTAGTGGCCAGTGTCAGGCAGCTGCTGCAAAGGCAAATAAAATAATGGGATGTATTAAAAGAGGCATAGATGCTCATGAGGAGAACATAATTTTACCTCTTTACAAGTCACTAGTGCAACCTCACTTAGAATACTGTGTACAGTTCTGGTCTCCGGTGTATAAAAAAGACATAGCTGAACTGAAGTGGGTGCAGAGGAGAGCGTCCAAGGTTATTAGAGAACTGTGGAGTCTGCAATACCAAGACAGGTTATTACACCTGGGTTATTTCGTTTGGAAAAACGAAGGCTTAGGGGTGATCTTATTACAATGTATAAATATATGAGGGGACAGTACAAAGACCTTTCTAATGATCATTTAACTCTTAGACCTGTGAAGGGGACATCCTCTACATCTGGAGGAAAGAAGGTTTAGTCATAATCACAGACACAGATTATTTACTGTAAAAGCAGTGAGACTATGGAACTCTGCCGTATAATGGTGTAATGAGTGATTCGATACTAAAATTTAAGAAGGGACTGGATGCCTTTCTTGAAAAGTATAAGATTATAGGTTATATACACTAGTTTCCTAGATGTTGCGTTGATCCAGGGAGATAGTCTGATTGCCGTATGTGGAGTCGGGAAGGAATTTTTTTCCCCAATGTGAAGCTTACTGTTTGCCACATGGGTTTTTTTTGTCTTCCTCTGGATCAACATGTTAGGGAAGGTTAAGATAGGATATGCGTTGAACTAGATAGACTTAAAGTCTTCCTTCAACCTTAATAACTACAGTATGTTACTACGTTATCATAGAATCATGGAATCATCGAATGTCAGCGTTGGAAGGAAACCTCAAGAGTTATTGTGCCTAACCCCCTGCTCAATGTAGGATTCACTAAACCATCTCAGACAGATGTCTTTCCAGCCTCTGTTTGACTGTCAAGCAGCCACAAATCATACAGCTGCGACAACACACACTAAATCTCCAAGCACTCCCAAATACTCGTGAAACACCTGAGCATGCTCGGGAAAACCAGAGCAACGAGCATACTCGCTCATCACTAGTTAAAATAGTAGATTTGTATTAAACAAAAAATGTCATAAAAGTCATAAGTAGTGATGAACAACTTTGTTCGGAAAATGACCAACAAACAAAAATTCAGCACGAATAAGGGACATTCGGATTCGTGATCGGAAACACAATCAAAATTTTATAAAATCGGAAAAATTTGTAACATTCGGTAACAGTGTGGGAAAATATTTGCATTGCCACAAAAGTATTTTCAGCACTATATCAACAATACTGGAGGTATATCATGAGCGTTTGGCATATATTTATTGAGGTGGAGGGGGTTTGTAGAGCTCAAAGGCACTGTGTTTTTGTAAACAGTATTTTTTTTTCCTAACTTTATGTGTTCACATTGTGGCTAGCCAATCAGGATGCAGAAAACGCCCACAATGTCCTGACACAACGGCTTGTGTCATTAGCTGCTAAAATCAAATATCTCACTCCATATAAGAAGCTGACATTTTGTTTTAGCGACATTTTGACACTGTAACTTGATACTGTGGAGTGCACCACTACAAATTCATGACATATAATATAAACAACAGGGGTTCACCAAGGATCCGCTAATAAACAGTTGAGAAAAGCAAATAGAAAAAGCAACATATCCAAAAAAATTGGGAACACCACAGCATATGAAAAAAGATTTATAAATTTTTATTATTACTCAAAAAACACAGACAAATAGCGAAAAAGCAATAAAAACAGTATAAAAACACACATTAAGACACAATCATATCATACAAAAGTGATATGAAAAAACTCCCACATCAAGAAACTGACCCACACTGCAACTAACCATACGGTGAGTATAGACCAAAAACACAGTAAACTCCACTAATGATGGAATACAATGGTAAGAATGCACATTTAAATACCGGGAGTCCTATGCAGAAGATAAATGGCAATATTGAACAATGGCACCAAAAGAGAAAGAAAATATGGGTCTTAAGAACTGTATGTAACACACAATAGAGTTTATGATAACCTGTGAAAACACAATAAGGACTATTCACAGCACCATGTAAGGATGTATGATAATAAGACCCCAATACTCACAAAAAAATCATTAAAGTTGGTGTAAAGAGTATTGCACACACCATGTCTGGCGAGCCGTGGATGGAAGCCAGACAGGAGAATAATGTAATGATCTGGACCTATAGGTCCATATGATCAAAGAAGGTGCGACATGGATTGAAGGTGCCAATGGTGGCTGTGGGCAGAGAAAAGAGGGGGAGAGCAAGGCCCCACGTGTATCGCCACCGATAGTGTGGCTTCTTCAGGGGAGAATGAAACGCTAGACTGCTACATGTGTTGAGCATATATATACATATTTCGAAAAATGCTGATTAATTGATTGATCAGAAGCCAGAACTAACCTCAGAGGCGCCATGGAAAGAGAGCATGGTGGCGGCCATCTTGTTAACATTGTTAGGGAATTGATAAAGTTATTGAAAGAGTTCCCAGGATGCATGTGTAAAGTCGCTTGAGAGAACATACAGCGCAGGCGCATGGCGATATAAATCATATACAAGGAAACAAATCAGAATACGCACAAAGAAGCGCCTGACACATGCATCTGAAAATCATTTCATTACATGCCTGATTAACGAAAGCACATAGAATATAGTAGTGCATTGCGCTTCACAGAAGAAAAACACAAGCATTTATATATATACTTGTATGCTGGTGTGGCAATGTTCGAGCCAGTAGATACTACGGGCTAAGTAAAAGAGAGACGCATAGTAGCCAGCTTGTGCAAATCACAAAGAAAATATACATAGCAATTCAATGAGAGACATACGGATTTTTATGTTGGTAAAGCAGCAATATAATGACAGGATTGTGCAGATCGCAAAGACGGTCCATAGTAACATGTTTATGAGATACCTATGCATAACGATGCATGAAATAGACGCACAAAGAACCTAACACATGCATCTAAAAAACGCTGCTTTCCATGCCTGAATGACAAAAGCACATAGGATGTGATAGCACATGCGTTTCACAGGAAAAAAACACACACATGAACATATGTTTGCTTGCACATTCGTGCCAGTATGTTCAAAAGGCTAAATAAAGAGAGCCGCATGGTAGCCAAATTGTGCAAATCGCAAGGAAATACATAGCAAATCAATAAAAAAACATATGCATATCTTTATATTGATAGAACAGAATCATGATGACAAGATTGTACAGATCGCAACAATAGTCCGTAATAGCATATTTTTGCATGTAAATAGTATAATAGCATACGCCTCATGCATAAGTATATTTTGACACTGTAACAGTAAAACAGTAGTGACACTGGCAAAATACATGAATGGCAGATTGAATACTAAAAATCTAAGAATGACCAGTATTTAGATGCCAATACATGAATGCCTAATGGACTATAAGAGACCAACTGCTACATAGAATATACAAAACAACCAAAGGAAACGCACTGCAGTCAATAGGTCAATGAAAAATTACAAATTTATTATACAAAATATTAAAATAGACAAGATGAAATGGAAACACATGGGACAAATGGCATCACAATGTGCGCATGATGAATGGGCTATCAAGACAGCAAGGCACCGCACATATATATGTATGATATTAAAATAGAGAAACACCTAAACAAAGGATAATACCTTTGTCATATGTCCATACTCTGAATAGTTAATATATCGACTAATATAACTAGCACGTGCTGCAATATATAAAGACAAATGTCACATTAACACCAGAGCAAGAAATAACCATAGGTGGAATATAGTTACCAGCGATAGTACAATCAGTGCAGATGCCTGTCGCCCGACAGCCCTCCCCGACGCGCGTTTCGGAGTGGCGACGCACTCCTTCCTCAGGGGGCGTGTTAGTTGAGCCACAAAGGGGCTCTATTTATGTTACCTTAATCACCCGCTGCGCAGGTGTCACCGGTATCAGTATCAGCGGTATCGGGACACACGGGCGCCGCCATGACCGGAAGCACGTGGGGCCCCACGTGCTCCGGCGTCTGACGTCACCGGAAGTGACACGGACCGAGCCGGGACGCCTGCGCAGTAGTGAGGGTCCGGGAAATGAGCAGAAGCAATATATAAAGCCCATAATAATGCGCATATGCAAATGAGAGCCACAGATAACACAATATACAAGCGAAAATACAGAGGACATCATAATAGATATATGTGTAAATAAACTGAAATAGTGCATAAAATCAAAAAACATACAAAATACCACAAACAATAGTAATACATACAAAAACTGAAACATAAAAGAATGAACATAAACAAATGAAAAATTGTGAAACAAATACGGTAACAGGGAAAATAAAGAAAAGCACCAAATAGAAAAACAAAATCAACACATAGATACTATGGTACATCTGTATATAAATCATGAAATTAGATAACTCAAAATAATCAAATAATCAGAACAAATATATATAAATATATAGACCAAGCAGATGACATGTCGGATATAGATATGTAACAGTGCAGAGAGGCTGCTCCTGATGATAGCACTGTTATGCTATGCGCACACGTTTCGGATTTTTCGCGTTTTTCCTGCATTTTTTCGCGGCAAAACGCTTAAAAACGCATGAATTAAGCATCCTATTATTTAGAATGAATTCCGCAATTTTTGTGCACATGGTGCTTTTTTTCTGCAAAAAAAAACGCATTGCGGAAAAAAACGCATCATGTTCATTAATTTTGCGGTAAATATGCATATTTCCCACTATATTATTGACCTAGAATGTTCAGGAAAAATTTGCGGTAAAAACGAGCAAAAAAACGCACCAAAAACGCAATAAAAACGCATGCGGATTTTCTGGGAAAAAGTCCGGTTTTCTTCTGGAAATTTCTGCAAACATTCTGCAATGTGTGCACATAGCCTTAACAGCAAGATTTTAGCTAGTTAGTTAGGCATTTGTATATCAGTCAGATAGTGTAGCTAGCTAGTGTCCAGTGTGGCTGTTAAATTTACCTTGCAGCACTTTTTTTTGGCCATTACTGAGGTCCACAGTCAAAGCCAGCAGGGCACATGTCCTACAAGTGTGTTGTGCACTGCTTATATTGTGTTCCATGCACGAGTATAACATTCTAATTAATATTTTTTCACTAGTTAAATGTGAAACAGCCAGCTGTATCCCACCTTATCATTTAGTGCTTTGGTGATATGAACCAGTCTGCAGACCTTAGGCATGTTAAAAAAATTATAATTTTTTTTTTCTATTGCTAAATGTGAAACAGCCTGCTGTATCCCACGTTGTCATTTTGTGACAGTGATATGAACCTGTCTGCAGACCTAAGGCACATTAAAAAAATAACATTTTTCAGTTGCAAAAAGTTAGATAACCTGCTATATCACACTTTGTCATTTTGTTGGGCTGAAAAAAAGCTGTTAGAGGCCTGATCCAGAGGCACAAAAAATGTTCAGTTCCTGGTGTCATACAGTAGGGGACCTGATTTTAAAATAGTTTACACCAAAAAAAGCATGAACCGCACCTCCAAAAGTCATATGTCGATCAAATGCCGCTAGGCAAAAATTTATATATAACTGAACAATACAGTTATATGAAAAAGTTTGGGCACCCCTATTAATCTTAAGCTTAATGTTTGATAAAAATTGGTGTTTTTGCAACAGCTATTTCAGTTTGATATATCTAATAACTATTGGACACAGTAATGTTTCTGCCTTGAAATGAGGTTTATTGTACGATCACAACATGGCCAATCTGCATTCAAGCAAAATTTGACAGGTGCATAAGTATGGGCACCCTTATCATTTTCTTGTTTTAAATACTCCTACCTACTTTTTACTGACTTACTAAGGCTACTTTCACACTTGCGTTTTTTAGCGCTGCATTTCGAGTGCACATAAAACGCATGGAAAAAACGCGTGCAAACGCTTGTAATCGCTGCGATATTTAGTCGCAAAAGTGTGCGCATTGCTGAAAAAAAACGCAGTGATTGCATGCAATTGTATGCGATTTCAAGCGTTTTTGCATGCGTTTGCGTTTTTTCAGCGCATTTCACAGGAGAAAAATCCTTGAAAAATTCTTGCAACTGACTCCACCAATGGGACACCAGTGGGCGTGTGTTATGTGAAATCTTTACATAAAGCCTGTTCACAGCCATTCTTCACATTTGCTTGCATTTGCCTTTGTGACATGGAACTGCGCTGGAAGATTTTCAACTTCAACTTGGATCTGGACATTGCGATGGCTCAGGCTTATGCATTGGTTTGCCATGAAGAAAGGGAGAGAGAGAGACAGCGAAGACGGCAGCAACGGCGTTTGTGGGTACATTGCATTGTTGAACTTCGGGAGAGCCGTGGAGTGTACCACACCCTCTATAGCGAGCTGCAGGCAAACCTCGAGAAATTTACCGACTATACTCTATAGCGAGCTGCAGGCAAACCCCGAGAAATTTACCGACTATACCCGGATGTCACAACAAAGCTTCATGGATTTACTTGCTCGTGTCCAACAATTCATCCGGAGACAGGACACACAGCTCCGTCGTACGATTCCTTCGGAGGAAAGACTCCTGGTGACTGTTATGATTTGGTAGCTGAGGAGAGCAGGCAAAAAAGGCAATACACCAGAGAGGTTGGAATCTACTGGATTGCAGTACCCTGACTAACCACGACAACTAAAGGCAGCCGTGGAGCGTACCTACGTTGGTCCTAGACGCCTCGTCACAGCCTGAGAAGCTAACTACACCTAAAGATAGAAAGAGGAAAACTATCTGCCCCGGAGCAGATCCACAAAAAACATAGGAAGCCCCCAAACATGTAATGGCGGTTAGACAAGAGGTAATACAGACACAGACAGAAAATAGTATGAGCAAACGTTGGGGCCCAATCTTCCTAGAAAGAAAAGGATAGGAAGGACACTTACTGCAATCCAAAAAACCCTAAAAAAATACCAACTCACTAATTGCAAAAACATCTGAGATTACACGACCTCTACCACTAAAATTAGTTCTCTGGTGTAACAAAACTAAGCAGCAGCCACTGAAAAAACTGGAAAAGGCAAATGAACAAATAACAGTGGCTCAGATAAACTGAGAGGAGCACAAGCCCCCGGAGGGGACCTGGCTGACCTCCACAGAAGTGCAGGACAAAATGCAAAAACCAAGCACAAAAACAAAAGCAGAAAATATCTTATCTGTTAGCAGAAGATGCAGGCAAGACACAGCAAGCTTCCAAGTGAACCAGGAACCAAAGTTGAGACAAGAACAATTGTTCACCGGCAACCCTGATGGGAGGGAACCTCCCTTATATAAGACCAGTCTGTAACACCTGATTGCCAATCTTCACAATCTTCATTGAATAATTCAGTACTGTTTGTAACCACCAGAGGGAGCTTCTGCTCAGAATTCATTTCTAACACATTCACAACAGTACCCCCCCCCTTGAGGAGTGGTCACCGAACCCTCATTTGGGCAACCAGGTCAGTCAGGATGAGCTCTGTGATACGCACGGATAAGTCTCCTAGCATGGATGTCCGAAGCAAACACCCAAGAATTGTCCTCCTGACCATAACCTCTCCACTTAACCAAATACTGGAGTTTCCGTCTAGAAAAACGAGAATCCAATATTTTCTCAACCACATACTCCAGATTGCCCTCAACCAAAACAGGGTCAGGAGGCGCAGCCATAGGAACCACTGGCTCGACAAACCTCTTCAATAAGGACTTGTGGAACACGTTATGGATCTTAAATGTCCCTGGAAGAAGTAAACGAAAGGAAACAGGATTAAGAATCTCCATGATCTTATAAGGTCCAATGAACCTAGGCTTAAACTTAGGAGATGCAACTCTCATAGGGATATTTCTTGAGGACAAGCAGACCAAGTCCCCCACTTCAAACCGAGGACCATCAGTCCTATGCTGGTTGGGAAACCGCTGGGCCCTCTCCTGAGAGAGGGACAACCTCTCCACTACCTGGTCCCAAATCTGCTGCATACGCTCCACAACAGAGTCAACACCTGGACAGACAGAAGCCTCCGTCTGTCCCGAAGAAAATCGAGGGTGAAACCCAAAATTGCAGAAAAATTGAGACATCAAAGTGGCAGAGCTAGCCCTATTATTAAGAGCAAACTCAGCCAAAGGCAAAAAAGAGACCCAGTCATCCTGATCAGCAGACACAAAGCATCTCAGATAAGTCTCCAATGTCTTGTTTGTTCTCTCAGTTTGTCCATTGGTCTGAGGATGAAAAGCCGAGGAGAAAGACAATTGAATACCAAGTTTAGAACAAAAAGTCCTCCAAAATCTGGAAACAAACAGGACTCCTCTGTCAGACACAATGTTCTCAGGAATGCCGTGTAACCGAACCACGTGCTGAAGGAACAAAGGTACCAATTCGGAGGAGGAAGGCAGCTTAGGTAATGGCACAAGATGTATAATTTTGGAAAACCTATCACAAATCACCCAGATAACGGTCATTCTCTGAGAAACAGGGAGGTCGGAAATGAAATCCATAGAGATATGGGTCCATGGTCTCTTGGGCACAGGCAATGGCATCAACAAACCACTAGAGCGAGAGCAAGGCTTGGAGCGAGAGCAAGTTCCGCAGGACTGCACAAATTCCCTGACGTCACGAGACAAAGTAGGCCACCAAAAGGACCGACTAACCAAGTCTCTGGTACCAAAAATTCCGGGATGACCGGCCAACGCGGAACAATGAATCTCAGACATCACACTCTTTTTCCACTGGTCTGGGACAAACAATTTCCCAATAGGGCAGCGCTCGGGTTTATCCTCCTGACACCCTTCCAGAGCCAGTCTCAAATTGGGCGAGATGGCGGAAAGAACTACACCCTCTTTCAAAATAACAGCAGGATCAGATAACTCAGGAGAGTCCGCAAGGAAACTCCTCGAGAGGGCATCCGCTTTAACATTCTTAGTGCCAGGAAGAAAGGAAACCACAAAATTAAAACGTGTGAAAAACAAGGCCCACCTGGCCTGTCTAGGATTAAGTCCCTTGGCTGATTCCAGATAAACCAGATTCTTATGGTCCGTGAGGACCACCACCTGATGTTTGGCTCCCTCCAGCCAATGTGTCCATTCTTCAAAAGCCCACGTCATGGCCAATAACTCCCGATTACCAACGTCATAATTACGTTCAGTTGGAGAAAATTTTCTAGAGAAAAAGGCACAAGGGTTACTTTTAGAGGTCTCTGGATCTCTTTGGGACAAAACGGCACCTGCCCCAATTTCAGAGGCATCAACCTCCACCTGAAATGGCAGAGAAACATCAGGCTGCCGTAGAACAGGAGCAGAAGTGAATCTCTGCTTAAGTTTCTGAAACGCAGAGACTGCCTCAGGAGGCCAATTCACCACATCAGAACCCTTCTTGGTCAAATCAGTCAATGGTTTAACAATAACAGAGAAATTACCAATAAATTTACAATAAAAATTGGCAAAACCCAAGGATCTTTGAAGAGCCTTTAATGAAGTAGGTTGGACCCAATCACAGATGGCCTGAACCTTGACCGGGTCCATTTCAATAACAGATGGGGACAAAATGAATCCCAGAAATTAAATCCTCTGTACGCCAAAAAGACACTTTGATCCCTTCACATACAGAGCATTCTCTCTCAAAATCTGGAACACAGTCCGAACATGTTTCACATGAGAGTCCCAGTCATTGGAAAAAATCAAGATATCATCCAAATAAACATTCAGAAATTTATCCACAAAATCCCTGAAAATGTCATTCATGAAGGACTGGAAGACGAAAGGAGCATTAGTGAGCCCAAA
>JARQOD010000002.1:216349426-216450691 GCA_033576555.1 Oophaga sylvatica
TTTTTGTGTCGCTGCAAATATTGAAATACTTCTGTACCCCCTTACGGGTCTTAAAATTTTTTAAAGAGAAGCGGCCCCAATACGACCCCTGTAGTCCCCCACTGAAACCGGCTATTGGTGGGCCCTTTTAAAAACCACCTTTTTTCCTATCCCTGCCCCTTTCTTCCCCCTTTACCAATTTTTCCCCCCTCCCCCCCATCGTTCTATCTTAGTCAATTTTGTGTTAAAGATCAAAGTTTTAAAAAATCCATAGCACCACTCCACTGCTTTCCCCTTGGTCCACCCGGAATTCCTCTTAGGAATTTCGATTAGTCTGAAAGAAGGGCCCTCGTAAACCTTTAAATTTTGGGGGTCATGGGTTTTTTCTTTTCAGATCTCCAATATGTACCCTTAAGTGTTGGCATTCCGTACTCAAATTCGGGTATCGGCCGATTTGGGGGCTGTTTCGGAATTCCGATTCCGGTTCCAAATTTTCGTTTTAAAGGGGAACCGGGAAAGGGGGTTGTCACTGTCACTGCAGTGTCCGTCGGTGGGTCTGTCAGGAGTCCCCCGGCATTTCCCCGGGCAAAGTCCCGGGCGGTCACGTCCTGCATGCTTCATCCCGAATCTTTTTTCCCCCGGGCGGTCACATGCAGTTTCTCCGATCGCAGTGTTTTCGGGGTAACCCGGCCGTAAAGCGTCGCCGATGAAGCCCCCGCCGGGGAAGGGTTTCGCTGGTGCGTCGCGATAAAGGGCTCTGCCTGCTTTGCGATGTGCAAGGGACGTCGTGGACTACGTTATGGACCTCGGACAGGTGGTATTTTTGGTTTGTTTTTTTTTTTTTTTTTAAAGGAGATGATGGCGTCCGGAGAGAGTACAAAAAAATTAAAAAAAAAAACTGTGTTGCTTTTTATTTCTAAAAATATTTTTTTTTTGCTTTTTTTTTTTTTATGTTTTAAATAATTTGGGATTAAAAGGGGGTTTCTTATTGCCCTTTTCCCTTTTTAACGGGCTTTTGTCCCCGTGCAAAAAACGGTGAAAAAAACCCCCTTTTTACCCCGTTGCCCCGCAAAGGGCAAGGGGAAGAGCCGGGTAAGTCCACAATTGGACTCTTTTGATGCGCCAATTGGGGTGCTTTTGCCTGTATTATCTGGCTGTTGGGGCCAAATCCAGGGGCCTTGACGTCTTTTATACCAGGCCGCAGCAGTCTGTTTTTTTACTTGGCTGGTTAACAAAAATAGGGGGGATCCCCACGCCGTTTTTTTTTTTCGAGGGGATCCCTATTTTGTTAACAGCCAAGCTAAGAGACTGCTGGGCCTGGTATTATAGGCTTGCAAGGCCCTTTGGGATATTGGCCCTTACCAGCCTGAAAAACCAGGCCTCAGCGGTCTGTTATTGGCTGGTTAAAAAATAGGGGGGCCCCCACGCCTTTTTTTTCGGGGGATCCCCTATTTTTTTTTAATTAGCCAAAGATATGCAGATGCTGTGGCCGGGGTTTTTCAGGCTGGCAAGGTCCATGGATCTTGGCTCCTTAACGCCTGAAAATCCAGGCCTCGCGGTCTGCTTCATCTGGTGGTTAACAAAAATAGGGGGGACCCCACGCCAATTTTTTTAGGGGAAAATCCCTTTTTTTGTTAATCAGCCAAGATATGCAGATGCTGTGGGCCGGGTTTATTATCAGGGGCAAGGTCCTGGTTCTTGGCTCCTTAACAGCCTGAAAATCCAGGCTCAGCGGTCTGCTTCTTCGGCTGGTTAAACAAAAATAGGGGGGACCCCACCCCAAATTTTTTTTTCGAGGGGTCCCCTTTTTTGTTAACCCAAGATTGCAGCTGCTGTGGGTGGTATTTTCAGGGAAGGTCCTGGATCTTGGCTCCTTAACAGCCTGAAAATCCAGGCCTCGCGGTCTGCTTCATCTGGCTGGTTAACAAAAAATGGGGGGACCCCACGCCATTTTTTTTTCGAGGGAACCCCTATTTTTGTTAATCGTTCCCTCGACTCATGTTGTGTCCCTGGTGACCCTGAAGTGAAAGTGGAAAGCAATCAATTAAGCTTTAACTTAAAGGGCCCGTCTCACATACGATTCGCTACCGAGATTGTGCTGAGTCATAGTTTTTTGACGCAGCAGCGGCTCACCAGCGTATCGTGTTGTGCATTCAGCGACGATCAGCCCCCTGCCGGGGTATGTGATCGTCGCTGAAATGTCAGGACTTTTTTTGATCGCTGGTTTCCCGTGCGGCCCAATCGCTGCGTGTGGGCGGGAGACCGCGATGCTGGTAAACCAAGGTACACAGCGGGTTTCCGGGCGGGGCTGTGCCTAGAAACCCCTGGTCCTTGGATACCAGCGCCCTGATGCGGGAGCTGGTATCCAGGTAACAGGGGGTTCCAAGCGCTGCGCGGTGCCTGGAAACCCGCTGGTACCTTGGTTTCCAGCGGATGTGGGTTTCTCCCGCCTGTCCCGCAGCGATGCGTGCCTGTCGGGGAAACCAGCGATCAAAAAAAAGGTCCTACATTTTGCGACGATAGCGATACCCGGCAGGGGGGGGGGCTGATCGTCGTGAATGTCACAACAGCGATATCGCTGGGGAGTGCTGTGGTTCACAAAAACTAGTGACCAGCAGCGATCTCGGTGCGATATCGCTTGGGACGGGCCTTTGCGATGTTACCCGCAGTTCGCTGTCCCAGATCGCTGCCTGAGCTGCCTGTTTGACCCGACATGAAATGACACTTGGTGTACATTGGGTTTAAACCTGTCTTTTCATGTCCTTTGCTTCTAATTTGCCAAACAATTAATAGACTTGTGTGCAAAATTTCACATGGGGGTTAATTAAAGGTGTAAATTCGTAGCAAAAAAGTCCGTTTTTTTTACAAAGAATTTACCCTTTAATTAAAACCCCCACAGGTGTGAAATTTTTCAACATAGTTTTGATTTAATTGTTTTGTGCAAATCAGATAGCAACGACATGAAAAGACATGGTTAACCCCCATGAACCAAGTGTCATTTTATGTCGGGTTCTTTGTCTTTTACGAAGCCGGCTTTACCCGGCTTTTACCCGGCAATTGAATCAAAGGATTTTTACTAAGTGAAGTGTATAAAACTTACTATATGTATTATTTTATGTTACAATGACATGTATTTTATTATATTGTATTCTATGTGTGTATTTTTAGTGTTTACAAGAAAGAATGGGGTTTTTTTAGTTGCGAATTTTGTTTCCCATAGACTTACATGGGACTTCCGGTATCGGTATCGGGTTCGCCGTATTTTAGTGATTCGGCGATCCATTCCCATTCGATACTTTAGGTTCGGAAAGTTCGCTCAACTCTTCCCTTGAAAACCCTCCAGGATTTTCCCCCACACTTAAGGTTAAGCTCTAAAAATTTTTAAAAGTTTGACCAAAATACCTTTAAAAAAGTTAATTGTGAGGGTAGCTGTGACACTGTTGATATGTTGGTGGGGGGGAGGGACAGAAAAAAGATGAATTCCTGAAGATGTTTGGTTGGGAAAAGGTGCATAAAAATAGACCAGTAAAAAAAAACAAGTTTATGTTCAATGCTCTAATCTGGTAAGTGTAAAAAAAGTCGGACCCAATCCAGCCCTTGTTCATTGCGGAAGTCAAACCTGTCAGCATTTTCAGTTTGCAGGCAGTTAGTCTTTGGGTTTTCATACCCCCCGCAGCACTGAAAACCTGCTATAACAAAATGCTAAACCAGGGGGAGGCAGAACCATTCAAGGCATAGAGAGACAGTCATGCCTTGTGTCTATTTTGGATACCCAATCCCCTTTTAAGGCACAGAGAAATCAATTTAGGACACTTGGTACGGCGGCAAGGTATCTGTTGCATTTTCCAAACTTTTCCTTCCTTGTCGAGTACTACATATGGGGCCCTGGGAGTGTCTTTAGAAACTGTCCCAGACTTTTTGAGAGTGTTGCCCTACCTCTGCTGCATTGGTGTTTTCCCTTGTATCCCCTTGATTGACCAAGGAACTGTGAATCTGCGCCGGCATTGTGATGGGACTTTTTAAAATAATTTTTCAGCTAGGGGTTTATTTATTACACTTTTTTCACCACCACGGGAAGGAGAGATGTAAAATTCTCGTTGTAGCGTTTTGTCTAGTTGGGTGCTCAAATTTAAATGTTTTTGGCCAAAATTCATACAACGCGGGGGTTAAACGGGAAAGCAGTGGTTTAAAATCAGAAAATGTGTGCCAGTTTGCCAACAGCTAATTTTGGGTGTCCCCACCAGAGGACAGCGGTCCTGTTGTCCTCCTTGTTTGGTTATCCCACATTAAACAGACGTGATGAAGGTGGTGGGGGGTAAAAAACCTTTCCGTTATTTGCAAGAACCGCTGCTGTTCCTTTTTCCCTCATTTTCACCCAAATCCTGGTTGAAAAGATGGATGAGGCAGTGCTGGGAGAAAAAAATTCAGAAAAAGTTTCTTGCTCCATCTCAATTGCTCCGCCTGCAAGAGCCTCCTCTTCAGTTGTGAGCAGCAGGGTTTCAGTAGACGGAAGCGGGTGATTGATGTGTTTAATGGCGTCATGGCATCATCACTGCTCACAATTTTTGGCGGTCCCACAGTGTAGGTTTGCTTGCCCATTTATCAATTGCTTATGTGCGGTATTGAACTACTGCACTATGCGCTCACAAAACCTTGTTTAAATAGTAAAGTGAAATTTCATAGTGAAATTTTTGAAAAAATTTTGCCCCCCCCAGGTTAATGATCGGAAGTTTGAAAACACTGCTGCAGCAAAGGGGGGGCACCAGCAAAACTCTAGTGACTTGTAAATTTTGGGGACACAACGGTGGACACTTTTACAAGTGCTCGGCAGATGTGGTTGTGGGAAGATAATGCCCTGGTTGAAACACGTTTTGCCGGCATGGTATGTGTACATGTTTCCCAAACTTCAGATCTGCCATCAGGTTATAGCCATTGTCCCCTAAGGATGTGCCATGAAATTCCTTATTGTCCCATATGGGTTCTTTCAGCCCATCATTGAGTGGATATCTAAAAACCCTCACTTGCCCTGCTCTATCCCTAACTAGGGGGCTGGGGAAGTGAGTTCCCATAGTCCCACCACTGCTCTAATAAACACAAAGGAAAGGAAAGACAGAACCCAAGGGAATTTGGGAAAAAATAAACATTATTTTTCTGCTGCAGGCACTGCACAGCTTTTAGGGCCAGATCCATTTCGCTGCAGCCCAGAAAGATCCTGACTCCAGCCCGGTTGGTCTCCACAAGGACCTGTATAACCAACGTTAGCTGATGCTCAGTTGCCTTTTAAGTATGGTTGGGGTTCCCCATTCACATCAGTTGACCCTGCAGCAATGCAATCACCAGAGGCCAGCGAGGGAAAAACTAACATTAGCCACCGATGGCCGGAAAAAAAAAAAGTTTTTATGTGAGAAGCCGATCTGCCACAGATCCCAAAAAAAAGATTGTGACATCTCACGGGCCTCGCCTGGGGAATCCTTTGATCGAGTCTCGTGACCATGGTAAAATAATTTGGTTGATTTCTTGGCCCTAGGCATTAATGTTTTTTACACTATCGCCTCGCAAACCGCTGAATCTGCTTTATTATCTTTACCCCCAAGGTAAACGTTTTCCCGTTATTGAGTATACCACTAATTTAGGAGATTGCGGTAGATACTAATTGGGACAGTTATAACAATTGCCCCATTTTAAGAGAGGTTTTGTCTAGTATTGTAAAACCCCTTTTATTAGCCCCCCTCTGAGTCCCCAAAAACACTAGAAACGTTTATACAGCTTTTAAATTTCGCCTTCCCGAATGTATGCAGGAGAAAAATGGCTGCTTTACCGTATGACTAACTTTTCCCTTCCTCTCAAAGAGCCTGAAAGTAAAACATCTCGGGAGGTGAGGGAGGGCAATGCAAATTGATTCCGTGCGAGACATGAGGGTAATGAGTGCCGGGAGCTTTTGCATTCGGGAAAGTCTTTATTTTAGTGTGGCCAGTCTGCTACTTTTTAATCAATTGTCCCAAAGTGTTTCCATGCAGCCTAAGAAGGTGCTACGGCGGGTAGGGGGGGTTTGAAAAACTGTGTGATTAATCTGACATTCTGAATGCTGCCTGCCTTTAAAAGCTGTTTCCAAATTCACTTTCTATGACTTCCCCCTCCCTGGGGGCTGAAGGAAAATAACTCCCCCTGTTCTTCCCTATTAAGATCCTGAGTTCAGTACAGTGGATTTCCAGTGCAGCCATGATTGACTCTGGCACAGGGGGAAATTTTATGGATATCGCATTTGCCAAGGAACATGGTATTGAGTTTCAGCAAAAGAGCCCTTTTTGATTACCATGGAAACAGTGGATGGGTACCTTTAATCTCCGGCCTGTGGATCAGCAGACTGCACACCTTAAGATTGTGTTGGAGCCTTATTCATCAGGAGCAACTCTCTTTCTTGTTCATTTCTTTCCTCATTTCGCTGTGATTCTAGGCATCCCTTGGTTGCATTCTCAGAACAAGACTATCAACTGGGAGACCAAGGAGATTATCTTCCTAACTAGGAGCAACTCAGCGATAACTGAAGCTGTCCATGAGTCCAGGCTACGGAACCTCCTGTACAAGTATTTACACAGGTATTTACTTTACCTTCAGTGTATAAGGAATTCTCAGAATCTCAGACAAGAAGAGAGCAGATCAGCTTCCTTCACATAGACATTATGACTTTTCCATTGAGCTACAGGTCCTTCTCAAAAAATTAGATATAGTGCTAAATTTCATTATTTTCCAAAATGTAATGATTACAATTAAACTTTCATATTTTTTTAGATTCATTACACACCAACTGAAATTTGTCAGGTCTTTTTTTGTTTTAATACTGATGATTTTGGCATACAACTCCTGATAACCCAAAAAACCTGTCTCAAAAAATTAGCATATCAATAAAAGGTTCTCTAAACGACCTATTACCCTAATCTTCTGAATCAACTAATTAACTCTAAAACACATGCAAAAGATTCCTGAGGCTTTTAAAAACTCCCTGCCTGGTTCATTACTCAAAACCCCATCATGGGTAAGACTAGCGACCTGACTGATGTCAAGAAGGCCATCATTGACACCCTCAAGCAGAGGGAAAGAAATTTCTCAACAAATAGGCTGTTCCCAGAGTGCTGTATCAAGGCACCTCAATGGGAAGTCTGTTTGGAAGGAAACAATGTGGCAGAAAACGCTGTACAACGAGAAGAGGTGACCGGGACCCTGAGGAAGATTGTGGAGAAGGACCGATTCCAGACCTTGGGGGACCTGAGGAAGCAGTGGACTGAGTCTGGTGTAGAAACATCCATAGCCACCGTGCACAGGAAATGGGCTACAGGTGCCGCATTCCCCAGGTAAAGCCACTTTTGAACCATAAACAGCGACAGAAGCGCCTGACCTGGGCTACAGAGAAGCAACACTGGACTGTTTGCTAAGTGGTCCCAAGTACTTTTTTTCTGTTGAAAGCAAATTTTGCATGTCATTCGGAAATCAAGGTGCCAGGTCTGGAGGAAGACTGGGGAGAAGGAAATGCCAAAATGCCTGAAGTCCAGTGTCAAGTACCCACAGTCAGTGATGGTGTGGGTTGCCATGTCAGCTGCTGGTGTTGGTCCACTGTGTTTCATCAGGGCAGGGTCAATGCAGTAGCTATCAGGAGATTTTGGAGCACTTCATGCTTCCATCGGCTGAAATGCTTTATGGAATTGAAGATTTCATTTTTCAGCACGACCTGGCACCTGCTCACAGTGCCAAAACCATGGTAAATGGTTTACTGACCATGGTATTACTGTGCTCAATTGGCCTGCCAACTCTCCGACTGAACCCCATAGAGAATCTGTGAGATATTGTGAAGGAGAAAGTTGAGAGACGCAAGACCCAACACTCTGGATGAGCTTAAGGCCGTTATCGAAGCATCCTGGGCCTCCATAACACCTCAGCAGTGTCACAGGCTGATTGCCTCCATGCCACGCCGCATTGAAGCAGTCATTTCTGCAAAAGGATTCCCGACCAAGTATTGAGTGCATAACTGAACATTATTATTTGATGTTTTTTGTTTGTTTTTTTAAAAACACTTTTATTTTATTGGACGGGTGAAATATGTTAATTTTTTGAGACAGGTTTTTTGGGTTATCAGGAGTTGTATGCCAAAATCATCAGTATTAAAACAATAAAAGACCTGACAAAATTTCAGTTGGTGTGTAATGAATCTAAAATATATGAAAGTTTAATTGTAATCATTACATTATGGAAAATAATGAAATTTAGCACTATATGCTAATTTTTTGAGAAGGACCTGTACTTCCTGGGGCAGCTAATCCTTTAGATAATGTATACCCTTTGGCAGCGCCTGAGCTTCAGCTTAAAGGAGAATATTGATGAAAATCTGGCCAAAGGCTTCATACGTCCTTCTTCCTCACCAGCAGGGCTACCTTTATTTTTTGTAAAGAAGAAGGATGAGACCCTGAGACCCTGTGTTGACTATCAAGAACTCAATAAGGTAACCATACGGAATTGTTATCCTTTGCCTTTGATTCCTTAATTATTGGAAAGAGTCCTCCATGCTAAGGTCTTTCTAAACTGGATCTTCGTGGGGCTTATAATTTGGTGCATATTTATCCCAGGCATGAATGGAAGACAGCATTCAGATGCTGGTATGGGAACGCTGAATATCTAGTGATGTCCTTCGGACTCTGTAATGCCCTTGCGACGTTTCATCATCTTGCTAATGACATCTTCAGAGATTTATTGGATCAGTTTGTGGTGATCTATTGGGACGTATCCTAATTTTTTCTGACTCTCTACAGAAACATGAAGAACATGTCAAATCTTTTTTTGAAATGTCTGAAAGAGATCCATCTGTATATCAAGCCGGAGAAGTGCGAGTTCCATCATTCTGAGTTTACAGTTTTTAGGTTCTGTCATCTCTCCCCAGGGGCTGAACATTTAATCTGGTAAGATTCAGGCTATCCTCGACTGGCCAGTACCTAAGAACATTAAAGAGGTCCACCGTCTTATCGGTTTTGCAAATTTCTACAGACGTTTTATTCGAAATTTTTCTGACATTCTTCATCCCATTACCTCCTTAACAAAGAAGGAAAAGCTCTTTAAGTGGTCATCACAGGCTGAAGAAGCTTTTGATCTGCTTAAGACCTGTTTCACCTCAGCACTGCTGTTGATCCACCCAGACCCAGCACATCCTTTCATTGTGGAGATGGATGCTTCTGACAATGCTTTGGGGGCTTTCTCTCTCAAAGAATTGGAGATAAGGTTCTGCTACATCCTTGTGCTTTCTTTTCATGCAGACTTACCTCAGCAGAGAAAAAACTACGATGTAGGAGACAAGAAAACTGCTAGCTATCATTGCAGCTTTCAAGGAATGGAGGCATCATCTGCAAGGAGCTGCACAACAGATCATAGTGCTGACTGACCATCACAATTTAGAGTTCCTTAGATCCGCTAGATGTTTTTCTCCTCGTCAGGCTCGTTGGAGTTTATTTTTAAATCAATTTAATTTTGTTATCTCGTACCATCCCGGTTCTCGTAATGGGAAGGCTGATGCATTATCCGGAATCCATGCTGCGGATTCTGTACTTGGAGCCCCATCCAAGACCTTTTTTATCGCATGCCAACTTCATCTGAGTCATCCACGATCAGGACTTGTGGAAGGAGTTCAAGGAGGCCTATGATGGTGATTTTTATATGGCCAATCCACCGGTTGATATCAATCTTGTCCTTAAGGGCAGCATGTGGTTCAGAGATCGATGTATCTAAGTCCCTGAAGCCGTCTGTTTGCAGATCCTCAAGTTGGTTCATGACTATAAGTTGGCTGGTCACAGGGAGGTACAGAAGACACAAGAGTTCCTAAGCCGATTTTTCTGGTGGTCAACTTACCTGAGGGATACTAAGAACTTTGTTCTTTCTTGCGAGGATTGTGCCCGTTACAAGACTCCTTGTGTGTCACCTATGAGTCTTCTTCAACCATTACCTGTTCCGTCCCACCATGGGGGTCTATCTCGATGGACTTCATTGTGGATTTGCCTACATCGGGGGCATGAATACGATCCTAGTGGTGAATCGCTCGCCTGACTATGGCAGCTCATTTTGTTCCATGCACCAGCCTCCACTCAGCTAAGGATACAGTGAAATTAGTTATATAGAATGGTTTTCGGCTGCATGGGGTTCTGGATGAGATAATCTCTGACCGTGGAGTACAGTTCACCTCAAGATTCTGGAAGGGATTTGGCTCTGCACTCAATATTAATGTTTGTCTTTCTTCCACTTTTCATCCCAGATGAATGGTCAGACCAAGCGTACCAACCAGATCTTCAAACAATATCTACAATGCTAGTTCAGCCATCTTCAGTATAATTGGTTAGAGTTACTTCCTTTAGACAAATTTTTAAATAACAATTCTCAGAGTGCCTCCAATAAGTTCACACCTTTCTTTGCCAATCTGGGTTACAATCCGAGTTTTGTACCTAGGTCTCCGATCAATGCTCCGGTTCCAGCTGTAGAGGAAAGGCTGACTGTGATGAGGCAAAATCTGGAGTTTCTGAAGGAATCTCTGACAACAGCTCAAGAACACAAAAGATTGGCTGATAGATTTTGTAAACTGGCACCCATGTTCAGGGTAGGAGATTCCGTGTGGTTATCCATTTTAAAATCTGAAGTTGAATGTTCCTTCACAGAACCTTGGACAGAAATTAATCGGCCCATTCAAGATCAGAGGTATTGTTAGCTGTGTGGCCTGCCGTCTGAAGCTGCCTAGGACTATGAAGGTACACTGAGTTTTCCATGTTTTCTTAAGCCCCCATCTCACACAGCGATCTTGCTAGCGAGATCGCTGCTGAGTCACTAGTTTTGTGGCGCAGCAGCGTTGTCCCCAGTGATATGGCTGTGTGTGACATTCAGTGACGATCAGCGCCCCTGCTGGGTATCGCTGATCGTCGCTGAATGTCCTGGACATTTTTTTGATCGCTGGTCTCCTGCTGGCAGGCACGCATCGCTGCGTGTGACAGGCGGGAGACCAGCGATCTGCTGGTAACCAAGGTACACAGCGGGTTTCCAGGCGCGGGGCTGTGCCTGGAAACCCACTGTGTACCTTGGTTACCAGCTCCCTGCATCAGGGCGCTGGTATCCAAGGTACACTGCGGGTAACTAGGCGATGTTTACCCGCAATGTCGCTGTGCTGATCGCTGCCTGAGCTGCTTGTTTGGCAGCTCAGCAGCGATCATGTAGCGATACACCAGCGATCCTGATCGTTGTCAGGATCGCTGGTGTATCGCTATGTGAGACCCAGGCTTTACTAAAGTCTGTATCTCCTAACACCTTCCATGGACATGTTGTGCCACCTCTGCAGTCTGTGGTGATTGATGGACAAGAACAATTTGTGGTGGAAGATATTATTGATTCTAGGAATCGCAGGAATCGGCTCCAATATCTGATCAGATAGCAGGGGTATCCTCCTGAAGAAGACTCATGGGAACCAGTGAAAAACCTCAATGTCTGACAGAAAATTTCTCGATTTCATCAGAGATTCCCTGAGAAACCAGGTCCAGGATCATACTGAGGCCGCTTCTAAGGAGGGGGTAATGTCAGGCCTCTGAATATTTTTTGACTATCTTTTGGGCATTTCTGCCCTCTTTCAAGATGGTGTTTTTGTTTCATGTGCCCGGTGTCTTGCTGCTTTATAACTCCACCCCAGCCTTTAGTCTGAGCTAGATAGAGTATTTTTCCTGTGTCCTGCTCATGGTCCTGGTGGCTTCCTGGTTTACTACCCGCTCCTGTGATCCCATGTGGATATCCTGGTACTCTGCTTCTTTAGTTTCTGCTGCATACATCGGTCTCAAGGATTCCTCCTGCTTCTAGCTACTCGTGTTGTTCCCATCTGCATTCGTTGCTGCTCTGCAATACCTGTCTGCCTATCAAGGCCCCTCCCTGGATGAGTTAAAACAGTATTTAAACTGGCTCATATATATATTCATCCATGTATCTAACCCACCTCATTGTAAATTGTAAGCTCTCACGAGCAGGGTCATCTTATTTTGCTTTAATTATTGTATTTTTAACTTTGTTACTTATGACTGTTGTGTTTGAAACTGTTAAACTGTAAAGCGCTGCGGAATATGTTGACGCTATATAAATAAAGATTATTATTATTATTATTATTATTATTATTATGAACAAGGACTTGCTTGTGTCAACTATAACTATCTCACAGACTGCTTCATTTGATGCATTGCATAGATTGACTCTGCTATATTGTATTGTGAGACAGTGAAGGTATGTGTGTTGAATGGGGTGTATATTTCACCTAGGTACTTTGCTGACTGGTATAAGGGAAATGTGTGGCTTTGTAATACTAGTGGTAGAGAAAGGTCACTACACCTTCCATTCAGTACACACTTACAGCTCAAACCTGAAGCCACTCAAGTGATAATTAGGAAGCCAGAAGTAGGTGCCTGGGATCACAGACAGAGAGCTCGCTTAGTCTGGACAGGAGTCCAGGCACAGGAGGAGTCTCCGGGAGGGGAGCTCTCTCAGTCTGGGTGCTCGATGTGCCCCCGGACACAAGAGGAGTCTCTGCGAAACTCCATGCTGGTAACTACTGAATAGGAGGGGAGCTCTCTCAAGTCTGGACGTTGGATGTGCCTTCAGACACAAGAGGAGTCTCTGCGAAACTCCATGCTGGTAACTGCTGAACATATGTGTTGTTTTGGGCCAGGCTGTTAGAGTCTGGTCCCTGATAGTGAGGAATCTATCTATGTGTAGTAAGTAGCCGGAGAGGCTTAGGATTTCTGTTTATGAGTTGTTTTTATCACCTATTGTTTGCTGTGGACTTTAATAAAGCTGGTTGCGGCCAGTTTACACTAGAACTGCTGTCTGTGAATGAACTATTTCGGTGCCACTCCGTCTACCAGGACGGCGATCCCAGAGCTATATCCCCTGAGAGCTTACAATTGGTGCTCGAATGCGGGCAGCACAGTGGCTAAGGACAGCAGCAAAGAAAAACATTTGTCAGCAAAAGAAACGTCTGTTGGAGCAGTCTTAAAGAGACAGTAGCCCTAATAGACTTTGCAAAGAAAAAAAAAAAAAAGGTGTCTGCACCGCAAAACTGAACTTGTTGTGGAGAGGACTGTGGAGTGTATATGTCTTGGGTGAAGGCTGTCAGCCAGCCCAAGATGTCCGGCAGTATGGAGGAGCTCGTGAAGCACCTGGTCCAGGCCCAACAGAGCATGCAGCAGCAACACCTACAGAGCCAGCAGAGCATGCAGCAGCAACACCTACAGAGCCAGCAGGCCCAGCAGAGCATACAACAGCAGCAGCAGGAGACTAACCGGTTGTTGTTGGAGCAGGTTGCAGCACTACAAAAGATTCGCATTTCCTGGTCTCAGAGTGGTGTTGTAGGGGCACCTGTGTTGCCTGCAGTGGAGAAGTGGCTGGAGCCTGACGTCGGCAGACATGTCGGCATGGTCGGAGAGATGATGATGGACCCCTACGACCGAGTACTAAAGAAGGAGCGGGAGTCTGCCGTCAGCAAACCTGATCATGGGGTCGAAAAGGTGATAGTGGACCGCTACACCCGAGCACGTCTTCCTGAGGTACAGCCAAAGGTCGGACAAGGAGACCACCAGGACGCCACCAAAGACTGCCTCCGTGACCAGCCGTCTGAGTGGTCGTCACTTCAGAGTTCCCGGACGCCGAACTCTCCCGGTAAGAGCATTCCAGCTGTTGGGGACATGGGGTATACTGATAGACGGGTTCAGGCCCGAGGGGACATATGGGTGGAAAAGTGTGATGGACAGTGTTGGAGATGTCGTGAAATTGCAGCCAACTGTCCACTAGAGGGGGAGCCTATGCACTGGGATGTTGGCAGGTCCCTCTCTCTCTGCGCAGAACCTGTGTGGGTGGCCACCTCAGCCGAAGAGACTGGACCACAGGTGTCCCCGGTGGTTGTAAATGACTGCCCAGCACAGGCCCTCTTGGACTCAGAGAGTCCAGTGACTTTCGTATGTGACAGCCTGATTGATAGGGATTTCGTCCCTGATGAACACTTGAGTGTGGTGTGCATCCATGGAGACACCAAAGTCTACCCAGAGACTGATGTGGACTTGGTCCCCAAACTCGGGGAGGTTTCCTGTGAAGTGGGGGTAGTGAAGAACCTGGTGCACCCAGTCATATTGGGTAATGACTTTCCCCGATCTAAGGATCTCTGGGGGAAAAATGATTCTGTTGGACAGTGTGTGTAATGTGTGTAGTACAGTTCATATAGCGTCTTGTGCTTGGGTGCGATGAAAATACATGAGACACAGGTTTGATATAGAAGGTCTTGTATTACTTCATACAAGTTGGCAAAAATAGTCACACAGTTTGCAGACACAGAAGCAGGAGACACAGCAGGCCAGAGTAATCTAAGCTCAGCAATCACTCTCCACAACAGGTTCAGGATCTTCTTCTCTGTTACCGTAAGTCCATGCAAACGTGGATCTTTCAAAGAGCAGGGTTCCAGAGTCCACAAGTGTTTCAGAGTTCCTCAGTAGGAATAGCTGGAGTACAAGGTCCAAGGCTTCAGGAGTCAGGTCACAGGTTCACTGCAGGCTAGATTCAGAAGCACTGATTGCTCAGCTGTGGCTGCTTAAGAAGCAAGAGGGAGAGAATCAGGGCGGGAACATGAAAGCTGAAAACTCCATATTGACTGAGGGCAAGATAGCTGCAGCAAGACAGAAAGCAAAATGGCTGATGGAAAAACTGAGTTTCAAGAACATGTACAAAGAACCTTACATCATTACCCCCTTAGGGACAACCTCCGGATGTCCTCAGACCAGGCTTGTCTGGGTACCTCTGATGAAACTGGCGGAGCAAACGAGGAGCATTAACGTTATTGACTGGTTCCCATGAGTTGTCCTCCACTGGGTAGCCTTGCCATTTAATCAAATATTGTAACTGATTTCTGTATAACCTGGAATCCAGAATCCTTTCCACCACAAATTCTTCCTGACCATCGACTAGCACTGGGTCAGGGCAAGGAGAAGAACGTCCAGGAAACGTATTGGGTGTTGCAGCCTTTAGTAGGGATACATGAAAGACAGGGTGGATTCTCATAGTTCTGGGCAGTTGAAGACGACAAGCAACGGCACTTATAATTTTACTGATTTTATAGGGTCCAATGTACTTATGTCCCAACTTAGACGATGGAATCCTTAACTTAAGATTTCTGGTTGACAGCCAGACCAGGTCTCCTACCTTGAAAGCTGGTGCAGGTTTACGAAATGTATCTGCTGCTTTCTTGTACCTTTCCTGAGCCGATTCCAGATTCTCCTTTAGAAGATCCATATTCTTCTGTAAAGACGTGATTCTTTCAGCCACTGCTGGTAAAGGCGTTTCTATGGGAAATCGTGGTAGAATGTTAGGATGATAACCTAGATTGGAGTAAAAAGGAGACTGCTTAGTGGAGGCACTCTGAGAGTTGTTATAAGAGAACTCAGCTAATGGAAGTAGATCCACCCAATCATCCTGTAGGTGGCAGATAAAGCAGCGGAGATACTGCTCCAGGGTTTGATTGGTTCGTTCGGTCTGTCCATTAGTCTGGGGATGAAAAGCAGAAGAAAGGTTTACTTTAATGTCCAATGCTGCACAGAAATTTTGCCAAAACCTAGAAGTGAATTGCACCCCTCGATCCGAAATAACCTCATCCGGTACTCCATGTAAGCGAAACACATCTTTAATCATCAAATCTGATGTCTGTTTTGCAGTGGGTAAGCCGACACAAGGGATAAAATGAGCTGCCTTTGTTAGACGGTCAACCACCACTAGAATGGTGTTCTTCCCTTGAGAGGTTGGTAACTCCACAATGAAGTCCATAGAAATGGATCCCCACGGGCGGGACGGGGTGGGAAGAGGTTGTAACAGACCAGTTGGTGAGGAGCGAGGTGTTTTGCATCTTGCACAGACTTCACATGAAGTGACATAGTTTAAAACATCCTTCCTGCAAGTGGGCCACCAAAAGAAACGAGAAAGAAATTCCTGTGTCTTTAGAATTCCTCTATGCCCAGCTATCTTGGAATCGTGAATGAGTTGCAATACTCTCAATCTGACTGTTTCAGGAATATACAAACGTTGTCCCAGAATCCACACACCATTCTTAAAGACAAGACTTACGTCCCTTGGGGGTTGAGCCAACAAAGAATCCGCATGGTATGCTTCCTTGATGTCCTTAAGTAGGTCTTGATTATGAATCACTCCCAGGAATCTAGAGTCAGGAAGAATAGTCTTAGGAGGAGCAAGTGGACGGGTCTCTGCTGAATGAATCCTAGAAAGTGCATCAGCCTTTCCATTGCGTGATCCTGGTCTATAAGAAATAACAAAATTAAATTGGTTTAAGAAAAGATTCCAGCGAGCCTGGCGAGGAGTCAGGCATTTAGCCGACCTGATAAATTCAAGGTTACGATGGTCTGTCAGGACGACTATTTGTTGTGCAGCTCCCTGAAGAAGGTGTCTCCATTCTTTGAAGGCGGCAATAATGGCCAACAACTCTCTATTGCCCACATCGTAGTTCCTCTCAGCCGAAGACAACTGCTGGGAAAAGAAGGCACAGGGATGCAAGACATTCTTCTCACCTGTTCTCTGAGAGAGTATAGCTCCAACGGCACAGTCTGAAGCATCCACCTCTATTATGAAGGCAAGTTCGGGGTTGGGATGTACCAAGATAGGTGCGGTGGTAAATTTATCTTTCAGACGGGAAAATGCTTCCTGGGCTTGGGGAGTCCAGGAGAACCTAGACTCTTTCCGGGTAAGTTGGGTGATAGGTGACACTACCTCAGAGAAATTCCTAATGAAACGTCTATAGAAGTTGGCAAACCCGATGAAGCGCTGCACCTCCTTCACATTTCTAGGACTTGGCCAATCCTTGATGGCTTGGGTCTTGCTTCCATCCATACTAATTCCTTGTGTAGACAGTACATACCCCAGAAATTGAATTTCGGTCCTATGGAATTCACACTTTTCAAGTTTGATGTAAAGATGATTTTGTCTTAGACGTTCCAAGACCATTCTCACATGTCCATGATGTTCCTCTGTGGAGTTAGAAAAAATTAGAATATCATCCAAATAAATCACCACGAATGTATCTAGGAGATCCCTGAAGATGTCATTCACCAAGTGTTGGAAAGTGGCTGGGGCGGTACTCAGAGCAAAAGGCATAACTAGATATTCAAAGTGTCCATAGCGTGACCTGAATGCAGTCTTCCACTCATCCCCAGGTCTAATACGGACCAAGTTATAGGCCCCACGGAGATCCAATTTAGAGAAAATTTTGGCATGCCGCACTCTCTCCAATAACTCAGGGATTAAAGGCAATGGATAATGGTTTCTAATAGTAACCTTATTGAGTTCCCTATAGTCTACACAGGGTCTCAGAGATCCATCTTTCTTCTTCACAAAGAAGATGGGTGCACCTGCAGGAGATGAAGAGGGGCGTATGAAGCCCTTGGCTAGATTTTCGTCTATGTAATCCTTTAAAGCCTTTAGCTCAGGCCCCGCCAGGGGGTAGATCTTACCAAAAGGTATCTCTGCTCCAGGCAATAATTCAATTGGACAATCATATGGACGGTGAGGGGAAGCTGGTCAGCGTTCTTCTTGTCACATAAATTCACATAGTCCTGGTATACAGCTGGTAGTTCAGGGACTGACATGGTTCCTTTAGGAACAGAGCACGCTGAAACTTCTGGAGTCATCTGTTTCTCTGGAAAGTGTAATTCCTTGGTCTCCCAGTTAATGGTAGGGTTCTGAGCCTGCAGCCATGGTAGCCCTAGAATAATGGGAAAGTGGGGAGAAGAGATAAGCATAAAGGACAGTTTCTCTTGATGATCTTTACCCATAAGGACCCTCAAAGGCTCCGTTTCCTGATCCACTGGTCCAGAGGTCAGCAGGGAGCAGTCCACAGTTTCCATCTGTACTGGAGTAGCCTTCTTCACTGAACGTATCCCCTGTTTCAGAGCAAAGGAGACATCCATAAAATTCCCACTTGCCCCTGAGTCGATCATAGCAGAGCTAGACACCCAGACTGAGTCAACCCAGAGTTTGATGGAAAGGAAGCAATGAGAATTGTTTTTCCTACAACTCAGCTGGGACACCGCTGAGGAAACTTGAAAAATTGCAGCGTTTACACAGTCATCGTCCTCAGAAGTAACGGAGTTTAAGTCCGAGAAATCAATATCTGTTGCTGCAGATCTCTCTGGAGCCTGAGGCTCGGACCTGACAGATCTCCTCTCGCAACACTCACAGTGAATGAGTGCTGCAGTAGTCTTACGAGAACGGCTGGGGCAGTTTATAATGAAGTGCCCTGACTTACCACAATAGAAACATAGATTTTCCTTAAAACGATGTTCTTTGCGTGCATCGCTAACCCGTCTTTGTAAAGAGTCTACCTGCATGGGTTCAGGTTCAGGTTCCCGTGTGATCCTACTCAAAGGTTCCTTAGCTGGGGAGGAAGGTAGGAAAAGGTTAGTGCGATTGTTTTCGAACCATCTCTCTTGCCTGCGTTCAGTCAGACGAGCATCAATACGGATGCAGTAATTAATAAAGTCACCTAACGCAGTGGGAGGGTCGGCACGAGCTAGTTCATCCTTAATTAGTGGAGACAACCCCTTTCGAAAAATAGATTTTTTGGCGGAACTGTCCCAAGTGGTATCATCTCCTGAAATCCAAGGCATATTCGGCTACCGAGTGCTTACCTTGGCGCAAAGTTAACATGGCTGCTTCAGCTGTTGCACCTCGATTGGGGTCATCAAACACCTGCCCCATGGCTGAAATGAAAGCATCAAGATGATCCAAACATTTATCCTCAGTCTCAATCAGAGGGTTTGCCCACATCAAAGCCTTGTTGGTAAGCAACATAATTATAGTAAGTACTTTAGATCGTTCAGTGGGAAATTGTGAAGCATGTGCAGAAAAAAAAAATTGCATTGGTTAATAAATCCCCTGAATTTCTCACGTTCACCGCCAAAACGAAAAGGGGGCAACTTGGGAATCCTAGAACTCGGGGCTACGGCAGGAGCCTGGACTCGCTCCTCTAGAACCTCAATCCTGGCTCGCAAATCCTGGGCAGTCTGTCCAAACACTTGCAAATTGTGATTAGTGAGGTCCTGTAGGTTTGTAAAACGGGTTTTTATAGTCTGTAAATCTGCAAGGATATTATCAGTCACTCCGCAAAGTTCCTTTATGCGGGCTTCCATCTTCCAAATCTTTTAAGACACGAGTACTGGTAGGAGAAGAGAAAAGAGAAGAGAGAAAAAAAAAAAAAACAATAGTGTTTACCTGTGGTAACACTGCAGAGAAAAAAAAAACTTAAGAGAACTGCTCACCTGGAATGGTTGTGAGAAGTCACAACCACTGTCATCACAGAAAGTACAACCGGACATCTGATATCCACAGTTACAGCAGACACAGCCTTTCCAGACCCAGCAGACACTAACGTTTGGCTTCTGAATCTTGTAATGTGTGTAGTACAGTTCATATAGCGTCTTGTGCTTGGGTGCGATGAAAATACATGAGACACAGGTTTGATATAGAAGGTCTTGTATTACTTCATACAAGTTGGCAAAAATAGTCACACAGTTTGCAGACACAGAAGCAGGAGACACAGCAGGCCAGAGTAATCTAAGCTCAGCAATCACTCTCCACAACAGGTTCAGGATCTTCTTCTCTGTTACCGTAAGTCCATGCAAACGTGGATCTTTCAAAGAGCAGGGTTCCAGAGTCCACAAGTGTTTCAGAGTTCCTCAGTAGGAATAGCTGGAGTACAAGGTCCAAGGCTTCAGGAGTCAGGTCACAGGTTCACTGCAGGCTAGATTCAGAAGCACTGATTGCTCAGCTGTGGCTGCTTAAGAAGCAAGAGGGAGAGAATCAGGGCGGGAACATGAAAGCTGAAAACTCCATATTGACTGAGGGCAAGATAGCTGCAGCAAGACAGAAAGCAAAATGGCTGACGGAAAAACTGAGTTTCAAGAACATGTACAAAGAACCTTACAGTGTGATGAAGCTCCTACTGAGGGTGCGCAGTCCCGAGGGGCGGAACACAATGCTAGTGGGCCGTTAAACGTATGGGATGCTGATGCTGATAATGATAACGATGATGATCATGATAGTGATGATGATACTGATCATAATCATGATAATGATACTGATAATGATGATGACCGTGATAAAGATGAAATTCCTTTGCAGGTGATGTTTTGAGACGAGGATGGTGGTTCTCGGGAACCGAGTGTCCCTGACCTATCTGTGTCCTGTGACAATTTTGGGAGTGAGCAGCTGCGAGACCCCACTCTTAAAACGGCACAGGAAAATAGAAGTGTTCTAAATGAGGTTTCCCAAGATCCTGGCTCTGAGGAGAGGTTTCCTCATGCTGCCATAAACAATAACCTATTGTATAGGGACACTAAAGTCCAGGGTGAGGTCGTGAGTCAGCTCCTGGTACCTGAGCTATATAGAAGTATAGTGCTGGGGTTGTCACATAGTCACGTACTTGATGGACCACCTGAGGGAAACCAGGGAAAAGATGGTGAAGTTAATGTTTTGGATGACATTTTAACTGAGATTCCAGATCAAGATGATGAATTGTATAACCCTGAAAGTGGGCAGGATGTGAATGAGAATGAATTGTATAACCCTGAAAGTGAGCCGGATGTGAATGAGAAAAAAGGGTCAGACAGGGATAGTGGTAGTGAATCATCTGAGGACGATCAAGCAAACAGTGCAAATGAGGAAGGCATGGTAGCAGAGGAGGTTGAGGGTCCTGAGAAGAAAGCTGATGCTCACCTTACAGCCGGACAGAAGATGGCATCTGAAGATAGTTTACAGTTGGCAGATTCCCTGGCGAAGACCAAGGTGAAAGGAGGAGAGCTGAGCTTTAAAGGCAGGACTCTGAAACTGAACACAGCACAAGTAGATGCTGTTGAGAATGAGAAGTTATCAATGTATGGTATGGAGCTGCATCATGCCAAGGACTCTGAAGGTAATGCTGAAGAGGTAGAATGTAAGACTGACGGTAGGGCTTCTGAGCATGTTCTACCAGAAGAGCCTGAAGAAGGGGCCGAAGACGTAAAGGACGTCCAACAGCTACAGGACAAGATGCGTCTCCATGAGGTCTCCACCAAAGAAATGAAGACTGATAATGTTGCATTACGCGAGCGGCTTCAGCAGTGTGAACTGGATGTGGTATCTCTTCGCCAGGAACGTGAGCGGTTCCAGCAGTTGCTCCAGAGAGCACGAAGTGAAAGGGAAAGTGTATATAGTACCTTGCAAGATCAAGAAAAAGTGGTTGCACAGGTACAAGATGAATTGATTACTTCTCAGAAAAATCTCCAAACTGTGATGAAGGAGCGTGATGAGAGCCATGAGCAGCTTCTTGAGAAGGTCAATGAAGTAAAAGAAAGGATACAGGGAATCTCTTCATTGCGAGAGCAAATGCAGCAACTACATGAGGAGGTGAAAGCAGAAAAGATGAAGAACCTTGACTTGTTAGAAGATGTGGATCTCCTGGAGAAAGAAGTAAGAGCTCTGCGTCTTATGCAAAGGGAGCCTGTACAAGAAGAGGATGAATTATGTGTACTGCCAAAGAAAAACGATCAGCTCCTTCTACAGTGCCAATCATTTGAACAGTGTAGCTTAAAATGGTCAGAGACCATGGCAGAGGAGCTTAAGTTCTGTGAAATAGAATTCATGAATCAACTGATAGTTAAGAAAGTAGATGTGCTAAAGAAGGTTCAGGGGAATTAGAGAAAGGTGCAAAACCCCCTTTACCTCCTGCGATAGTTGGTGACACATGGTCAGTGCACCAAGGACAGGAGGTACGAGAGTTTCTGAGGAAGAATCAGCAGAGGTGTTCTGACATGCCTGGTCGTACTTCTCTGGGGAGGCCCTATACCGAAACTGAGCCCGGCACTAAGGTCAAGCTGAAACCGTGCAGGATACCCGAGGCCCGCAGAGAGTATAGGCCCGGGAGGGTACAGGGTAGTGCTGATGCAGTGTCCGGAGTTCACTGTCTCTTTGGGATTGTTGACCAGCCCTCCGGTCTGGATGACCAGCCCTCCGGTCTGGAGAAGAGGGGGGGATATGTGAGACAGTGAAGGTATGTGTGTTGAATGGGGTGTATATTTCTCCTAGGTACTTTGCTGACTGGTATAAGGGAAATGTGTGGCTTTGTAATACCAATGGTAGAGAAAGGTCACTACACCTTCCATTCAGTACACACTTACAGCTCAAACCTGAAGCCACTCAAGTGATAATTAGGAAGCCAGAAGTAGGTGCCTGGGATCACAGACAGAGAGCTCGCTTAGTCTGGACAGGAGTCCAGGCACAGGAGGAGTCTCCGGGAGGGGAGCTCTCTCAGTCTGGGTGCTCGATGTGCCCCCGGACACAAGAGGAGTCTCTGCGAAACTCCATGCTGGTAACTACTGAATAGGAGGGGAGCTCTCTCAAGTCTGGATGTTGGATGTGCCTTCAGACACAAGAGGAGTCTCTGCGAAACTCCATGCTGGTAAATGCTGAACATATGTGTTGTTTTGGGCCAGGCTGTTAGAGTCTGGTCCCTGATAGTGAGGGAATCTACCTATGTGTAGTAAGTAGCCGGAGAGGCTTAGGATTTCTGTTTATGAGTTGTTTTTATCACCTATTGTTTGCTGTGGACTTTAATAAAGCTGGTTGCGGCCAGTTTACACCAGAACTGCTGTCTGTGAATGAACTATTTTGGTGGCACTCCGTCTACCAGGACGGCGATCCCAGAGCTATATCCCCTGAGAGCTTACAGTATTTAATATTTATATCAAGTGTTTTCGAACTTGAGTTTTTCCCTGCACCTGTTTGAATCACCGTGTGATATAATATAGACTTTACCACCTATAAACTGTGTTCTGTAGTTGTCTTGTTCCACGCAAAGAGACTCCTGAGTTATCCATATAATTATTACACTGTGCTTGTGTAACGTGGGGATGGCACACCAGGAGAAATAGCGGCGGCTGGCGACCAAGTACCGAGTGAGGACAACCGCCATGTGGTTGTGGAAAGCTTCCATCTCCATATGCCTAAACAGCCTAATCGGCAACATTTCCAAGGCAAGCAGTCAGGAAATGTGACCGTCTAGCATTGTAGCCTGTGGGTGGGTGGCTGCGTATTAATTCTTGCATTCCAAGGACTGGTCTAGAGACAACTGAATGCTGCACTGGGACAAGGACATGGACGTGGTTGCTAATCGTTGCAAGTGTGCAACGACAGATGCAGTTTAGGATTCAAAGTTTTATTTTTTGGGGGGCTTTTGAGGCCCTGTTGCACGCTAAATGCCTTATAAAATGTCACTCCTCAAAATAATTGCAGTATTACCATGCCAGGCAAATTTGCACACCTCAGATGATCGTATGAGACTACAGTATAAAAATAGCAATGCCATTGAGATCCAACAGAGTCTGGCTGTATGCTTTTGATGCAACAACTGCCACTGTAAAAATAATATTTCCCTTCTCAGAACAATTTGCAGGATTAAGAGCAAAACAATATTAGCCCTGAAAGGAGGTCACCCTATCATGTCCCACATGATTCTTCAGCACAAGCTCTCTGTAAGTGCTGCTGGCAGCAGTATTAATATTGATTACAATTAACCCTAAGAAGGACTGTAGTTGCACTTAATAGAAATATAAATGTGTTTGACTCCAAGGCTAATAATCAGCTACAATTCTGTCCCTCTCTCACCAGAACCTCTCCCTACTCTGCCTGTGTCAGGTGTACAGTGTGCCAAGCATGGCATCACGGGTCTTTTATAAACCTGATGACACTATGCAGCCAGCCAATCACAGCAATGCCACAACCAAGATGGCAGCAGCATTACAGTAACTGTCAGGCAAAACTCACATGTTAATTGGCTGTCTACAGAGCGCCAAACATGCGGGGCGAGGACTTGACCTCCCACTCGAAAATTTAAAAAATACTAACTGAGTAACGAACATCCCGAGCACACTGATGCTCAAGCAAGTAAAGAGTAATGACTTGCTCTTCACTGGACAGTATCTTTAAACTTGTCTGTATGTGTGACCCTTTTAAGTCAATCAAAATCTAGTATGTAGTTCACACATGGATCATAAAAAAATAACACTAGAGAAAACAGAAATACTGTACTTAATGAAATAATTGTTGCAATACTTTGATGCGTTTTGTGTAGATCAAGATCAAAATGTACCCATATATAGCATCCTTCACTAAACACAGAAATACTTTTGAGAGTAAAATCCTGACTAATTTAAATCAACTAATTGGGTTTTTTTTCTTGAAATCTGCCAGTTAAGTGCCCATTTTGAATCTCAAAAGTATAATATATTGATTCAAACTGCATACTATTTTACTGAACAAACAAAAGAAAAATACAGACTTAAATGTTAACAACAGTGTAGCCCAGTTCTAACCCCAGTCTGACTTTTAAATGGAATGAATTTAATGATCTTAACATAGTCCTCTGTGATCCCCACAGGGATAACACTTTATATATAATTTAGTGCTCTACTTCTGACTTGCATTACAAATTTAAAAAAGAAAAACTAGCAAGGACAAGATTGTCACATAAGCAACTTCTTGCAAGAATTATTTTGCTCTCACTGTCACTTTGCTTTATTTCTGGAAGAATACTTATCACAGGCACAGAGATGAGGGGCAATGACCAAATTACATTAATCTAAGGATGTTTCTTGCTTGCTACTTTTATTTCTGAAAGCTGTTTTTTTGCAGCTTAGCTTAGCATAATAGTAGCTGGAAGAGTGTAACAAATTGACTTCAACATTAGTGATGAGCAAATTTGTTCGAAAAACAATCGGCAAACATAAATTCGGCATGAATATGGCACATTCGGATTCATGATCAAAAACACAAGCAAAATTTAATAAAAATCAGGAAAAATCGGTAACATTCGGTAAAAAGTGCAAGAAAATATTTGCGTTGCCATTAAAGTATTTTTAGCATTTTGGCTATGATAATGGAGGTTTATCATGAGCGTGGGACAAGTGTTTGATAAGGGAAGGGGATTTGCAGAGCTAAGAGGCTTGTAAACAGTCATTTTTTTTCTCTAACATTATGTGTGCACATTGTGGATAGCCAATCAGGGCACAGGAAACATCAGCAATTTCCTGACAATTGCTTGTGTCATTGGCTGCTGAAATCACATGTCCCTCTCCATATAAAGAGTGGACATCTTGTTTTAGCGCTGTTTTGACACTGTAACTGCGCAATAAGGCTGCTTCTGACACTGGCACTGTTAGCAGCAGGGGCGGACACTGAGAGCTTGGAGCCCCTGTGCAAGAAATGTGTCTGGACCCCCTTTCTTTTATGGCGACAAAGCTACATATATATATATATATAAATATATATATATATATATATATATGTATAGACACACACATACATATATATATATTACATAGTCTCCTTTATTATGTATATTGCTGTCCCTTTTACAGTGCCCCTCTTGTTATGTACAGTACCGTCCCTTACATATTGGATTATATAGAGCCCTGTTTTTTATTACGTACCGTCATTTCTTGTTAGCTGCAATGATGGCTGATGGAGCATGGGAAAGCTTCCTTTCTAATGGAGGAGCTGATGGACTGGTAATCTGGTCATCGACTCCTCAATCAGCAGTCATTAGTGTAGAGCGATACTGCCTGATATCCCAAAATATTGGATCAGATTGGATCGGCCCGATACTCAAATAGTATCGGGTATCGCCGATCCGATACCGGAAGCACAGTGCAAGTCAATGGGACAGAAATATCGGAACTAAAAAAACCTCTTTCTTTCCTTGTAAACACTAGATATACACACATAGAATAATATATATATATATATATATATATATATACATGTCATTGTGACATATATATATATACATATATTTATAGTTCGTACACTTCTACATAGTAAAATAGCCTCAATTTTTTGACCATATTTTATTTTACTGCCATTCCTTGCGAAGCCCTTGTTCACCTGTAATAAAAATAAAATAATAAAGCAACATTATTCTTACCTATCCGATGTTCAGTCAGGTCCCCCGATGTAATCCTTCTGAAAGGGTTAATGTTTACTGCAGAGACCGCAGCTAATGCTGACAGTCTCACAGTAAACCCCCGACTGAATTATCTCCTCTCCTGGCTGACAGGAGAGGAAGTGGTTAGCATAATTGATTGCTTCCCACTTTCACTTCAGGTCAGCCAGGGATACCCACAGCATCAGTGACGTCAGAGGGAATCCCGGCTGACCTGAAGTGGACTGATTAACAAAAATAGGGGATCCCCTCGAAAAAAAAAAAATGGCGTTGCGTGCCCCCTATTTTTGTTAACCAGCCTGAAAAAGCAGACTACTGAGGCCTGGTTTTTCAGGCTGTTAAGGAGCCAATATCCATGGACCTTGCAAGCCTGATAATACCAGGCCACAGCAGTCTGCTTATCTTGGCTGGTTAACAAAAATAGGGGATCCTCTCGAAAAAAAATAAATGGCGTGGGGTCCCCCCTATTTTTGTTAACCAGCCAGATGAAGCAGACTGCTGAGGCATGGTTTTTCAGGCTGGTAAGAATTCAATATCCATGGACCTTGCAATCCTGATAATACCAGGCCACAGCAGTCTGCTTAGCTTGGCTGGTTAACAAAAATAGGGAATCCCCTCGAAAAAAAATGGCGTGGGGGTCCCCCTATTTTTGTTAACCAGCCAAGTAAAAAGCAGACTGCTGCAGCCTGGTATTAAAAGACTGTCAAGGCCCATGGATTTTGGCCCTCAACAGCCTAAAAATACCAGGCTGCAGCAGCCCCACAATTGGCGCATCCAAAGATGCGCCAATTGTGGCACTCTACCCGGCTCTTCCCACTTGCCCTGTAGCGGCGGCAAGCGGGGTAATAAGGGGTTAATGTCACCTTTGTTTGATCGGTGACAATAAGCCCGGTTAATAATGGAGAGGCGTCAATAAGACACCGATCCATTATTAATCATAGTTTGTAAATTTTTTAAAAAAATACACAGCAAGAAAAGAGTCTTTTAATGAAATAAAACATCACAGTTTTCATTAATTTTATTTCACTCTCATTCCTGCGACGCCATCGTTCTCCTGTAAAAAAACAAAAGTAAACCAACACAAATACTCCCTGTCCGACGCAGTCCAAAATATCGAGTGTCCCACGACGAGTCCAGCTCTGCTACATCTGGATGCCAGGCTGAGCCTGACATCCACATAGAGCAGAGCTGCTTACCATTGCGGCTTCCCCGGCGGTGACGTCATCCAGACTGGTTTACGGCCAGCTGTTGCGAGAGTACAGCTGGCCGAGATTACCCAGTACCCGGCAGTCACTGCAGTTATCGCGAGATTCTGCACATGACCGCCAGGGAGAGGGTAATCGCCGGCCTGGATGGACGGATGGACGTGACCGCTGGGGATCTTCTGCCAGGTAAATGTTGCTGACACCTGACAGACCCGACCGACACTGACAGTGACAGTTTCGGGAAGTTCCTGTGTCACGTACTTCGTTCTGTGACACAGGAACTCCCATAGACTTGGTCGGAAAACTCCTATTCCGGTATCCGATATGACAAAAATATCGGAACTCAGAATCAGAATTCCGATACAGCAAATATCGGCCGATACTGCAAATATCGGCTGATACCCGATATTTGCAGTATCGAAATGCTCAACACTAGCAGTCATTTTATATCTAAAAAGAGAGGGGACTATGTAATAAAAGAGGGCGCTGTGAATAACAAAATTAACAAGAATACAATATGTAAGAGTCAGCACTATACATAACAGTAGTGGAAGCTATATAATCAGGGACAGCACCATATACTGTATAACTAGAGAGGATGGTGCGTAATAAGAGACGGTGTTATACATAATAAGAGAAGAAACTATGTAACTAAGGATGGTGTTATACAGAATTAGTGAGTACACTCTATACTAAGGGACTGTGTTAGACATAAGTGAAGTCTTCCTCCACCTCCCCCTGTTCCTAAGGCAATAAGTCCCCTTCTTTCCATCCCAATCCCCCACACCCCTTATTGTCCTCCTCCCCCCACATCCCATTATTGTCCTCTCCCCACCCCATCATTGCCTTCTTCACCACCTCCATCATTGCCTTCTACCCCACCATCTTTGCTTTCTCCCCTACCACCCCATCATTGCCCATTCCACCACCTCCAACATTTCCTCCTTGCCCACCACCCCCATTATTTCCCCTTCCACCACCACCATCATTGCATTTTCCCCTACCACCCCATCTATGTCTTCTCCATCACCCTGTCATTGCCTTCTCCTCATCACCCCATCATTGCCTTCTCCCCATCACCTTCATCATTGCCTCCCCCCACTGCGATCATTGCCCATCATCTCCATCATTGCCCATCACCTTCATCATTGCCTCCCCCACTGCGATCATTGCCCATCACCTCCATCATTGCCTCTCCCCACCATCATTGCACATCACCTTCATCATTGCCTCCCCCACCATCATTGCCCATCACCTCCACCAATGCCTCCCCCACCATCATTGCCCATCACCTCCATCATTGCCTCTCCCCACCATCATTGCCCATCACCTTCATCATTGCCCATCACCTTCATCACTGCCTCCCCCCTCTGCCATCAGACATACACACACCACACACACACACACACACAGACACACAGCACCTCTCACCTGTCCGCAGCATCACCGATGCCCACGCTTCCTCTGACACAGCGGGCCGCTGAATGATGATGCCATCCAGTGGCGTTGCTCTCTGTGTCAGAGGCAGGAAGTGCGGGCTTCCGGGCAGGAAGGAACCTTGCAGCTCCGCTACTGCTATTTTCTCTTGCAGGCAGCGGAGCTGCTGGGATCGGACCCTGCCTGCCGCACATGAGGGGGCACCTGGAGCCTCGGGCCCAGAGATACCGGCCAGATTACCCTCATTATTAGCCGCCCTGCAGGGGCCCCCTGGAGCCTCTGGGCCCCGATGCAATCGCACCGGTTGAACCGGCGATATGTCCGCCCATGGTTAGCAGCTAGATTTTAGCTAGTTAGCTAGGTGGTTGTTGCTTAGTCAGATAGTTTAGCTAGCTAATGTCCTGTGTGTGGCTGTAAAATTTACCTTTCAGCATTTTTTTTTTTGCCACTACTGAGGTCCACAGACAAAGACAGCAGGGCACATTTCATACAAGTGTGTTTTGCACTGCTTCTATTGTGCTCCATGCACGAGTATAGCATTCTAATTAATATTTTTTCATTAGCTAAATGTGAAAAAGCCTGCTGTATCCCAGATTTTAGCTAGTTAGCTAGGTAGTTTTATATCAGTCAGATAGTGTAGCTAGCTAGTGTCCAGTGTGGCTGTAAAATTAACCTTCCAGCACTTTTTTTTTTGGCCATTACTGAGGTCGACAGACAAAGCCAGCTGGGTACATGTCATACAAGTGTATTGTGCATTGCTTCTACAGTATTGTGCTCCATGCACGAGTACACCGTTCTAAATCTTATTTTTTCACTAGCTTAATGTGAAAGAGCCTGCTATATCCCATCTTGTCATTTAGTGCTGTGGTGATATTCTTCTGTGATTTGAGCTGTTGTGACTGAAATTTTTTTTCTGACCAGTTGCTACCGTGATTTATCATGCCATGTCTTACCTTGTTATATAGTGCCAGTGAAATTCCACAGTCTGCATAGCTCATGCACATGAAAAAAAAATATATTTTTTTCTGTTGGTAAACGTGATACAGCCTGCCATATCTCACCCTATAATTTTTTGGTGGTAAAATTGTTGTGTGTGCAACGCTGTTGCACAAAAAACAACATTTTGGGGGTTTTATGAACTTGATACAGCAGGCTAAATCTGATTTTAAAATTGTTTGGAGCATATCTTCTACGTTATACAGGCATTACCCATACTAAAAAAAATGGTTCCATTACTAACATCTTACAGTAGGGGACATCTCACTTTCAAATTGTTTATAGCATCTAGTCTGTTATAAAGGTCTCATGCATAGGCCCCCAAAAATTCTTCTGTTAGTAACGTCATACAGTAAGGGACATCTTATTTTCAAATTGTTTGTAGCATCTAGTCTGTTATAGAGGCCTCATACACAGGCCCCCAAAAACTCTTCTGTTACTAACCTTATACAGAAGGGGACATCTCATTTTCAAATTGTTTGTTGCATCTAGTCTATGTTATAGAGGCCTCATCCACAGGCCGAAAAAATTTCTTTGGTTACAAATGTCATACCGTAAGGGACAGCTCACTTTTAAACTGTCTGTAGCACCTAGTTTGTTATAAATACTTCATGCTAAGACCCCCGAAAAATTCTTCTGTTACTTATGTCATACAGTAGGGGACATCTCACTTTCATATTGTTTGTAGCATGTAATCTGGCCTAGAAGCCTCATCCACAGGCCCCCAAAATATTTTTCTGTTGCTAACATGATACAGTAGGGGAGATATAATTTTAAAAATGTTTGGAGCATTTTTTCTTTGTCATATAGGCCTCATCTACACTCAACAATTCTATCTTCTGTCATTAATGCAATTCAGCACGCCATAGTTCATCTTGTCATTTACTGCCCCTGACTTTCTGGTGTTTGCAGAGCTGGTGCAGAGTTTAAAATCAATTTTTTTGTAGCTAATACTGTGATCCTACCAGACTATCTGAGCAGCATGACTGGGAAAAAGTGAGGCCATGGAGGAAGGGGGATTAGGCTTGGTGTTCATGGTGTATGTGTGGTCGGTGGTAATATGTGTTAAAGCACTAGTGAATCAACAACATCACGTTACTGGACGGGCTACTCCACTACCTTTCTTTGGCAGAAGCACAGCGATACACTTTGTTGATGAGGCCCACAAAGAGCATGTGCTTGAGTGGATGGCAAGTGCAGCTTCAAGTGGCTCCTCCTCTTCTTCCTTCACATCAACATCACACCCAGTAGAGTCCACAGAGGTGGCACCTAAATTATTCTTGCTTGTCACTGTGTCTCAACTCTCTAACCGTATAACTGACTGTACGAAGCCACAGATCGATGAGCCTGAAGAGCTGTTCACACATTCTATGCCATAGTCATCAGAAGTGCACTCAAAAGCTTCACAGAGTCGAGAGGAGGAAATCTGTAACTATGGCCCAAATTTTTTTAGATTGGATCCGGGGCAGAACAAAGTAGGGTCCAAGTAGCATCCTGATCCTCATCATCAGATGTTAACCTTCAAAAGGGGAGGTGATCCTGATGAGACTCAGATATCTGAGGTTTAGCCGAACTGTACTATGCTGTCAGGGCAGGAAGAGGAGGAGTGCAACTCTAAGGGCAAGAAATGTGATAACACAGAAGATGATGATAATGAGGTGTTAGATCCCAGTTGACGTGAGCACAGAGGCACACAGCTGAGTAGGTCATCTGAGGAGGAAGACGAGGAGGTTACATTGCACCGTAAGTCGCAGACAAGTAGTGATGAAGTCACAACGAGCAATGTATCCTCAGCCACAATGGTGAATGTGACCAGCAATGTCCGCGGGTCTGCAGATCGCATGGATTGCAAGGGTTGCCTAGCCTGGGCCTTTTTTGACACAGCAAAGTATGAGCCAATGCACGTAATCTGCCAACTGTGCAAAGAAAAACTGAGTAGAGGGAAAAAGTGCAATAATTTGACCACTACATGTATGAACCTTCACATACGCAATCAACATGCTTTACTCTGGGAATCCCACTGCACTAAAATGCAGACCAGCGGATCTCAACAACTATCAACCGCCCCATCAATCGCATCTGCTGTTTCTTTCTCCTCTTCTGTTACCATAACATCTCCACCTGCACCTCCCTCATGGTTCAGCAGTTTGTCCAGTTCACCACACTCTGCCCTCTCTCAGCACTGCAGCCGCACACGGTCCTGCAGTTGTGGTCACATAAAAGATTGCTTCCTCCTACACAGGACAAACCTAAGAGGTTGAATTCCACCATCGCCAATCTGTTGACCACGGAAATGCTGCCTTTTCTCCTGGTACAAATAGACAGTTTCTGAAAGCTGATGGCCGTCGCAGTCCCTCAGTACCAGTTGTCCCGTCACCATTACTTTTCTAAGAAAACTGTGCCGGCACTACCCCAGCATGTCGCGTACAACATCACCCGTTCCTTTACTAAATTTCTGTCTGCCAGGGTGCATTTCACCACAGAAACTTGAACGAGTAAGCATGGCCAAGGGTGTTACATCTCGCTGACTTGGCACTGGCTGTCTCTGGTGGCTGTGAGGGCAGGCGCTGATCAACAAGTCTTAGAATCCCCAAGGCTTGCAAGACAAAGCTCTGTATTTCAGAATACCTCTACTGCTTCTGCTTCCTCCTCTACCTCCTTTAGGGCCCAACCTGCACCCTCAATCTCTGCCTTGATGAGACATGAGTTGCAACAGTGCAGAGCAAATCCCCACCACCTTTGTACTGCACAGCCAGGGCTCACCGCAATCAGGCTGTCATGATCCAGGATGGAGTTTTGTCTTTGTCCTGTCCTGGTCAGACTGGGGTTAATGGTTTCAGCCTCTCTCTGGCAGAGGGCAGCTATTTAGTTGCCAAATGACCTAGGTCTGGTGTCAGTTATACTCCTGCCCTCGGCTGAGTTAGTTGACCTCCTGTGTGCCTGTGCCTTGTGCCTGATCTTGTTGCATGTTTGGTTTTGACCCGGTCCGTCTCTTCCTTGTGAGTTTGCCTACTGTCTTGGTACTGTGTATTTGCCCGGTCTGGTTTTCTGATCCCTTAGCTACTTTCTGATTACCCTCTGCCTGCTCCTCTTGTACTGCATTGTTCCCTCTGTGTATGACCTGGCTATCCTGACGATCCGTTTTGTCTATGCCCCTTGGTAACTCTGTCCTGTAGTTACCCTTCTAGGAGTTTTCCTTCTGCTCCTAGCTCTCGGACCTTAGGCCACGCCCCCAGCAGTCAGGTGCTTCAGGTCCTGTTTGGCCTGAAGCAATCTCTCTCTGCTCCTGCTTCCTCTGAGAGACCTATGGCCGGCGCCGCCCATTGGCAGTCACGTGCTTTAGGTCCTGTTAGTCGGAAGCACGCATCTTCACCACTGCTGCCCCGCTCCACAGGTATTTTTGAGTGCAGTCTGTCTTACTCAGGACACGCGCACTGGCTCAGTGAGCCAGTGAAGTGTGGTGCTCGTGATATTATAACTGACCGCTACCTTTTTTTTTCTGTGTGTGCTATGGATCCTATGCATGCCTTTTCTGATCAGGTAAAGCACCTGACTCAGATGTCTCAGAAACTGAATGAGGAACAACGAGCTCTGACTCAGTCTCAGCAGCTGATGGCTGACATTGTGCAGGGGGCTTTATCATCTGGTGCTCACGGGACAGGGGTTCAAGCTGTTACATTAGTTTCCCCTGAGCCCCCAGTTAAATTGCCGGATACCTTTTCCGGAGATAGAAAGGAATTTAAAGTTTTCAAAGAGGGCTCTAAGCTTTTTTTTCTCTTTAAAACTGCACTCTTCTAGGGATGAAAGTCAGAGGATGGGGGTCATTATGTCTATGTTAACGGGAGCCCCCCCAGTCTTGGGCTTTTCCCTTCCTACCACCGCCCCGGAGAGAATGACTGTGGATGCATTTTTTGAGGCCCTGGGGCATATTTATGATGAGCCTGATCGGGTGCTGATGGCTGAGGACATGGTGATGAGTGTATGTCAGGGGACGCACTCAGTGTTAGGGCTGGCAGAACACACCAAATAAATGTAAATAATAGGTGCGTTCGCAGCCCGGGGTCCACCGTGCAGGCAGAGTCTGCTGCTAGTAAGATGGCGGTATAAGCGAACTCTGTTACTTCACAGAGTCACAAACATAGATGCTGTGGCAATATATGGCGGTATAAGTGAACTCTGTTACACCACAGAGTTGCTGAGGTAGAGACGCAGAGATAGAGACTGTGTCCTGTTAACACCACAGGGGTACACAGATAACTGCTGTGCGGATAGCAGTCCGTGGTCATGCAGTCAGCAACGCAAACAATCAACTCCTCACCGGAGTAGCCGGTATTCTAGAGGCTATTTCAGACAAGCCCTGAACACGTGCATACAAATCTCCTCACCGGAGGTGCCGGTATTCTAGGGGCTTATTTCAGCCGAGCCCTAACCACATGCGTGCATTATCACACTGGCGCAAAGCACATAACACAATTGAAATTAACGCATGGCCGAGCGGTCATGCACACCTTTTATAGTAGCAGCTACAGGACCTTCCTGAAAAGGACCAATGAGAAACTGTTCCAGAACACAAGCAGTTTCAGGACCTTCCTGGCGAACCAATGGGAGCCGCTACTCTAACCGAACATGTGACCCCTGATCTCCAATAGGAGATCTTGCCCTGGGCATGCTCAGATGGAGAAGCGCAGGACTTAGTCCCAAAGACGTCTGCTCGCCGCTGACCGGTACTGGCTACAATAGCAGAACCTGGAGAGGCAGCAGTAATCCTCTCCACAGAATTAGACTGGGCGAGACGCTGGGACCGACATCTCTGCTGAGCAGAGTCCACTGCGGTCGGAGACGGATGGGAGACCGCAGCAGGGATGGTTCGAGATTCCCCTTGTGCATAAGCGGGAACTCGGCCCCTAACACTCAGCCGAGAGGTTTTGCTCAGAGTTCAGACGCTGGGCTGCTGAGGTCTGTTGGGATGATGCCGCCCTCCGGGGCTTGTTCCGTAGAGGCCTGTCTGAACGTCTGAAAGATGCCTTGGCACTTCACCCTCCGCCTGATTCTTTGGAGGACACCATGATGCAGGCCGTCTGAATGGATCGCAGGCAGCAGGCGAGAGGTGTGATGCAGGTTGAGACACCGTTATTCACCAGTGGAAGGGGAACCAGTCCTGTATTGGTGTCCATGGAGATGGGAGCCATCAACCTCAAAGAGAAAGAAAGGAGACGGCGGCGCTTAGAAAAGCTGTGTTTTTACTGCGGTGATCCTGGACTTTGGAAAAGGAACTGTCCCTCCTGCCCACCCACCGACTAACAAACGACTGGGTGATCATCTTGGAGGGCACTCAGACTCTCAGGTATCCTTTCCTTAATTTTCTAAGATACTGTTAAAGGTGGAACTTGGTGTGAAGAACTGCTTTTTCCTTACTTCGGCTTTTATGGACTGTGGGTCATCCTTGTACCTGATTGACTCAAAGCTGGTGGCCAGCGGTAGATTAGGGACAGTAAAGTTGGAGACTCCTATAAAAATAATGGCCATTGATTCTTCAACTCTCACCAAGGACGGTCTCCATTTTGTTTCTGACTAATTCACCCTCTGGTTGGGGCCCTTCACCAGGAGCATATGTCATGTTTTGTTTTGGATAACCTCTCTGCTGGCCTGGTGTTAGGGTTTCCCTGGTTGCAACGGCATAACCCGATTATTGACTGGGATTCCTGTGATATTGTTAAATGGGGATCTAATTGTTCTAAAAGATGTCTTGCTACTGTGTCTGTGTCGTCCGTTGGTCTAGAAGGTATTCCGGAGTACCTGAAGGACTATGCGGATGTTTTCTCAGAAAAAGAGGCTGAAGTTTTACCCCCACACCGCCCATTTGATTGTGCCATTGACCTGGTTCCAGGTACTAAATTGCCCAAGGCCCGCTTGTATAACCTCTCAGGTCCCAAGCGGGCTGCTATAAAAGAATACATTTCCGAGAGTCTTCGCAAGGGACACATTCATCCTTCTGTTTCCCCCATGGCGGCGGGGTTCTTTTTCGTAAAGAAAAAAGACGGTGGTTTGCGCCCATGCCTCGATTTTCGAGAGCTAAATAAGATAACTGTGAGAAATACTTACCCCTCCCCCTTATTCCTGATTTGTACAACCAGTTGTCTGGGGCTAAGTGGTTTTCGAAATTGGAACTGCAGGGGTCATATAACCTTATCCGGGTCCGGGAGAGGGATGAGTGAAGACTGCTTTTCTCACTACTGAAGGGTTGTTTGAGAACTTGGTCATGCCTTTCGGTCTCACCAATGCACCAGCAGTCTTCCAAAATTTTATCAATCATGTGTTCTCTGACTTTATTGGGCCTTTTATAGTTGTGTATTTGGATGACATTCTTATCTACTCGCCTGATAAACAAACTCACATTGATCATCTTCGGGGCAGTTCTCCAAAGGCTCCGGGAGAACTGTCTCTTTGCTAAGCTAGAGAAATGTTCATTCTTCGTTCAGGAACTGTCTTTTCTGGGGTTCATTGTGTCTGCTGAGGGGTATCGCATGGATCCTAATAAGGTGCAGGCCATTGTTGATTGGGTTCAACCTCGTGATTTGAAGGCTCTGCAGCGTTTCTTAGGATTCGCAAATTATTATCGGAAGTTTATAAGGTGGTTCACACAGGTAGTTAAAACTCTCACAGATCTGACTCAAAAGGGGACTGATGTCATGAATTGGTCAACCACAGCGGTGGCGGCGTTTCAGTTTTTAAAAAAATGTTTCATGTCTGCTCCGGTTCTTATTCAACCCGTCTGAACCATTTATTGTTGAGGTGGACGCCTCGGAGGTGGGGGTGGGAACGGTGTTGTCCCAGGGACCCGCCACTTTGATTAAGTTGAGACCTTGTGCCTTTTTCTCTAAGAAATTCTCTTTTGCTGAGAGAAACTATGATGTTGGGAATCGAGAACTTCTGGCCGTGAAGTTGGCCTTTGAAGAATGGAGGCATTTTTTGGAGGATGCTGTCCATCTTATTACCATGTTTACGGACCACAAGAACCTAGCTTACATTGAGTCTGCTAAAGGTTGACTCCTAGACAGGCGAGTTGGTCGCTTTTTTTTTCCCGATTCCAGTTCTCCATCACTTTTCGGCCAGGATCCAAAAATGTCAGGGCTGATGCCTTGTCACGCAGTCTGGATCCGGTGTCTCCCCCCTAACCTCCATCCTCCATTCTTCAGCCTGGGGTGGTGGTGGCAGGTGTTTCTGCTGTGTTGGAGCAGGAGATTCTGGAAGCTCAGTGTCTTGCCCCTCCGGCTAAGCTGGTGTATTAACTTTTTGTACCAGTTCAATTTCGTCTCAGGGTCATTCGAGAATTCCACGACTCAGTTCTGGGTGGACATACTGGGATCTCTGCTACCTGGAGGGCAATCGCTATGATATTCTGGTGGTCTTCTTTAGCCTCTGATGTTGTGGAATTTGTGTCTGCTTGTGGGGTATGTGGCCATGCAAAAAACCCCCATAACCGGCCGGCAGTGGAATTGGTGCCACTGCCAATTCCTGATAGACCATGGACCCATTTGTCCATGGATTTTATCACAAACCTTCCTCCTTCCAAGGGTAATACCGTCATTTGGGTAGTGGTGGACAGGTTTAGTAAACAGGCACATTTTGTACCCTTGGTGGCTTTGCCTAAAGCGGAAACATTGTCCAGATAGTTTGTTGAGCATGTGGTGCGGTTGCATGGGGTACCCTTTAATGTGGAGTCTGATAGGGGGGTACAATTTGTTTCCAGATTTTGGAGGGCGTTTTGTAAGAGGTTGAGTATTGGACTGTCCTTTTCATCCGCTTATCATCCAGAGACTAATGGGCAGACTGAGTGGACCAATCAGTCTCTAGAGCAAATCCTGCGTTGCCTGACCTCTGTCCGACAGGATGATTGGTGTACTGCGTTACCTTTGGCTGAGTTTGTGTTTAACAACCGCATCAACCAGTCTACGGGCACATCTCACTTTTTCTGCAACTTATGGGTTTCATCCACATTTTGGGGAGTTCTCCCATTTGGACTCTGGGTGTCCTTGGGCGGATGGGACAATCCAGCGGTTGGAGGAGTTATGGCGGGAGGTCCAAAGGAATGTTACGAAGGCTCAGACTAAATGTAAGTTTTTTGCTGATAAAAAAACGGTCCATGGGGCCGGTGTTCCATGTTGGGGATAAGGTATGGTTATCTCCTAGGAATATAAGGCTCAAGGTCCCCTCTGCGAAACTTGGACCTAAATTTATTGATCCTTATGAAATTACAGAAGCAGTTAACCCTGTGGCGTTTCGGTTGCATCTCCCTTCGTCTCTACGGATTCACAACGATTTCCATAGGGCCCTTTTGAAACCTGTGGGGTCCTGTGGGGAGGGATCGTTGTCTTCCCCACCACCGGTTTTGGTAGATGGGCAGTCTGAGTATGAGGTGGAACAAATTCTTGACTCTAGGATTGTCCGTCGTGCTCTTCAGTATCTGGTACATTGGAAAGGCTACGGTCCGGAGGACCGGTCGTGGGTTACTGCCTGATCTGTTCATGCGGATCGGTTGGTCCGGGCTTGTCATGCCAGGTGTCCTGAGAAACCCGGGGGTCCGGTGGCCCCCCGTTGAGAGGGGGTACTGTCATGATCCAGGACGGGGTTTTGTCTTTGTCCCGCCCTGGTCAGACTGAGGTTTATGGTGTCAGCCTCTCTCTGGCAGAGGGCGGCTATTTAGTTGCCAATTGACCTAGGTCTGGTGTCAGTTATACTCCTGCCCTCGGCTGAGTTAGCTGACCTCCTGTGTGCCTGTGCCTTGTGCCTGATCTTGTTGCTTGTTTGGTTTTAAACCCGGTCTGTCTCTTCATTTGCTACTGTCTTGGTACTGTGTATTTGCCCGTTCTGGTTTTCTGATCCCTTGGCTACATTCTGATTACCCTCTGCCTGCTCCTCTTGTACTGCGTTGCTCCCTCTGTGTATGACCCCTTGGCTATGTTCTGATTATTCTCTGCCTGCTCCTCTTGTACTGCATTGTTCCCTCTGTGTATGACCTGGCTATCCTGACGATCCGTTTTGTCTATGCCCCTTGATAACTCAATCCCGTAGTTACCCTTCTAGGAATTTTCCTTCTGCTCCTAGCTCTCGGAGCTTAGTCCATGCCCCCAGCAGTCAGGTGCTTCAGGTCCTGTTTGGCCTGAAGCAATCTCTCTCTGCTCCTGCTTCCTCTGAGAGACCTGTGGCCGGCACCGCCCCTTGGCAGTCACGTGCTTCAGGTCCTGTTAGTCGGAAGCACGCATCTTCACCGCTGCTGCCCCGCTCCACAGGTATGTTTGAGTGCAGTCTGTCTTACTCAGGACACGCGCACTGGCTCAGTGAGCAAGTGCAGTGCGATGTTCGTGATACAGGTAGTGTTAAATTTGATATGAATTGTAGATCGCAGACATACAGCTGAAGAATTGTGGACAGCTCTCTAGGCTGAGTTTGAACAATAGCTTTCTCGGTTGAACCTGCCAGGTAAGGCTGAGTCCTATAATGGTGTGAACCTGGTGGCGGCCCTGCAGCGAGGCATGCTCGCACATGTGCTTTGCATGGCTCACATCCTCAACCTGGTGGTACAGCGTGTTCTCAGACACTATCCTGGCCTGTGTGAGCTGCTCCAGATAGCGCAGAAGCTATGTGCTCATTTCTGCCATTCGCACCCTTTAGGTCATCAACTTGCTTTGATACAGAAACATTTCTTCATTCCAGTTAACAACAGGTTGAGATGTAGTGTGCAGATTCGGGGGAATTTCACTCTGAACATGTTGCAGCGACTGTGGCAGGAACTACGAGCCCTGACGCAGAATATCATGTCGTATAGCTTGAGCCAATGCAGCATGGATGTGGCGCATATCACTTTTACGGAGTGGGCACAGATTAAGGACCTCTGCACCCTTCTGCACAGATTCAGAATTGCTGCTAAGATGATAAACGCTGATGCCGCCATCATCAGCATCATTATTCTGGTCATATATATGCTTGAGCAGACTTTGAATAGCCAGTGGGAGGAGTTGTTGGTCCCAGAGGAAGAGGAGGAAGAATTGGATGCAGAATTGATAACTTTGTCTCAAAGTTCCAGACTGTCTTCACAAAGGAAGATGTCAAGGGAGAGTGGATAACTGCAATCGAGGGTGGCTGGTAATAACAGACAATATGTTAGTGAAGGAGCAGAGACTGAGGAACAAATGGAGGAGTAAGAGGAGATGGGTGAGCAACTGTCAGGAGATGAAGAGAATAATCATCCCCTCTCTGTTGTTCGTGGTTGGCAGCTTGGTACAGAGGACACAAGCATCAGTGTTACCCAGCCACCAACACAGCATTGGCTTGGACCTCATGGAAGAGTCCAACATATGAGTGCCTTCTGGCTGCACTATCTTTAACATGAGCCGCGTATAGATATGATTCGAAATAGTGCCAACTACTGGGTTGACACTCTGTTGGATCCACGTTATAAGACCAAATTTTGCCAGATGCTTCCTGTCCTGGAAAGGGACCCGCAAGTGCTGCAGTATCGAAACACGCTTTTACACAACCTTAAACACTTAGTGACAGAGCTAATTTGGTATTTAATGACCAAGCCAATTTTTACAATTCTGACCACTGTCAGTTTATGAGGTTATAGCTCTGGAACGCTTCAACAAAGCTCACTGATTCTGAGATTTTTTTGTGACATATTGTTCTTCATGCTAGTGGTAAAATTTCTTCAATATGACTTGTGTTTATTTATAAAAAAATGGAAATTTGGCAAAAAATTTTTAAAAGTTTGCAATTTTCAAACTTTTTATTTTTGTGCCCTTAAATCAGACTGTCATATCACACAAAATAGTTAATAAATAACATTTCCCACATGTCTACTTTACATCAGCAAAATTTTGGAAACATAATTTTTTTGGTTAGGACTTTATAAGAGTTAAAAGTTAACTAGCGATTTCTCATTTTTCCAACAAAATTTACAAAACCATTTTAGGGACCACCTCACATTTGAAGTGAGTATGGGGTGTCAAATATGACAGAAAAAACCCAAAAATGACACCCTTCTAAAAACTGTACCTCTCAAGGTGCATAAACCACATTCAAGAAGTTTATTAATCCTTCTGATGCTTCACGAGAACTAAAGCAATGTGTAAGGAAAAAATGAACATTTTACTTTTTTCACAAAAAATTATTTTGGAACCAAACTTGTTTATTTTCCCAAGAGTATAAGGAGAAAATGGATCACAAAATTTATTGTGCAATTTCTCCTGAGTACGCCGATACCCTGTATGTGAGGTAAAGCCACTATTTGGGTACACTGCAGGGCTCAGAAGGGAGGGAGCAATGTTTGATTTTTTGAACGCAAAATTGGCTGGAATCAATGGCGGGCACCATGTTGCATTTGTAGACCCTGATGTAAATAAACAGTGGAAACTACCCAATTCTAACTCCTGCCCTAACCTCAACACACCCTTAACCCTAATCCCAACCCTTACCTCAATACCACTCTAACCTCAACACCAACCTATCCCCATCACCATAACCCTAACCCCAATACAACTGTAACCCCAACACAACCTAACCTAACCCAACCCTAACCCTATCTATAACCCCAACTATAACCCCAACCATAACCCTAACCCTAGCCCAACCCTAAACCTAGCTATAACCCCAACTATAAATCTAACCCTAACCATAGCCTCAACCCTAACCCTAACTCTAGCCCAACCTTAACCCTAGCTATAATCCCAACTATAGCCCCAACCATAACCCTAACCCAATCCCAACCCTAGCTGTAACCCCAACTATAACCCCAACCATAAACCTAACCCTAGCTCCAATCTTAGCCCTAGCTATAACCCCAACTGTAAAACCAACCATAACCCAAACCCTAATGGAAAAATGGAAATAAATACATTTGTTTATTTAATTATTTTTACCCAACTAAGTGGGTGATAAAAGAGGCTTTGATTTACTATTTTTTTTATTTTGATCACTGTGATAGGGTCTATCTATTTTTAGTATGCTGCATTAATCTTGCGTAACTGCACTCTGTGATATCTTTAGTGTGGCTTCTGCGCTGCTGTTGCTGCTGCTGCTGCTGCTGCTGGTGTTAACACAAGTTTGTGGAAATGTGAAGTCATGGTTTGTCTACATCTGCTGGTTGACTGTAGTGGAAGATGTTTATGTTCCTATTATACTATTTCTACTCTCGTGAAATTTATGCCACTTTGGTAGTGTCAGGCCTCCTTTTTTAAAACTTGAAGACTTCTGGTTCGGTCTATATCTGCTGGGTAGGTTGTAGTGGAAGACGTGTCTGTCCCTGTGATACTATAGCTACTCTTGTTAAATTGATGTCACTTCAGTGGTGTCAGGCACTAATTTTTGGAAATGTGAATGTTATGGGATGGCTGTAGTGGAAGAGATATCAATCCCTATTATACTATTTCTACTCTTGTAAAATTGATGCCAATTGGTGGTGCCTGCCAAAAATTTTTGTAAATGTGAACACTCCTGGTTGGGTGTCATTCTGCTGTGTTGGGTGTAGTGGAAGACCTGTCTGTCCCTATTATACTATTTCTACTGTGGTGAAATTGATGCCATTTTTGTGTTGTCTGCCACTAATTTTTGTAAATGTGAATACTCCTCATTTGGTCTCCATCTGCTGGGTTGAGTGTAGTGGAAGACCTGTAGGTCCCTATTATACTATGTCTATTGTGATGAAATTGATGCCACTTTGGTGGTGTCTGAGAATAATTTTTATAAATGTGAACTCTCATGGTTGTTTGTCCTTCTGCTGGGTTGGGTGTAGTGGAAGACCTGTCGGTCCCTATTATACTATTTCTACTATGACTAAATTTATGCCACATCAGTGGTGTCAGGCCCTCATTTTTTGAAATTTGAAGACTCTTGATTGGGTCTACATATGCTGTGTAAGCTGTAGTAGATGACCTGCCGGTCCCTATGATACTATTTCTACTGTTTTGAAATTGATGCCAATTCAGTGGTGTAAGGCCCTAATTTTTGGAAATGTGAACACTTCTGATTGTATGTCCATGTGATGAGTTGGCTGTGATGGAAGAGATGTCGATCCAATTATACTATTTCTAATCTTGTAAAATTGATGCCATTTTGGTGGTGTCTGCCAAAAAATTTTATAAATGTGAACTCTCGTGCTTGTCTGTCCATCTGTTCGATTGGGTGTAGTGGAAGACCTGTCGGTCCCTATTATACTATTTCTGCTATGGTGAAATTGATGCCATTTTGGTGGTGTCTGCCGATAATTTTTGGAAATGTGTAGACTCCTGGTTGGGTCTCTTTCTTGTGTGTTGCGTCTAGCAGTAGGACTCTGAGACCGTCATGCCTCCTCTTCATTAGAGTTAACTACCCTGTTACTACTATCCTTAGATTTTTTCTGACAATTGCAGTATACAAAACAGATATTTGTGCCCCCTGAGTGTGGCTGAGCATGAAAGCGGGTTGAGCTGTTGCAGGTGTATTAGGGCTCCCACCACAACTTGCCTACATCAATCCCTCACCCATCATGTCTTACTTTGATGTTCAATTGAAAGCTGTAAATGCTGGCCATATACCTTATGCATGGCAGATTGCTGCCGTGCCATGCTACAATTTGTACTGTGGGTGATTTGAGGCCACTTTCCTGGTGCTTCCCCTAATGTATTGTGCTTTGACAGCTTTTGGAGCCATTTGAAGGTGTTGTGCATGCGTTTTTTTGCCTCCCATTGACTTGAATGTCATTTGGCTATATTCAGCGAATATTCAATGAATAAATTGGCGATTATTGCAAATTCTACGATCGTAATCCGAACCCACTCGTGGGTGACGGCACTGGCACAGGGACCCTCAAGGTGTGTCTGAAGGCGAGTGTGCCCCCCCACCGTCAGAGACATTTTTGCATACTATGAGGGGCCCTGTGCCAGTGCTGTCGCCCACGAGTCGCCCACCCCACCTGCTCAGGGAAACGGCACTTGCCCGGGTGCGCCAGGTGCTGACGCCAGCCCTGTGGGGGGTACAGCCCAGTTAGGGAGGTGAAAAAACTGGCATATATTGAGATGTAGGCTGGACGTTCAGCTGCTGCAAATGGAGGAATTGTAGAAGTCGGAGGAAGAGGAGGACAAAGCGAGCCATTTTGCTGGCAACCTATGTGTCATCAGGGGAAGGTGGTACAAAATCCTTTGAAACCCAGGCATGGTTCATTTTAATGAAGGTGAGATCATAAACATTTTGGGTCGACAGACGAGTCCTTCTTTCTGTCAGGATTGATCCAGCAGCACTGAAGACTCTTTCTGATAGCACACTACCAGCAGGGCAAGCGAGCTCCTGTAAGGCATATTGTGCCAATTCTGGCCACTTGTCCAGTTTAAAGGCCTAGTAGTCAAAGGGGAAGGAACTGTGAGGGAGAACATCGATAGGGGAGGAGAGGTAATTTTGAACCATAGTTGACAACTGCTGTCTCCTGTCTGTTGCAATTTATTCATTATTAACAGTCGTGTGAGCGTTACTCGAGAAATCAGTCCACAACATGGTCATGAAACCCCTGTCTCCAACGCCACTTCGGCTGTGCGCACCACGAACACCTCTTCCATTTGGCCCAGTACGGCTCGTGGTAGAACCTGCACCGCTGCTGTGCACTGGGAATGCCTCTAACAATAAATACCAGAGATGCTTGTTTGTTCACCAATATTAGCTATAGGTTGTCATGATGTTCTGTAATTTGCCTTTATAGCGTGGATCGAGGATGCTGGCCAACAAGTAGTCGTCATCTTTCATAATTTTGGCAATGCGGGAGTCCCTTTTTAGGATCCGCAAGACATAATTACACATGTGGGCCAATATTCCACGTGTCAATGATGCACTTAGAGTGGTGGGTGGAGGAGGACTTTCTACCAAAAAGGGTACTGTATCACAAGCGTACAGCTGTATACAGTGTAGGGGTTACTGTAAATCTCTGTATATATTTCCGGAGTAACAGACAGATGCTCACAGGCTCAGTATGGATTAGACCAGAATATGAAAAGCTGAAAAAGGGTAATGTATCACCAGATACCAGGTATATATAGTATAGTGAAAATATTGTAAATCTCCGTATATATTTCAGGAGTCAGACAAAGACGCTCGCAGGCTCACTATGGATTAGACAAGAATATAAAAAGTAGAAAAAGGGTAATGTATTAAAAGCGTACAGCTGTATACAGTGTTGGGGTAATTTTAGATCTCCGTATATATTTCCGGAGTAACAGACAGATGCTCACAGGCTCAGTATGGATTAGACCAGAATATGAAAAGCTGAAAAAGGGTAATGTATCACCAGATACCAGGTATATAAAGTATAGTGAAAATATTGTAAATCTCCGTATATATTTCAGGAGTCAGACAAAGACGCTTGCAGGCTCACTATGGATTAGACAAGAATATAAAAAGTAGAAAAAGGGTAATGTATTAAAAGCGTACAGCTGTATACAGTGTTGGGGTAATTTTAGATCTCCGTATATATTTCCACAGTAACACAGAGACTCTCACAGGCTCAGTATGGATTACACCAGAATATAAAAAGTAGAAAAAGGGTAATGTATAGGGTTGAGCATTCCGATACTGCAAATATCGGGTATCGGCCGATATTGGCTGTATCGGAATTCCGATTCCGAGTTCCGATATTTTCGTCTTATCGGATACCGGAATCGGGATTGTCACTGTCACTGTCAGTGTCCGTCGGTCGGGTCTGTCAGGAGTCAGCGGCACTTACCTGGCAGAAGATCTCCGGCGGTCACATGCCGGGCTGCTTCATGGCCACAATCTTCTTTCCCCGGCGGTCACATGCAGTTTCTCGCGATAACTGCAGTGACTGCTGGGTAATCCCGGCCGTAAAGCAGTCAGTCCGATGACGTCACCCCGCCGGGAAGCAGGTAATCAGCTGTGCTGCGTCGCGATGACAGGCTCTGCCTGTCATTGCGATGTAGCAGAGTTGGATCGTCGTGGGACTGTCGTTATGGACTGCGTCGGACAGGTGGTATACTGTTGGTTTGTTTTTTTTCTTTTTTTACAGAGATCGATGGCGTCGCAGGAATGAGAGAGTAATAAAATTAATGAAAACTGTGTTGTCTCTTTTATTTCATTAAAAGACTTTTTTCTTGCTTTGTCTTTTTTTTATACATTTAATAACTTTGGGATTAATAATGGATCAGTGTCTTATTGACACCTCTCCATTATTAACCGGGCTTATTGTCACCGTGCAATCAACGGTGACATTAACCCCTTATTACCCCGCTTGCCACCGCTACAGGGCAAGTGGGAAGAGCCGGGTAAAGTGCCACAATTGGCACATCTTTTGATGCGCCAAATGTGGGGCTGCTGTAGCCTGGTATTATCAGGCTGTTGAGGGCCAAAATCCATGGGCCTTGACAGTCTTTTAATACCAGGCCGCAGCAGTCTGCATTTTACTTGGCTGGTTAACAAAAATAGGGGGACCCCTACGCCGTTTTTTTTTCGAGGGGATCCCCTATTTTTGTTAACCAGCCAAGCTAAGCAGACTGCTGTGGCCTGGTATTATCAGGCTTGCAAGGTCCATGGATATTGGATCCTTACCAGCCTGAAAAACCAGGCCTCAGCGGTCTGCTTCATCTGGCTGGTTAACAAAAATAGGGGGGACCCCACGCCAATTTTTTTCGAGGGGATCCCCTATTTTTGTTAATCAGCCAAGATATGCAGACTGCTGTGGCCTGGTATTATCAGGCTGGCAAGGTCCATGGATCTTGGCTCCTTAACAGCCTGAAAATCCAGGCCTCAGCGGTCTGCTTCATCTGGCTGGTTAACAAAAATAGGGGGGACCCCACGCCAATTTTTTTCGAGGGATCCCCTATTTTTGTTAATCAGCCAAGATATGCAGACTGCTGTGGCCTGGTATTATCAGGCTGGCAAGGTCCATGGATCTTGGCTCCTTAACAGCCTGAAAATCCAGGCCTCAGCGGTCTGCTTCATCTGGCTGGTTAACAAAAATAGGGGGGACCCCACGCCATTTTTTTTTCAAAGGGAACCCCTATTTTTGTTAATCAGTTCCCTCTGACGTCACTGATTGTGTCCCTGGCTGACCTGAAGTGAAAGTGGAAAGCAATCAATTAAGCTTTCCACTTAAGGGCCCGTCTCACATAGCGATATCGCTACCGAGATCGCTGCTGAGTCACTAGTTTTGTGACGCAGCAGCGAGCTCACCAGCGATATCGCTGTGTGTGACATTCAGCGACGATCAGCCCCCCTGCCGGGTATCGCTGATCGTCGCTGAAATGTCAGGACCTTTTTTTGATCGCTGGTTTCCCGCTGACAGGCACGCATCGCTGCGTGTGACAGGCGGGAGACCAGCGATCCGCTGGTAACCAAGGAACACAGCGGGTTTCCAGGCGCGGGGCTGTGCCTAGAAACCCGCTGTGTACCTTGGATACCAGCGCCGTGATGCAGGGAGCTGGTATCCAAGGTACACAGCGGGTTTCCAAGCGCTGCGCGGTGCCTGGAAACCCGCTGTGTACCTTGGTTACCAGCGGATCGCTGGTCTCCCGCCTGTCACACGCAGCGATGCGTGCCTGTCAGAGGGAAACCAGCGATCAAAAAAAGGTCCTGACATTTTCTGCGACGATCAGCGATACCCGGCAGGGGGGCTGATCATCGCTGAATGTCACACACAGCGATATCGCTGGTGAGCTCGCTGCTGCGTCACAAACTAGTGACTCAGCAGCGATCTCGGTAGCGATATCGCTATGTGAGACGGGCCCTTAAGCGATGTTACCCGCAGTGTCGCTGTCCCAGATCGCTGCCTGAGCTGCCTGTTTGGCAGCTCAGCAGCGATCATGTAGCGATACACCAGCGATCCTGACAAGTGCATATCGTTGTCGGGATCGCTGGTGTATCGTTATGTGACACCCAGCCTTTACTCTCCTGTCAGGCAGGAGAGGAACTCATTCATTTGGGGTTTACTGTGAGGCTGCAGCATTAGCTGCGGTCCCTGCAGTAAACATTAACCCTTTCTGAAGGATTACACCGTGGGACCTGACTGTGCATGGGATAGGTAAGAATAATTTTGCTTTTTTATTTTATTTTTATTACAGGAAATGGTTTTTGCAGTAAAATAAAAGATGGTCAAAAACATGTGTCTTTATTTCATTAAAATGATTTTTAATTAGTGTGTGTGTTTTATTTTTATTTCATGCAATAGGATTAATAATTGATAGTTGTCTAATTGACAGCTCTCAATTATTAACCTGGCTTAAGGTCACCTTTCAATAGCAAGGTGGCTTTAACCCCATATTAACCCATTCGCCACCGCTACAGGCAATGGGAATAGACGGGCAAAGTGCCAGAAAGGGTGAATCTAATTATAGATTTGTCTTTCCTGGGGTGTCTGGGGGCAGATGTTAGTAGCCGGGGGGGGGCAAAAATAATGGTCCCTCTCTGGGCTATTATTATCTGCCCCCACTCACTGGCTTTGTCTGTCTGGTTGCGAAAATAGGGCGGGAGCCCACGCATTTTTTTTTCAGCAATTTTACACCTCATATATATATAATATACATGTCATTGAATTTGTGACACATATATATTATATATATATATTTATATTTGTAGTTCATACACTTCTACATAGTATAATAGCCGCTAATTCAATTGCCGGCTTTTGTGAAAATGCAGAACCCGACATGAAATGACACTTGGTGTACATAGGGTTAACCATGTCTTTTCATGTCCTTTGCTATCTAATTTGCACAAACAATTAAATCAGACTATGTGTGCAAAATTTCACACCTGTAGGGGTTAATTAAAGGTGTAAATTCGTAGCAAAAAAGTCCGTTTTTTTTACAACGAATTTACACCTTTAATTAACCCCTACAGGTGTGAAATTTTGCACACATAGTCTGATTTAATTGTTTGTGCAAATCAGATAGCAAACGACATGAAAAGACATGGTTAACCCTATGTACACCAAGTGTCATTTCATGTCGGGTGCTTCTGTCTTTTCACTGAAGCCGACTTTACCCGGCAATTGAATCAGAGTCTATTTTACTATGTAGAAGTGTATAAACTATACATATATGTATATATATATATATATGTCACAATGACATGTATATATATATATATATATATGTATTCTATGTGTGTATATTTAGTGTTTACAAGGAAAGAATGGGTTTTTTTTAGTTGCGATATTTTGTTCCCATAGACTTACATGGGACTTCCGGTATCGGTATCGGGTATCGCCGATATTTTAGTGATATCGGCGATACCATTCCGATTCCGATACTTTAGGATATCGGAAAGTATCGCTCAACTCTAGTAATGTATTAAAAGCGTACAGCTGTATACAATGTTGGGGTACTTTTAAATCTCCGTATATATTTCAGTCTCAGTAAGCCAGTCCAGACTCTCCGCTACAGGAAACTAGATGGATGCAAGTACAGACTGAAAGTAGAGTGATTGCAGAAATTTGGGAATTCCTAATCACGGGAAAACCTCCCAGTAGAATTCGCAGAGGCAATGCTGACCCTCAATTACTTTGTCTATGGAGACAGCGAAAACGGTTCATTGTGAAGAAAGGGTTGCTGTATCACAGTAGCGTGGATCCCATCACCGGTAGTCGTATGAAAGAAATTGTGATCCCAAGGAGAGATGTAGACATTGTCCTCACTGCCTATCATGATCAGTCTGGTCACTTTGGAGTGCAAAAGACAGAAGCCACAGTCCGTAGGCACTTCTATTGGATTGGCATGAGAGGAGACATTGAAAAATGGTGGCAGGAATGTCATACATCTGTGACTAGGAAAACTGTAAAAGCTGATCAGAAAGCACCTCTGCATCCGATTATGAGTCCACGTCCTTTAGAAATGGTAGCCATTGATCATCTGAAGGTAAAACCCAGCAGGAGAGGCCATAGCTACGTCTTAACCATCATCGATCAGTTTACCAAATTTGTAGTGGCCTTCCCTATGAAGAATTTAACTACCCAGACTCCACAGCGGTGGAGCAGGGAGAGGTAAGTATTGCAAGTGCTGGGGCCCTGAGCAAGCAGGGGGGGCCCACTCGTGGGCGACGGTGCTGGCACGGGGCCCCTCATAGTACACCGGTGTGTCTGACGGCGAGTGGGTCACCCCCACCGTCAGAGACACTTTATTGTACTATGAAGGGTTCTGTGCCATGCCGTCGCCCAAGAGTGGGCCCTCAACTGCTTAGGGCACTGGCACTTGGCCGGGTGTGCCAGGTGGTGACCCCGGCCCTGGGGAGGGACTGTTATGAATGTGCTAGAGATGGTATCTGAGCAGAGGCTCCCTCTGGTGGTTACAGACAGTACTGAACCTTTCAGCGAGGATTGGCAATCTGGGTTCACTGACTGGTCTGATATAAGGGAGGTTCCCTCCCATGATGGTTGCCGGTGATCAATTGTTCTTGTCTCAATTGTGGTTCCTGGTTCATTTGGAAGTTTGCTGAAGTCTTGCCTGCATCTCCTGCTTTCAGATAAGATATTTTTTGCTTTTCTTTTTGTGCTTGCTTTTTGCATTGTTTTCTGCACTTTTGTGGAGGTCAGCCAGGTCCCCTCCTGGGGCCTGTGCTCCTCACAGTTTATCTGCAGCCACTGTTATTTGCTCATTTGCTTTTCCGTTTTTTCAGCGGCTGCAGCTTGGTTTGTTCACACTGAGATCTGATTTAGCAGGTGGCGAGATCGTGTGATCTCAGTATTTTTGTAATCAGAATTGTTGGATTTTTGTAGGGTTTTCTGGGTTGCAGAAAGTAATCTCTCCTTTCCTATCCTATTTAGTCAGCTTGTGGCCCCAGCGTTTGCTCAATCTATTTTCTGCCTATGTTTGTGTTTTCATCTTGTCTAACCGCCATTATATGTTTGGGGGCTTCCTATTTTCTTTGGGGATCTGCTCCGGGCAGATAGCTTTCATCTTTCTGCCTTTAGGTGTAGTTATCTCTCAGGCTGTGAAGAGGCGTCTAGGATCAACGTAGGAACGCTCCACGGCTACCTCTAGTTGTGTCGTTAGTTTAGGAATCTGCAGCCCATCAGTTACCAACATCTCAGGTGTTCTGCTGCCCTGCTGTTGTTCCTGTCCTCCTCAGCTACCGAAACATAACAGTATCACCGGCACAAACTGAAAATTATACGGTACTCACAGAAGGGAAAAATAGTGTGGAAAGAAAAAAGTTGTCAGAGTTGTCAGAGATTTTTTTTCTGTCTGTTGCATTTTTTTCCCTCTTTTTCTCTGGGTGCTGAGGAGGATTTTTTTTTTTTCCAATGGAGTTTGCACAGTTGTCTGGCAGTGTGGATCAGCTTGCCACTGAGGTTCGAAGTATTGCTACCTATCTTGCTGGGTTGCCGGTCGTGGAACCTAGGATTCCCATGCCAGATTTGTTTTTGGGGGATCGGGCTAAATTTCTGAATTTCAAAAATAACTGTAAGTTGTTTTTTGCCTTAAAGCCTAAGTCCTCAGATAACGCAGCACAGCAGGTTCAAATTGTCATCTCTCTCCTGCGCGGCGAACCTCAGGATTGGGCTTTTTCCCTGACACCTGGGGATCCTGTTTTGAATGATATTGATGCATTTTTCTGGCTCTGGGGTTATTGTACGATGAACCTAATGTCACTGATCAAGCTGAAAAAACCTTGTTGGCATTAAATCAGGGTCTTGAAGACGCTTAGTTGTACTGTCAGAAATTCCGAAAGTGGGCAGTCCTGACCAAATGGAATGATGATGCTTTGGCAGCCCTTTTTCGGAAGGGGCTGTCAGAGAATGCAAAGGATGTTATGGTGGGATACCCTGCTCCCTCTGGTCTCATTGATTCTATGTCATTAGTTATTAAAATTGACAGACGTTTGCGTAAGCGCAGAGGTATGCGTGAGATAGTATTGCCTTGTGAGCCTGCTTCTGAGCCCATGCAGTGTGATAGAGTGACTTCTGGGGCACAGCGTCATGAGTTTCGAAAGCGTAATGGGTTATGTTTCTGCTGTGGTGATGCCTCTCATGCTATTTCAGTCTGCCCTAAGCGGGGAAGATGTTTTGCACGCTCAGTTGTCTTGGGTAGTGTTCAGACTAAATTTCTGTTGACTGTTACCATGATTTGCTCCCTTTTCACATTTTCTGCTCAGGCTTTTGTTGATTCAGGAGCAGCTATTAACCTGATGGATTTTGACTTTGACAAACGTTGTGGGTTTCCCATGATACTCCTGCGGAAGTCTATTCCCCTACTGGGCATTGATTCTGCCCCTTTGGCGGAGAATAAACCCCAGTTTTCTACTCAGGTGATAATGAGGGTTCAACCAGATCATCAGGAGAGTTGCAAATTTCTGGTGCTGTATAATCTGCATGACATTATTGTACTAGGTTTCCCTTGGTTATAGTCTCATAATCCTGTTTTGGATTGGAAATCTGTGTCTGTGACCAGTTGGGGCTGCCAATGTGTTAATGCCAACACTCCTGTTTTTTCTGCCTCTCCCAAGTCTCAGGATGTTCCTGACTTTTTGACTGATTTTTTGGATGTATTTAGTGAAAGTAAATCTGCATCTTTGCCCCCTCACAGGAGCTACGATTGCGCTATTGAATTAGTGCCTGGTGGTAAATTTCCTCAAGATCGCCTTTTTGACTTGTCTGTACCTGAACACGATGCTATGCGATCTTATAACAAGGAGTTATTGGAGAAGGGTCATATCAGACCATCCTCTTCACCCTTGGGTGCCGGTTTTTTCTTTGTGGCCAAAAAGGATGGTTCATTGAGGCCGTGTATTGATTATCGTCTCTTGAATAAGATCACTGTGAAGTATCAATATCCGTTACCCTAGATTTCTGATCTGTTTTCCAGGGTGAAAAGTGCAAGTTGGTTTACCAAGCTTGACCTCGGGGGGCATATAACCTTATTCGCATTAAGCACGGGGATGAATGGAAGACGGCGTTTAATACCCCAGAGGGGCATTTTGAGTACCTAGTGATGCCCTTTGGGCTCACTAATGCTCCTTCCGTCTTCCAATCCTTCATGAATGATATTTTCAGGGATTTTGTGAATAAATTTCTGATTGTTTATTTGGATGATATTTTGATTTTTTCCAACGACTGGGACTCTCATGTGAAACATGTTCGGACTGTGTTCCAGATTTTGAGAGAGAATGCACTGTATGTGAAGGGATTAAAGTGTCTTTTTGGCGTACAGAAGGTCTCATTTCTGGGATTCATTTTGTCTCCGTCTGTTATTGAAATGGACCCGGTCAAGGTTCAGGCCATCTGTGATTGGGTCCAACCTACTTCATTAAAGGCTCTTCAGAGATTTTTGGGTTTTGCCAATTTTTATCATAAATTTATTGGTAATTTCTCCGGTATTGTTAAACCATTGACTGATTTGACCAAAAAGGGTTCAGATGTGGTGAATTGGCCTCCTGAGGCAGTCTCTGCATTTCAGGAACTTAAGCAGAGATTCACTTTTGCTCCTGTTCTACGGCAGCCTAATGTTTCTCTACCGTTTCAGGTGGAGGTTGATGCCTCTGAAATTGGGGCAGGTGCCGTTTTCTCCCAAAGAGATCCAGAGACCTCTAAGAGTAACCCTTGTGCTTTTTTCTCTAGAAAATTTTCTCCTACAGAACGTAATTATGACGTGGGTAATCGGGAGTTATTGGCCATGAAGTGGGCCTTTGAAGAATGGAGACATTGGCTGGAAGGAGCCAAACATCAGGTGGTGGTCCTCACGGACCATAAGAATCTGGTTTATCTCGAATCAGCCAAGCGACTTAATCCTAGACAGGCCAGGTGGGCCTTGTTTTTCACACGTTTTAATTTTGTGGTTACCTTTTCTTCCTGGCACTAAGAATGTTAAGGAGAACATTACTCTCGAGGAGTTTCTTTGCGGACTCTCCTGAGTTATTTGATTCTACTGTTATTTTGAAAGAGGGTGTAGTTCTTTCCGCCATCTCCCCCAATTTGAGACTGGCCTTGGAAGGGTGTCATGAGGATAAACCTGAGCGCTGCCCTATTGGGAAATTGTTTGTCCCAGACCAGTGGAAGAAGAGTGTGATGACTGAGATTCATTGTTCCGCGTTGGCTGGTCATCCCGGGATTTTTGGTACCAGAGACTTGGTGAGTCGGTCCTTTTGGTGTCCTACTTTGTCTCGTGACGTCAGGGAATTTGTGCAGTCCTGTGGGACTTGCTCTCGCTCCAAGCCTTGCTCTCGCTCTAGTGGTTTGTTAATGCCATTACCTGTGTCCAAGAGGCCATGGACCCATATCTCTATGGATTTTATTTCGACCTCCCTGTTTCTCAGAGAATGACCGTTATCTGGGTAATCTGTGATAGGTTTTCCAAGATGATACATCTTGTGCCATTACCTAAGTTACCTTTCTCCTCCGAATTGGTGCCTTTGTTCCTTCAGCACGTGATTCGGTTACATGGCATTCCGGAGAACATTGTGTCTGACAGAGGAGTCCAGTTTGTTTCCAGATTTTGGTGGACATTTTGTTCTAAACTTGGTGTTCAATTATCTTTCTCCTCTGCTTTTCATCCTCAGACCAATGGACAAACCGAGAGAACAAACCAGACCTTGGAGACCTATTTGAGATGTTTTGTGTCTGCTGATCAAGATGACTGGGTCTCTTTTTTGCTTTGGCTGAGTTTGCTCTTAATAATAGGGCTAGCTCTGCCACTTGATGTCTCCATTTTTCTGAAATTTTGGTTTCACCCTCGATTTTCTTCGGGACAGGTGGAGGCTTCTGTCTGTCCTGGTGTTGACTCTGTTGTGGAGCGAATGCAGCAGATTTGGGACCAGGTAGTGGAGAGGTTGTCTCTCTCTCAGGAGAAGGCCCAACGGTTTGCCAACCGGCATAGGACTGATGGTCCTCGGTTTAAAGTGGGGGACTTGGTTTGGTTGTCCTCAAGAAATATCCCTATGAGGGTTGCATCTCCAAAGTTTAAGCCCAGGTTCCTTGGACCTTATAAGATCATGGAGATTCTTAATCCTATTTCCTTCCGTTTGCTTCTTCCAGGGACATTTAAGATCCATAACGTGTTCCACAAGTCCTTATTGAAGAGGTTTGTCGAGCCAGTGGTTCCTATGGCTGCGCCTCCTGACCCTGTTTTGGTTGAGGGCAATCTGGAGTATGTGGTTGAGAAAATATTGGATTCTCGTTTTTCTAGACAGAAACTCCAGTATTTGGTTAAGTGGAGAGGTTATGGTCAGGAGGACAATTCTTGGGTGTTTGCTTCGGACATCCATGCTAGGAGACTGATCCGTGCCTATCACCGAGCTCATCCTGATCGGCCTGGTTGCACAAGTGAGGGTTCGGTGACCCTCCTCAAGGGGGAGGTACTGTTATTAATGTGCTAGAGATGATTTCTGAGCAGAGGCTCCCTCTACTGGTTACAGACAGTACTGAACCTTTCAGCGAGGTTTGGCAATCTGGGTTCACTGACTGGTCTGATATAAGGGAGGTTCCCTCCCATGATGGTTGCCGGTGATCAATTGTTCTTGTCTCAATTGTGGTTCCTGGTTCATTTGGAAGTTTGCTGGAGTCTTGCCTGCATCTATCTTCTGCTTTCAGATAAGATATTTTTTGCTTTTCTTTTTGTGCTTGCTTTTTGCATTGTTTTCTGCACTTTTGTGGAGGTCAGCCAGGTCCCCTCCTGGGGCCTGTGCTCCTCACAGTTTATCTGCAGCCACTGTTATTTGCTCATTTGCTTTTTCCTGTTTTTTCAGCGGCTGCAGCTTGGTTTTGTTCACATGAGATCTAATTTAGCGGGTAGCGAGATGTGTGATCTCAGTATTTTTGTAATCAGAATTGTTGGATTTTTGTAGGGTTTTCTGGGTTGCAGAAAGTAATCTCTCCTTTCCTATCCTATTTAGTCAGCTTGTGGCCCAGCGTTTGCTCAATCTATTTTCTGCCTATGTTTGGGTTTTCATCTTGTCTAACCGCCATTATATGTTTGGGGGCTTCCTATTTTCTTTGGGGATCTGCTCCGGGGCAGATAGCTTTCATCTTTCTGCCTTTAGGTGTAGTTATCTCTCAGGCTGTGACGAGGCGTCTAGGATCAACGTAGGAACGCTCCACGGCTACCTCTAGTTGTATCGTTAGTTTAGGAATCTGCAACCCATCAGTTACCAACATCTCAGGTGTTCTGCTGCCCTGCTGTTGTTCCTCTCCTCCTCAGCTACCGAAACATAACAGGGGACAGCCCAGTTAGGGAGGTATAAAAACTGGCATATGTTGAGGTGTAGGCTGGACGTTAAGCAGCTGCACGTGGAGGAATTGGAGAAGTCGGAGGAAGAGGTGGACAAAGTGAGCCATTTTGCTGGCAACCTATGTGTCATCAGGGGAAGGTGAGACAAAATCCTTTGAAACCCATGTATGGTTCATTTTAATGAAGGTTAAATCATCAACATTTTGGGTCGACAGACGGGTCCTCCTTTCTGTCAGGATTGATCCAGCTGCACTGAACACTCTTTCTGATAGCACACTTCCAGCAGGGCAAGCGAGCTCCTGTAAGGCATATTGTGCCAATTCAAGCCAGGTGTCCAGTTTACAGGACCAGTAGTCAAAGGGGAATGACCTGTGAGGGAGAACATCGGTAGGGGAGGAGAAGTAATTTTGAACCATAGTTGACAACTGCTGTCTCCTGTCTGTTGCTATCGATTCAGTATTACCAGTTGTGTGAGCGGTACTCGAGAAATCAATCCACAACATGGTCATGAAAACCATGCCTCCAATGCCACTTCGGCTGTGTGCACCACAAACACCTCTTCCATTTGGCCCAGTACGGCTCGTGGTAGAACCTGCACCGCTGCTGTGTGCTGGGAAAGCATCTAAAAAACGGTTTACCAGAGTTGCTTGTTTGTTCGCCAATATTAGCTCTAGGTTTCTGTGCTGATGTCTGTATTTGCTTATAGCGTGGATCGAGGATGCTGGCCAACCAGTAGTCGTCATCCTTCATAATTTTGTCAATGCGGGGGTCCTTATTTAGGATCCGCAAGGCATAATCACACATGTGGGCCAATGTTCCAGGTGTCAATGATGCACTGCCAGTTGTGGGTGGAAGAGCACTTTCTACCAAATCCACATCCCTCCAGTCACGCACAAACCCTCTACCTGACCTTGTCAAGCCAACATTTTCTCTTGCCCCCTGAGAAGCATCCTCCTCTCCAAAATAATTATCCCCCTCATCCTCCTCCTCCTCTTCCTCTTCTTCCTCCACCTCGTCCAGGACAGTTCACTGAGCAAAAAATGGCTGACTGTCATCAAGGCTTCCCTCCTCCTCTTCTTCCTCTGCTGCAGACGCCTGTTCCTTAATGTGCGTCAAAGATTGCATGAGCAGACGCATAAGTGGATGCTCATGCTTATGATGGCGCCGTCTGCGCTTACCAGCCGTGTGCATTCCTCAAAACACTGAAGGACTTTACAGAGGTCTTTCAGCTTTGACCACTGCACACCCGACAACTCCATATCTGCCCTCAAACTGCCTGCCCGTGTATCCTCCCTCTGTTCACACAGCCTCTCAACCATGTGCTTGGTGGAGTTCCACCTTGTTGCAAAGTATATGATTAGGCAGTTCTTGGGGAGGAGGAGCGATCCCTGCAGCCTCTGCATATGACTGGAGTCTACGGGCGAACGACGGATGTGCGAGCACAGTCTTCACACCTTATGTAGAAAGGCTGTTAACTCCGGATAATTATTTAAGAAGCACTGCACCACCAGGTTCAAGGTGTGAGCCAGTCAAGGTATGTGTCTGAGTTTTGCCAGGGCTATGGCTGCCACAAAATGCGCCCGTTATCACTGACTACCTTGCCTGGCTCAAGATGTAGACTGCCTAGCCATGACTCAGTTTCTCACTGCAAGTAGTCGGCCAGTACCTCCACGGTGTGTCTGTTATCGCCCAAAGACATCATTTTTAAAACATCCTGCTGACGCTTACCACTAGCTGTTCGATAGTGGGACACCTCATGTGCAACAGTGGCAGCTGCGGATGGAGTGCTCGTGCGACTGCGCTCTGTCGACGAGCTGACGCTTCTGGAGGAGGAGTAGGAGGGTTGTCGAACACCTACAGCAAACTGTTGCCTATACCGTGGACTAGGCAGCACTGTCCCACCACCGCTGTCCCCTGTGGACCCTGCATCCACCACATTAACCCAGTGCGCAGTGATGGACATGTAACAGCCCTGGCCATGCCTACTGGCCCATGAATCTGTTGTGAAGTGCACCTTTCCATTCACTGATTGTTTGAGTGCATGGACAATGCGGTCTTTCACATGCAGGTGGAGGGCAGGGATGGCTTTTCGAGAAAAGAAGTGCAGACTGGGTAGGTCATAGCGTGGGACAGCGTAGGCCATGGGCTTTTGGAGCGTGTGCTTTCAACCAAATGTAAGGGTATCATCTCTAATGAGATCAGTTTGGCAATGTAGGCGTTCAAACCCAGTGTACGCGGATGAGAGGATGAGTACTTTCTTGTCCTACTCAGAGTGTCTGCTAGGGTGAGCTGGACTTGAGAGCTGCATATGGGGGAACTAGCGGTGGACATGACGGACTGAGAGGGCGTTGGTGATGGTGTGGTGGTGGTGGTGATGGCCTAAATTCTGTCTTTCGTTGCAAAAACATTGTGATTCCCTGACAGCTTTGGACTTGCGACGACACCTCAACATTTCTTGCTGGTGGTGCGCTAACCGGTGGGCTTACAGTGGGGGAAGCGATGGAGCGTTGCTGGCTAACTTTAGTCGGAGCAGGTGCACATGTGCTACCTGATGTTTTGTAGTCCGTCCACGCTTGCAATTGCATGTTCATTAAATGTGTAAGCATGCAACTGGTATTCAAATTTCTGAGATTTTTCCCTTGGCTAAAGTTCCTTCCGCACTTCTTACAGATAACCTTTGCCTCATTAACAGGATTGTGGTCAAAAAAGGGCCACACTGCACTCTTCCTACTATAGTAGAAATTTTCAGGGCTTGCACGCTGTGCTAATTTGACCATCTGGCCAAGCTGTCATGCAACTTTTTGTTTTTTTAACACCTTTTTGGACTTCTATGGGCCTGCCAGATAACCCCAGCTGCGAAGACGATAACAGCATCCTCCTCCTCTTCTGAGCTATTGCCAGTGGCACCCTCTTCCCTCACTGGAAGCCAATCCGGGTCAACAACTGCATCATCCATCACCTCCTCTTCAATTTCATCTGCACCTTCCTCTGTGTCACCGTGTAAGGTGGTATAGTATGCAGGAAGCGGCACCTGAGTTTCATTAGGGTCACATTCTGGCTCAATAGAATGCGAGGGCAATGTAGTGCTCTGGGTGAAGGTACCAGCAGAATCATATAGCAGTGGTGTGCATCAGTGCACTCCATATCACATTCATCTTGGACTGTGGAATTCAGGATTTGACTTGATAACCCATGCATGGTATGTGAAAAGAGCTCCAGGGAGTAATCTGAAGTATGGCTTGCCGCAAACTTCACTTTTGGTGGGCATGGAGGACACAAAGAAAGGTGTTGTTCCTGACCAGAAGGCTGCACTGACGACTTGGTGCTTGGAGTTTTAGAAACTTTAGAAGAGTAGGCGATAGAGCTGGAGGCTGTTTTGGCAATGTAAGACAAAACCTGTTCCTGATGCTCCGGCTTTAAAAGCGGTTTACCTACTCCCAGAAAAGGGAGCCTTCCAGTCCTTCTGGAGCCAGACGATGATGCAGGCTCAACACCTCCTGCCTTGGGTTCCTATTGTGCTTTTGTGCTATTGTGCTTTTGGCACTACCAGCAGATGCACCATCAGTACCAGCTGGTCCCCCACTCCGCGGCCTCTTCCACCATGCTTCTTCTGTTTGTGAAAATGTACCCAAAATACCAGCAGATATATGGTACTGTATCAGAAGCGTACAGCTGTATACAATGAAGGTGAAAAATTTAAATCTCCTTATATATTTGCGGAGTAACAGACACAGACTTTCACAGACTCAGTATGGATTAGACCAGAATATAAAAATTATGTATCAGAAGCGTACAGCTGTATACCGTGTTGGAGTAATTTTAAATCTCCGTATATATTTTCGGAGTAACAGACAGACGCTCACAGGCTCAGTATGGATTAGACCAGAATATGAAAAGCAGAAAAAGTGTGCTGTATCAGTAGCATACAGCTGTATACAGTGTTGGGGTAATTGTAAATCTCCATATATATTTCCGGAGTAATAGACAGATGCTCACAGGCTCAGTATGGAGTAGACCAGAATTTGAAAAGCATAAAAAGTGTACTGTATCAGTAGCATACAGCTGTATACAGTGTTGGGGTAATTTTAAATCTCTGTATATATTTCCGGTGTAACACACAGACGCTCTCTCTCAGTATGGATTTGACCGTAATACAGAAGGCAGAAAAACGGTACTATATCAGAAGATACCAGCTGGATACGGTTTTGGGGAAAATTTTACTCTCCGTATATATTTCCAGAGTCACACACAGATAGTCAGCATGTATTACGGTAGTGTGTGAGGAGCGTACAGCTCTATACGGTGTGGGGAAAAATGAACACTCGGTAACTGTGCAGAAAAAAAGAATAAAAGTATTAGTGCTGTGTAGGTGCTGTGTTAAAAAGCACTCTGCACAGCAGTGTACACACAGCAATACAGCTAGCAGGCAGCCTAATAATCAGCTCTGCTGCTGCACACAAGAAATTCCTCCCCTGTCACTTCACACTAACTGTACAGCTAATCGCTATCAGCACGAGCACAGAATAACTTTTTTTTTCCTGCCTAACACTCTCCCTACTGAGAAACAGCGGCAGCAATCTCTCCCTATGCTAAGATCGGCAGAAGTAAAATGCGGACGGTGGTGAGGGCTTTTATAGGCACTGTGACGCCACACAAAGCAAGCCAATCACTGCAATGCCCTTCTCTAAGATGTTGGTGGCCACTGCGCTGTCATCCTGTTGCCCACAGTGTACGTCCTTGCTCATTGGTTGAGAAAAGGCACCTGCAAGCATTATGGGAAAACCGACTTTGGCGCTCGGGTTGCTGAACGCATGGCCGAGCTCACACTATGGTCGGGTTTCGCTCGGCGAAACCCAACTTTGGCAAAAGTCGTGTTTTTTAATCTGACCGACCTGTTTCGCTCAACTCTAGAGGTGATTATATGCTTCATTATTTTATTGGGGCCGAACATTTAGTTTAAGAAGGGGTTGTACTAAGCAGTTGACAACCACTTTAATGATTTATGTTTTGGTGCATAGTTTCACACATCAAACAAGGGACTATCTATGTGCAGAAACATTCTGTTATTCATCTATTTAAGAAGTCACCCATCAATTGCAAATTAAACCATCAAGTTTAGTGTACCAGTTAACCCTTCAAGCCGAAGCCCATTTTCGCATTTTCGTTTTTCTTTTTCTTTTTTTGCTCCCCTGCTTCCCAGAGCCATAACTTTTTACTTTTTCCATCAACATGGCCACTTGAGGGCTTGTTTTTTGTGGGACGAGTTTTACTTTTGAACGATATTATTGGTTTTACCATATCATGTACTGGAAAATGGGGGCGTGATCACATTAAGAGCCGCTGTCAGAGATTGACAGCGGCATTTAACAGGTTAACAGCCGCGGGTGGGTCGCGATTTCACCCGCGGCTGCCATGTGTTGCGAAAGATGTGGGTTCAGCGCCGGAGCTCACATCAAAGAGAGAGACATGACATGCAAAGTACATGTACGGCCAATGTCGTGAAGGGGTTAAAGTGACTCTAACCATCAAACTGTTGTATCTTTAAGTGAAAAAAAATTTTTTTGCTTTAAACTCATTTTCGACAGTCTAGTGGGGGTATCACCCAATTTAAGAAGGATTTAAAAAATTATTAAAGCCTTTTTACTTTTTGTTTTGCATAAAAAGCTTGCTTTAGAAATATCAAACTTACTATACAATTTAAAGATGGAAACATTTTCCAAAATCAGACTTATCTTATGTAATATTAGTTTTTTAAACAATTTTATACATTTTTTATTTATATGATTATATGCACTTTTTGATATTCTTACACAATTTATTTACTTGAGATGCATTAAGTTAGGAAACATTTCTCTTCATCTCCTAACTCATTCCAGCATTTAATGTTAGGGTTTGTATTGAGTTAACCCTTCAGCCAATTTTTTGTCTTTGCTCTTTTTTTTTTTTTTTGCCTCATATGAAAGACAGAGGTTTTTTTCATATTTAATTAATTCTTTTTTGTGAATTGTAGCTATTTCAATATATCAAACAATTTAGTCTCTGGTACCTGTCTCATTATGCTCAGTGATGTGTGGTTGCGGTTGCATGCGACACTCCCACTCCTGTCAGTGTGGACTCTGGAAGCCACACAGACAGACTTGGGAGTGCTGCATGCAATCATGACTACACAGCGCTGTTATAATACACCAGCGACTGAACAGTACATACCATATACAAACTTTGGACTCCTTTTCATAGAACTCCACATATAAACCTGCCCCATTATCAATGGTATTCTGATTAATACCCAGGCTGGATTGAAACATTTTTCCATGTCCTGCATATTGACACATGACTTGAGAGAAATAATCACATAATATTGGGATCAAATTAATGGCAAGAGTATGGTATTTAATTTTCAAATTATATAAATGTATCAGTTCTATAAAAAAAAGTTGTTAGCAATGGTATATTTAAACTTGCCTTATATTAATACACCATGGCGTCTAGACTGTATTAGGTAGATCAATCAAGTTTCCTGGTTTATTAGCGTTCATTTGTAGTCTCCTTCTCTGATGGGTGGTTTAACTCTTTCTATGCCTGTTACTTGGAACAAAGAAACCTCAATCATGTTTCACTGCAAAGTGCTTAGAGGCTACTGAGCATTTGATCAGTATTTTATTAACTACATCAAAAAGGTAGCTTCTAATGTGGCTTTTTAATGGACCTGTGCATGGAATTAGATACACAACATGTGTTGTGTTGCAATTAATGTATTAATAATGTTTAACTGAAGAAGAAAAAGATTTTGTATTATTATGTTTACATCGTGTACATACACTATGTCCATGTCTGAAAGAGCCCTTAGTTGATAGCCAGTTTTTTAGAAATCTTATGGTAATACTCATACATAAACTCGTCGGAAGTATATCCCTGATCATTAGTGCTTTTAGTTACAAAACATATTGGCTCAGACAATGTTATTTTTTTATCTTGAAAAATTATGGGGATATGCTGTTGAATTGTTACTGACTGATGTAAATTGGGACTGTAAGTTATAATGAATGTCAATTGTTTTATGCATATCTTTATTATTACCTACTTCTGTCAACATTTATGATCATTTTTCATTTTCCACTGTGTTATTGGCTCTGGAAAGTATTAGTGATGAGCAAGCAGTAAACTGCTCTGGTGCTCAGTACTCAAATTGAGCACTTCGGACTGCTCTATTCAAGTACCAAGCATAATGTATGTCAATGAAAAAGTCAAGCATTCTTGCTAGAGACCTGTACTCGATGAGCTGTAGAGAAATGACGCAGTCATGTAATTTTCCGAGAGAGATTGATTTCCTGATTCAAATCTGTGCTGCTCAAAATAAAAAGAAGGACTCGAGCACTCAGGCACCATGAGATACTCAGTAGTGCTTGAAAATTGATCAAGCATTCAAATGCTCACCCAACACTATAAGTATTCAAATAGAGTACTGGAACGGTTACTTTATTTGATTTATAAGGTGGCTAATGGGCACAGTTGAAGGGAGGTATGTATAGCAGAAGTGGTTGTCATCTGTGATGTAAATCTTGTTTTAGGGCGCATAGCACTAAAAGGTTTTCATGGTGCATCTTTGCCAAATTTTATAGCAGCCTGAGGGATGGGTGTGTCTGGCTGCCCACATGCTCCACCTCTAGATGTGCTGAACATATTAAACCTGTTGTTTGACACATGATCTGTGTGTGTGGATGGAGAAGGCCTTCTGAGTGCTATATCTTGACTGGGCCAGTAAACTGGATGCTATCTAGTCTGTGTGATCTGGACTGGCTCTAAGGAGACTTTGTCAAGAATTGATTACTTTGTTTTGTGTGAACTGAAAGGCTATTTAGTTTTCCTTTACTTGTGGCTTCTTTTTGGAGCTCCAATAAATCAGCATGGACATTTAAACAGAAAATACTTCTTGTGTTGCCTCACAAGGCACCCAAGTGAGTAGCAATCCCACACTTGGTGTTAGAAGTGCGGGCAGGAGTCCCATTTCAGATTTTAAAATAATTTTTCAAGCTAGTGTTATAAATGATTCTAATTTACTTTTGGGTTTTCATTGGCTGTAAGCCATAATCATGAACATTAACAGAAATAAACACTTGAAATAGATCACTCTGTTTGTAATAACTCTATATATGAGTTTCATTTTTTGTATTAAAGAACTGAGATAAATTAACTTTTTGATTATATTCTAATTTTGTGAGAAGCACCTGTATATAGCACAGTCCTTAATTATATAGTTCCCTCTTTTATTATCTTAAACACTTTCCCTTTGTACATACCATCCTCTCTAGTTATATATTTTAGGTTCCACTCTTTGTTACATAGAGTTCTCTTTTGTTGGCAATAAAATTGCTTTCTTTAGGAAATAAGCTTTACCACTTTCTATATTTCCCACAATGCTAATGCATCAGACAGCGTGCTAATGCAATTTTGCATTTTCGTGCGGGCTTCCCAATGACAGCCTGCATCTATGACCTCTTAAGGATTATCATACGTTCTACGGTGGTGGTCTCTACCTGGGCCATCACAGATTAGCAGTTCCCAGCAGAAACAGTATGTAGAGTAATGGCCAAAAGTTTTGAGAATGACACAATATTTATATTTTCACATGATCTGCTGCCCTCTGGTTTTTATGTGTGTTTGACAGATGTTTTTATCACAGACAGAAATATAATTGCAAACATATGAGTAACAAAAGCTTATATTGACAGTTAGAATGAGTTAATGCAGCAAGTCAATATTTACAGTGTTGACCCTTCTTCTTCAGGACCTCTGCAATTCTCCCTGGCATGCTCTCAATCAACTTCTGGACCAAATCCTGACTGATAGCAGTCCATTTTTGCACAATCAATGCTTTCATTTTGTCAGAATTTTTAGGTTTTTGTTTGTCCACCCGTCTCTTGATGATTGACCACAAGTTCTCAATGGGATTAAGATCTGGGGAGTTTCCAGGCCATGGACCCAAAATCTCTATGTTTTGTTCCCTGAGCCATTTAGTTATCACCTTTGCTTTATGGCAATGTGCTCCATCATGCTGGAAAAGGCATTGTTGATTGCCAAACTGCTCTTGGAGGGTTGGGAGAAGTTGCTCTTGGAGGACATTCTGGTACCATTCTTTATTCATGGCTGTGTTTTTAGGCAAGACTGTGAGAGAGCCGATTCCCTTGGCTGAGAAGCAACCCCACACATGAATGGTTTCAGGATGCTTAACAGTTGGCATGAGACAAGACTGGTGGTAGCGCTCACCTTGTCTTCTCCGAATGAGGCGTTTTCCTGATGTCCCAAACAATCGAAAAGGGGATTCATCAGAGAAATTAACTTTACCCAGTCCTCAGCAGTCCACTGCCTGTACCTTTTGCAGAATATCAGTCTGTCCATGATGTTTTTTCTGGAGAGAAGTGGCTCTTTGCTGCCCTCCTTGAGACCAGGCCTTGCTCCAAGAGTCTCCACCTCACAGTGCGTGCAGATGCACTCACACCTGCCTGCTGCCATTCTTGAGCAAGCTCTGCACTGCTGGTAGCCCGTTTCCCGCAGCTGAAACACTTTTAAGAGACGGTCCTGGCGCTTGCTGGTCTTTCTTGGGCGCCCTGGAGCCTTTTTGGCAACAATGGAACCTCTCTCCTTGAAGTTCTTGATGATGCGATAGATTGTTGACTGAGGTGCAATCTTTCTAGCTGCGATACTTTTCCCTGTTAGGCCATTTTTGTGCATTGCAATGATGACTGCACGTGTTTCTTTAGAGATAACCATGGTTAACAGAAGAGAAACAATGATGCCAAGCACCAGCCTCCTTTTAAAGTGTCCAGTGGTGTCATTCTTACTTAATCATGACAGATTGATCTCTAGCCATGTCCTCATCAACACCCACACCTGTGTTAATGGAGCAATCACTGAAAAGAGGTTAGCTGGTCCTTTTAATGCAGGGCTGCAATGATGTTGAAATGTGTTTTGGGGGATAAAGTTCATTTTCTAGCCAAATATTGACTTTGCAAGTAATTGCTGTTAAGCTGATCACTCTTTATAACATTCTGGAGTATATGCAAATTGCCATTAGAAAAAATGAAGCAGTAGACTTTGTAAAAATTAATATTTGTGTCATTCTCAATACTTTTGGCCATGACTGTATGGAAGATTCATTTTCCCCTCACAGAGTCACTGGGTAAATTACACCTCTACATAATTATACAGGATGAAAAAAAACCTAGGTACAGACAGTAAAGTACAACCTTCCTCCACCAATTAAACATTTTGCCAGAAAATTAACTATATCGCACAATGTTATATTTAATGAGGAAGTCATCAAGTCCTTTTTTAAAAGCTGTTTTAGTATCTGCCATCACTACCTCCTGTGGTAGGGCATTCCACAGTCTGACTGATCTAACTGTGAAGAACTCTTTCTTATTTTGCTGCCGGACTCTCCTTTCTTCTACCTGTAATAAATGCTCATTGGTTTTTGAAAGGTATAAGTCGTGTGCCAGTCCTTTGTATTGACCACACATATATTTATACATATAAATCTCCTCTGAGGCTTCTTTTTTCTAAGCTAAACAAGCTCAACTTTTCCAATCTCTCATCATATGAGAGGAGTTCAATCGTTTGTAATAATCTAGTTTCCCGCCTTTGAATTGAATCTAACTTCTGAATATACTTTTTAAAATGTGGAGCCCAAAATTGGGTCCCATATTCTAGTTGTGGCCTCACATGCAATTCATAAAGTGGTAATTTTATTGTGATTGTGGAATTGTATCTCTTTTCATACGCACTAAAATCTTGTTTGCTTTTGTGGCTGTTACTTGACATTAAGTACTGCTGCTCAGCTTATTTGTAACCAGAATACCTAAGTCCTTATCCTGTTCTGTAGTCCTGAGTCTACTCTCATTTAATGTACTGTACATGCAGCAATAGGATTACACAGACCTAGGTGCATTACTCTACATTTATCTACATTAAACCTCATTTGCCAAATCTTTGCCCATTCACACATCTTATCCAGATCATTTTGTGATATTCTAATATCAAGGTCAGTTTTTAATAACCCACATAGTTTGGTGTTGTCAGCAAAAACTGACATTTTACTCTCAATTCCATCCATAAGGTCATTAATAAAGAATCCATCTTAGTATAGATCCCTGTGGTACCCCACTGCAGACTGTCTCATTTTAGAGAATATACCATTTACGACAAATTTATTTCCTGTCTTTTGACCAATACCTTCCCATCTGCATATAGGATCCCCCTGCTTCTGTAGATTCTGTATAAGGCTATTATGTGGTACAGTGTCAAATGCCTTTGCAAAGTCCAGATAAATCACATAAGCCTCAGTACCAGCATCCAGATTTGCACTTACCTCCTCATAGAAACCCGACATGTTGGTTAGACGTGACTTGTCTTTTATGAATCCATGCTGGAGACTCTCTTCTACATTGTAAGCTGTTATAGTTAGTAGGGTTCGCTCTCTCTCGCTCGCATCTCTTGCATTCCAGTATTGAGGTTCGCGCAAATTTATTTACCGCAAATTAAATTTTATGGGAAAATTCGGCAAAGTCAGTGAATTTAAATTTCAAAAGATCCGATCATCTCTAATAAACACGTTCATGGATCGGGACTCTAGTGTTTATTTGTATACATAAAATATATTGATAATATAATAATCTATATAAATAGAAGATATGTTTTGCATATTTTCAAATTTCAAAACTAAAAGAAAGATAAAATGTTATATTTAAATTCAAAACAATAATTTTCAGATTCCACACAAAATAATTGAAGGTTGTAATAGCTTGAATAACATAATTTAATTTACTGGCAAATTCAATACTAGAAAATTCTTTGTAAAAAAAAAGCATAGTTTGATTTTAAGATGATTTAGTACATTGTACAAGATAAAAATCAATTTAGTGTTTCATTATAAATTTGAGCATAGCATAAAGATGCATAACAGGTTATGTAATGGAAATAAAAATGCGAATTTTACCAAGAGATACATTCATTAAAAACTGAATGAAAGTACAAGCAAGGGAGCAATAAGCTAGACCTGTTTTTGTAATATTTGGTAAGCATGTCTTTTTGCTTGATGTAAAATGTAAAAGATAGCAGAAAAAAAATGTTTTGTGTTAATTTATGAGGTGGAGAACTGGATTTTATGCTTGCGAAGTGTGGCAAAGTACGAAGTTGGTGACTGCTAAGCAGTGCAAATGAAAAATACTGTGTGCACAAGTATTAGGCAAATGGGTATTTAGACCAGACCCGGTCAAGGGGCGGCCCGCGGGCCGCATCCGGCCCGCCGGCTGTCAGTGACCGGCCCGCGGAGGCGCTCCGGCAGTCTCAGGGCCCCGGCATCAGCTGGCACAATACTTACCTCTCCCGTGCCTCCGCTGCTGCAGCTCCGGGCTCCACCGGCGCTTCTTCTCACAGCCGGCCGCTGAATGACGTCATCATTCAGCGGCCGGCTGTGTCAGAGAGCGGGGACGCTGGACAGGTAAGACGTGTCTCTGTGTGTGTCTGTGTCTATGTAGTGCGGTGCTTTGTGTGTGTGTGTGTGTGTGTGTGTGTGTGTGTATGTATGTGAGAGAGTGCTTATGTGCTGTCTGTGTGTGATGATGGGCAGGCATTGCTGATAATGGGGAGGCATTGATGATGATGGGGAGAAGATGATGATAATGGGCAGGCATTGATGATAATGGGCAGGCATTGATGATGGGGAGAAGATGATGATGATGGCAGGCATTGCTGATAATGGGGAGGCATTGATGATGATGGGGAGAAGATGATGATAATGGGCAGGTATTGATGATAATGGGCAGGCATTGATGATGGAGAGAGATGATGATGATGATGGGCAGGCATTGATGATGATGGGGAGAAGATGATGATAATGGGCAGGTATTGATGATAATGGGCAGGCATTGATGATGGGGAGAAGATGATGATGATGATGGGCAGGCATTGATGATGATGGGGAGAAGATGATGATGATGATGGGCAGGCATTGATGATGATGGGGAGAAGATGATGATAATGGGCAGGTATTGATGATAATGGGCAGGCATTGATGATGGGGAGAAGATGATGATGATGATGGGCAGGCATTGATGATGATGGGGAGAAGATGATGATAATGGGCAGGTATTGATGATAATGGGCAGGCATTGATGATGGGGAGAAGATGATGATGGGAGGGATGATGATGGGCAGGCATTGCTGATAATGGGGAGGCATTGATGATGATGGGGAGAAGATGATGATAATGGGCAGGCATTGATGATGGGGAGAAGATGATGATGATGATGGGCAGGCATTGATGATGATGGGGAGAAGATGATGATAATGGGCAGGTATTGATGATAATGGGCAGGCATTGATGATGGGGAGAAGATGATGATGATGATGGGCAGGCATTGATGATGATGGGAGAGAGATGATGATGATGGGCAGGCATTGATGATGATGGGGAGAAGATGATGATAATGGGCAGGTATTGATGATAATGGGCAGGCATTGATGATGGGGAGAAGATGATGATGATGATGGGCAGGCATTGATGATGATGGGGAGAAGATGATGATAATTGGCAGGTATTGATGATAATGGGCAGGCATTGATGATGGGGAGAAGATGATGATGGGGAGGAGATGATGATGGGCAGGCATTGCTGATAATGGGGAGGCATTGATGATGATGTGGGAGAAGATGATGATAATGGGCAGGCATTGATGATGGGAGAAGATGATGATGATGATGATGTGGGCAGGCATTGATGATGATGGGAGAAGATGATGATAATGGGCAGGTATTGATGATAATGGGCAGGCATTGATGATGGGGAGAAGATGATGATGATGATGGGCAGGCATTGATGATGATGGGGAGAAGATGATGATAATGGGCAGGTATTGATGATAATGGGCAGGCATTGATGATGGGGAGAAGATGATGATGGGGAGGAGATGATGATGGGCAGGCATTGCTGATAATGGGGAGGCATTGATGATGATGGGGAGAAGATGATGATAATGGGCAGGCATTGATGATAATGGGCAGGCATTGATGATGGGGAGAAGATGATGATGGGCAGGCATTGCTGATAATGGGGAGGCATTGATGATGATGGGAGAAGATGATGATAATGGGCAGGTATTGATGATAATGGGCAGGCATTGATGATGGGGAGAAGATGATGATGATGATGGGCAGGCATTGATGATGATGGGGAGAAGATGATGATAATGGGCAGGTATTGATGATAATGGGCAGGCATTGATGATGGGGAGAAGATGATGATGATGATGGGCAGGCATTGATGATGATGGGGAGAAGATGATGATGATGATGGGCAGGCATTGATGATGGGAGAAGATGATGATATGGGCAGGTATGATGATAATGGGCAGGCATTGATGATGGGGAGAAGATGATGATGATGGGCAGGCATGTGATGATGGGGAGAAGATGATGATAATGGGCAGGTATTGATGATATGGGCAGAGATTGATGATTGGGAGAGATGATATGGGAGGATGATGATGGGCAGAGATTGTGATATGGGGAGGCATTGATGATGATGGGGAGAAGATGATGATAATGGGCAGGCATTGATGATGGGGAGAAGATGATGATGGGCAGGCATTGCTGATATGGGGAGGCATTGATGATGATGGGGAGAGATGTGATAATGGGAGGATGATGATATAAATGATATAACAGTATTATATATAGTATCATATATATATATATAATATGTATATATACAGTATTGGGTAGAACGGAGTTAATTATATTAGTCCGGCCCTCTAAAACCATCCCAATTTCTCATGCGGCCCCCTGGCAAAATTAATTGCCCACCCCTGATTTAGACCATATCATAATTTGCATGCATATTTTTCAAATCCAAGCTGTATAAACATGATTGCTTAACCCCTTTGCCATGAAGCCTCTTTTCACCATCCTGACGAGACTAACTTTTTTAAATTCTGACCACTGTCATTTTATGAGGTAATAACTATGGAAAGCTTCAATTGATCCCACTGATTCTGAGACTGTTCTCTTGTGACATATTGTACTTCATGACAGTGGTAATATTACTTTGGTATGACTTACATTTATTTGTGGAAAAATTGGAAATTTGCCTAAAATTTAGAAATTTTCAAATTTTAATTTTTATGCCCTTAAATCAGACAGTCATGTCACATAAAATAATTTAAAAAATAACATTTCCCACATGTCTACATTACATTAGCACAATTTTTGACACATATTTTTTTTTCATTAGGAAGTTAGAAGGGTGAAAAGTTGACCAGCGATTTATCATTTTTTATAATAAAATTTGCAAAACACTTTTTTAGGGACCAAATCAAGTTTGAAGTGACTTTGAGGGGCTTATATGACAGAAAATTCCCCAAAAGTGTCAGAAGTCTGAAAATTGCAGCCCTCAAGGTGCTCAAAACCACATTAATAAGTTTATTAACCCTTCAGGTGCTTAACAGAAATTAATGTAATATGGAAGGAAAAAATAAACATTTAAATATTTTACACCAAATTTTCCATTTAGATATCAATTTTTTAACTTTCACAAGGGTAACAGGAGAAAATGGACCATACGTGGAGGAAAACTACTGTTTGGGTGCATGGCAGGACTTGGAAGGGAAGAAGCGCCATTTGAATTTTTTGAATGCAAAATTTGCTGGAATAATTAGCGAACGCCATGTCGCTTTTGGAGAGCCCCTGATGTGCCTAAACAATGGAAACTCCCACACAAGTAACACCATTTTGTAAACTAGACCCATCAAGGAACCTATCTAGATATGTGGTGAGCACCAAAAAGTTTATAATGTTGAGCTGTGAAAATAAAAAAAATCACATTTTTCACACACAAATGCATTTTAGCCCTAAATTTTGCATTTTCTCAAAGTTAACAGGAGAAAATGGACCCCAAAATTTGTTGTGCAATTTCCCCTGAGTACACAGATATCCCATATTTTGTAGAAAACTACTTTTGAGGCACAGTGCAAAGCTCAGAAGGGAAGAAATGCGTTATTGGAGTTCAGATATTGCTGGACTAGTTTGACGGTATCATGTCATATTGGTAGTGCCCCTGAAGTTCCAGATGAGCAGAACCCCCCATAAATGACCCCATTTTACAAACTATTCCTCTCAATAAACTCATCTAGGGGTGCAGTGATCATATTGACACCACAGGTGGGTCCCAGAATATTATACCATTGTGCAGTAGAAAATAAATTATTACATTTTTACCACCAAGATTGTGTGTTATCCCCAAATTTTACATTTTCAAACTAGGAAATGTGTAAAAAATGCACCAAAATGTGTTCCACATTTTCTGCTAAATGTAGAAATACTCTATATATGGCTGTAGAGTACTGGTTAGACTTGGGAGAAACTGAGCGCTATTTGCCCACAGGAGCGCAGATTTTCCTAGAATAGTTTGTGGACTCCACTTACAGAGCCCTTAAGTGCTGAAAAGCAGACTCACCCCTAAAGTGACCCCATTTTGGAAATTCTACCCCTTTGGAAATTTATCTACAGGAGTAGTGACGATTTTGACTCCATGGGTGTTTTCCAGAAACAAGCAGCAGTGGATGTTGCTGAGTGAAATATACATTGTAGTCACCAGTACATTATGCTCAGCTCATGCTTCTGGAGACACGCACCTGTAAATAAGGCGAGTTCTCATTGTTACAGATATGACAAACATATGGACACTATATGTGGTTTAGGCACACTAGAGCTCAGAAGGGAGGTTGATTTTGATTTGAGAGTGCAGAATTCAATGGATTTCTTTTGGGCGTGAGGTGCCATAGCACTTTTCCAGAGCCTTTACCAGCCTCCTATATTCCATTACCAGAAGACAGACCTGAGTGAGGACTTGTTTTTTTATGGATTGAGTTGAAGCTTTTATTGGAAACATTTTACATATCGTTTAGGATCACATTTATCTGGTGCTCTATGCTGAGTACTTGCTTTGGGGTTTCCAACTAAATCTCAAAATGTCTTCCCCACTTAAGGCAGACGGAAATAGCATGAGAAGCCTCACCACAGTAGAAACATAACCCATTGTGCTTTCGAAACTCATGACGCTGAGCCCCAGAAGTCACTCCATCACACTGCATGGGCTCAGGAGCTGGCTCACAAGGCAACACTATCTCACGCATACCTCTGCGCTCACGCAAACGTCTGTCAATTTGAATAGCCAAAGACATAGAATCATTGAGACCAGAGGGAACAGGGAATCTCACCATAACGTCCTTTACATCTTCTGACAGACCCTTCCGAAAAAGTGCTGCCAAAGCATCATCATACCATTTGGTCAGGACTGCCCACTTTTGGAATTTCTGACTGTACAGCTCAGCAGCTTCACGAACCCTGATTTAATGCCAACAAGGTCTTTTCAGCTTGTTCAGTGACATTAGGTTCATCGCACAATAACCCCAGAGCCTGAAAAAATACATCAACATCATTCAAAACAGGATTCCCAGGTATCAGGGAAAAAGCCCAATCCTGAGGGTCGCCGTGCAGCAGAGAAATGATAATTTGAACCTGCTGTGCTGCGTTCCCTGAGGACTTAGGCTTCAAGGCAAAAAAACAACTTGCAGTTATTTTTAAAATTCAGAAATTTAGACCGATCCCCAAGAATAAATCTGGCATGGGAATGCTAGGTTCCACAACAGGCAACCCAGCAAGAAAGGCAGTAATCTTCTGAACCTCAGCGGCAAGCCGCTCCACATGCCAGACAGCTGTGTAAACTCCAGTGAGGACTAAGAAAAATTCCTCCTCAGCACCCAGAGAAAAAGTGGGAAAAAATGCAACAAACAGAATAAAAAATTCTGACAACTCCCTTCTTTTTTTCCTTTTTACTATTTTTTACCTTCTGTTGAGTACCATAGAATTTTCAGTTTGGCCGGTAATACTGTTATGTTTCGGTAGCTGAGGAGAAATAGCAAAAAATAGCCAGAGTAGCAATACACCATAGAGGCTGGAAACTACTGGGTTGCAGAGCCCTAAACTTAAAGCAACACTAGAAGTAGCCGTGGAGCGTACCTACGGTGATCCAAGACACCTCGTCACAACCGGAGAGATAGCTACACCTAAAGACAGAAAGATGAAAACTAACTGCCCCGTCGCAGAACCCCAAAGAAATAGGAAGCCCCTAAACATGTAATGGCGGTTAGACAAGAAGAAAATACTAACACAGACAGAAAATAGAATGAGCAAACGCTGGGGCCCAATTCTGTCTAGATAGAAAAGTATAGGAAAGAATTCTGACTGCAACCCAAAAAACTCTGACAAAAATGCCAACACTTCTGATTAACAAAAATCCTGAGATCACACGATCTCTGCCACCTAACTCAGATCTCTGGTGTAACACACAGCTACTCAGTAAATAAAAAGCTAGACAGGAACAGAGCAAAAGTGCAAACATAAACTGAGCACAAATGCAGCGCCAGGCCCCAAAAGGGGACCAGGCTGAAGTCCACTGCAAGTCAGAAAACCAGCAAGGAAAATCCAACCAGAGGAAAAAAAAAAACAGCAAGTAACTTATCTGAATGATAGCAAGAATGCAAGCTGAGATCCAACCAAGACCTGGAAGAACAATTGATTACCGGCAAGGCTGATGGGAGTTCAGGTCACTTATATCAGACCATTCGGACCCAGCTGAAAGCCATTCAGCAATTGGTTCATTACCCTCAGCAACCACCGGAGGGAGCCCCAGCTCCGAAGCCGCCTCCAACATGTTCACAACAGAGGAGTATGAGGAGGAGTCAATTTGTACGGAGGAGAGGCCTGAAATCTGTGGAGTTGGCAGGACCAATGCACTTGCACTGTCTACTTCAGTTCCAGGCTCAACTACATTTACCCAATGGGCGGTGATGGAAATGTAGTGTCCCTGGCCATGCATCGGTGGTCAGGTGGACCTTGCTACTAACTGCATTTTGTAGTGCATACTTAATTTTACGCTCCACATGCTGTTGCAGGGCGGGGATGGCTTGCCTGCTGAAGTAGAAGTGGTTGGGAATGCTGTAATGTGGGATTGCAAACCCCAACATATCGATAAAGGCTGGCTTGCTCACCAGCCAGAATGGTAGCATTTCCACTGCAAGCAGTTTGTCAATGCGAGAATTCATGCCCTGTGCTCGTGGGTGGTTTGCCGAGTATGGCACCTTTTCTCCCACACCTGTGTGACAGATGTCTGCACACTGGATTGGGAGTGTGAGGATGCCAGCGATTGGGATGCTGATGCTGTTGAAGTACAGACAGTGTGCCGCCGTACCACACTGCCTGCAGATGCACCCTGGCATTCTGGCAAGGAAGCGGGAGCAGCTGTTTGCGAGCTGGAGGAAGAGGTGGCTGAAGAGATGGAAGGTGGGGAACCAGCTACAGGTGGCGAATCATCTTGGGTGTGATGCTGCCACTCCACAGGGTGCCTCTTCCTGACATGCGTCAACATATTGGTGGTATTAAGGTTGCTGACGTTCTTCCCTCTCCGCACAGTTTGTCGACAATGCTTGCATCTGACTACTGTAACGTCATCTACAACTTGGTCGAAAAAGGCCCATGCACCACAACTCTTGGGCGCACCCCTTGTGCTCTTTAAAAGAGCCCTGCTCCTAACGGGTGCTGAAGTTGAGGGAGCAGACAACAAATTTTTCCCTCTTCCTCTCCCATGTGGACCGCCACGCTGCGCCACACCTGGAAGCTCTTCCTCTGAGCTATCCCTACTTGCTAGCTGCCCCTCAGCATGCCATGATGGGTCAAGGACCTCATCATCCAATACACTTTCATCAGCAGAAACTGGCAGCTGAGTTTCATCATCATCTGCTGACTGGGGTCTGGTCACTGTGGGCACTGGCCCACCCTCCACTTCTTCCTCAGACGAACACAGTGGTTGCGCATCTGTGCACATTACCTCTTCTTAAGCTGCAGGAATGCTGTCTGGCAGGCACACAGATTTCAAGCCAACAGATTCTGAGAAGAGGATTAAGGTTGGCTCCTGGCCTTCTGAATGTCTGGGCAATTTAGTGGGCGATGAAGAAGCAGATGGGTGCTGCTCTTCAGTGGCCTGACCCGATGTGGTGGAAAGGTCCTGGGAGGATGCTGCGCTCATTGAGATGGATGCCTCAGCTGCCATCCAACCAACAACGGTTTCTACTTGATCCTCTCTTATCAGCCTATGACCCTGTGCTCCTAACAAGCTACGCATAAATGACTGCTGCCGGGTGAAAGTAGGTGCTGAGTGACTTGGGCCTGCTGCTTGCTCTGGATGTGCACCATGTCTAGCTGCTGATGCACCTCTTCTGCGGCCGCCACGGGGATGTCCCTTACTCCCTACCTTCATCTCTATTGATGGATTCAGAACGGCAATTTCACTATTAGATTCGAGATCTCTCCCTATCTCCAACAGCAACCTATCCCTATCTGCTTTCACAGTAGAGTGAGGCTAAAATGGCAGGCGCAGCCTTTTATACTGCCTGATCACACCATCCAGCCAGCCAATTGCAGCGCAGCCCCTAGCTAGCTAGTTTGGACTCCTCCTACCAAGCTTAGGGGAGTTACACAATGTTGTCAGCAATTCTTCAGCTTCTGATTGGCTCCACGGAGCGCTCAGAGGCTGAAGGATTATGGGATTTCCAATTTCCGATGTGAAAAAAATATCGGAATCGGAAATCGGAATTCCGATATAGCAAATATCGGGCCGATTTCCGATATTGCAATATCGGAAAGCTCATCCCTAGTGGTCAGACGTTTGATGCTCTGGTGATGTGGCAGCTCTGGATTGGCCCGCGGTCGATGCCCCGACTGACTGGGCATGAGTGTTTGAGGTGGAGCCTAGTGTATGAAAGGCTCCCTGCGCTAGTGTCATTTATGTTTGGTGTGTGGGTGGTTACTCTACCACTCTGTTTGCTCGTTTGTGTGTATTGGTCTATGCTCTAAGACTGTACATATGGGCAGGTAGTATACTTATGCGGTTCCGTACCCACGGCTCAACGCCTGAGTCTCTAGTTTGCTACATTTTTAATGTGCCAGTCAGGCATAGGTTTGGTAGCATCAGGACTGTGGTAACTAGCCGCTTGGCTTTGCATCTGTTTCGTTCGTGTGTGCGGTTAGCAAAGTTCAGTCACAGAGCAAGCTCAGCCCTTATGCTATATTCCTCTATGTGGGCAACAGCGTAATTTACCTAGCATCTTAATAGTTCTTTCCATCGGCTCAGCATCTGCTTCATTCGTTGTGCGGTTAGCACAGTTTAATGGCAGAGCTAGCCCAATTCACATGCTAACTTACCTGTGATGTTAACAAGGTATAGTGCTCATCACCCTTAGAGCGTACCTCTCTGCTAAATAACAGAGCTTGGTACTCTTCATTCCGTTCACACTGTGTGGCGTTTACACAGTGAGCTTAAGGTACACTCGCTGTTTCGTTCCGTCATTATTCACACTAGCAGAAGGTTACATCTCTGCATGGTGGACCCCGGGTTACAATTGCACTTTACTATGATATTTTATTTACTGCAATCCGACAACCTTAACAGTAAGAATTCAAATTTTTCAAGTTGCAAAACAAGTTGTATTGAAAACATTTTACCACTGTCATGAAGTACAATATGTCATGAAAAAAATCTCAAATTGACACTGGTCAGAATTGTAAAAATTGGCCTGTCATTAACGCGCACACCACCTTGGAGGGTAAAGCTGTTTTTGTTTGGCTGCAGTCACACACTAAAAGACGTTCTTTATTGAAAAAAATAATTATGGCATACCCATATTTAGACAGCTATAATTTTTTCCATATTTCCGTACCAAAATCATGTGAGGGCATCTTTTTGTGGGACGAGTTGACATTTTTATTAGTATTATTTTCAGACATTACATTTTTTATCACTTTCTATTCTAATTTTTGGGAGGTAGAATGAACAAAAACCAGCAATTCAGGAATTGTTTTTTTTTTCTTTTTTCCATTCAGTGTGTGGTAAAATTGATAAAGCAGCTTTTTTCTTCGAGTCAGTATGATTACAGCAATACCATATTTATATAATTTTTATATGTTTTGGCACTTTTACACAATAAAATTATTCTATAGAAAAAATAATTATTTTTGCATTGCTTTATTCTGAGAGCTATAACTTTTTTATTTACATTTTTATTAACATTCATATTTATCTCATTTCATTGCACTTTTTGTTTAGTGGCATGATGATAAAGCATAGTTTTTGGCCTCATTTTTTTACCGTGTTCACTGAAGGGGTTAACTAGAGTAACTGTTTTATAAGTTGCGTCATTATGGATGCTGCAATACTAAACGTGTACTTTTTTTATTCTTTCATTTTGCATAAATTTATTGGATTAATAGTTTTTCATTTTTTTGTTCATTATATGAGGATTTTGTAAAAATATTTTTACAATTTGAAATAACTTTTTAAAACTTTTTTACATTGTCCCACTATGGTACATAATCCTTACACTGACAGATCGCTGATCATATACTCTGCAATGCTTCTGCACTGCAGAGCATCAGAGCAGCATCTGATAGGGAGGGAGGTACCATGTACTGTATGTTCCTGCTCTTAGCAAACGCTCACAGGCTACCTTTCTTGAAGGACCCCTCAGCTATCTTGCGGCACAAGTCACCATGGAGACCATCAACACAACACGATCATGAGCAGACACTAATCTCCCTCCCTGTGTGATGCTTCTCGATGTCGCTAACATTATTTTAGCCCTTTCATTCTCCACAACTGTTGCTGGGGACTCCCATCTGGACTTTGGGGGACTTTGCCCATACAATGTGTAAATGTTCCTGTATTCAATTCCTTCTACTTGGTTGTGGCGTTCAGTTAGTGCTGTTCCTGCCACTATGTGTTGGACTGTTTCTGAGGCCCCTTTGAATAGTCTGCACCCTGGGTCTTGTTTTTCATGGTAGATCCCTGCTTCTATTGATCTGGTATTTAGTGCCTGCTCTTTTATCACTATCATCAGTGCCTCAGTATATCAGTGCAGTGTATATGCATGTGATTTACCTATGGGTTGGAATCAGATGTATATATACTATACGTTCACTGTGAAGTGCCTAATAACTTGCCTGGTAGTGGAAGCAGCTGTGGTGTCCATCAGTTGTCAGTCAATCGTGTGATTGTCCTGATGATTGTAGGCCACAGAGTGCTGTTTGTGACAAATTAGTGGCAGCACTGGGATATCTGCATGATCTCCTATCTGTTTCCTGACACCCTCCATGTCCCCCATTAAAAATCAAAATGTTAAAAAACAATAAAATATATATGATGTGGCATCTCCACGATCATAAAATCCTAATCTATCAAAATATAGAATTGATTAACCTGATCATTAAATGATGTAACTAACAAAAAAACAATAACATTTAATCAAAACAGCCAATTGATTGAACATTGAAAACGTTACGACTCTCAAAAGGCCACATTGTACTTTTTTTGCTATATTGACTCATTTTGATTTAAAGTGAAAAAGACAAATTGTCCCACAAAAAAAGTCATCAATCAACTATGGCGATGGAAAAATAAAAATAAAATGTTTCTAGGAAGAAGTGAAGGAAAAAACTAAAATGGAAAAGCAGAAAATAGTGAGAAGTAGAGATGAGCTACTTTGCCTTTCTCAAAAGTCGAGTCGAACGAAGTCGGACAACTAACGGAAATGGTCGGGTCAGAGTTGAAAATCCGACCCCAATGCAAGTCATTGGGGAATAAAAGGGGGCATATAATATATATAAATAATACTATAGTATAATAATATAATATAATTGCCCCCTTATCACAGTCAGGCAGCCTACTAATCAGATGTGATGCTCCACACAAGCAATTTGTACACTGTCACTGGCAGGCAGCTCTGCTACTCCACCAAATTAATTGCCCCCTTATCACAGTTAGGCAGCCTACTAATCAAATCTGATGCTCCACACAAGCAATTTCTACAGCGTCACTGGCAGGCATGCAGCCTAAGAACCAGCGTTGCTGCACACAGCAAAATCCTCTCCTCTCACTGCACAGTCACTGTACAGCTAATCGCTATCAGCAGAAAGTAATTTTTTTTAGGCCCTGCCTAACGCTCTCCCTGCTCAGACGCACCGCCAGCAACCTTCCCCTACACTGAGTTTGGCAGATGTAAAATGGCAGTCGGTGCTGAGGGATTTTATATGCACTATGACGCCACTGAAAGCCAGCCAATCGCTGCAATGCCCTTCTCTAAGATGGTGCTGGCCGCTGGCTATGTCATCCCGTTGCCCACAGCCTGCGTCCTTGCTCACTGGCCGAGAAAAGGCGCTTAAAGTGTAGGGGAAAACAGACGCCAGCAAAATGGTCACCGAACACGTGACCGAACTCACTCCATGGTTGGGTTTCGTTTCATGAAACCGACTTTGGCGAAAATCGGCGACTTTAGAAAATGAACGACCTGTTTCGCTCAACTCTAGTGAGAAGCATTAAAACTAGTTAGAAACGTGAAAAACCGTTTCATATTACAGGTCTGCTAGTTACACTGCATCAGTGAGGTGTCTTCAAGGCAAACATTTCACGATGTGGTATACAAGATCTTTTCAAGAAACATCATGAAATAGGCAATATTGAAAATTGTAGACTTACTAGTCAGCCAAGGAAACTTGGAGAAGTGTAGTAGATAAAAAAAAAATGCTTACTATTTACTGCAAGAGATGAGAGAATATATTTGACTAGAATTTAATTCTATTTGAGTATTACAAAATCTTGATTTAAAAAAATGTGATTTGTTATTTACTTCCATCCTGAACTATGAAGGACCATAAAATGGTAAAAAAAAACAAAAACAACTTTGGCTCACCTCTCTTCACCCTCCACTCTTCACAAGAAACGAGAAAAACTTCCAAGGTTCGGTTCCCCAAACGTACCGATGTTTGCCGAACATGTTCCCCGATCCCCATTAAATTCAGTGGGAGGCAAAACCAAACATAAACACAATACCTTAAGGTGTGACAAAAAAGCTTCCCAAACAGTTAATATTAGGGGCAGACACCATGAAATGTGCCATCCATTGACCCACGGTAGAAATTTGCAAATGGCACAGTAGCAGTCGGCCATGAGCCATGCATGAAATATCAGGGTCTGGGCCAACATTAAGAGCTTTGAACTGAAGTTTCAATTAAGACCTAGTGATTAAGGGAGCAGTGTCAGCCTTCTCTGCTGGGAACCCTGATACCTCATGCAACAGCTCAAATATTTTTTCCCAGCCACACTTTAGGAGGCACAAACAGCAGTTTAATTGAGTATATGGGCAGCACGGTGGCTCAGTGGTTAGTGATGCAGCCTTGCAGTGCTGGAGTCCTGGGTTCAAATCCCAACAAGGACAACATCTGCAAGGAGTTTGTATGTTCTCCCTGTGTTTGCGTGGGTTTCCTCCGAGCACTCCGGTTTTCTCCCACATTCCAAAGATATACTGATAGGGAATTTAGATTGTGAGCACCATCAGGGACAGCGATGATAATGTGTGCAAAACTGTAAAGCGCGGCGGAATATGTTAGCGCTTTATAAAAATAAAGGTTAAGGTTGCTATTGGTAGAAAAATGTAAGGTTAGTAATAGAGGTAGTTGAGTGAAAGGAAGTGCAGGACTAATTTGGAAAACCAGCTACTCCTGGGAAGGTTTACCACTGTTCCATGTTTTCATCATTTGTGGATAATGGCTCTCACTTTGGTTTGCTGGAATCTCAAAGCTTGAGAAATGGCTTTATAATATTTTCCAGACTGACACATCTCAATTACTTTGATTCTCATTTGTTCCAGAATTTTTTGAATCCCGACATTATGTAGCTTTTGAGGATCTTTTGCTCTACTTCACTTTGCCAGGCAGGACTTATTTAAGTGATTTGTTGATTGAGAATAGTTGTGGCAGTAATCCGGCCTGGGTGTAGCTAGGGAATTTGAACCCTGCTTCCCAAAGATGTGATAAACTACGGTTAGTTTATGTTTTGATGAGTGGTAAATCACGTTATCACACAGGGCCCTGTAGGTTTGGATTTCTTTTTCCCTTAATAATATGGACCTTCAAACTGCTTTGAATGTTTACTTGTGTTATATTTGTCTAATATTTATATTTTTTTGTGATCTGAAACATTTAAATGTGACAAACATGCAAAAACAGGAAATCAAGAAGCGGCAAACTCTTTTTCACACAAATGTATGCACACAACATAGGCACTAGTGTGCAGAAAAATGGTAGCATGTGTTGTGAACTGAGAAGTCAAAATTTGAATTATTTCAATGTTACAAAAGGCAGTTTATTCACTGGGCTCGGGAGGGATACAACAATGAGGGACTGCTGGCAACAGTGAAGCATATTTTTTATTAATGGTTGTCACTTTGAAATCTGGAAATAGATGAAGGAAAAAAAATAGACTGCTAATTGCGATTTTAATATTGACGTACTTCTTCAGGACATAACTACATGGTTATGTCCTGAAGAAGTGTATCAATTTCAAAACGAGTCGATAATAAAGCTGAAATCAACACAGTCTGTGTATCTTGGATCATTTCATCCATCCACCAGCAACTCGGAAAATCCATGTTTTTTTTTCCTTCATCTATTTGGCTTTGGTCTTACAACCTGCAGTAGCTGAATACCCATACCTTCATATAGTTGCTTCTTTTGCTGTATAGCTCTTGTACAGTTTGAGCTCTGGTACAGAACACATTTAAAAAGAATTAAGTAGCTAAATGTGAAACGAGCTTTTGGCGAAAGAGAGATATAGGTAGGCTTTTCCCAATGTCTTAAGTTGGATAAGGACAATCTACATTAGGAGAAAGAATGATCACAGCAGCATCTGAGAAACCATTAGTGGGAGCAGGCCACCACTGGCAACTGTGCAGTTGAACTGAATGCACGTGAAGTACAGTATGTCCACCGTTAGGCTAGATTGTGTGACAAAAGATCCTCTATGGGAAGATGTGAAAAGTAAAATGTCACACATTTCCTTAACATTTTTTTAAACATAAATCCAATGGTTGAATAAAATGACCTTGAATTTCCTTTTGTAGCTCACAGGCAATCATACATAGTAATAATGCAATTAAGATCCATATTTCATGTTCTACAAACTTTGCTTCATTATTAGTGTGCATCTAAGTGCATTTTCAATGCCTTCATTCTTTTTAAAACTTAACATGCGAGTTTACACTGTGTGCCCTTGCTGCAACATAATGGACACTTATATTTGCATTTTTTTAATTGCAATTCAGTTTGATTCATACCATTTAGGATTGTAAAACAGGTGGCAATATATTCTAATTAGCTATTCTTTGGCATGCAGCAAAGTGATTTCAGGGATTGCTTTGCTTCCAGAAGTGAGATTTTAAAAAAAATCTTCAAAAACCTTTTGTATGCCAAAAATGACAGAATTTTGTTATGTTAAAAACATGCAGAAAAAATACCTTATGTTTTTCTAGAACATAATAGCTACTTACAGTTTCTCCTCTAAGATCATTGTGTCTCCGAAGACTAGAAAATAGAGTAGGAAGCCAAGCAGATTAGTTTGTTCCAAATGATTCATTTGCAATCTGTGGATTATCAATAAAATATCTAGTTTCCTAGTTACTTGCAAATTAAAAGGTTGGTTTCATGAATTAAAAGAAAAACAGCTCTCAATGTCTGCTAGTTTCAGATATGCCAGCTGGCACACTAGGTTTTTAAAATTGCAAATTAGGAATTTTCTAAAACCACAAGAAGATTGTTAAGTAGACACAGCACAGCCTGAAGACTGATTGTATCTGATTCAGATTATGTATAGCAGTTAAGATTATCTATTTCATAACCTGGTTCCTTGTAACAATTCTACTTCTATTTTACAAGCCTGAAGTACACTAGAGGATCATGCGAGTAAAACAAAATGTAGTTCTGAAAGAAACTACTAATTGGCACGGTTCATCCCTCATCGTGTCTGGGATGCAGTTATTGACAGCTCGGCCGTCCAATCTGGTACAGGGGCGTGCTGAAGCTGTCAGTACTTTGATGGACAGCATGGCCATCCAATCTGGTACAGGGCATGCTGAAGCTGTCAGTACTTTGATGGACAGCATGGCCATCCAATCTGGTACAGGGGCATGCTGAAGCTGTCAGTACTTTGATGGACAGCATTGCCATCCAATCTGGTACAGGGGCATGCTGAGCTGTCAGTGTGTTGATTGATAGCTCAACTAGCCAATCTGTGACTGAGAGGCGTCGGCTGTCTGTAGTGTTCACTATCCCAGGTAATTGCTATGCCTACTTAAAGGGAAGGAGCCGCAATTTTTTTTTGCACTAAAAATGATTGTTTATATAAACAATTATTTTAATACAAAATTAAATTTTTTAACTTCAATATATTTTTATTATGAATCATTTTTGCAGCCACTGGGGTTGCCATTTTGCTTTGCAGGAGTGTAAGAGTCACTTACACTCTGCAAATATGGCTGCCCTGGGCATAGGAGACAGCAGTCACCTGCTGACCCTATACCTTGCATTGAACTGCTTCCTGCTGTGATCTGGACATGCCCCCTTTGCTGTCCAGAGAGAGAGAGGAGATCGGTGCCATTTTACTTGAGCCCACAGTGTATCTGTGAGCTCCACTTTCCCACTATAACTGCTCAGCTCTATATGATCCATGCTGTTGTAGGAGGGGCCGTTCAAACTGTCACCACCTCACACTGTCAGTGACGTTCCCTGTCTTCTGCAGCATGAACACCAGGCAGTGGTAACATCGCTGCCACCATACTAGAAAGTATGAAGTTGGCAGCCGCGGTCTGATGTCCTTATCAGGAGCTGTAGAGAGGTAATACAGAGACAGGCAGGGGGAGGAGCCTCTCTGTGATGTTCCGACCCTGCTTCTTAATGCAGCAGTGATCAGGACATCTGAACGCCCACTTCCTCTTTTCTAGCACGGTGGCAGAGCCAGAAAGGATTTCCAAACATTGTGAGTGCATGGAGTATCTAATCCTCTCCTGTATGATACTGATTCAGAGCTGTGTATCTAATCCTCTCGTGTGATACTGACTGCTGAGCCTTGCATCTAATCCTATCCTGTGTGATACTGTGCTGAGCTATGTAGCTAATCCTATCCATTGTGATGCTGACTGCTGAGCCTTGTATCTAATCCTCTCCTGTGTGATACTGTCTGCTGAGCCATGTATCTAATCATATCCTGTGTGATACTGTATGCTGAGCTGTGTATCTAATCCTCCCATGTGTGATAGTGACTGCTGAGCCTTGTATCTAATCCTCTCCTGTGTGATACTGTCTGCTTAGCCATGTATCTAAACCTATCCTGCGTGATACTGTTTGCTGAGCCATGTATCTAATCCTATCCTGTGTGATACTGTCTGTTGAGCCGTGTATCTAATCCTATCCTGTGTGATACTGTCTGCTGAGCCGTGTATCTAATCCTATCCTGTGAGATACTGACTGCTGAGCTGACTCCTATGCACTCCTCTCCCACCTGCATGTCTCTCTACCCAAGGGTCGCTCTCCTTCCTATTCACTCCTCTCCCCCTGCATGTCTCTCTCCCCATAGGTTGCTTCCTCCCCCCCCTATGCTTTCACTCTCTCTGCACCCTTTTGCATGTCTCTCTCCCCATGGGTTGCTTTCCCTCCTATTCACTCCTCCCCCCCGAATGTCTCTCTCCCCAAGGGTCGCTCTTCCTCCTATGCACTTATCTCCCCTCTGCATGTCTCTCTCCCCATGGGTCGCTCTCCCTCCTATGCACTCCTCTCCCCCTGCATGTCTCTCTCCATGGGTCGCTTTTTTGTATGATCTATAAGAATGTATTATGGTATTAGGTCTGATTTATATGATGGTATGATTTGTGATCTATATGCTGGTATTATGTGTGATCTATATGGCGGTATTATGTGTGATCTATGTGGCGGTATTATGTCAGAACACTATGGCAGTATTATCTGCAGAAAGGGGACACATTCTATGGTGGTTCTGGCTGAACACCTGCACACGGGTCTTGAGTAAAAGAGGGGGCAGCATGACCTCCAGTTAGGTGCAGTCAGGAAAGGGCTGGTGAGGCAGCTGAAGAGAATGGTCTCATTTTTATCAGTACTATATGGCTACATTTCCACCCTAGACCATTTGATTCAATAGCTGCAGTGAATTATGAGGAGACGCCTTGTACCTGATGCCATGTGAACTCACTATCAGGCTGATGCATACCACATGCAATGTGAATTAAATTGCAAATTGAATTCATAATTAGAGTTGAGCATTCCGATACCGCAAGTATCGGGTATCGGCCGATATTAGCTGTATCGGAATTCCGATACTTAGTTCCGATATTTTTCATATATCGTATACCGGAATCGGAAGTTCGCATAATTCTTTGAGAGGCAATGTGATTTTAGACAGCCAATGAGGAATCCTACGAAGTGTGGGCACATCCTGTAATGCTGCGGTCATGTTAACTAATGGCATGGCTGTGATTGGATGCTGAAATGATGTCAGAATGCACTATAAAAGGCGCCGCCGCCATTTTACCGTCACTGTGCTGTGAATTAAGTTAGGGACAGGACGCTGCTCTGCTGACTCTGAGGGACAATTAGAGATAGTGTTTTTGTGAATTCTTCTGTAGGCAGGCTATTTGAGAAACCGCTCTGTAAATCATCCTTTTTCCTTGCAGTGTTGTTTTCACAGCTCTGTGCAAGGTGTGTGTGTGAGTGCAGGTGACGCTACAGTTTGCTCTGCATCCAACGCTGTTTGTAGTCATCTGCATGTGTCACTCACTGACTCTTTTTTTTTTTATTTTGTGGAATTGGTGCTGCTCCATTCAATTGAAATTAACAGTGATCTATTAGTGTGACGTGCTTCCATCCGTATCCAATACATTGGTTGCAAACACTATAGAAGTACACAAAGGGGCCTTTCACAGCTAGTGAACAGTTGTGTGCAGTGTTCACTGTAGTCTGAGGTTTTCATTTTTGGAGTGCAGATCATGCTCCAGTTAGTTCTTCAACCACTGCTGGTTGTAGTCTGCTGAGCGTGTGCCACTGCCTCATTGTAACGAATGGAAGCGGAGGCAGAGGTGGTGAAGTTCACATTTGTATTTATTTTTTAATGTGGAACCTCGAGACCGCGGTCCGGGGGGCTCCGAAGGGGCGTAACTAGTGAGCCCCGGGTACCCGTAGTAAGGCCCCTCGAACAGACCAGAATGGAATACCCGGAGGACACAGGTGCTACCTCCAGTTAGACCCCGGACACGTGGCAGCTGTCCCAGAGGGACCAAAAGGGTAACAAGTATTTACAGAGTCCGAGGAAAGTTCTTGACGGAGAAGGGTAAGGTCCTGGTCCAGAACGGATGGTAGAAGGCTGGTTTCAGTGACCTTGTCACGGTCCACGGGTACGGATGGCTGATGGCGGAACGGGATGACACTTGCGCCAGTAATAGCCGAGATTGTCCAGATTAGCCAGATACGGGTTAGCAATGATCTGAGGAGACAAACAGTATCAGCGAAGCACAGAGACTGCAGACGCAGCGCAGACAGAACAGGAACAGAACCGGATGTAGCAATGATAGAACACGTTGCTCCGGCACTCCCCTAATGGTGGAGTGACCAGATATAGTACTGAGTGCGCAGCCATTGGTTAATTAGCAATTTCAAAAGATGCACGCCTCTTTAAGAGAGGCGGTGGGCGCGGCCTCGCGTCCTAAGCCGACTGTCTGGAGGCCTGCCAGCAGCGTGCCAGGAAGTGGAGGAGGACTCAGGACGCCGGAGAGCAGATGGGACAGGAGACCCCAGCCCACGCACAGACCGCCGCAGAGGGACAGCCCGAGGAACAGGTGAGTGAGCAGAACGGAGTGCAGAGGCAGCGCTGGGACCGGGTGTAACACTCATCCTTGACATTTTTCTCAAATTGGTGCTGCTCCATTCTATTTCAAATAACTCAAATCTATTAGTGTGACGTGCTTCCATCCGTATACAATACATTGGTTGCAAACAGTCTAGAAGTACACAAAGGGGCCTTTCACAGCTAGTGAACAGTTGTGTGCAGTGTTCACTGTAGTCTGAGGTTTTCATTTTTGGAGTGCAGATCACGCTCCAGTTAGTTCTTCAACCACTGCTGGTTCTAGTCTGCTGAGCTTGTGCACTGCCTCATCCTTGACATTTTTCTCAAATTGGTGCGCTCCATTCTATTTCAAATAACTCAAATCTATTATGTGACGCGCTTCCATCCTTATACAATACATTGGTTGCAAACAGCCTTTTGTAAGTACAGTATTAACACATTGTAAGGTGTCGCTATTCAGTCTGATAACTAGATATCATTCACCTTTCTATCAGTTGTCGTTTTTCAGCACACTGCAGGTATATATTTGTTTGTACTATGCACATTGACTTTAACAAGTAATGCATGATTTTTCACTGCTGTTACCGATTCTCATGTTTACATGATGGACCTTTATGATATGGGTTGTTAAATTTTTAATTAAATATGTATTTTTTCAAATGGCACAAATATAAGTAATGTTGAAGAGGACTAGTCCTACATCCATTGTTTGCACAATATTACAGGTGTACATCACGTCCCTTAATCAACAATGGATTATTATATTTACTTGTATACTTTTATTTAAAAGCCAAGAAGACTGAAGGCTAACCTTCGCACTGCAGCTGTTGTCAAAGTTCAACCCACATTATGCACTTCCAACATTGCAGCATTTGAGGCATGATGTGAGTTGGATTTGTCTAAGTTATGGAGTGACAAGGTTCACCATCAGTACCCTATAGCATAAGTAGGCTTTTGTGTTAGCATTTGTGTTCGACATGTGGATATCTGCAGTAATATGTCACAATTATTTTGTTACAGATTTGTGACAAAGACTAATAATTTTATGGTTTTAAAGGTGACGTTTCACTTGTTTAAAGCTTAGAAATAAGGGTGTAGCCTCTTATCTATGTGTAGCAGTAGCCACTTTAACATGCCATGTTTTTTTCCACATGTGTAGCTAGCTAGCAGTAATTTTTGCCGGACACACAGCAGGGGAACAGCAGGCGTTACTGAACCCCACAAACACATCAGCGATTGTTTTGATCTGTGCATCCAACACTTCTGAGCAGCAACTGGCAGTGTTGAAGCCCAGGGTCAAGGAGGGTGTAGGTAGAGGCCTAGTATGAGATGTTAGAAGTTTAATTTGGAGTTAGCAGCATTAATTTTTGCCAGACACACAGCAGGGGAACAGCAGGCGTTACTGAACCCCACTAACACTATAGCTTGTGTATTGGTCTGTGGACACGACATATCTGAGCAGCAACTGGCAGTGTTGTAGCCCAGGGAGTAGAGTTCAGGTGGTAGAAAGATGAACATAACAGGAGACATGGATAACGTTGCCAACCAGTTATTTAATCTGAAACCGGACAGGCAAATTCATGCGAGATCCATGCCTTGTTCATTTTCTGAAAAGTAAGCCGGTCTACATTATCGGAGGATAGTCGCATGCGACGGTCTGTTAGTACACCACCTGCAGCACTAAAGAAGCGCTCCGATAATACACTGGCAGCAGGGCAAGCCAGCACCTCCAATGCATACTGGCTAAGCTCTGGCCATGTATCCAGCTTAGAGACCCAAAACTTGAATGGGGAAGAGCCATCTGGGAGTACACTGAGAGGGCAAGACATGTAGTCTGTCACCATCTTACGGAAACGTTGCCTCCTGCTGACTGGAGCCGTCTCGGATGGTGTAGACATTGGTGGCGCTGCCACAAAACTTCGCCACATTTGGAACATACTGGTCTTGCTGTTGTGAATGTGCTAGAAATGAATTCTGAGTAGAATCTCCCTCTGGTGGTTACAAACAGTACTGAACTAACCAATGAAGATTGTGAAGATTGGAGATCAGGTGTTACTGACTGGTCTTATATAAGGGAGGTTCCCTCCCATCAGGGTTGCCGGTGATCAATTGTTCTGGTCTCATCTTTGATTCCTGTATACTTTGTAGCTTGCTGTTTCGTGCCTGCATCTTTTGCTAACAGATAAGACATTTTCTTGTTTTATTTTTTTGTGCCTGTTTTTTGCATTTTGTCCTGCACTTCTGTGGGGGTCTGCCGGGTCCCCTTTGGGGGGCTTGTGCTCCTCTCAGTTTAGTTCAGCCACTGTTGTTTGTTCATTTGCCTTTTCCAGTTTTTTTCAGTGGCTGCTGTTTAGTTTTTGTTACACCAGAGAACTAATTTATGGTGGTAGGCTAAGTGCACACGATCAGGAATAATTGCGTTTTTTTCGCGGTTTTTCCGCGGTTTTCCGCGGTAAAAAACGCGATAAAAACGCAAGCATTAAGCATCCTATACATGTTAATTGATTCCGCATGTTTTGGCCACATGTTGCGTTTTTTTTCCGCGAAAAAAACGCTTCGCGGAAAAAATAGCAACATGTTCATTAATTTTGCGGAATGTAAGCGGTTCATGTGCGGTGTTACCCAGGGTCTGGAGGAGAGGAGACTCTCCTCCAGGCCCTGGGTACCATATCCCTGGTAAAAACAATAATTAAAATAAAAAATAATGATATTCTCACCTTCCGGCGGCCCCCGCAGCCTTCCCGCGGCCCCCGCAGCCTTCCCGCGGCCCCCGCAGCCTTCCCGCCTTCAGCGATGCTCCCGGCAACTTCCGGTCCCAGGAGTGCTTTGCGAGAATTACCCAGATGTCATAGCGGTCTCGCGAGATGTACGTCATCGGTGTGATTTGTCGCAAAGCACTCCTGGACCGGAGTTGCCGGGAGCGTCACTGAGAGGCGGGAAAGCTGCGGGGGCCGCCGGAAGGTGAGAATATCATTATTTATTATTTTTTTTATTATTTTTACATTAGATCTTTTTACTATTGATGCGGCATAGGCGGCATCAATAGTAAAAAGTTGGTCACACGTGTCAAACACTATGTGTGACTCGTGTGACCAACCTGTCAATCAGTTTTCCAAGCGATGCTACAGATCGCTAGGAAAACGCTAGCATTCTGCAAGCTAATTACGCTTGCAAAACGCTATTATTCTGGCGGGAATCAGCATACAAAAAACGTGCGTATTTCCTGCGGGAGAAGTGCGGGATTGCCGCGGAAATTTCCGCGGCAATTCCGCAACGTGTGAACTTAGCCGTAGAGGTCGTGTGATCTCAGGTGTTTTTGTAATTAGTAGAGTTGGTACTTTTTCAGGGTTTTTTGGGATTGCAGTAAGTGCCCTTCCTATCCTTTTCTATTTAGGAAGTTTGGGCCCCAACGTTTGCTCATACTATTTTCTGTCTGTGTCAGTATTTCTTCTTGTCTAACCGCCATTACATGTTTGGGGCTTTCTATGTTCTTTGGGCATCTGCTCCGGGGCAGATAGCTTTCCTCTTTCTATCTTTAGGTGTAGTTAGCTTCTCAGGCTGTGACGAGGCATCTAGGACCAACGTAGGTACGCTCCACGGCTGCCTTTAGTTGTGGTGGTTAGTCAGGGTACTGCAATCCCATAGATTCCAACCTCTCTGGTGTATTGCCTTTTTTGCCTGCTCTCCTCAGCTACCAAATCATAACATCTTGCCCTGTGCAGAGGCGCTTCTTGTGCTCCCTCTTGTTGCAGAGCTGTCTCCACTGCCTCGACGCACACAGCTGCTTTGTAAAGCAGAGCAGCAGCAGTGCTCTCGGCTGGAATGGAGAACATTATGGATTGCACCAGTGTGTCTTGGTACTCCCGCATTTTACGCTCCCGGTTCAACGGTGTGATGAGGCTTTGTAACTTGTTCACGGTAGCGAAGGGTCTAGGAGGGTGGACACCCAATAATCAGACGTGGTGAGAATGTGGCGATGCGGCGGTCGTTTCTCAGGCACTGCAGCATGAAATCAACCATGTGCTGCAGACTCCCAACTGGCCCAAGAAACGCTGTCCCCTGCAAGAGGCGTCATCTCTGCCTGCTCTGCATCACCCCACCCTCGCTATACATTTCTGACTAGAGCATTGTGTACCTCCCTCTGGAGCGATGTCTTCCTCCTCCATTGACTCCTCCTCATCCTCCTCACAAAGTGAGCCCTGCCCAGCCCTTTTTGAGGAACCACGTTGCCCGACTGTCCAGAAGGTGATGGAATTTGTGACTCCTCATCCTCCACCTCTTCCAAAACCTCATCCCTTAGTGCTTGCAGTGTTTTTTGAAGCAGGCAGATAAGGGGGACAGTCAGGCTGACTAGTGCATCATCTGCACTCGCCATCCGCGTTGACTCATCAAACGCATGAAAAACGTGGCAGATGTGCTTCATAGAGTCCTTCGCCAGTCCTTACACTGGCTGCCCATCCATTATAGTATCCAATTCAAAGTACTGGTTGTCACCACAAAGCTCTCCACAGTGCAGAACCCCCCTACATCTCCTCCCTCATTTATATCTATCGGCCTAACCGACTGCTGCGCTCTGCAAACGACTTCGACTAACCTCTGCACTAATCCGTACCTCCCACTCCCGACTCCAAGACTTTCCCGTGCTGCGCCAATCCTCTGGAATGCTCTACCCCAAGAAATTAGGACTATCCACAAATTAGCTGGTTTCAGGCGCTCCCTCAAAATACATTTGTTCAGAGCGGCCTATCACATTCACTAATCAAATCTTCTATGTATTCTGTGTAAGTGTGTGTGTGTCTAGCCCATTCACTATCTCCTCCCTTACTCCCTTAAGATGGCTGGACCATCATTGTAAATGCACCATTGTATATAAACACCTATACTTGTATTCCCCCCCACCTCATTGTAGATTGTAAGCTGTACGAGCAGGGGCGACTTATTTGCTTTAATTATTGTATTGTTAACGTTGTTACTTATGACTTGTGTTCTGAAATGCTAAACTGTAAAGCGCTGCGGAATATGATGGTGCTATATAAATAAATATTATTATTATTATTCCTCTGAGCTGCTCCCACCACCTTCCTGTTCCTCACGCCATGTTGGGTCTTGGACCTCATCATCTCCACTACCTCTTCCAAACACCTGCTGCTGTTGGGTGGTCGGCCAGCACCATGCTCAACAGAAACCGGCACCTGAGACTCATCATCATCAGATGCGTTTTCTGCGGTGTGTGCTGACCATCGGCACTGTCTCACCCCCTTCAGATTCAGAGAGACACAGCTGTTGCGCATCACTGCATACTCCTCTTCTTCACATTTCAAATGCTGCTTGGCTGGGCCCTGTTTGCAAGCCAACAGATTCTGAGAACAGAAGCAACACTCAGCTGGCTCCTGTACAAAACTCTCTGACTGCCTTGGCAATTTGGCAGGCGGTGAAGAGACAGATGGTTGCTCAACAGTGCTGTGGTCCTGAGAGGAGGTGGAAGCAATTGGTGAAGTCGTGCATTCTGACATCCAACCAACAACGGCTTCAATTTGTTCTTCCGCAGCAGGGGGGTACGCCGACCTCCTACAAAAGTGCGCATAAAGGAACGCTCACGGGAAAACTGGTGGTGCTGTGTCACTGGTGGCGGCAGCAGCCACAGAATCCCCACGTCCTCTCCCTGCTGAAACTCCACGGCCACGACCACGTGCCTTACTCCCTGCCTTCTTCATCTGGTAGTATTGATAAAGAAAGTCTGAAAAGTTATAAGGCCAAGTGTGGTTATTCCGCAGAGACTGCAGTGAACACTGCACACAACTTTTCACTAGGTGTGAAAGCCCTTTGTGTAACTTCTATAGTGTTTGCAACCAATGTATTGTATACGGATGGAAGCGCGTCACACTAATAGATTTTAGTTTTTTGAAATGAATGGAGCAGCACCAATTAGAGAAAAATTTCAAGGATGTGCCAGTGCACCGCTACAGCAGACTACAACCAGCAGTGGTTGAAGAACTAACTGGAGCGTGATCTGCACCCAAAAATGAAAAATCAGACTACAGTGAACACTGCACACAACTGTTCACTACCCAACGCGTCACAGCAGAAGGCAGTCTGTGCGTCCAAACAAAGGCGCAAGCATACATGCACGTAACCTGTTTATAAAGCTATATAAAAAAAAATTATGTAGTAGTGACTCACACTTTATTTGAGGTACAGTATTAATTCGCCATTCCCATCTGTGGCTATGCAGTCTCATTTTATAATACCTTATTATCCGTTTTTCAGCTTGCAAGTCCAAAGTCAGCATAAATAGCAATTTTCCTATGCATAGCACTTTTTAAAGGTTATGTTTTGTTAATAAAAAAGATTATTGGCCATATTTGGGGTATTCATATGGAAAATTGTATAATTTTTTAAAACTTTTAGTGACATTATTAGCAAATGTAACATTTATTAATTGTCACAGATAACTTTTAATGGAGATTTTTGAAGTAGCATTCTTTTTCTATACAATAAAAATGGTCACATACGTTACTTATCCCTTTTAATGGATTCAGATAGTACTTGTATGCTTTTATGTACAACCGTATAGCAGATTCCTTAACTAATTATTTTTGGTTTTTCATTGCTGTTCAACATTTAAATGATGTGTTTATGTTTTCAATTCTTTATTTATCTAGATTTTTTTAAATGAAGTCCATCTTATGGTAGTAAAGGTTTTCTTTCTCTTGTTTGAAGTCTAGACATTTAAAATTGACATGAACAAGGAAAATACTTGATCTAGTATTAAACATCCTCCTTGACCCTGGGCTCCAACACCGCCAGGTTGTTGCTCGGAAGTGCTGTTGCCAGTCACACTTGATCCTGTGTTACTGGGGTTCATATGTCAGCGTTCCCCGCTGGTGTAGTCAAAAGTCCTGCTGCCTCCACCCTGTTTCTTCTCTCCCTGGGGTCCAACCCCGTTGTTGCCTGGAAGTGCTGTTACCAGTCAAAACTTGCTCCTGTGTTAATGGGGTTCAGTAATGTAGCTGTTCCCCTGCTGTTGTATGTAAAAGCCCTGCTGCCCACCCTATCCTCCTCTCATCCTGGGCTCCAACACCGCCAGTTTGTTGCCTGAAGGCTGTTAGCACAGTCAACACTTGCTCCGTGTTACTGGGGTTCAGTAAGTCAGCTTTTCCCCCCTGGTTTTTTGGGAAAAAGTCCTGCTGCCCCCCCTGTTTCTTTCATCCCGGGGGTCCAAAACCCCAGATGTTCCCGGGGAATGCTGTTGCACAGTCAACACTTGCCCGTTTTCTGGGTTCATTTTAAAGCAGCGTTCCCTGCTTGTGTACTCAAAAGCCTGCTGCCCCCACCCTGTCCCCTCTCATTTGGGGTCCAACCCGCCATTTTTCCCGGAAGTGGTTAGCACAGTCAACACTTGCCCTGTGTTCGGGGGGTTTTAAGTCAGCTTTCCCCTGCGGTGTACGCAAAAAGCCTGCGGGGCCCCCCCCTGTCCTCCTCTCACCCTGGGCTCCAACACCCCCAGTTGTTCCCCCGGAAGTGTGTTGTACAGTCAACACTTGTCCTGTGTTACGGGGGGTTTTTAATGTCAGCTGTTCCCCTGCTGTGGTACGTAAAAAGTCCTGCGCCTCCCCCCTGTCCTCCTCCTTCCCGGGGGGCCCAAAAAGCCGTTGTTCCCCGAAGTGCGTTAGCACAGTCAACACTTGCTCCTGTGTTACTGGGGTTCAGTAAGTCAGCTTTCCCCTGCGTGTTGGCCAAAAGTCCGGTGCCCCCACCCTGTTCTTTTCTCACCCTGGGCCCAACCCGCCATTGTTAGGAATACTTGGACGGGTTCTGACTCCTGCCCAGCGGGGGCAGCACGACAGCTTTTTTCCTGGCGTGTCAACGTTAATTAGCCCCAATATTTGTCCTGTCGGTTGCATTCTGGTTCCCCCGACTCTAGGTCCTGCTTTTTTAGGTCTTCCTTGTGTCCCGGGGATATGTAAATAAAGGCTGTTTCCGTTGTACAATGGACAAGCCCCCACTGTAGGACTGGTGATTGGTAACGGGGGACGGCTTGCGGCCTGTCAACTTACATTTTTTGGGTGCCTTAGGTTCCCGCCCCGGGTTCCGTACGGTCAAGGTTTCCACAGGCCTTTGGCTAGTGCCCCCATCCGGTATCCGGTTCACAACGTTTTGGTCCTTGGTTGTTTTGGGACAGGTACCCCTGTTAGTAACCGTGTCCCATAACGTCAGCTGGTCCTCGTTGTTACATTGGCTTTTTTTCTGCTGCCCCTCCGGGTTCCAGCACAGTCAGCGGGGCCCCGTTTCTTGCATGGGCCCTTTTCCTTCTGCTACCCGTTGGGTTCCATACGTAATGGTTCTCCCGTGCCTTTGGCCTAGGTGCCTCCATCTCAGTATCCATTTCCCCCGAAACGTCTGGGGTCCTTGGAGGTTTTTTGGGCCAGGTACCCCCCGCTTAGAAACCCCTGCCCCTAAGCAGCGGGCCCGGTTTTGCCATTGGCTATTTTCCTTCTGCGCCCCCCCGGGGTTCCAAGCCCCCGAGCTGGTCCCCGTTTTTCTTTGGTCTTGTCCTTCGTACCCTCCGGGTTACAATACCGCAAGGTTTCCGCAGTGCCTTTGGCCTAGGGCCTCCATCTCGGATCCGAGTTCCAGCAATGTCTGCTGGTCCTTGGTTTGCTTTGGAGCGCAGGTCCCTCCTCTTAGTAACCTGTCCCAAAAAAGTAGTGGCCCTCGGTTGTCCCATTGGCTCTTTTCCTTCGCTGCCCTCCGGGTTCCAACCAGTCAGGGGGTCCTCGTTCTTGATTGGTTTGCCCCTTCTGCCCCCCGCCGGGTTCCAGTACCGTCAACTGGTTCTCCGATGCCTTTGCCGGGGTCCTCCCCCCGGATCCGGCCCAGAACGTCTGGGTCCTTGGTAGTGTTTTGGAGCACAGGTCCCCCCTTTTTCTTAGTAACCGGCCCCGTAACGTCAGATGGCCCCTCGGTTGTGCCATTGGCTCTTTTCCTTCTGCCCCCCCTCCGCGCCCAGCACAGTCAGGGGGTCCTTGTTACTTCCCATTGTCTCTTTACCATTGATACCCTCCGGGTTCCAGTAACGCCGGTTTTCGCGGAATTTAGCAGCCTTTTGTACTTCAGCTTTTTTTAAAAATTGAATTTTTTTTTTTAATGTTTTTTTGGGTAATCACTGGGGATCTCCACAATGAAACGACCCCCCTGATGACCACCCCAAAAGAAATGATGACCAAAGGACGACCATAAACCAATCAGCCTGAACCCACACAAAAAAAATAAAAGATTACACAGAAGAAATCCCAAAAAGGCAAAAAAGGTTAAAAAAACAAAAAAGAACGAACAAAAGACAAAGAACATTAAGCAAATCAAAAAGCAAAAAACATGAAGTATAAGACCAAAATGAAGGCTAAATATATGCTCTAAAAAAATAAGCAGAAGAAACTAAGAGCGTAGGGGGGGGCCCCTTCCTCCTCGTGGTCCCCGGGGGGAAAAGCCTGCTGCTGCGGCTAAATAAAACGGACAAAAAAAGGTTTTTAATTTAAATTTTTGTGACAGCAAAAACGGAAGGAAAAAAATTTTATATTTTACAGTTTTAAAATCAATAACCCCTGTCACAAATAAAAAATATTGAAAAGATAAGATGAAGAAATTTTTAAGAAGAATAATAGTTTATAAGAACAATATGGTAAAGTTAAAAAAAAGATGAATAGCAAGAAGTTTAAAGAAAAAAAGAAGGTGAAATGAAAATAATTGGATGAAAAAAATGATGTGCTAGATTATGAAGGAAAAGTGTGGCAAAATTAAAAGGTAAAAAGCATGGAAGTTTTGAAACATCTATTTCCAAAATAGAAAAAAGGTTAACAAATTTTTCAATTTCTTCGTCAATCTAAAATTTTTAAAAAAAAAAAATATTTTGCTTTCCATTTGGTTGGGGGGAAAAAATTTGCCTTTAATGTCCCAACCCCCCCAAACATTTACATTTTATTTGTTGTTTTCCTTTGTACAATTAACCAACAAGTAGTTTGAGCGATACAACTGCAAAAAACGGGATGGGGCCATATTTGCTGTATCGGGGTTTTAAATTTGAGTACCATATTTTCGTCATATCGGGGACCGGAATCGGGATTGTCACTGTCACTTCAGTGTCCGTCGGGGTCGTCAGGGTCAGCGGCACTTCCTGGCAAAAATCTCGGCGGTCACGGGTGGACTGCTTCATGGCCGCCATCATCTTTCCCCCCGGGGGCACTGCAGTTTCTCCGAAACTGCAGTAGCTGGGTAATCCCGGCGAAGCATCAGTCCGATGCTCACCGCCGGGGGGAAACAGGAAAAATCAGCTGGCTGCGTTGCGAGAGGGGGCTTGCCGTCATTGCGATGTAGCAGGTGGATCGTGGGGACAACTTACTATGGACTGCGCGGAGGGGTTGGTAATTTGGGTTTTTGTTTTTTTTTTTTTTTTAAGGAGATCGATGGCGTCGAGGAAAAAATTAAAAAATTAATAAAAAACTGTGTTGTCTCTTTTATTTCTTAAAAGCTTTTTTTTTTTTGCTTTGTTTTTTTTATCATTTTAATTTGGGGGATTAATAAGGCCCCCGTGTATTATTGACACCTCCCCTTTTATTAACCGGGTTTTTGTCACCGTGAAATTTAAAGGGTGACTTAACCCTTTTATTACCCAAAACTTGTCACCGTCGGGCATGGGAAGAGGGGAAAAAGTCCCAAATTGGCAATCTTTTGGCGCCAAATGTGGGTGTAAGATTCTTGTACATGTTTTAAAACTCAGTTTTTGTCACCATTTTGCTTTCTGTCTTGCGCAGCTATCTTGCCCTCAGTAATATGGATTTTCAGCTTTCTTTCCCCCCTTTCTCTCCCTTTGCTTCTTAAGCAGCCACGCGAGCAATCAGTGTTCAGAAAAGCCTGCATGAACCTGTGACCTGACTCCGGAAGCCTTGGCATGTATCCAGCTATTCTACTGAGGAATCGAACATTTTGGCTCGGGAAACCCCGCTCTTTGAAAGATCCACTTTTGCTGGATTTTCGGTAAAAGAAAAGATCGAACCGTTGTGGAGAGTGATTGCTGAGCTTAAGTTACTTGGCCTGCTGTGTCTCCTGCTTCTGTATTTGAAAATGTTGACTATTTTTGCAGCTTGTATGAAGAAATCAAGACCTTTATTTCAAACCGTGTCTCATGTTTTTTCATCCCCCCCAAGCACAAGACGCTTATGAACTGTTACAAAATTACAAGATTCTGAACCAAAAATTTTTTTTTGTGGGTCTGTAAGGCTGTTCTGCTGTAACTGTGGATATAACGCCTTTGTCTTTCTGTGATGACAGTGGTTGTGACTTCTCACAACCTTCCCCAGGTGAGCAATTCCCTTTTAAGTTTTTTTTTTCGCAGTGTTCCAAGGTAAACACTACTTTTTTTTTTTTTTTTCTTTTCCCCTTTTTTTGTGTTGTTAACGGGGTTTTCAGTGCCGGTTGAACTTTCTTGTTGATAGGGTTTTGTGACTTCTAAAAACCTTCCGGTGGGGCATTCCCCCTTTTTTTTTTTTCTCCTGCAGTGTTCCACAGGTAAACCTTTTTTTTTTTTTTTTTCCCTTCCCTTCCCCGTATTTGTCTTAAAAGATCTGGAAAAGGAGGCCCGCAAAAGGGGAACTTTGCGGTGACTGAAAATCCTTGCGATTTAAGACTATAAAAACCCTTTTTTAAAAAACCCCTACAGGCCCTCAAATCAAATTTTTGCAAGTGTTTGGAGGGGATGCCCAGGTTTTTTGACCGGTTTTTGGGGTTTTTTTTTGGGAGCGAGAAGGGGTAATGCCGTAGCCCCAAGTTCTGGTCCCAAGTTGCCCCCCTTTTTTTTTTGGCGGTAAAAAAGAAAAAAATTTAGGGATTTTTAACCCCTGCAATCGTTTTTTTCTGCACGCTCACAATTTCCCCTGAACGTTTAAAATTTACTATAATTTGTTATTACCAACAAGGCTTTGATGTGGGGGGAAACCCTCTGATTGAGACTGAGGGGGAATGTTTGGATCTCTTGATGCTTTCTTTTTGCCATGGGGAGGTGTTTGATGACCCCCAATCGAGGTGCCGTGAAGAGCCTGTTAAAATTTCGCCAAGGTAAGCACCGGACCCCAAAATGCCTTGGATTTCAGGAGTGGGCCCCCTTATACCCCTGGGCAGTTCCCCAAAAATTATTTTTCGAAAGGGGTTTCTCCATAATTAAGGTGAAATTTTTCGTGCCGCCCTCCCACTGGTTGGGCTTTATTTTACTGCATCCGTATTGATGCTGCCTATGAAGAGGCAAGAGAGATGGTTCGAAGCAACGCAAAAACCTTTTTCCACCTTTCCCCGCTAAGGAACCTTTGAAAAAGGGGCACACGGGAACCCCCAAAACCGAACCCATGCAGGTAGATCTTTTAAAAACGGGTTTTGATGCACGCAAGGAACATCGTTTTTTAAGGGGGAAAAATTATGTTTTATTGTGGTAAATCAGGGCATTCATTATAAACTGCCCCCGCCCCTTTCGTAGTTCTGCAGCATTTCAGGAGTTTTGCGAGAGGAGATCTGTCAGTCCGAGCCTCGGGGTCCAGAGGATCTGCGCAACAGATCTTGTTTCCGGACTTAAACCCCGTTATTCTGGGACGAGACTGTTTAAAAACGGCAATTTTTCAAGTTTCCTCGCGGTGTCCCAGCTGAGTTGTAAAAAAAACAATTTCATTGTTTTTCCCTTTTCCATCAAACTCGGGGGGAACTCATTTGGGTTTTACTCTGCTAGATCGACTCAGGGGCAAGTGGGGGTTTTATGGATTTTCTTTTCTGAAACGGGGGGTACGTTCAGTGAAAAGGGGTACTCCAGTACAGATGGAAACTGTGGATGGCTCCCTGCTGCTTGGGGAAAGGGGGGCAAAACGGAGCCTTTGGGGTCTTATGGGTAAAGTCATCAAAAAAAGTCCCCTTTTGCTTATTCTTCTCCCCACTTTCCCTTATTCTAGGGCTACCTGGGGGTGCGGGTCAGAACCCCCACCTTTAAATGGGAGACCCCAAAGGGAAATTTCACTTTCCAGAGAAACGTGGTCCAGAAGTTTCAGCTTGCCCGTTCCTAAAGGGAACCCTGTAGCCCTGAACTACCCCTGTATACCAGGACTAGTGGGGTTTATGTGACAAGAAGAACGTGACCAGTTCCCCCTCACCGTCCATAGAATGTCCAAATTTAATTTTTGCCCGGGGCAGAGTTTCCTTTTGGTAAGATCTACCCCTGGCGGGGGCCCGAGCTAAAGGCTTTAAATGATACATAGACGAAAATCTAGCCCGGGCTTATACGCCCCTTTATCTCCCGCGGTCACCCATCTTCTTTTTGAAGAAGAAAAGATGGATCTCTGGACCCTGTTTAGACTATAGGGAATCAATAAGGGTTTCTATTAGAAACCGTTATCCCTTTCCTTTAATCCCTGGTTTTTGGAGAGAGTGCGGTGCCAAAATTTTCTCTAAAATTTGGGTCTCCGTGGGGCCTATAACTTGGTCCGTATTAACTGGGGGAAAAGGAAGACTGCTTAC
>JARQOD010000002.1:216450791-216510204 GCA_033576555.1 Oophaga sylvatica
AATGGCAGGGCTACCAGTGGAGGACAACTCATGGGAACCAGTCAATAACGTTAATGCTCCTCGTTTGCTCCGCCAGTTTCATCAGAGGTACCCAGACAAGCCTGGTCTGAGGCCATCCGGAGGTTGTCCCTAAGGGGGGAGTAATGTAAGATTCTTTGTACATGTTCTTGAAACTCAGTTTTTGTCAGCCATTTTGCTTTCTGTCTTGCTGCAGCTATCTTGCCCTCAGTCAATATGGAGTTTTCAGCTTTCATGTTCCCACCCTGATTCTCTCCCTCTTGCTTCTTAAGCAGCCACAGCTGAGCAATCAGTGCTTCAGAAACTAGCCTGCAGTGAACCTGTGACCTGACTACTGGAAGCCTTGGACTATGTACTCCAGCTATTCCTACTGAGGAACTCTGAACACTTGTGGACTCTGGAACCCTGCTCTTTGAAAGATCCACGTTTGCATGGACTTACGGTAACAGAGAAGAAGATCCTGAACCTGTTGTGAAGAGTGATTGCTGAGCTTAAGTTACTCTGGCCTGCTGTGTCTCCTGCTTCTGTATCTGCAAACTGTGTGACTATTTTTGCCGCTTGTATGAAGTAATACAAGACCTTCTATATCAAACTTGTGTCTCATGTATTTTCATCGCACCCAAGCACAAGACGCTATATGAACTGTACTACATACATTACAGTGGGGCTGCTGTAGCCTGGTATTATCAGGCTGTTGAGGGCCAAAATCCATGGGCCTTGACAGTCTTTTAATACCAGGCCGCAGCAGTCTGCATTTTACTTGGCTGGTTAACAAAAATAGGGGGACCCCTACGCCGTTTTTTTTCGAGGGGATCCCCTATTTTTGTTAACCAGCCAAGCTAAGCAGACTGCTGTGGCCTGGTATTATCAGGCTTGCAAGGTCCATGGATATTGGATCCTTACCAGCCTGAAAAACCAGGCCTCAGCGGTCTGCTTCATCTGGCTGGTTAACAAAAATAGGGGGGACCCCACGCCAATTTTTTTTGAGGGGATCCCCTATTTTTGTTAATCAGCCAAGATATGCAGACTGCTGTGGCCTGGTATTATCAGGCTGGCAAGGTCCATGGATCTTGGCTCCTTAACAGCCTGAAAATCCAGGCCTCAGCGGTCTGCTTCATCTGGCTGGTTAACAAAAATAGGGGGGACCCCACGCCATTTTTTATTCGAAGGGAACCCCTATTTTTGTTAATCAGTCCCTGGCTGACCTGAAGTGAAAGTGGAAAGCAATCAATTAAGCTTTCCACTTCTTCTCCTGTCAGCCAGGAGAGGAACTCATTCATTTGGGGGTTTACTGTGAGGCTGCAGCATTAGCTGCGGTCCCTGCAGTAAACATTAACCCTTTCTGAAGGATTATACCGTGGGACCTGACTATGCATGGGATAGGTAAGAATAATTTTGCTTTTTTATTTTATTTTTATTACAGGAATGGTTTTTGCAGTCAAATAAAAGATGGTCAAAAACATGTGTCTTTATTTCATTAAAATGATTTTTAATTAAAGTGTGTGTGTTTTATTTTTATTTCATGCAATAGGATTAATAATTGATAGTTGTCTAATTGACAGTTCTCAATTATTAACCTGGCTTAAGGTCACCTTTCAATTGCAATGTGGCTTTAACCCCATATTAACCCATTCGCCACTGCTACAGGGCAATGGGAATAGACGGGCAAAGTGCCAGAAAGGGCGAATCTAATTATAGATTTGTCTTTTCTGGGGTGTCTGGGGGCAGATGTTAGTAGCCAGGGGGGGCCAAAAATAATGGTCCCTCTCTGGGCTATTATTATCTGCCCCCATTCGCTGGCTTTGTCTGTCTGGTCGCGAAAATAGGGCGGGAGCCCACGCATTTTTTTTAAACAATTTTACACCTCATATATATATATATATATATATATATATATACATGTCATTGAATTTGTGACACATATATTTATATTTATAGTTCATACACTTCTACATAGTATAATAGCCGCTAATTCAATTGACGGCTTTTGTGAAAATGCAGAACCCGACATGAAATGACACTTGGTGTACATAGGGTTAACCATGTCTTTTCATGTCCTTTGCTATCTGATTTGCACAAACAATTACATCAGTCTATGTGTGCAAAATTTCACACCTGTAGGGGTTAATTAAAGGTGTAAATTCGTAGCAAAAAAGTCAGTTTTTTTTACAACGAATTTACACCTTTAATTAACCAGATTGCAAACGACATGAAAAGACATGGTTATCCCTATGTACACCAATTGTCATTTCATGTCGGGTGCTTCTGTCTTTTCACAGAAGCCGGCTTTACCCGGCAATTGAATCAGAGGATATTTTACTATGTAGAAGTGTATAAACTATACATATATGTATATATATATATGTCACAATGACATGTATATATATATATGTATTCTATGTGTGTATATTTAGTGTTTACAAGGAAATAAAGGTTTTTTTTAGTTGCAATATTTTATTCCCATAGACTTACATGGGACTTCCGGTATCGGAATCGGATATCGGCGATATTTAGTGATATCGGCGATACCATTCCGATACGATATTTTTAGATATCGAGCAGTATCGCTCAACACTACCAACAAGGCAAGAATGGGTTTTTTTTAATTCCGATATTTTGTTCCCATAGACTTACATTGGATTTCCGGTATCGGTATCCGGTATCGCCGATACTTTTTGGGTATCGGCGATACAAATTACGATCCGATACTTATTGGTATCGGAAAGTATCGCTCAACTCTATTCATAATGTCACGAAATGCGACTTGAATTTGATTTAATCCTCCCTACTTACACATTGAAATGATATACAAGGGTGTAACGAATAGAAAGTGAAAGGATGCCTTTTCTAACAGTTGAAACTTTAATATATTGTTTGTAGGAAACAGAAACATGAACATTCTATATATTGTATTATATGTACACCAATATTTTGAACAGTTTATTACTGATATAGTGTGTACAGAGAAGTTTAAGAAGTTTTTTTTTTACAATATTTCAAAAGGGAATTATCCACATTTGACAGCACCAGCTGTGAACACTGTTTTCTGTTTTCCCAGCCAAATATGTGTTATGTTTTCTAAGAATATTATATGATCAATAAAATCAATATCCTAGCTAACATCAGTATTTATAGAACGTCAAATTACTATATAACGCAGCTTCAAACTAAACAGATACTACTATTTTTATTGTTAATTTCAATACATTTTTACTTTTACTGTTTTTAAAAAAATTACACAAATTGATTTACATGAATAATGACATCACAAATATTCCCAAATGTACAATACATCAACAGCTGTTAGTGCATTTTTAATTAACTGTCTTTCACATTCAAGATTATTTGGACTTTATCCAAAGAAAACAAAATGTCCATAATGCTGTTGTCTGTAATGTTTAGAAGAATAATGGAATATGTTACACAGATTTTTTTAAACATTTCTTCATTTTTAAATTGATACTTACCGTAAATTGTTCAAGGGCCAAATAAATGACAAATGTAGTAAATTTGGCACAATAAACAGACGTTTATAAGAAGTTTTATGAGTCCTGAGTGACACATATATATTATATCATATTCTTTGAAAGGATAACCTTAAAGTTGAGTAATTTAGTCAGAACACGGTTTATAGGTAAAGTAATGTGATATTACTACATAAACAGCATGAAAATATAAAATGCGTAAAGATAATAAGGTACTAAAAGATTGATATAAGTCCAGTTTGAATAATAACGCATAAATCTATTGGACAAAGAACTAAATAATATGCTCCCTAATTTTTGATCCATTATGCCTTTCAGTCTAAACTAGAGATGAGCGGATTATTCTACGGAGAATTGAGCTCGAGTCCAATTTATTGAAATTTGTGGCATAATTTCCCACACTGCTGAAGCATCAAAGAGCATAATTCCCTGCAGCTGTGACATTTTATGGATTATCATAATTTATAAAGGGAGGGTCATTAGTTGAGCAATCACAGATCAGCGGTTCAAAGAGGAGAGAAATTTGTAGAGTAATTTTCCATCCCCAACTTGATAAGTCTTTCTTTTCTGTAGAGTGTAAGCTCTTATGGTTAACAGAGTTCTCTCATTTTTTTTCCTGTAGACTGTAAGCTCTTCTTATAAGCAGGGTCCTCTCGTTCTCTCTCATGCAGCGTAAGCTCTTATGGTCACAAGTGTCCTCTCTCACCTGTAAAGTGAAAGCTCTTATGATCCAGTTGAGTTTTCTTCTTCTCTCTCCTCTTTCCCACATGCATTTTCAGAGCAATTACAAGCTTTCCAGCTTTGATATTTGAAAAAATCTGCCAAACTTTCCTCTAAAGTTTGATTTGCGTTGATAAAGTCAGCAAATTCTGCAGAATCTCTTTTCTGGGAAAATAAAAGAAGTCATATTTCAAGAACTGAGTGGTGCAGCAACATTTGAGACATCTATTACATATTTTTATACCAACTGGACAAAATTCAACCATTTCTTTTAACTGTTTTAATGTGACAACATTAAAGTTTATATGGTTGCAAAATGACGTGTCATAGAATCATAGAATGGTAGAGTTGGAAGGGACCTCCTGGGCCTTCTGGTCCAACCCCTGCTCAAAGCAGGATTCTCTAAATCATCCCGGACAGATGTCTGTCCAGCCTCTGTTTGAAGACCTCCATTGAAGGAGAACTCACCACCTCTTGTGGCAGCCTGTTCCACTCATTGATCACCCTAACCGTCAAAAAGTTTTTTCTAATATCTGATCTGTGTCTCCTCCCATTCAGTTTCATCCCATTGCTTCTAGTCTTTCCTTGTGCAAATGAGAATAAAGATGATCCTTCTACAATGTGACAGCCCTTGAGATATTTGTAGACAGCTATTAAGTCTCCTCTCAGTCTTCTTTTTTGCAAGCTAAACATTCCCAAATCCTGCAACCGTTCCTCATAGACATGGTTTGCAGACCGGTCACCATTCTGGTGGCTCTTCTCTGAACTTGCTCCAGTTTGTTGATGTCTTTTTTAAAATGTGGTGCCCAAAACTGGACACAGTATTCCAGATGAGGTCTGACCAAAAGGAATAGAGGGCAATAATGACCTCACGTGATCTAGACTGTATGCTTCTGTTGATACATCCTAGAATTGCATTTGCCTTTTTTGCTGCTGCATCACACTGTTGACTCATGTTAAGTCTGTGATCAATTAGTATACCCAAGTCTTTTTCACATGTGCTGTTACTTAGCCCTATTCCTCCCATTTTGTATATGCTTTTTTCATTTTTATTGCCCAGATGTAGTACTTTGCATTTTTCCCTGTTAAAATCCATTCTGTTAGTTGCTGCCCACTGCTCCAGTTTATGTATATCTTTTTGAATCCTCTCTCTCTCTTCTCTAGTATTAGCTACCCCTCCTAGCTTTGTGTCATCAGCAAATTTGATCAGTTTACCCTCAATTCCTTCATCTAAATCATTGATAAAGATGTTGAACAATACAGGGCCCAAAACAGAGCCTTGTGGTACCCCACTTGAGACATTCTTCCAACTGGATGTGCAGCCATTTACAACCACTCTTTGGGTCCGATCACTAAGCCAGTTATGAATCCACCTAACAGTTGCCTTGTCCATTCCATACTTAGTCATTTTTTCAATAAGGATTGTGTGAGATACTTTGTCAAATGCTTTGCTGAAGTCAAGATATACTATATCTACAGCATTTCCCTGATCCACCCAGTCAGTGATTCTGTCATAGAAGGAAATTAAGTTAGTCTGACATGACTTATTAGTTACAAACCCATGCTGACTCTGTTTAATCACTTCATTCTTATCCAGGTACTTGCATACATGTTCTTTAATAAATTGTTCATTCAGTTCAAACAATTTACTTATGGTCAGCATTAAGAAAAAATAAAACTAGAGAGAAAAAAAACTTTATTTTTTTTCTCAGCATCCTTTCACTAAAATTAAAACATCCTTTTAAACCATAAAGCAGTAAAGTTATTTTATTTATTTTGTATTTCAATTTTCATAATACAAAGTATTTTATTAAATAAATCTCTTATTCCTAATAAGGCAGATGGACTTTGAATATCCATGTCGTAAATACTTTCTTGTTGTAAGAGGCAAGTTTTTAGGAAATGTTTGAGGTTTTACCGAGTTAGCAAGTTATTATTTATTTATTATGCTTTGCTTATGATATTCCACAGCGCTTTACTGACATTATCATCACTGTCCCTATTGGAGATCACAATCTAAATTCCTTACCCATATTTCTTCGGAGTGTGAAATGAAACTGGAAAACCAGTACGAATTTCATGCAAACATAAGGAGAACATAAAAACTCCTTGCAGATGTTGTCCCTGTGTATTTTGAACTCAGAATCCCAGCACTGCAAAGATAACCACTGAGCCACCATGTTGCTCATAAGGTATCACCTGACTGTGAAATAATGATTAATCTATCAATCATTGAGGGTCCAAGTGCAAGATCCCCACCAAGCCTAAAATTTGGGCTCTGACATTGCTGATTCTAGTAATTGAAATGGTGCACTCACTGCAGTGCAATATTAACTTGCAGTAAATAAACATAATTCTGACATTGTTTTTTCGGTCCATAGCATAGTAAAAAGGTTGCACATCACGGGTATTTATGCATAGGAACAGAATAATAACTTTTATTTCTATAGCCAAAAAAACTGACTGGCACATCCAGACTAATGTGAATTAGGTGCAAACCAGGGGGAGCTACCCCCATGTAAAACATATGAAAAAAAGGCTGCACTCTAACATACTAAAGCATGACAACATGGAATACGTGAAATTTTGAACAGCAATACAGCTTTGGAGTATAAGGAAAAATTTGAGTGGCTTAGTATAACATTTGGCCAAATATTATTTGCCCACCAACCATCGTCAAGGTGGTTTCAAGTCTGGTGAGTCCCTGACCTATGTGAACATACCTCTATTAGGCTGATATCTGAATTTCTGGGTGAATGTGGACACCTCTGTCAGTAATACCTGCATTAATGGGTAAGTAGGAACCTGCTGTAATTAAAACCACCTGGTGGGGGCCGAATGCTCTGTCAGTAAGATAACTTTCAAAAGACAAAAAAAGGTATTCCATGTTGTCATGCTTTAGTATGTTAGAGTGCAGCCTTTTTTTTCGTATGTTGTACATGGGGGTAGCTCCCCCTGTTTGCATCTAATTCACATTAGTCTGGATGTGCCAGTCAGTTTTTTTGTCTTTTGAATGTTAGCTTACTGTCGGAGCACTCCGCCCCCACCAGGTGGTTTTAATTACAGTAGGTTCCTACTTACCCATTAATGTAGGCATACTGACAGAGGTGTCCACATTCACCAGAAATTCAGATGTCAGCCTAACAGAGGTATGTTTACATAGGTCAGGGACTCACAAGACTTGAGACCACCTTGATGATGGTTGGTGGGCAAATAATATTTGGCCAAATGTTATACTAAGCATCTCAAATTTTTCCTTATACTCCAAAGCTGTATTGCTGTTCAAAATTTCATGTATTCCATGTTGTCATGCTTTAGTATGTTAGAGTGCAGCTTTTTTTTCGTATGTTGTACATGGGGTAGCTCCCCTTGTTTGCACCTGATTCGCATAGTATGGATGTGCCAGTCAGTTTTTTTGCTTTTGAATGTTAGCTTACTGACCGAGCACTCGGCCCCATCAGTGGTTTAAATTACAGCAGGTTCCTACTTACCTATTAATGCAGGCATTACTGACAGAGGTGTCCACATTCACTCTGGAATTCAGATATCAGCCTAATAGAGGTAGTTCACATAGGTCAGGGACTCACCAGACTTGAACCACTTTACGATGGTTGGTGGACCAAATAATATTTGGCCAAAGTTATACTAAGCATCTCAAATTTTTCCTTATACTCCAAAGCTGTATTGCTGTTCAAAATTTCACGTATTCCATGTTGTCATGCTTTAGTATGTTAGAGTGCAGCCTTTTTTTCCTATTTTATTTCTATAGTGTCAACATATTCTGTGGCAATTTACATTTCAAAGGGTACTTGTATGGTCAAAAAATAAATAACAGAGTAAATACATAAGTCAACAGATACCAAGATGAGTGATGGCCCTGCTCAGGAACTTACAATCTATGATGAAAAAGGAAGATACGAAAGTTAAATGGTAAAAGTACTTGTATTGCATGGACCAGCTATCAATATAATAAATAGATATTAAAAACACTGCATGAACCAGTCACCAGCCAATATCTAAATAAGTGCAGATACAAAGTGCTATTATGTGCATGGAGGTGTGAAAACAAATTCTATAATGGACCAGATTTAACCGCTTAGTGACAGAGCTAATTTGCTACTTTATGACCTAACCAATTTTTACAATTCGGACCACTGTCAATTTATGAAGTTACACCTCTGGATCATTTCAAGTATACACTGAAATTTTTTGTTAGGAGTTATAAGGATAAAAGTTGATCAGCAATTTCTCATTTTACCAACAAAATTTACAAAACATTTTTTAGGGACCACCTCATATTGAAGTGCGTTTGGGGTCAATATGACATAAAACACCAAAAAGTGACACCATTCTCAAACTGCACCCTCAAGTGTGCAAAACCACATTCAAGAAGTTATTAACCCTTCATGGACTTCACAGAACTGAAGCAATGTGTAAGGAAAAATTAACATTTTACTTTTTCACAAAAAGCTTTACTTGGAACCATTTTTTTATTTTCAAAAGGGTATCAGGAGAAAATGGACCATAAAATTTGCTGTACAATTTCTGCTGAGTATGCCAATACCCCATATGTGGGGAAAAGCCACTGTTTGGATGCATGGCAGGGCTCAGAAGGGAGGGAGCACTATTTGACTTTTTGAATGAAATATTGGCTGGAATCAATGGTGGCGCCATGTCACATTTGGAGACCCCTGATGTACCTAAACAGTGGAAACCCCCAATTGTAGCCCCAACCTTAAACCCAACACACCCCTATCCCTAATCCCATCCCTAACCATAACCCTAACCACAAACCTAACTTTAGCTCCAACACTAACTCTAACTTTAGCCCCAAAACTCAGTTTATTTTTTTTGTGGTAACGGTTATACCATTAATAATGTCGATCCCAACACCGGGGTTGGTAAAAACCAACTCAAATCATGTTCTCTGGGGTCTCGGCTACCCCCGGTAGCTGAGACCCCAGAGAAATTCCGACTCTGTGGGGCGCTGAGGAATAAGTGCCCTTAAGTGTCGCCGTTAAAATGCGTATTGGCGGTCTTTAATTGGTTAAAAGAAACTTTTCAAAGTTCAAAAGTGCAGGGTAGAAATAATTTTATTTTAATTATAGCTAAAAGAACAGAACAAGATGTTAGATAGAAAAGAATAAGGCTTTAAAATTACAAGTTATTCTCATTGTTTTGACTAATTCATCAAAGGCATATTGTATTGACAAAACTGAACACTATAAAAAATAGACCTTTTTGCATACTGATGTTTTATTAAAAAATTTTGAAACTTTGTTTTCTCCCCAAAAAAAAAAAATTCTGATGTATTGTTGGTATACTGGTAGTGTAATGCTGTATCCACACTTTCTGTGCTCATCTACAGTTGGGATGAGATCGTCTCTATGCAGACCACATAGAAAAGTTATAAGATGGGTGCCAGGAGTTTGAAACCAGCCAAATCCTAATGGTACATTAACCACTTAATGACCGAGGGTGGTTTGAATGTTAATGACCAGGGCAATTTTTACAATTCTGACCACTGTCCTTTTATAAGGTAATAACTCTGGAATGCTTCCATGGATCCCTGTGATTCTAACAATTTTTCTTGTGACATATTGTACTTCATGATTGTTAGGGTCTGCGGAACGCACCAAATATAAGATGTGGAGAAGTGCGTTCGCAGCCCGGGGTCCACCGTGCAGGCGGAGCCAGCTGCTAGTAAAATGGCGCAAGAAGCGAACTCTGTTATCCCGCAGAGTCACCAAAATAAACGCCGTAACACGCTGTGGCAATATGTGCGAACTCTGTTAATCCACAGAGCCGCTGGAAGGAGTGCCGCAGCGCTGTATGGCGATGTGTGCGAACTCACTTAACACAACTGAGTCGCAAAATAAACACGCTAGGACGCTGTCTAGCGTTGAAAGCAAACCCTGTTACGTCACAGAGCCGCTGAGACAAACTTCTGTGTCCTGTCAGGCACCCAGGTAAATAGTGAACAGCTAAGCGAACATAGAACATGATCATGAGCTAATGTCCTCGCGGGAGTCACCCGCAATCTATGGCGTCTGAACACCAGGCCCTGAATACGGCAATCAAACTCCTCACTGGTTATGCCGGCAATCTAGGGCATCTAGGAAACCGACCCTGACCAGCTAGCATACCAAACTCCTCACCGATTAAGTCGGTATTCTAGGGGCTTATTTCAGCCGGGCCCTAACCACACACACGCATGACCACACTGGCGCTAAGCATATAATGATTGATATTAGCGCATGGCGGCCCAGCCATGGCACCCTTTTATAGCAACAGCTATAGGACCTGCCAGAAACAAGGACCAATGAGAAACTGTTCCAAACACATGTAGTTTCATGACCTTCCTGGCGGACCAATAGGAGCTGCTGCAGTACCTGAACATGTGACCCCTGATCTACAATGAGAGATCTTACCCTGGGCATGCTCAGAAGGGGAAACGCAGGACTTCGTCCCAAAGATGTCTGCTCCAGTACTGGCTATAATAGCAGATCCAGGAGAGGCAGCAGCAAGTCTCTGCACAGTACTGGAATGGGCAAGACGCTGGGACTGACGTCTCTGCTGAGCAGGCTCCACTGCGGCTAGAGATGAATGGGAGACCGCAGCGGGACTGGTTCGAGACTCCCCTTGTGCAGCAGCGGGAACTTGAACCCTAACATTACCCCCCTCCTAGGGCCCCCCTTCTTTGGGCATTGCTGCGCTCAAAGGCAGCGATGAGCTGCGGAACGTGAACATGCTCGGCAGGCTCCCAGGACCTATCCTCAGGCCCATAACCCCTCCAATCCACCAAATAAAATTTTTTGCCTCGTACCACCTTGCACCCAACAATGGCGTTCACCTCATGATCATCGGTAGATGAACCCGACGTCCCGGCAGATGACTCGGAAAACCGGGAAATGGCCACGCGTTTCAGGAGGGACACGTGAAAGGTGTCAGTGATACCAAGGCGAGGCGGAAGGGCTAGGCGGTAAACCACCGGGTTCACCTGCTCGAGAACTTTAAAGGGGCCCAAAAAGCGAGGTGCCAACTTGGTTGGACTCTACATGTAGCCTGATGTTTCGGGCAGAAAGCCACACTAGGTCACCCGGAGCAAATGTAGGAGCGGGGCGCCGATGGGCATCGGCCGAAGACCTCATCCTCTCTTTGGAGGCCTGAATGGCATCCTGGGTGCGGTCCCAAATGTCCCGTGCCTCCACAGCCCAGTCTGCCACGCTGGAATCGGCGGAAGACACGGGCATGGGCACTGCTACCCGCGGATGCTGACCGTAGTTCAGGAGGAATGGGGTCTGTCCGGTGGAGTCAGCCACAGCATTATTTAGAGCGAACTCAGCCCACGGTAGCAAGGATGCCCAGTCATCCTGCCTGGCAGAGACAAAATGTCGCAAGTATGTGACCAAGGTCTGGTTGGCCCTCTCTACCAACCCATTCGTCTCGGGAAGGTATGCAGAGGAGAGATTCAACTCAATGCTGAGTAAACGACACAGCTCTCTCCAGAACCGAGACGCAAACTGGGGACCTCGATCACTGACAATTTTGTCTGGCATACCGTGTAGGCGGAAAATATGCCTAATGAATAATGCTGCCAAGGCCCGTGCAGACGGTAACCGTGGTAACGGCACCAAGTGCACCATTTTGGAGAAGTGGTCGGTTATCATCCAGATGATGGTGCAGCCCCGAGACTTGGGTAAGCCCACCACAAAATCCATCCCGACCATCTCCCAAGGCCTGTCTGCCGCCGGTAAAGGGAAAAGTAACCCAGCTGGCCGTTGTCGAGGGGACTTATTCTTGGCGCAGGAGACGCACACCTGAACGTATTCCCTGACGTCACGGGCCATCTGCGGCCACCAGTATGTCCTCGCCAGCAACTCAGAAGTCCTTTTTGTCCCAAAATGTCCACCCACCCTGGACGAATGTGCCCAAGAGAGTACTTCCGGTCGCAAATTGGTGGGCAGAAAAGTCTTGCCCGGAGGCACAGACTCAAGCGAAACCGGAGCCACCGTTCTTAGGCTTTCTGTGGGGACAATAAGCCGAGGCTCTTCCTCCACCTCCTCAGAGGTGTGACACCACGGAGCGGGATAGAGCGTCTGCGCGAATGTTCTTCTCACCGGAGAGGAAATAGAGGGTGAAATGGAACCGGGAGAAAAACAAGGACCATCGGGCCTGACGGGAATTAACCGCTGGGCTGTCTGCAAATACACCAAGTTCTTGTGGTCTGTGAATACTTTGAAGGGGAAGCGAGCCCCCTCCAGAAGATGTCTCCACTCGGAGAAGGCCAACTTCATAGCCAGTAACTCCCTGTCCCCGATGGAATAATTCATCTCTGCTGGTGTAAAGGTTTTGGAAAAGAAGAAGCAGGGATGCTTCCGACCCTGGGCATCCTTTTGAAAAAGGACTGCTCCAGCACCAACAGAAGAGGCATCCACCTCTAAGATAAATGGTTTATCGACATCGGGCGATGTAAGATGGGAGCACTGGTGAAATACGACTTGATGGAGGAGAACGCCTTGGTGACCTCCTCTGACCACAACTTGGGATTAGCTCCCTTCTTGGTGAGGGCTACCAAGGGAGCTACCAAAGTAGAAAAGTGGGGAATGAATTGGCGATAGTAGTTAATGAACCCCATAAAGCGCTGCACCGCCTTAAGGGAGTGGGGTTCTTGCCAATCCATCACAGCCTGTAGTTTGGTAGGATCCATAGCCAATCCCTGGGTGGAGATGATATAGCCCAGGAAAGGTAGAGACTCCTGCTCAAACATGCACTTCTCCAACTGCGCATATAGGGAATTTGCTCGCAAGAGGTCGAAGACCTTGCAGACATCTCTCCGGTGGGAGGCCATATCTGGAGAAAAGATGAGAATGTCATCCAGATAGACTACCACCGAGGTGGTCAACATATCCCGGAAGATGTCATTCACAAAGTCTTGGAAGACAGCTGGGGCATTACAGAGCCCAAAGGGCATTACCAGATATTCATAATGCCCATCCCTGGTGTTAAATGCCGTCTTCCATTCGTCCCCCTCACGGATGCAAATCAGGTTATACACACCCGCAGGTCTAGCTTAGTAAATACCCTTGCTCCCCGAAGCCTGTCAAAGAGCTCAGAGATTAGCGGCAAAGGATACTTATTTTTCACGGTGATAGAGTTGAGACCCCTATAATCAATGCACGGACGTAATTCTCCGTTCTTCTTCTGCACAAAGAAGAACCCCGCTCCCGCTGGTGACACCGACTTCCTATGAATCCCCTTGCCAAGTTCTCCTGAATATATTGGGACATGGCCTCTGTCTCAGGAAGAGAGAGGGGATAAACCCTTCCTCTAGGAGGCTCAGCTCCAGGCAATAGGTCGATAGGACAGTCATAGGGGCGATGAGGCGGAAGAGTCTCCGCAGCCTTCTTCGAGAAAACGTCGGCAAAAGACCAATAGATCTTGGGAAGAGGAGAGAGGTCTATGGGTATCTCAGTGGTGTTGACCTGCACGCTGTCCCTAATGCATTTTGCCTTTACATAAATTACCCCAACCAGGAATTCTCCCTGAAGACCACTCAATATGGGGAGAGTGGTGGCGGAGCCAGGGTAATCCCAACAAAACCTCATCTATACCTCAGGGAGGATAAAAAATGATATATTCTCCTGAATGGAAGGAGACATAGACAAGGTGAGTGGGACAGACTGATGGGTGATTTGTGAGGGCAGAATTGCTCCGTTCAACACCCATACCGATACTGGTTCAGCCAGCAACACCAAAGGCATGGTGTGGACGAGAAGCAAAGGAGGATGACATAAAATTCCCCTCTGCCCCAGAATCCACACACAGCTTGACGGGTAGGGTGGATAGAACCGTGGGTAATTATCCCCTTGAGGAGCACTTTAGGGGCAAAACTCATGGCGTCCAGTGACCCTGTTCCTACGGTTACTGGGTGCGACCGTTTATTCAGCCGCTGTGGACATCGGTTGGCAAAATGTCCGTGCTGCTGGCAAATATAACAAATCGGGGATGGATGAGTGACCCGAGATTTAGATCCTGCAGGAGCAACCTCCTGAAGGTTGGGCGCCTGAACAGGCGACTCCAGAGGGGTGGCAAAGGTAGGAGCCAACCGGACACTCTGCCTACACTGGGCACGTTCCAGCCTCCGCTCGTGGAACCGGAGGTCGACGCGGGTGGAAATAGCGATAAGCTTCTCCAGTGTGGCATGAATCTCCCTGGTAGCCAAGGCGTCTTTCACATGACCCGTCAGTCCTCTCCAGAATACGGGAATGAGGACATTATCTGGCCACTCTAATTCCGAGGCCAGAGTCCGAAATTCGACAGCAAAATGGCTGACCAAAGCCGAACCCTGGGTACTTGCCAGCAGTTTGAGCGCCGTATCGTGGGTGACCTGAGGTCCTAGAAAAACCTTTTTCAGAGCCTCCAGAAAACGAGAAGCGCTCTGCACCACACGGTCGTCGCGCTCCCACAGCGGCGTTGCCCACTCCAATGCTCTGCCCGACAGAAGAGCTATCAAAAAGCCCACTTGTGCCCAATCCGTGGGGAAACGTGCAGCCAGAAGCTCGAGGTGTATGGAGCACTGACTTACGAATCCCCAACATTGCTTGCTGTCACCAGCAAACTTGTCTGGAAGTGGGAGGTGGGACAATGTAGGGACAGAGGTGGCAGAGGACAAACTGGCTGCAGCTACGCTAGCAGCCTGAACAGCGACTGCGGTAACATCCACAGCTGAGGTTGTGCGCTCAAGAGCCGCCAACCTACCCTCCAGCTGCTGGATGTACAGCTGTAAACGCTGTTCATCCGCCATTTTACTGGCCAGACCCTGGCGCTAATATTATGTTAGGGTCTGCGGAACGCACCAAATATAAGATGTGGAGAGGTGCGTTCGCAGCCCGGGATCCACCGTGCAGGCGGAGCCTGCTGCTAATAAAATGGCGCAAGAAGCGAACTCTGTTATCCCTCAGAGTCGCCAAAATAAACGCCGTAACGCGCTGTGGCAATATGTGCGAACTCTGTTAATCCACGGAGCCGCTAGAAGGAGTGCCGCAGCGCTATATGGCGATGTGTGCGAACTCACTTAACACAACTGGGTCGCAAAATAAACACGCTAGGGCGCTGTCTAGCTTTGAAAGCGAACCCTGTTACGTCACAGAGCCGCTGAGACAAACTTCTGTGTCCTGTCAGGCACCCAGGTACACAGTGAACAGCTAAGCGAACATAGAATGTGATCATGCGCTAATGTCCTCACGGGAGTCACCCGCAATCTATGGTGTCTGAACGCCAGGCCCTGAATACGGCAATCAAACTCCTCACCGGTTATGCCGGCAATCTAGGGCATCTAGGACACCGACCCTGACCAGCTAGCATACCAAACTCCTCACCGATTAAGTCGGTATTCTAGGGGCTTATTTCAACCGGGCCCTAACCACACACACGCATGACCACACTGGCGTAAGCATATAATGATTGACATTAGCGCATGGCGGCCCAGCCATGCCACCCTTTTATAGCAACAGCTATTGGACCTGCCAGAAACAAGGACCAATGAGAAACTGTTCCAAACACATGTAGTTTCATGACCTTCCTGGCGGACCAATAGGAGCTGCTGCAGTACCTGAACATGTGACCCCTGATCTCCAATGAGAGATCTTACCCTGGGCATGCTCAGAAGGGGAAACGCAGGACTTCGTCCCAAAGATGTCTGCTCCAGTACTGGCTATAATAGCAGATCCAGGAGAGGCAGCAGCAAGTCTCTGCACAGTACTGGAATGGGCAAGACACTGGGACCAACGTCTCTGCTGAGCCGGCTCCACTGCGGCCAGAGATGAATGGGGGACCGCAGCGGGACTGGTTCGAGACTCTCCTTGTGCAGCAGCGGGAACTCGAACCCTAACAATGATAGTGTTAAGTTTTCTTTGATATGACTTGCATTTATTTGTGAAAAAAATGGAAATTTGGTGAAAATTTCAAAAACTTTGCAAATTTTCAAATTTGAATTTTCATGTCCTTAAATCACAGAGATATGTCACACAAAATACTTAACAGGTAACATTTCCCACATGTCAAAATTATATCAGAACTAGAGTTGAGCGATACTTTCCGATATCCTAAAGTATCGGAATCGGAATGGTATCGCCGATATCACTAAAATATCGGCGATACCCGATACAAATACCGGAAGTCCCATGTAAGTCTATGGGAACAAAATATCGCAACTAAAAAAAACCTTTATTTCCTTGTAAACACTAAATATACACACATAGAATACATATATATATATATACATGTCATTGTGACATATATATATACATATATGTATAGTTTATACACTTCTACATAGTAAAATATACTCTGATTCAATTGCCGGGTAAAGCCGGCTTCAGTGAAAAGACAGAAGCACCCGACATGAAATGACACTTGGTGTACATAGGGTTAACCATGTCTTTTCATGTCGTTTGCTATCTGATTTGCACAAACAATTAAATCAGACTATGTGTGCAAAATTTCACACCTGTAGGGTTAATTAAAGGTGTAAATTCGTTGTAAAAAAAACGGACTTTTTTGCTACGAATTTACACCTTTAATTAACCCCTACAGGTGTGAAATTTTGCACACATAGACTGATTTAATTGTTTGTGCAAATTAAATAGCAAAGGACATGAAAAGACATGGTTAACCCTATGTACACCAAGTGTCATTTCATGTCGGGTTCTGCATTTTCACAAAAGCCGGCAATTGAATTAGCGGCTATTATACTATGTAGAAGTGTATGAACTACAAATATAAATATATATATATATGTGTCACAAATTCAATGACATGTATATATATATATATATATATATGAGGTGTAAAATTGCTGAAAAAAAATGCGTGGGCTCCCGCCCTATTTTCGCAACCAGACAGACAAAGCCAGTGAGTGGGGGCAGATAATAATAGCCCAGAGAGGGACCATTTTTTTTGGCCCCCCCCGGCTACTTAACATCTGCCCCCAGACACCCAGAAAGGGCAAATCTCTAATTAGATTTGCCCTTTCTGGCACTTTGCCCGTCTATTCCCATTGCCCTGTAGCGGTGGCGAATGGGTTAATAAGGGGTTAAAATGACCTTGCAATTGAAAGGTCACTTTAAGCCAGGTTAATAATTGAGAGCTGTCAATTAGACAACTATCAATTATTAATCCTATTGTATGAAAGAAAAATCAAACACACACACTTTAATAAAAAAGAAGTTTAATGAAATAATCACACAGTTTTTGACCATATTTTATTTACCTGCTAAAACCATTTCCTGTAATAAAAATAAAATAATAAAGCAAAATTATTCTTACCAATCCGATGCACAGTCAGGTCCCACGGTGTAATCCTTCAGAAAGGGTTAATGTTTACTGCAGGGACCGCAGCTAATGCTGCAGCCTCACAGTAAACCCCCAAATGAATGAGTTCCTCTCCTGGCTGACAGGAGAGGAAGTGGAAAGCTTAATTGATTGCTTTCCACTTTCACTTCAGGTCAGCCAGGGACACAATCAGTGACGTCAGAGGGAACTGATTAACAAAAATAGGGGTTCCCTTTGAAAAAAAAATGGCGTGGGGTCCCCCCTATTTTTGTTAACCAGCCAGATGAAGCAGACCGCTGAGGCCTGGATTTTCAGGCTGTTAAGGAGCCAAGATCCATGGACCTTGCCAGCATGATAATACCAGGCCACAGCAGTCTGCATATCTTGGCTGATTAACAAAAATAGGGGATCCCCTCGAAAAAAATTGGCGTGGGGTCCCCCCTATTTTTGTTAACCAGCCAGATGAAGCAGACCGCTGAGGCCTGGTTTTTCAGGCTGGTAAGGATCCAATATCCATGGACCTTGCAAGCCTGATAATACCAGGCCACAGCAGTCTGCTTAGCTTGGCTGGTTAACAAAAATAGGGGATCCCCTCGAAAAAAAAAACGGCGTGGGGATCCCCCCTATTTTTGTTAACCTGCCAAGTAAAATGCAGACTGCTGCGGCCTGGTATTAAAAGACTGTCAAGGCCCATGGATTTTGGCCCTCAACAGCCTGATAATACCAGGCTACAGCAGCCCCACATTTGGCGCATCAAAAGATGTGCCAATTGTGGCACTTTACCCGGCTCTTCCCACTTGCCCTGTAGCGGTGGCAAGCGGGGTAATAAGGGGTTAATGTCACCGTTGATTGCACGGTGACAATAAGCCCGGTTAATAATGGAGAGGTGTCAATAAGACACCGATCCATTATTAATCCCAAAGTTATTAAATGCATAAAAAAAAGACACAGCAAGAAAAAAGTCTTTTAATGAAATAAAAGAGACAACACAGTTTTCATTACTTTTATTACTTCTCATTCCTGCGACGCCATCGATCTCCTGTAAAAAAAGAAAAAAAAAAAACCAACAGTATACCACCTGTCCGACGCAGTCCATAACGATAGTCCCACGACGATCCAGCTCTGCTACATCGCAATGACAGGCAGAGCCTGTCATTGCAACGCAGCACAGCTGATTACCTGCTTCCCCGGCGGTGACGTCATCGGACTGACTGCTTTACGGCCGGGATTACCCAGCAGTCACTGCAGTTATCGCGAGAAACTGCATGTGACCGCCGGGGAAAGAAGATGGCGGCCATGAAGCAGTCCAGGCCGTGACCGCCGGAGATCTTCTGCCAGGTAAGTGCCGCTGACTCCTGACAGACCCGACCGACGGACACTGACAGTGACAGTGACAATCCCGATTCCGGTATCCGATAAGACGAAAATATCGGAACTCGGAATCGGAATTCCGATACAGCTAATATCGGCCGATACCCGATATTTGCAGTATCGGAATGCTCAACCCTAATCAGAACAATTTTGGAACCAAAATTTTTTTTGTTAGGAAGTAATAAGGGTTAAAAGTTAAATAGCGATTTCTCATTTTTACAACACCATTTTTTTAGGGACCACATCACATTTAAAGTCACTTTGAGGGGGTCTATATGATAGAAAATACCAAAAAGTGACATCATTACAAAAACTGCACCCCTCAAGGTGCTCAAAAACATATTCGAGAAGTTTATTGACCCTTGTGTTTCACAGGAATTATTGGAATATTTTAAAAAATGAACATTTAACTTTTTTCACAAAAAATTTACTTCAGATCCAAATTTTTTAATTTTAACAAGGGTAACAGGAGAAATTGAACTCCAAAAGTTATTGTGCAATTTGTACTGAGTATGCTGATACCCCATCATTGGGCGCATGGCAGAGCTCGGAAGGGAAGGATTTTCATTTGACTTTTCAATGCAAAATTGGCTGGAATTGAGATTGGACGCCATGTCGTGTTTGGAGAGCCCATGATGTGCCTAAACAGTGAAAATCCCCACAAATGACACTATTTTGGAAACTAGACCCCCCAAAGAACTGATGTAGATGTGTAGTGAGCACTTTGAACCCCCAAGTGTCACATCTAAGCAACAGCTCTGGGAGGGTATTCTGTCCTCATGCAAAACAATTGAAGCAGAAATCATCCAAAACCTGACAAATTCAATGGACGAGAGAGTTCAGAAGCTCCTTTCGAACAAGGGGTCCTAGGTGCAAATGTAACATCACCTAGAATAAAGTTTTGAGTTGAAAACTGTTTGATTTCAGTTTATAATAACCTGATAATGCTTATAATTTCAAAAATGACCATTTTTTTGTTTTTTATTAAATTGAAACGGTAGAAAACTCTGCTGTGCATAATAATTTGGAAACTGCATTTTGAGTGCAGTTTGAATGTTTTATTTTTTAAAAAATATACTGTTATCATAGGCAGTTTGTACAAAAACCTTTCATTTGTACTCAAATAGTTATTTGACTGGAAAATTACAATGACTGCAATTCATATAAGTAATTTGGGAAAATCTGAGAAAATATTATTTGCATAATAATTTGGAACAGAGTGTATATGTTGATTGTTCTATTATTATTTTAGATTTTTTTAAATATTTTTCCAATTATTTAAAAAAAAAAATTTTTTACTTTTTCCTAATTTTTTTTACTTAGTCTCACTATGGGACAATCATATTTTGCAGATTGATCGCTCTATAGCATAAGATGAAGCAGCATCTGCATTCATAGAAGCTGTAAGCTGCACTGACAGCGAGACTTGCTGATCATGCACTGCGCATGATCAGCAAGTTTCCTAGCTCTGGTGACCGGATGTCATCATGATGAAAGCGCTCACATTGCATGTCGAGACCCTGTGTCAGACATTGTGGTCTCCAATCAGAAGGCAGAGAGGCTGTCAGCCCTGTGACGCTTCAGGAATGCTGCAAATCTTGTTTGATCGCAGTATTATGGGCTAAAGTGTCGGGAGCAGTCTGTGACCGCTCCTGGCACCTAGTGTTGGGCGTCCACTGTCAAAATCTTCTGACACCCGGCCGCGTTCAGCAGCGCACCCCCCCCCCCCGTGAGCGTGGCCTATCACTTAGGCGTAACGATCCGTCCATGGTCAAATTGGCCCAGGTCACATGGACAGATCATTACGACTGCTGTCAGAAAGTGGTTAAACAATGTTAGGATTCCACATTTTAGAATCAGGGTCAAATCCTATAAATATTGCTATAAGGAGTAATGCTTCTCAGTCAGAAAGAATATATAGTCATCAGAATTGTAAAACTCAAACAAATCCATATAAATTTACATACAGTGCATTCACTTGTTTATAAGAAACTTACTGTGCCATGTTAAAGTTTACGGACCTCTGGTGAAAATTGCTATTATAGTGAATAGGGATGAGTGAATCCGAACTGTAAAGTTCGGGACCGTACCAAACACATAGTGTTCGGTCACAAGGTCCCGAACACGGGTTTCCATGGGAAACTCATGTTACTTTTCGGGTCCTGTTCGGGTTTGGGTCCAGGGCAATTATATTATACTTACATGTCCAACGACGCGTCCTCCCTTCCCGATGTCTCACGGCCACATCCGCTCCGAGGCCACTCATTAACTGCCGGCAGTATTCACTGCACTCGGCAGTCTTCGGCTTTTTCCGGCAGTGTTCGTGCCTTTTTCTCTACAGCTTTTGTGGACTGTGGTTTGTCTGTCAACTAGGTCTGCCCTCACCTCCTTTGCCAGTGTAAGTTAGGGACAGTTAGGCTCAAGACTCCTGTGAATGTGGAGGCCATTGACTATTCTCCCCTCACCAATGGGGGAATTCACTGTTTCTGAGGTTTTTTCGTTAAAGGTGGCCTGGTTTTGGACAATCTGCCTGCTGGGTTGGTGTTGGGGATGCCCTGGTTGCAACGTCATAATCCTGTCATCAATTGGGAGATGGGAAAATTGTTCAATGGGGATCTAACTGTGTCAATCTGTGTTGTAAAAATACACTTGTAACTGATCTTGTCAAATCTGTTTTTGTATCGTCTGTCGGTCTGGAGGGTAATCCGGAGTACCTGAAGGAGACGTGTTTTCCGAAAGCAAGGCAGAGGTCTTACAGCCACATAGGCCCTACGATTGCGCTATTGATTTGGTCCCTGTGACCAAGTTGCCTAAAGCCCGTGTTAGGGTCTGCGGAACGCACCTAATAGATATATTAGACAGGTGCGTTCACAGCCCGGGGTCCACCGTGCAGGCGAAGCCCGCTGTTAGTAAGATGGTGAAAGTAGCGAACTCTGTTATCCCTCAGAGTCGATAAAATAAACGCCCTAGCGCGCTGTGGCAGTAAGTGCGTACTCTGTTAATCCCCAGAGCCGCTAACGGGAATGCCACAGCGCTACATGGCGATATGTGCGAACTCACTTAGCTTCAGTGAGCCGCAAAGTAAAACGCCAGGGCGCTGAACCAGCGTTATAAAGCGAACCCTGTTGCGTCACAGAGCCACTGAGAAAAAGATTGTGTCCTGTTAACACCACAGGGATACACAGATAACTGCTGTGCGGATAGCAGTCCATGATCACGCAGACAGCAATGCAATCAAGCAATCTCCTCACCGGAGAAGCCGGTATTCTAGGGGCTTATTTCAGCCAAGCCCTAACCACTTGCACTCAAATCTCCTCACCGGAAGTGCCGGTATTCTAGGGGCTTATTTCATCCGAGCCCTAACCACATGCGTGCATGATCACACTGGCGCAAAGCACATAATGCAATTGATACTAGCGCATGGCGGCCCAGCCATGCCACCCTTTTATAGTAACAGCTACAGGACCTGCCAGAAACAAGGACCAATGAAACTGTTCCAGAACACCAGTAGTCACAGGACCTTCCTGGCGGACAAATAGGAGCTGCTGCAGTACCTGAGCATGTGACCCCTGATCTCCAATGAGAGATCTCACCCTGGGCATGCTCAGAAGGGGAAAACAAGGACTTTGTCCTAAAGACGTCTGCTCGCAGCTTTCCAGTACTGGCCACAATAGCAGAGCCTGGAGAGGCAGCAGTAATCCTCTGCACACTGTTAGACTGGGTGAGACGCTGGGACCGACGTCTAAGCTGAGCAGAGTCCACTGCGGCCAGAGATGGATGGGAGACCGCAGCCGGAATGGCTTGAGATTCCCCTTGTGCAGAAGCAGGAACTCGACCCTAACATTACCCCCCCAATCCTAGGGCCTCGCTATGCTCAAAGGCAGCGATGAGCTGCGGAGCATTTACATGCTCGGCAGGCTCCCAGGACCTATCCTCAGGCCCATAACCCCTCCAATCCACCCCAAAAGATTTTTTGCCCCGTACCACCTTGCACCCTACAATGGCGTTCACCTTGTAGTCGTTCAAAGACGAACCCGACGTCCCGGCAGATGACTCAGGCAACCGGGAGATGACCACGGGTTTTAGGAGGGACACATGGAAGGTGTCGGAGATACCAAGGCGAGGCGGAAGGGCAAAACGGTAAACCACAGTGGTTCACCTGCTCGAGAACCTTGAAGGGACCCAAATAGCGGGGTGCCAACTTAATGGATTCCACCCGTAGCCTGATGTTTCAGGCGGAGAGCCACACTAGGTCGCCAGGAGCAAATGTAGGACGGGATGCCGATGGGCATCGGCAGAAGACCTCATCCTTTCCTTGGAAGTCTGAATGGCATCCTGGGTGCGGTCACATATGTCCCGTGCCTCCACAGCCCAGTCTGCCACCCTGGAGTCAGCGGAAGCCACGGGCATGGGCACCGGTACCCGCGGATGCTGGCCGTAATTTAAGAGGAATGGGGTCTGTCCGGTGGAGTCAGCCACAGCAATGTTTAGCACGAACTCCGCCCACGGGAGCAAGGATGCCCAGTCATCCTGCCTGGCAGAGACAAAATGTCGCAAGTAGGTGACCAAGGTCTGGTTGGCCCTCTCTACCAACCCATTCGTCTCGGGATGATATGCAGAGGAGAGGTTCAACTCAATGCAGAGTAGATGACACAACTCTCTCCAGAACCGAGACGCAAATTGGGGACCTCGATCGCTGACAATCTTGTCTGGCATACCGTGTAGACGAAAGATGTGTCTAATAAATAATGCTGCCAAGGCACGTGCAGAAGGTAACCGTGGTAGCGGCACTAAGTGCACCATTTTGGAGAAGTGGTCGGTGATCCCCCAAATGATAGTGCAACCCCGAAACTTGGGTAAGCCCACCACAAAGTCCATCCCGACCATCTCCCAGGGCCTGTCTACCACCGGCAAAGGAAAAAGTAACCCAGCTGGCCGTTGTCGAGGGGACTTGTTCCTGGCGCAGGAGACACATGCCTGAACATACTCCCTGACATCATGGACCATATGTGGCCACCAGTATGTCCTCGCCAATAACTCAGTTGTCCTCTTTGCCCCAAAGTGTCCACCCACCCTGGAAGAGTGTGCCCAAGAGAGTACCTCCGGTCACAAATTAGTGGGCACAAAAGTCTTGCCCGGAGGCACAGACTCTAGCGAAACCGGGGCTACATTTCTCATGCTCTCTTCGGGGACAATAAGCTGAGGCTCCTCATCCTCCTCCTCTGATGACACTAAGGAGCGAGAGAGTGCGTCAGCCCGAACATTCTTCTCACCGGAGAGAAAATGGAGGGTGAAGTGGAACCGAGAGAAGAATAGGGACCATCTGGCCTGGCGAGAATTTAGCCGCTGAGCCGTTTGCAAATATACCAAGTTTTTGTGGTCGGGTGAAGACTTGGAAGGGAAAACGAGCCCCCTCCAGAAGATGTCTCCACTCAGAGAAGGCCAACTTCATAGCCAACAACTCCCTGTCTCCGATGGAATAATTCCTCTCTGCTGGTGTAAAGGTCTTAGAAAAGAAGAAGCAGGGATGCTTCTGACCTTGAGCATCCTTTTGATAAAGGACTGCTCCAGCACCAAAAGAAGAGGTGTCCACCTCTAAAATAAACGGCTTATCAACATCAGGGCGATGTAATATGGGAGCACTGGCAAAATGCGACTTGATGAAAGAGAACGCCTTGGAGACCTCCTCAGACCACAACTTGGGATTTGCTCCCTTCCTGGTGAGGGCGACCAAGGGAGCTACCACAGTCGAGAAATGGGGAATGAACTGGCGATACTAATTAATGAACCCCATAAAGCGCTGCACCGCTTTAAGAGAATGGGGTTCTTGCCAGTCCATTACAGCCTGTAGTTTGGCAGGATCCATAGCCAATCCCTGGGCAGAGATGATATAGCCCAGGAAAGGTAAGGACTCCTGCTCAAACACACATTTCTCCAGCTTGGCATAGAGGGAGTTTGCCCGTAAGAGGTCGAAGACTTTGTTGACATCCCTCCGTTGAGAGTCTATATCTGGTGAAAAGATGAGAATATCATCCAGAGAGACTACTACAGAGGTGGAGAGCATATCCCGGAAGGCATCATTGACAAAGTCTTGGAAAACAGCGGGAGAATTACAGAGCCCGAAGGGCATCACCAGGTATTCATAATGCCCATCCCTGGTATTAAAAGCTGTCTTCCACTCGTCCCCCTCACGAATGCGAATTAGGTTATAGGCACCACGTAGATCAAGCTTGGTAAATACTCTTGCTCCTCCGAGCCTATCAAAGAGCTCAGAGATTAGGGGCAACGGGTATTTATTCTTGACGGTGATGGCGATAAGACCCCTGTAGTCAATACATGGACGTAATTCTCAGTTCTTCTTTTGCACAAAGAAGAACCCCGCCCTGCTGGTGACTTCCTAATGAACCCTCTTGCCAGATTCTCCGGAATATACTGGGACATGGCCTCCGTCTCAGGAAGCGAGAGGGGGTAGACTCTCCCCTGAGGAGTGTTCTGCTCCAGGCAAAAGATCAATAGGACAGTCGTAGGGGCTATGAGGTGGAAGAGTCTCCGCCGCCTTCTTGGAGAAAACGTCTGCAAATGACAAATAACACTGAGAAAGAGAAGTGAGGTCAACAGGTATCTCTGTGGTGGTGACCTGAAGGCACTCCCTGACACACCTGCCTCTACATGAATCACCCCCACCCAGTATCCTCCCAGAGGACCACTCAATATGGGGAGAGTGGTAACAGAGCCAAGGTACTCCCAGCAACACCTCATCTATTCCCTCGAGCAGGACAAGAAAATAAATACTCTCCTGATGGGAAGGGGACATAGATAAAGTGAGAGGGATAGTCTGGTGGGTGATTTCTGAGGGCAGAGTTGATCCATTCACTACTCGCACAGTCACCGATTTGGCGAGCATCGCCAGAGGTATAGTGTGGCGGAGAGCAAATGCAGAGGACATGAAATTCCCCTCTGCTCCAGAATCCACACAGAGCTCGGTGGTGAGAGTGGATGGACCTACAGTAATTGTCCCCTTAAAGGACAACTTGGTGGAAAATGCTGCAGTGTCTAGTGAACCTCCTCCCAAGGTCACTAGATGCGACAGTTTTCCTGACCGCTGTGGACATTTGTTGGCATAATGTCCTAACTGCTGGTAGATGTTACAGACCACGGGTACTCGAGCGGCCCGGGACTAATGTCCTGCTCGAGAAACCTCCATGGCCTCATGGAAGTCGGGCGCATGGCTGAAAGATTCTAGAGGTCTGGTGAAGGTGGGAGCCAGCCGAAACCTCTGCCTACACTGGGACCGCTCCAATCTCCGCTCGTGAAAACGGAGGTCGATGCGGGTAGAATATGGCTATAAGCTTCTCCAGTGTGGCGGGAATCTCCCTGGTAGCAAGGGCGTCTTTCACATGGCCCGCTAGTCCTCTCCAAAACACAGGAATGAGGACTTTATCCGGCCAGTAGTGTTGAGCGATATTGCTCGATATCTAAAAATATTGTATCGAAATTGTATCGCCGATAGCACTAAATATCGTCGATATCCGATTTCGATACCGGAAGTCCCATGTAAGTCTATGGGAACAAAATATCGCAACAAAAAAAAACCCTTTCTTTCGTTGTAAACACAAAATATACACACATAGAATAATATATATATATATATATTATATATATTATATATATATATATATATACATGTCATTGTGACATATATATATACATATATTTATAGTTTATACACTTCTACATAGTAAAATCGACTATAATTCAATTGCCGGGTAAAGACGTGACATACCCCATAGAAGTCGACGGGCTCGGTGCCAAGTACCCGAAAACCTCTGGCTCTGTGCGACTCAACTTGGGCGTCACGAACAGGATTCTGTAGCTCGCTATAAGCGAGTCCTGTGTGCCTGAATTGCACTGGTTTTGTGCTTGAGAATTGCTAAAATCATCAGAGAATGTATTTGCCATTTTTCCGCCATATCTGCGTCACGACGAGGCACTGGTGAAGAAGAAGGGCGTGCTCTACGTGGGTGTCACTCACTCAGTGGCGTGAAAACGATGGCCGCCCACTGTAAATGGTACTGCAATGTAACATCGTGCCCCACAGCTCTGGAGTTCCGCATCCTCATCCTCCTCAGTGTGAGGAGGTCCCGCCTCCCTACAAAAGAGGGGCCCTCTCCAGATATGACACATGTGACTTGGCAGAGATGGCTAATGGACACGACGAGCAGAAGTGGGAAGGGATGGAGCAGTCAGAGCTCTCCCCCCACGGAAGCGACCCGATCGCCACGGAACCACCGTTGGCCACCCGGCCTGTAAACCCTCCTACGCTGCAAGAAGCGGAGGATACCCTGAGAGGCCTGGCCCGGCACCGGGAGGAGGTCGCCAGGATGGAAGCCAGCTGGCGTGCCCTAAAACTAAACTTGGAGCGGCGCCAATCCCTCTTACCTGAAGTGTCTGACTCTGTACCGGAAGGTGAGGCACCCGTTATAGTAGAGGAGCCCTTGCAATGTGATCCGGTTGACGTTGTCGCAGTGGAGGCACCCGTTCCTGCAAAAACCTCAGCACCGTCAGCAGCACCCCAGATCCCGCTGTCTGCCCCGGTCGCTGAGACAGAAGAAGCGACACCCGTCCTCATGGAGGAGGCCGCGCAGGCACCAGAGCACTACCTGCCTGTACCGGAGCCCCGACTGTCATCTGATTTAGAGCCGTCTGCTTCCTCCGCAGGGGAGCGCCGCCAGGACTGGGGGGCGACAGGAGAGCTGCCGCAAACCGGACACTGTAAGCTGCAGTGGAGTGGTGGAGACATGGAGCAACTGGTGGAGGAGAATTATAACCGGCGTCAGGAGGAAGAGTGGAGACGTTGGGAGCGGGAAGCAGAGCGACAAAGGGAGCAGCGCGAATCCCAGAAACTTCGCCAACGTCACCTGGAGAAGGACCGGGCAGATAAGGACCGGATGAGAAAAGATAAAGGAACCCTGAGTGAGCCGCGGCGTAAGGGTGCAGTACGGAGCTTTAAATTGAAAGGTGGGTGGGGCTTCATCAAGGAGCCTGGACTTTATTTAGAAGTCTTTGTGACCCAGCGGGACGTGGAGGCTCACCTCCCAGAAGGACACCCGGGGAGGGACCTGTTGCAGTAGACTTGGTGACTTACACCCGACACTGGGGTTACAATGGGTGGTACGCCCTAAATGTTACCAGGTGCGACCCCTACTCCCCAGAGTGTCAGAAACCTGTGAGACCCTCGAAGCCTTCAGCCTCCCACATCCAGGCCTCTGCACAAGTGCCCACCCCATGCCGTAAATCTCCCCAGCCTCCCTCAGTGGTCTCCTCAGCAGCTCCAGCTATGGACATGATAAGTATAGCTGGCCCGTACCCGGCGCCTGTTAGGCCCCCTGGGGTTCGTACAGTCCGTGACATAGGGCTCCAGACCCGGAGAGAGATGAAAGAGGTGGCCACACAGACCCAGATAGCGGGTCACGACTTGACTGTACAGGCCACACGACGTCATCAGGTCCTGGTGGTCCTTGGTGCCTCGGATGTTTGGCAAGCACCAGAAGAGTACCAGGTGGTACCTGGAAGAGGCCAGCCAAAGAAGTCTAAATAACCCGGACAGGGTCCCTGTATGTAAATAAATAGTTAAATTGTTTATGTACCCGGACGGGTGAATGTTCCAAAAAATTTTTTTAATTTAATAAAAAAAAAAAAACACAGTTTTCATTTCTTTTATTACTGTCTCATCCTGCTGCGACGCCATCGATCTCCTGTAAAAAAATGAAAAAAAAAAAAAAAAAAGTATACCACCTGTCCGACGCAGTCCATAGTAACGAGTGTCCCACGACGATCCAGCTCTGCTACATCAGAATGACAGGCAGAGCCTGTCATCCCGGCGCAGCACAGCTGATTACCTGCTTCCCCGGCGGTGACGTTATCGGACTGACTGCTTTACGGCCGGGATTACCCTGCAGTCACTGCAGTTATCGCGAAAAACTGCATGTGACCGCCGGGGAGAAGAGGATGGCGGCCATGAAGCAGTCCAGGACGTGACCGCCGGAGATCTTCTGCCAGGTAAGTGCCGCTGACTACTGACAGACCCGACCGACGGACACTCACAGTGACAGTGACAAATCCGTTTCCGGTATTCGATAAGACGAAAATATCAAAACGAATTATCGAAAGGCCGATAGAGCTAATATCGGCCGATAGCCGATATTTGCATTATCGTATCGCTCAACACTACCGGCCAGTCCAACTCTGAGGACAGAGTCTGAAATTGGACAGCAAAACAGCTGACCAAGGACGAACCCTGTGAACTTGCCAGAAGTTGGAGCGCCGCATCGTGGGTAACCTGAGGTCCTAGAAAGACATTTTTTAGAGCCTCCAGAAAACGAGGAGAACTCCGCACCACACGGTCGTCACACTCCCACAGCGCGGTGGCCCACTCCAATGCTCTGCCCAACAGAAGAGATATTACAAAGCCCACTTGTGCCCGATCCGTGGGGAAACGTGCAGCCAGAAGCTCGAGTTGTATAGAGCACTGACTCACGAATCCCCGAAATTGCTTGCTGTCACCAGCAAACTTGTCTGGAAGTGGGAGGTGGGATATTGTGGGGGCAGAGGTGGCAGTGGACACACTGGCTGCAGCCACGCTAGCAGCCAGATCAGTGACTGCGGTAACATCCACAGCTGAGGTTGTGCGCTCAAAAGCCGCCAACCTACCCTCCAGCTGCTGGATGTCCCGGAGTAGACGCTGGTCATCGCTTTGGCCCTGGCGCTAGTATTATGTTAGGGTCTGCGAAACGCACCTAATAGATATATTAGAGAGGTACGTTCGCAGCCCGGGTTCCACCGTGCAGGCGAAGCCCGCTGTTAGTAAGATGGCGAAAGTAGCGAACTCTGTTATCCCGCAGAGTCGATAAAATAAACGCCGTAGCGCGCTGTGGCAGTAAGTGTGAACTCTGTTAATCCCCAGAGCCGCTAACGGGAATGCCACAGCGCTATATGGCGATAGGTGCGAACTCACTTAGATTCAGTTAGCCGCAAAGTAAAACGCTAGGGCGCTGAACCAGCGTTATAAAGCGAACCCTGTTGCGTCACAGAGCCACTGAGAAAAAGACTGTGTCCTGTTAACACCACAGGGATACACAGATAACTGCTGTGCAGATAGAAATCCGTGATCACGCAGACAGCAACGCAAACAAGCAATCTCCTCACCAGAGAAGCCGGTATTCTAGGGGCTTATTTCAGCCAAGCCCTAAACCACTTGCACTCAAATCTCCTCACCGGAGGTGCCGGTATTCTAGGGGCTTATTTCATCCGAGCCCTAACCACATGCGTGCATGATCACACTGGCGCAAAGCAAATAATGCAATTGATACTAGCGCATGGCAGCCCAGCCATGCCACCCTTTTATAGTAACAGCTACAGGACCTGCCAGAAACAAGGACCAATGAAACTGTTCCAGAACACCAGTAGTCACAGGACCTTCCTGGCAGACCAATAGGAGCTGCTGCAGTGACCCCTGATCTCCAATGAGATATCTCACCCTGGGCATGCTCAGAAGGGGAAAACAAGAACTTTGTCCTAAAGACGTCTGCTCGCCGCTAAGCAGTGCTGGCCACAATAGCAGAGCCTGGAGAGCCAGCAGTAATCCTCTGCACACTGTTAGACTGGGTGAGACGCTGGGACCGACGTCTAAGCTGAGCTGAGTCCACTGTGATGGGAGACCGCAGCCGGAATGGCTCGAGATTCCCCTTGTGCAGAAGCGGGAACTAGACCCCTAACAGCCCGTTTATTTAATTTGTCCAGTCCTGAGCGGTTGGTCATGAAGGAATATATTGCCAAAAGCCTCCATAAGGGGCATATATGACCTTCTGTCTCCCCTATGGCTGCTGTTTTTTTTTTCGTTAAGTAAAAAAATGGTAGTCTATGCCCCTGCCTCAACTTTCGGGAACTTAATAAGATAACGGTGAGAAACACATATCCCTTCCCTTATACCTGACTTGTGTAACCAACTGTCAGGGGCTAAATGGCTCTCCAAACTTGATCTCCGGGGGGCTTATAATCTGATAAGAGTTCAAGAGGGGGATGAGTGGAAAACGGCCTTTCTCACATCAGAGGGGCTATTTGAAAATCTGGCTATGCTGTTCGGTCTAACGCCCCTACCGTTTTTCAAAATTTTATTAATATTGTATTTGCTGACCTCATAAGTCATTTTGTTATTATCTATTTGGATGATATTATGATATATTCCACAGTCTCTCCCGTTTGCTTAATTTACGATTAGTTCTTCAAAGGCTCAAATCAATTGTTTAAATTGGAGAAATTTTCGTTTTTCGTACAAGAACTATCTTTTCTGCGTCTGGTGACGTCCCATGAGGGGTTTCATATGGATCCCAAGAAGGTACAGGCTACTGTTGATTGGGTTCAACCCCGGGATCTTACAGGTCTTCAACACTTCTTTGGATTCGCTAACTATTATCGTAAATTTATCAAGGTGTTCTCACAGGTGGTTAAACCTCTTACTGATCTCACATGTAAAGGTGCGAATGTTAAAAATTGGTCTGAGGCTGCTAAGGAGTCCTTTTTGTTACTGAAAAAATGTTTTATATCAGCTCCAGTTCTTGTATAAGTAGACCTGTCCAGACCTTTTATTGTGGAAGTGGACGCTTCGGAGGTGGGAGTGGGAGCTGTGCTGTCTTAGGGGCCTGCTACTCTGACCAATCTGAAGCTATGTGCCTTCTTTTCCAGGAAGTTCTCTTTGGCCAAAAAGAGCTATGTTGTAGGCAATAGAGAACTCCTAGCTGTGAAGTTGGCGTTTGAAGAATGGAGGCATTTTTTGGAGGGGTGGCTCACCCCATCACCGTGATCACGGATCATAAAAAATTGGCGCATTTCAAATCTGTTAAAAGATTGTCTCACAGACAGGCTCTTTGGGCACTTTTTTTTCAGTGTTGTATTACTTTTCTTCCGGAGTCCAAAAACGTTAAAGCTGATGCTTTGTCTCGCAGTTTTGATCCTGTGACTGCCTCCGAGATGCTGCCCTCCATTCTTCATCCTGGGGTGGTGGTGGTGGGAGTCTCGTCTGAGTTGGAGCAGGAGATTCTGGAAGCTCAGTCTCTTGCTCCTGCGTCCAAACCTGAAGGTAAATTGTTTGTCCCTGAGCAGCTTTGGTTTAGGCTTCTTCAGGACACCCATGAGTCTAGGCTAAGTGCTCATCCCGGTGTTTCTGCCAGACATGAGGTGGTGGAAAAAGTCTTTTGGTGACCCTCAATGGGGTCTGATGTTAAAAAGTGTATCTCAGCATGCGGGGTTTGTGCCCATTTCAAGAGTTCCCATAGCTGGCCAGCCAGGGAACTGGTGCTTTGCCAGTTCCTGCTAGGCCATGGACTCATCTGTCCTTGGACTTTATCACCAACCTCCCTCCTTCCAGTGGTAATACGGTGGTTTGGGTGGTAGTGGACAGGTTTTCTAAGCAGGCCCATTTCATACCCTTAGCTGCTTTGCCCTTGGCAGAAACCTTGTCCAGATTATTTCTGCAACATGTGGTCTGTTTGCTTGGAGTGCCTTTGAATGTGGTGTCGGGCAGAGGGGTGAAGTTTGCGGCAATGTTTTGGAGAGCATTTTGTAAGAAGCTGGGTATTTCCTTGTCTTTCTCTTCGGCGTTTGACCTGGAAAGTAATGGGCAGACTGAGCGCACCAATCAGTCTTTGGAGCAGATCCTTCGGTGCTTTACCTCTGTCCGACAGGATGACTGGTGCGATTAGCTGCCTTTAGCGGAAATTGCCTTTAACAATCGGGTGAATCAGTCTACTCGCATGTCTGCATTTCTGGTCAATTATAGGTTTAACCCACATTTTGGGGAGTTTTCTTGGTTGGATTCGGGTTGTCCTGGGGTGGAGGGCTGTATCCAGTGACTCAAAGATCTGTGGTCAGAAGTCCGTCGGAATATCTCCAAGGCTCAAGGGAGATATAAATTTTTCACGGATAGAAAGAGACTCTCAGGTCATGCTTTTCGGGTTGGCGAAAAGGTTTGGCTTTCTACTTGAAATATCAACCTTCAAGTTCCGTCTGTTAAATTGGCTCCTAAGTTTATTGGCCCTTACGAGGTTGTGGAGAAAGTTAACCCAGTGGCGTATAGGTTACTTCTTCCAGCCTCAATAAAGCTTTCTGATGTGTTTCATAGTTCTCTTTTGAAACCTTTGGGCTCTGTGAGGTAAGATTCTGGGGCTGTCCCTTCCCAAGTATTGGTGGAGGGGCACATGGAATATGAGGTCAGCAGATTGTGGACTCTCGTCTGATGCGTAGGTCCCTGCAGTACCTGGTTTACTGGAAGGGGTATGGACCGGAGAATCGGTCTTGGTTCCTGCTCAGTTGGTGCATGCGGACCGTCTTGTTTGGGCCTTCCATGCTAGACATCCTGAGAATCCTGGGGGTCCAGTGGCCCCCCGTTATGAGGGGGGTACTGTCTTGGTTTGTTGGGTGTGAGTAGTTCGGTGTGTCAGGGGTTAATGTTTACAGCCTCCATTTCGCTTTGCTAGCCTTTTTATAGCCTTGTTTGAGCTCATTCCTGTCAGTTATACTCCTTCCCTTTGCTGAGTTAGTTGACCCCTTGTGTGCCTGTGGCTTGTATCTTTTATCTTGTTGCTTGTTTGGTTTTTACCCAGTTCATCCCTTTGTTGAGAGCTTGTCTACCGTCTTGGTACTGTGTATTATCTTGCTTGGTTTTTTACTCTTGCATTGCCCCTTGACTACCCACTTTGTCTCACCCCTCTGGTACGGCGCTGTATCTCTGGTTGGTTCTGACCTTGGCATTCTCTCTGACTTTGTTCCTATCTGTCCCTTCTGTTACCTGTACCGTCCTTTGGTTGTGACTCTCGTTGGTCTGTGTCTTCTCCTGCTTCTCCCAGCAATGCGTAGCTCTCCAGGACACTTCCCCAGTAGTAACATGTTTAAGGTCCTGTATGTTTGAAGTACTTCTCTTTGCCACGACCACATCACTTCTCCAGGATCACTGATTGCTTTCCCTGTGTTCTGTCACTCAAGCTCAGGACACCCGCAAAGACCAGTCTGTAAGTACCGTGCAGGGTGCATGATACCAAGTTTGAGCTGAGTGTCAGGTTACTGTGATGCAATTCTCTTAGATGAAAGAATCAAAGCACAGTTGAGGAGAAGACAGAGAGCTTAATTTCTTCATCTTCTCTATTGTCTGCTTAAATCTGACTGCACTTGAATATCAAACTTGCAAAGTTTTTTTTATTGAAGTGTTGAAATAATATTATAACGTTTGTAAAAATATTGCTTGTGTTGCCATTTTTGAGATCCATAAACTTTTTGTTTAGCAGTTCATGGAGATGTGTGAGGACTGTTTTTTGCAGTGTGACTTCATGCATTAATAGATGTTATTTGAGGTGAAAAATACAAAATCATCACTTCTTATTGCATCTTTTGAAGAGTTTTGTGACCAAAAAACACAGTTCTAACTTTTAGATTTAATTTTAATCAATTTTATATTTTAACCCCTTAGTGACAGAGCCAATTTGGTATGTAATGGCCAAGCTAATTTTTACAATTCTGACCACTGTCAATTTATAAGATTATAGCTCTGGAACGCTTCAATGGATTCCGCTGATTCTGAGATTGTTTTTTCGGGACATATTGTTCTTCATGTTAGTGGTAAAACTTCTTCGATATGACTTGCGTTTTTGAAAAATCGGAAATTTGGCAAAAATTTGGAAAATGTTGCAATTTTCAAACTTTTAATTTTTGTGCCCTTAAATCAGACAGTCATATCGCACAAAATAGTTAATAAATTACATTTTGCACATGTCTACTTTACATCAGCACAATTTTGGAGACGTATTTTTTTTTATAGTATGTTATAAGGGTTAAAAGTTGACCAGTAATTGTTAGGGCTTGCGCATTGCACCATATGTAAATTATGAAAAGGTGCGATGGCAAGTCAGGGTCCACTGTGCGTTGATGGAAGAACCGCAGCTAAGAAGCAATGGTGGAGCATAGCTGCGAGCAAGCACCGTAATCACACCGAGTTAAATGTCACTCGGTGTGAACAGAGTGCTAAATACCTGACTATGTAACTACACAGAGCAGCACACAAAGAGAGAGCACTCTAGGTTAAGCCCTGTTAGACTGCACAGGAGCATAATAGGATTGATGCTAGTTGGGGTTCCTATGACTTAACCCCCAAAGGAAGACTAAGCTGGTGGTTAAGCCTGCCCTGACACACGGTTTGTGAAAGTCAGCACATGCGGCACTGCTGCCCGGTGCAGGTGCTAAGCTCAAGCGGAAGTTCCCATCCTGCACTACCTGTCTAGACACGCACACAACTGCTAGTAGCAGGACACGTGCACACAGGGTGGTATCGCTACCACCCACACAGCAAAATCATGTAATCTTAGCACACAGAACGCGCGCACCAGAGAACCTTTTATATGCTCCTGCTCAAGTCCAGTCTCACAGGGCCTTGCTAGTGGACCAATTAGGAGCTGCCATATCACCCGAGCAGCTGACAACCGACCACCAATGAGAGGTCACCTCATGAGCATGCTCAGTGGAGTGACTTCTAGACATAAACCAAGGAACGTCTGTTCGCTGCTGCTCATTGCTAGTTACTATAGCTGTAACTGGAGAGCCAGCAGTAACTAGATGAACAGCACGAGTGTGAGCAAAATGCTGAGCAGGCTCCACTGCAGTTGAAGAAGAATGTGAGATAGCAGAGGAATACAAGGCCTGGGATCCACCAGGTGCAGCAGGAGAATCCTGGCGCCTAACAGTGGTTTCTCCTTTTTCCAACAAAATTTACAAAACCATTTTTTTAGGGACCAGCTCACATTTGAGTTTTCGGGGTCAATATGACAGAAAATACCCCAAAGTGACACCATTCTAAAAACGTCACTCCTCCAGGTGCTCAAAACATTTAATAAGTTTATTAACCCTTTAGGTGCGTCACAGGACTTTTTGGAATGTTTAAAAAAATGAACATTTAACTTTTTTTCACAAAAAATTTACTTTAGATCCAATTTATTATTATTATATATTTAGATAGTGCCATTTATTCCATGGTGCTTTACATGTGAAAAGGGGAAATATAGACAAGTACAATAAACATGTGTAAGACAAGGGACACACAAGTGCAGAAGGACAGAGGACCCTGCCCGCGAGGGCTCACAGTCTACAGGGGATGGGTGAGGATCCAATTTGTTTTATTTTCCCAAGGATAACAGGAGAAATTGGAATACAAAAGTTATCGTGCAATTTATCCTGAGTACACTGCTACCCCTTATGTGTAAACCACTGTTTGGTCGCATGGCAGAGCTCGGAATGGAAGGAGCACCATTTGACTTTTTCTACGCAAAATTGGCTGGAATTGAGATCGGACGCCATGTAGCATTTGGAGAGCCCTTGATGTGCCTAAACAGTGGAAACCCAACACAAGTGACGCCATTTTGGAAAGTAGACCCCTAAGGAACTTATCTAGATTTGTGGAGAGCACTTTGAACTCCTGAGTGCTTCACAGAAGTTTATAATGTAGATCCTAAAAATAAAAAATCATATTTTTTTCATAAAAATTATCTTTTGGTCCCCAGTTTTTTATTTTCCCAATGGTAACAGGATAAATTTGACACCAAAAGTTGTTGTGCAATTTGTCCTGAGTAGGATGATACCCCATATGTGGGGGTAAACCATTGTTTGGGCGCATGGCAGAGCTCGGAAGGGAAGGAGCACAGTTCAGAATGGAGTTCAGATGCCATGTTACGTTTGTAGAGCACCTAATGTGCCTAAACAGTGGATACCACCCAATTCTAACTCTAACCCTAACCCCAACACACCCCTTACCCTAATCCCAACCCTAACCATAACCCTAACCACAAACCTAACCGTAACACACCCCTAACCCTAATTCCAACCCTAAACCTAATCCCAACCCTAACCTTAACTTTATCCTCATCCCTAACCCCAACCCCAACCCTAACGCCAACCCTAACCCTAGCTCTAACCCTAATGTGAAAATGTAAATAAATACAATTTTATTATTTTTTCCTAACTAAGGGGGTGATAAAGGGGGTTTGATTTACTATTTATAGCAGGTTTTTATGTTTGGCAGCTGTCACACGCTAAAATACGCTTTTTATTGGAAAAAATAGTTTTTGCATTTTTGAGGGATGAGTTCATATTTTTATTGGTACCATTTTCGGGCACATGACATTTTTTAATCACTTTTTATTCCGATTTTTGGTAGTCAGAATAAATAAAAACCAACAACTTAGAACTTGTTTTGGGGGCGGCATTTACACTGTTCTGCTTGTGGTAAAATTGATAAGGCAGTTTTATTCTTCGGGTCAGTACGATTACAGAGATATCTCATTTTTTTATTGTTTTATACAATAAAAACTATTTTATACAAAAAATAATTATTTTTGCATCACTTTATTCTGAGAGCTATAACGTTTTTATTTTTCTGGTGATGGAGCTTTTTCGGGGCTTGTTTTTTGCTAGACAAGATGACGTTTTCAGCGGTACCATGTGTATTTATATTCATCTTTTTGATTGCGTTATTACATTTTTTGTTCAGCGGTATGATGATAAAGCATTGTTTTTTTGGCTTGTTTTTTTAATGGTTTTCACTAAAAGGGTTAACTAGGTGGACAGTTTTATAGGTCAGGTTGTTACGTACGCAGCAATACCTAATATGTGTACTGTTCTTGTTTAGATTTTTTTAATTCAAATATTTATTTATTACTGGAATAAATATTGATTTTTTTTCAGATTTTTTTTTTCTTATTTTTTTTAAATATTTTTACAATTATTTAAAAAAAATTTTTTTATTTAATTCTTACTTTTACACTTTGTCCCACCATGGGACACTCGTTTTCTTCAGGCTAATCACTTCTATAGCATGCAGATATGCATGCTATAGAAGCTGTCAGCGCTGCAGCTTCAATACACTGACCTGAGAAACTTCCTGGTCATCACTGCGCATGACAGGAAGCCTCTCAGGCCTGGTGACCTGGATGTCATCATGATGACATTGGGTCTCCATGGCAGTGATCGGAACCACGCGTCATGCCGTGTGGTCTCAGATCCAAAGGCAGAGGGGCTGTCAGCTGTGAGAATCAGCTGACACCCGGCCGCGATCAGCCACGCTCCTCCGTGAGTGCTGCTGATCGCATATGACATACTATTCCATCCATGGGCATTAAATCCCAGGTCACATGGACGGAATAGTGCGTCTAATGTCAGAAAGGGGTTAAAGACTTAACTGTACTTTAATTTAAATTTGACACACATGCACCGGACCAACATCATAACAAATGTCATCTTTACTGTGGGCAGCTGTGCTATTTATGTTTTTTTTAAATAATGGTGAAATTTTGCTTTGGGATCACTTGAAAAATCTGTTAGAAATAAAGATAAATGCATGGTGGCACTATTTTATCTATTGGTTTCCTAGACCAACCAATGATATTTTGTATAAGAACAGAGAGATTCAAAGGTAATATCTGTTATAAGCACTATTTCTCTGCTGAGTGGATCCTACTGCTTATTATTTAGTATGCGGAAAATTAAGGAAAATGTTTTAATTTAATTGAATGAGTTCACAAACCATTTAAGGACATACAAGCAACGGTACCCCTAAGTAAGAAATCAAATCTCGCTGCTATTACAGTGGGGTTGTCATTCCACCCCCTTTTTTTGGGAGCCATATAGTACCTTTGAATTAGGTTATATTGTTTACATAAGTGCTACATAAAAAATTTTCATAATATCCAGCTCATGACTATCCACATGGCTGCATCTTGTTTATTCATGTCCCGCTCACTAAAGTGAAACTTTACAGGTTTAAATAGAAGACAGTGCTTAGAATTGAGCATGACTTACTGTAGACATATTTAGGGAGACATCAAATTTAAAAAATAAAGGTCTAAAGAGATGTCTATTGAGATGATTCTGTGATCATAATTTACAGAAGCACCAAGGATACACAATTTCTGTATCTGACATAGATCTATCTGGATGGAAATATAATTGGAAAAGTCACTATTAATAAACTGTGCAAGGAAAGCGTACATGATTATTATTATTATTATTTTTATTATTATTATTATTTATTTATATAGCGCCATTAATTCCATGGTGATGTACATGAGAAGGGGGTTACATACAAAGATATAGATATTGTTTACATTAAACAAATGATTTCTCAATATCAGGGTATCAAAATACTTGGGGCAGATATTCAGTTTTTTATTTATTTTATGATATTGTACATTATACACCCAACTTTTCATCTTGCAGTGATGTCTCTTGTTTTGTGTGGTATATCTATTGGCCTTCGACGTTACAGCTGTCTTCATGTGTGTGAAGTCTACATGTACAGGATTTTGGAAAAGTTGAATAATAAAAATCTAAAATATTCTGCAGTTTAACATCTCTGAATACTTTTGACATACTGGATGTCTGTTTCTTTCTATTATACAATATGTTTTATTTATTAAATGAACAACGTAATGAATTGTAACATGGTGTGTTACTGCTGAACATTTCTTTTTCCTGAGCTTGCAATGTTTTTCAACTCACCAGCTATATGATACAATTAATATTGGGAACTGGTTGGTGTTCAAAATCATGTTTGCATTGGTACTCTAACTTTTTGCTGACTACACAGGTATGCAAAATTTGGGTTTATGAAAATTAATTCAAGTCGATTGACTGATTCTTATGTTTTCTTATGCCCTGATTTCAAAAACCACTTGTTTTTAAACATCACATTTGGATTTTGCACAAAATGAGCATGAAATTACGTGTAAGTGAGATGAATAAGATAATTATTTATTGTAGCCAAATTGTTCCCATTATATATAAAAATGTATTGCACATTTATTCTGCAACTTTATTGGAAATTAATTCTTGCATGTTTTCCTTTTCTCTTCAAAACTTCTCTTGACACCTTTTCTTTTATTAAACATCCAGCAGTAGTAACTCATCATGTTTACATTCCAGCTCCTTAATGTACTGATAAAATCTTTCTACTTGCTCTTTGCTAACAGCACCAAAGTTTTACGGAACGTAGTCCAAATGGGAATGTAACAAATGTAGCTTAAAATTAATCGGACACCCAAGATGGATTTCAATTTGGGATCTTTGTTGTTACCTAGAAATGTCTTCATGACTTCTTTAAAAAAATTCTAAGCCCGTTTGTTAACAGCATTCATTTTTGTTTTGAACACATCATCCTTCATGAATTTCCAAATATCCGGACCCAAAAAATGCCTTAATTCTGTATTTGCTTCAGACGGTATATAAAACTTGGTATCCAGGTACTTAAAAGTCTCTCCTTTCTGCAGAGCTTTCACAAACTGCTTAATCAGTCCAAGCTTATTGTGCAGTGGTGGCAGGAGAACTTTAGTTGGATCAAATAAACTTTCTGCGACTATATTCCTGAGTTCGGTTGCAAAAATGTTTTTGTTGGCTAACTGTTTTTTGTCTCCAGTGATGAGTCCTATCTGTCCCATTTAAACAAAAAGCATAGGTATTTTGTGTATGCTCTTTGCTGTCCAAGGAGAAAGGAGAGAATTTTCACATCACAACATATTGACCATCTTTGATCCTCATAGTTAAGTTTCTTGATAATATTCTAAATTCTCATAGCTTTCCTTCCAGTGTACAAAATACCCTATAGGCACTGAAGCACACTTCCTGCTATTGCGCAACAGCACAGCTTTCAGACTTCTAATGTATCAATAAAAAGTCTCTTCTTACTCAAATTGTTCTTAATGTTAAATTTTTCCATCAGCCCAGTAACATCACTGCAATGCACTAGAGCAGCGTCTTGAGAAAAGTATGGAAGGAATTCATTGTCTCTACTTCTGTACCATGAAAATCCATTTCTAACCAATCTAATGACACCAAAATCATCCACCAAAGGTCATGCAAAGGGGTCAAAGTATGTGTCATTGTTGTGTCAGCTGTGACAAACAGTCATACTAGATCTGGCTGTAGAAGATCTTTGTAATTAGCTCAAGCATCTTGTTGATTTTTGCATCTCTGTTATGGAACGATAATATTCTTCCACCTTCTTCAACAGTTAACTCCACCTTCTGCTGCTAATTTCAAACCAGTGCTGTAGGTTTAAATACATTCAATACCAGCAGCATAGTGCTGGTGTTAGCTCTTACTTGTCTCTGTTTAGATGTAAGCGCTAACAGTCTGTGAGTTCCTTCTCAGTGAACTCTTGGAGGATTGCTGGCGTGATATCTTGGTGGTCTTTTCAAGCTAAGTGTTCCCCTCGTTTGTCTACCCTCTTTGTCTTTAGCTGTAGTGGGGACTGACTAGTGCACACCCAACCTCCCTAAGCAGGGCTTATCGCTAGGGTCAGGCAGAGATTAGGTTCCTGCTTGGCAATAGGAGCAGAACCTATAAAGGGATGGTTAGGGCCGACAGGGTGATTTTAGATCTGCCTAGTGGTCTCCATTCCCCACTTCCTTGGGTTTGGACTCCCCCCTCCCTCTCTCATTTGTGCATTTTCTTATCCTTCACCCAGTGTGATAGTATGGTGCAAGAAAAAGGCTGTGCAGTCAGTGTTTGTGAAAGAACTGAACATAATGGAATATTTTCAATATTTTTACTGACTTCAGTGATCAAAAATATACAGTACAGACCAAAAGTTTGGACACCTTCTCATTTAAAGATTTTTCTGTATTTTCATGACTATGAAAATTGTAAATTCACACTGAAGGCATCAAAAAACTATGAATTAACACATGTGGAATTACATATTTAACAAAAAAGTGTGTAACAACTGAAATTATGTCTTACATTCTAGGTTCTTCAAATTAGCCACCTTTGCGTTGATTACTGCTTTGTACACTCTTAGCATTCTCTTGATGAACTTCAAGAGGTAGACACCGGGAATGGTTTTCACTTCTCAGGTGTGCCCTGTCAGGTTTAATAAGTGGGATTTCTGGCCTTATAAATGGGGTTGGGACCATCAGTTGTGTTTTGCAGAAGTCTGGTGGATACACAGCTGATAGTCCTACTGAATAGACTGTTAGAATTTGTATTATGGCAAGAAAAAAGCAGCTAACTAAAGAAAAACGAAAAACACCTACGAAATTAATAAAATATGACCAACACCAAAGAAAATACAAAGTCATAAAAAGACTCCAATAATGTATCCAAAAATATTTATTAAAGATATATTGATATATAAAAGATCAAGTGATCACCGCAAAAGACTGGTGGGTCACCTGGACTATAAAAACATATACATATATGAACAGAATAAACACATGTAGACATATAAAGTGTACAAAATATACGATTGGAGTAACCAAAATACACAGAAGTATAGTGAACAATCTAATATTACATATGTATCTGAAAGTGCATAAGTATAAAAAAATACCCCAAAGTAAAACAAATCATATATAGTTACCTAAGTGGTATAAAAAGTCCAGGCACCCACCACACCCGACGCGCGTTTCGCACCAATGCTTCATCCAGGGGTAAAGAAAAACGAGTGGCCATCATTACTTAAAGAAATGAAGGTCAGTCAGTCTGAAAAATTGGGAAAACTTTGAAAGTGTCCCCAAGTGCAATTGCAAAAACCACCAAGCGCTACAAACAAACTGGCTCACATGAGGACCGCCCCAGGAAAGGTAGACCAAGAGTCACCTCTGCTTCTGAGGATAAGTTTATCCGAGTCACCAGCCTCAGAAATCGCAGGTTTACAGCAGCTCAGATTAGAGACCAGGTCAATGCCACACAGAGTTCTAGCAGCAGACACATCTCTACAACAACTGTTAAGAGGAGACTTTGTGCAGCAGGCCTTCATGGTAAAATAGCTGCTAGGAAACCACTGCTAAGGACAGGCAACAAGCAGAAGAGACTTGTTTGGGCTAAAGAACACAAGGAATGGACATTAGTCCAGTGGAAATCTATGCTTTGGTCTGATAAGTCCAAATTTGAAATCTTTGGTTCCAACCACCATGACTTTGTGCGACGCAGAAAAGGTGAACGGATGGACTCTACATGCCTGGTTTCCACCGTGAAGCATGGAGGAGGAGGTGTGATGGTGTGGGGGTGCTTTGCTGTTGACACTGTTGGGGATTTATTCAAAATTGAAGGCATACTGAACCAGCATGGCTACCACAGCATCTTGCAGCGGTATGCTATTCCATCCGGTTTGTGTTTAGTTGGACCATCATTTTTTTTTCAACAGGACAATGACCCAAACACACCTCCAGGCTGTGTAAGGGCTATTTGACCAAGAAGGAGAGTGATTGGGTGCTACTCCAGATGTCCTGGCCACCATAGTCACCAGACCTGAACCCAATCGAGATGGTTTGGGGTGAGCTGGACTGCAGAGTAAAGGCAAAAGGGCCAACAAGTGCTAAGCATCTCTGGGAACTCCTTCAAGATTGTTGGAAGACCATTTCTGGTGACTACCTCTTGAAGCTCATCAAGAGAATGCCAAGCAGTCATCAAAGCAAAAGGTGGCTGCTTTGAAGAACCTAGAATATAAGACATTAACAGTTGTTTCACACTTTTTTGTTAAGTATATAATTCCACATGTGTTAATTCATAGTTTTGATGCCTCCAGTGTTAATGTACAATTTTCATAGTCATGAAAATACAGAAAAATCTTTAAATGAGAAGGTGTGTCCAAACTTTTGGTCAGTACTGTATAAAAATCAACTTACTTTTCAAATAATTTTACACTTACAGACATGTGTTATCTACATTTCTTTGTTGAGACAGTTATATGCCTGTGTATTTTTATCAGTATATTCTTAAAATTGTCTTTAACTCAGCAGCAGTCACAGAAGGAAGAGGACCACTGTGCAAGGGCCAAATATGGACCCTTTGCAAATATAAGCAAGACCCTTAGAACAGAATAGATAGTATAATAACAAGTCAGACATTATTACTAGAAGAAGAAAAGGCCAAAGTAGTACAGGACACTTCCATTTATACTGAGTACACAAAAGATATGGAGCATAATCGTCCAAAATAAAAAATAACAAAATTTATTGAAAAATATACAGAACAAACTAATCATAAAACATCAGAGTTACAATAATACTGACAAAGTAGATAATTTGGACACAAGTGGCAAGCACACTATCCCAACATTATTATTTGTGGGTGCGAAGACCAGTGAATAGCAGAAAAATACATAAAGTCCCATTGCATATAAGGTTAATACCCTGCATATACATGTCTCCATAAGGATAAAACCACTTAGTGTCTATTATTCTATTTGTACAGTCATGGCCAAAAGTTTTGAGAATGACACAAATATTCATTTTTACAAAGTCTACTTTCACTTTTTCTAATGGCAATTTGCATATACTCCAGAATGTTATAAAGAGTGATCAGCTTAACAGCAATTACTTGCAAAGTCAATATTTGGTTAGAAAATGAACTTTATCCCCCAAAACACATTTCAACATCATTGCAGTCATGCCTTAAAAGGACCAGCTAACCTCTTTTCAGTGATTGCTCCATTAACACAGGTGTGGGTGTTGATGAGGACATGGCTGGAGATCAATCTGTCATGATTAAGTAAGAATGACACCACTGGACACTTTAAAAGGAGGCTGGTGCTTGGCATCATTGTTTCTCTTCTGTTAACCATGGTTATCTCTAAAAAAAACACGTGCAGTCATCATTGCAATGCACAAAAATGGCCTAACAGGGAAGAGTATCGCAGCTAGAAAGATTGCACCTCAGTCAACAATCTATCGCATCATCAAGAACTTCAAGGAGAGAGGTTCCATTGTTGCCAAAAAGGCTTCAGGGCGCCCAAGAAAGACCAGCAAGCGCCAGGACCGTCTCTTAAAAGTGTTTCAGCTGTGGGATTGGGCTACCAGCAGTGCAGAGCTTGCTCAGGAATGGCAGCAGGCAGGTGTGAGTGCATCTGCACGCACTGTGAGGCGGAGACTCTTGGAGCAAGGCCTGGTCACAAGGAGGGCAGCAAAGAAGCCACTTTTCTCCAGAAAAAACATCATGGACAGACTGATATTCTGCAAAAGGTACAGGCAGTGGACTGCTGAGGACTGGGGTAAAGTTATTTTCTCTGATGAATCCCCATTTCGAATGTTTGGGACATCAGGAAAACGCCTCATTCGGAGAAGACAAGGTGAGCGCTACCACCAGTCTTGTCTCATGCCAACTGTTAAGCATCCTGAAACCATTCATGTGTGGGGTTGCTTCTCAGCCAAGGGAATCGGCTCTCTCACAGTCTTGCCTAAAAACACAGCCATGAATAAAGAATGGCACCAGAATGTCCTCCAAGAGCAACTTCTCCCAACCCTCCAAGAGCAGTTTGGCGATCAACAATGCCTTTTCCAGCATGATGGAGCACCTTGCCATAAAGCAAAGGTGATAACTAAATGGCTCAGGGAACAAAACATAGAGATTTTGGGTCCATGGCCTGGAAACTCCCCAGATCTTAATCCCATTGAGAACTTGTGGTCAATCATCAAGAGACGGGTGGACAAACAAAAACCTAAAAATTCTGACAAAACGAAAGCATTGATTGTGCAAGAATGGAATGCTATCAGTCAGGATTTGGTCCAGAAGTTGATTGAGAGCATGCCAGGGAGAATTGCAGAGGTCCTGAAGAAGAAGGGTCAACACTGCAAATATTGACTTGCTGCATTAACTCATTCTAACTGTCAATATAAGCTTTTGTTACTCATATGTTTGCAATTATTATATTTCTGTCTGTGATAAAAACATTTGTCAAACACACATAAAAACCAGAGGGCAGCAGATCATGTGAAAATATAATATTTGTGTCATTCTCAAAACTTTTGGCCATGACTGTATATAATGGTGTTGTAGGGACAACTGGCATTGTAACACCAAAGTGATCAATCATAAATAGTGAAGTGTATATTACTTTAAGAAAACATGATTAACAGGGCTAATATTATTTCATAAGGTCTTACCTAGAGTTCCCACTTAGAACAGTGTGCCTCTAGCCCCAATTCACATTTTGCCTGGGCTTCCTTGGGGGGCTGTGATTTTGGGATATTGTGCTGTACATTTGTATCCAAACTAGCTACTTGCTGGCGTGACATCTCGGTGGTGTTCTCAAGATAAGTGTTCCCCTCGTTCGTCTACCCTCTCTGTCTTTATTTGTAATGGGGACTGACAAATAATAATGTTGGGATAGTGTGCTTTCCACTGGTGTCCAAATTATCTGCTTTGTCAGTATTATTGTAATTTTGATGTTTAATGCTTAATTTGTTCTGTACATTTTTCAAAAAAATTTGGTATTTTTGGTTCAGGACGATTCTGCTCCATTTCTTTTATGGACCCTTTGCAGCCCAATACTTCATCATAATGCACAACTCCACCTACTTTGGAGGTGCAATTGGGTCCCTTTACATTGTGAGTCCCTATGCAGCTTTGCAGGTTACACCTATGGTATGTTCATCCTGCCTTAACCCCTTAATGTAAAGAGAGCATGTGTATGGAGTGGGCTAAGGACAAAAATCTGCACTACTGCAAGTTTATGGTAGTGTCATTATTAAACAATTATCTCTAGCTCCATCAGCTGCTGTTAACCTGTTCAGTCTGTGACAGCAGTTTTTACAGTGTGTAACAAGGGGGTGTGCCCTTCCTTGCACACATTGACCACCCTGCATTACAATTAAGGAGTGAATATGGGTTGACATTGTAGCAAAGGATTATAAATGGGTTTTAAAAATGGGTTTAAAAAAATGTTAAAGCATGAAAAATATTTGAAAACTTTAAAACATAAAAATGTGTTTGTTTCATCCTTCTTGTCTCATTAAAAAATACTAAATACTAGAAAAATACTAAGTATCAAAAACTGTAAAGAATACAAAATTAAAACAACAAAACTGTTTTTTTTTGGCAGTATTAACTACCGAGAAAATGAAATAAGAGGTGATCAAAACATTGTTTCTACCTCAAAATAGTTTAAAAAAAAACAAAAGTGCTAGTGATATAGAAGGACATCGAAGAAGAAAGTCAAAAGACTGTTGGATCTTCGCGCACAGTCCAGTATCATTCATAATTATGACATATTTTGCCCTACCTCTGGTACTGCAGAAGATATTAACAACATACTACATATACAATGAAGCCTAGATATTACCCCTTAACTACCGCCGATAAGCCTTTTACTTATGACTTGTGTTTTGAAACTGTTAAACTGTAAAGCGCTGCGGAATATGATGGCGCTATATAAATAAAGATTATTATTATTATTTTAACGGCGGTCATTAAGGGTACTTAAACCACAATTAACGGCGCTGTGGAAAAAGCCTATAGCGCCCCCCAGAGTCGGACTTTCTCTGAGGTCTCAGCTACCGGGGTAGCCGAGACCCCAGAGAAAATGATTCGGGTTGGTTTTTACCGACCCCGCTTTTGCGATCGCCGTTATTAACCCTATAACGGCGATCGCAAAAAAAGCTATTTTCCCTTTAATTTCTCTCTCCTCTGATGTGATCGCACATCAGAGGGGAGAGAAATGGGGTCCCCGGGACCCCCGATCAGCCCCCCCATGCCTCCCGGTGTCCCCCAAGTCCTCCTGTGGCTCCCGCAGCTCCCGACTTATTTTTCCAGTAAAGAAAATGGCGGGCCTCATGCGCAGTGCGCAGTGCGCCCGCTGAGCCGGATCTTCTCTGGGCTCTTGGCTACCAGGGGAAGCCGAGAACACAGAGAACATAATTAGAGTCCCCCCCAGTCCCCCCGCTTTTGCGATCACCGTTATTAACCCTATAACGGCGATCGCAAAAGAAAAATAAGACGCGATCCTGCCTGCAATTTCTCTCCCCTCTGATGTGATCGCACATCAGAGGGGAGAGAAATAGGGTCCCCGGGGCCCCCGATCCCCTGCTGGTACCTGCAGGTGTTCCCCCATGGCCCCTCTGCGCTCCTGCAGTGCACCCTGTAGTCCGATCCTCAGTCCTCTTCACCCTGTAACAAAAAATGGCGGGCGCATGGCCAGTACGCCCGCCGACTCAGCCTGGCGGCAGATTCAAAAAATGAATGACTCCATTCATTCTCTAAAAGTATATTTTGATCACTGTGATAAACTATCACAGTGATCAAAATAAAAAAAAACAGTACGTAAACCCCCCTTTATCAGCCCCTTTGTTAGGGACATATAATAAAATATTTTTTTTTTTTTTTTTTCCGTTAGGGTTAGGGTTATAATTTAGGGTTACAATTAGGGTTAGGGTTAGGCTGGGTTCATACTGCGTTATGGCAGTCCGTTAACGCTACCATTCACCCCCATTTGAGGGCGCACGCCTAAAGCGGCATACATTCGCGACGTGGCGTCATTCAGTGACGGAGCCTCGGACGCAGGCTGCAGTGGCTGGGCTCCGTCACCGCTAGCGCAGATGAGTCATCTGCTGATTCCTCTGCACTAGCGGGTATAGCATAACGCGATTGCGTTATGCTATACCGTTACCAGCCCGTGAACGCTATGTGTTGAACGGGCTGGTAAAACGCAGTATGATCCTAGCCTTAGTGTTAAGGTTATAATTAGGGTTAGGGTTATAATTAGGGTTAGGGTTAGAATTAGGGTTAGGGTTACAATTAGAGTTAGGGTTACAATTAGGGTTAGGGTTACAATTAGGGTTGGGATTAGGGTTAGGGTTGGGATTAGGGTTAGGGTTGGGATAAGGGTTAGGGGTGTTTTGGGGTTATAATTGGAGCTAGAATTGAGGGGTTTCCACTATTTAGACACATCAGGGGTCTCCAAACACGACGTGGCGTTAAAAAAGTCAAATGGCGCCCCCTCCCTTCCGAGCCCTGCCGTGCCCCCAAACAGTGGTTTAACCCAACAGATGGGGTATCAGCGCACTCAGGACAAATTGCACACCAATTTTGGGGTTCTAATTTCTCCTGTTACTCTTGGGAAAATACAAAAATAGCTGGCTAAAAAAATCATTTTTGAGGAAAAAAATGATTTTTTATTTTCACGGCTCTGCGCTTATAAATTTCTGTGAAACACTTGGGGTTCAAAGTGCTCACCACAAATCTAGATAAGTTCCTTAAGGGGTCTAGTTTCCAAAATGGGGTCAATTGTGGGGGTTTTTCACTGTTTAGACACATCAGGGGGTCTCCAAACACGACGTGGCGTTAAAAAGTCAAATGGCGCTCCCTCCCTTCCGAGCCCTACCGTGCGCCCAAACAATGGTTTACCCCAACATATGGGGTATCAGCGTACTCAGGACAAATTGCACACCTATTTTGGGGTTCTAATTTCTCCTGTTACCCTTGGGAAAATAAAAAATAGCTGGCTAAAAAATCATTTTTGAGAAAAAAATAATTATTTACTTTCACGGCTCTGCGTTTATAAATTTCTGTGAAGCACTTGGGGGTTCATAGTGCTCATCACACATATAGATAAGCTCCTTGGGAGGTCTAGTTTCCAAAATGGTGTCATTTTCAGGGGGTTTCTACTGTTTAGGCACATCAAGGGCTCTGCAAACACAACATGACACCCACAGAACATTCCATCAAAGTCTGCATTACAAAATGGCGCTTCTTCCCTTCCAAGCTCTCCCATGCACCCAAACAGTGGTTTCACCCCACATATGGGGCATCAGCGTACTCAGGAAAAATTGCACAACAACTTTTGGGGTCCAAATTCTCCTGTTACCCTTGCGAAAATAAAAAAACAGCAGGCTAACGAATCATTTTTGAGGAAGAAAATGATTTTTTTATTTCATGGCTCTAAGTTATAAACTTCTGTGAAGCACTTGGGGGTTCAAAGTGCTCACCACTAGTGTTGAGCGATACGATAATGCAAATATCGGCTATCGGCCGATATTAGCTCTATCGGCCTTTCGATAATTAGTTTCGATATTTTCGTCTTATCGAATACCGGAATCGGAAGTTCCCATAATTCTTTGCGAGGCAATGTGATTTTAGTCAGCCAATGAGGAATCCTAAGAAGTGTGGGCACATCCTGTACTGCTGCGGTCATGTTAACTAATGGCATGGCTGTGATTGGATGCTGAAATGATGTCAGAATGCACTATAAAAGGCGCCGCCGCCATTTTAGCGTCACTGTGCTGTGAATTCAGTAAGGGACAGAACGCTGCTGTGCTGACTCTGAGGGACAGTTAGAGATTGCGATTTAGTGTACTGTGCTGTAGGCAGGCTAGCACCAGCCGCTGTGTAAAGCTTCCTTTTGCCTGCAGTGTTGTTTTAACAGCTCTGCAAGGTGTGTGTGAGTGCAGGTGACGCTGCAGTTTGCTCTGCTGCAACGCTGTCTGTAGGCATCTGACACATGTCACTCACAGACTATTATTTTTTTTTCCTTCAGTGTAATTCTTGCAGCTCCATGCATTTAACTATTAGTGTGACGCGCTTCCATCCGTATACAATACATTGGTTGCAAAACACTATAGAGTAGACAAAGGAGTAGCCTTTCATCAGATTGTGGACAGTTGTGTTTCAGTGTTCACTTCAGTCTGTGTTTTTTATTTTTTGAGTGCACATCACGCTCCAGTTACTTGTTCAAGCAATGCTGCTTGTACTCTGCTGAGCGTTGTCTCAGTGCTCATCCTTTTATTTCTCTCCAATTGGTTCTGCTCCTTTCCATTTAAAATAAATATAATCTATTAGTGTGACGCGCTTCCATCGTATCCATACATTGGTTGCAAACACTATAGAAGTAGACAAAGGAGTAGCCTTTCACAGATTGTGAACAGTTGTGTTTCAGTGTTCACTTCAGGTCTCTGCGTCAATAACCACATTAGGCCTTATACTTTTCTGGACTTTCTTTATCAATCTACCAAGATGAAGAGTCAGTGAGTAAGGCACGTGGTCGTGGCCGTGGAGTTTCGCAGGAGAGGACGTGGGGATTCTGTGTCTGCTGCCGCCCTCAGTGACAAGATTCCACCATTTATCCCCGTGAGCGTTCCTTTATGTGCACTTTGGTAGGAGCTCGGCGTGCCCCCCTGCTGCGGGAAGAACCAAATTGAAGCCGTTGTTGGTTGGATGGCAGCCAATGCATCGACTTCAATTCCTTCCCCTCCTCTCAGGAACACAACACTGTTGAGCAACCATCTGTCTGTTCACGCCTGTCAAATTGCCAAGGCAGTCAGAGAGTTCTGTCAGGAGCCAGCTGAGTCTCTGCTTCTGTTCTCAGAATCTGTTGGCTCGCAAACACGGGCACAGGCAAGCAGCATTCTGCAATTTGAAGAAGGGGAGTATGCAGTGATGCGCAACAGCTGTGTCTCTCTCAATCTGAAGAGGGGGTGAGCCAGTGCCGATGGACAGCACACGCAGAACGCATCTTATGATGATGATGAGACTCAGGTGCCAGGTTTTGTGGAGCATGGTGCTGCCCAGACCATCCAACAGCAGCAGGTGTTGGAAGAGGTAGTGGAGATGATGAAGTCCGAGACCCAACATGGCGTGAGCAACAGGAAGGTGGTGGGAGCAGCTCTGAGGAAGAGATTGTGACAACGGTACAAAGAGGAGGGAGAGGTAGGCTGCAGACTCGCTTGCCTGTGCCTCCAGTTTGGCACTGTTGGGAGCGTTCTCTTAGAACTGTCAAAATTGGTTGCTCCATGACTTGCACTGCGTGGTCTTTTTTGACAGACTTGTATGATATTTGCTATGTTCAATGCAAGCTGTGTAAGCAAAAAGTTTAAAAAGAGGTAAAAATAGCAGGAACCTGAATTACCACAAATATGTGGACACATGTACGGACAAAGCAGTGTTGAGTTCCAAAGACACACTGGAGATGTAGGCCAACCTACAGCAGCACCTACATCTTTAGGTCATGTTCGAGCCTCTACCTCCAGCTCTACACACCTGTTTCGGCTTCCTCACAGGATCTCCAGGAAGAACCTCGGTCACTGTTGTCCATAGAGAAACTGTTATTCACCCACTGCAGCAAGTTCACAGTCATGTCACACTCCCAGAACAAAAAACAGCCATCGGTAACACAGGAATGGGATAAAAGACGGCCTACTCGGCAAACCATCCACGAGCACAGGCTCTGAATGCTGGCCTTGCAAAATCCTGTCCCTGAAATGCTGTCATTCAGGTGGTGGAGACTGACAGTTTCAGGAACTTTATGGCATTGGCAGTCCCACAATATAATGTGCCAAGCAGATTTTATTTCAGCAGGCAAGCTGTCCTGCTCTGCAAAAACATGTCGAGGGAAACATTAAACATGCGCTACTAAACGCCGTCAGTAGCAGGGTCCACCTGACCACGATGCGTGGACCAGTACCCATGGCCAGGGACTTTCCATCACTGCCCATTGGGTCAATGTTGTGGAGCCGGGTACAGATCTTGCCATGTGGCGCTGTACATGTTCTGCCAACTCCAAGGATTGCAGGAATCAGTCGTGCACATTGATTCCTCCTCCTACTCCAGTTCCTCAGAATCATCGCTGCACGGCCGTCACGGTATACTCCACATGGACCCGTGAACGCTTACCTGTTGCGACGATATGAGCACAGCCGTGGCCAAACGTCAACAGGCCGTACTGAAATTAATTCCCATGGGAAACGAAGCCACACAGTGCAGGAGCTCTGGGATCCTCAAGCAGGAGAGCGATGTGTGGTTTTTGTCAGCTAATCTCCAGCCAGGCTTGGTAGTGTGTGACAATGGCCGAAATCTGGTGGGTGCAGCTTGGGCTTGGGCAACCTCACTCCATACCATGTCTGGCACAAGTGCTGAACTTGGTCGTGCAGAGTTTTTTGAGGGACTATCCGGATCTTGATGCACTGTGCACAAGGTCCGCCTAGAGTGCGCTCACTTGCGCGTTCCAGCATGGCCAGATCGCGCATTGAGCTCTGCAAGTCAGATTTCGCTTCCTGAAAATCGCATATATGTGACGTACCCACCAGGTGGAATCCGTTACATATGTTGGAGCGGTTGTGTGAGCAGCAGCCAGCAGTAATGGAGTTCAGCTGCAAGGCGCAATCAACTTGCATTTGCGCCGTTCACACTTCACCACTACTGGTGGGCCTTATGAAGGACATCTGCGACATTTTGCGGGGTTTGATGTCTCACGTGGATGGCGGAGTGGCAGTTGATTGCACTGTCAGCATGACTGTCCCCTTATCTGCCTGCTTCAGAAATCATGAAAGCACTAAAGGAAGAGGTTTTGGAAGAGGTGGAGGATGAGGAGTCACAAATTCAATTACCTTCAGGGACAGTCAGCGCAACGTGGTTCCTCACAAAGGGTGGGCAGGGCTCACTTTGTGAGGAGGATGAGGAGGAGGAGGAGTCAATGGAGGAGGAAGAAATCCTACAGAGGGAGGTACACAACGCTTAGTCAGTATGTAGAGCGAGGGTGGGGTGATGCAGAGGAGACAGAGATGACGCCTCTTCCAGAGGACAGCCTTTGTTGGCCAGTTGGAGGTCTGCGCACATGGTTGATTTATGCTCAAGTGCTGAGAAAGGACCGCGCATCGCCCACATTCTCACCCGTCAGATTATTGGGTGTACACCTCCTAGACCCTCGATACGGGACAATTTACAAACCCTCATCACCACCGGTGAACGGGACCGTAAAATGCAGGAGTACCAAGGCACACTGGTGCAATCCATACTGTTGTACATTCAGCCGAGAGAGGTGCTGCTGCTGCTGCTGCTATGCTTTACAAAGCGCTCTGTGCGTCGAGGCAGTGTAGACACCTTTACAACAAGAGGGTCAGAAGCGGCCCTGCACAGGGAAGAATGTATGTTTAAAAAAAAATGAGGCAAAGTTTTTTGACAGCCCCCGCAAGGTTAAAACCCCCGGGGGGCTCCAGTCACCGGAAAAACTTTTCCCCTAAGGGTGACAGACTATTTGGGGTTTCCCTCTAAGGTACCCAGTCCCCCCCCCTTTTTTTTTGGGGGCTTATTTTGGTACAGGCCCCGAGCTTACCCAGTATGCATTGGGGGCTGGCTTCCTGCGCCAGTGTTTATTGAGGTGTCTTTAGTGCTGCAGGTGGTGAGAACGCCCGCGCATGAAAATTTCCCAGAAATGTAGGCCGGTTTTTTCTGAAAAAAAAAAGGCTGGACTCACCTGAAATTTTTTTCCGTTTTAGTTTAAATAATGTTTGGCAACTTTTTCCCCTGTCTCCTGTTATGTTATCTTTAAAACCCCCGAACTCTACCCCGGGTAAACCCCCATTTGTTGCTCTAAGAATTGGGGGGGGGAACCCCTGGCCCCCCTGGTTACAGCACGACAGCTTTTTCCCCGCAGTGTGAACGTAAAATTATCCTCAAATTTTTTGTGCTGTCGGTTGCATTCGGGTTAGCCACTTATGGGGCCTGCAGTTTAGGTGACCCATGTGTGCGTGGGATTTGTAAAAAAGGGGTTTCCATTGTGACAAAGGAAAAAACCCCACAAAAGGACTGTGTGATTCGGTACTGCGGACGGCTTGGCCTGTAACTTACATTTTCATGGGGCGTTTTTACCCCGGGGCCACCCCTAAAGGGTTTCCCCAGTGCCTTTGGCCTAGGTGCCCCCATCCCGTACCGAGTTCCGAACGTCTGGGGGCCCTTGGAGTGCTTTGGAGCACAGGACCCTGTTGTAACCGTGTCAGTAAGTCAGTGGTATCGGTTGTGACATTGCCCCTTTTCCTTCTGTCCCCCTCCGGGGTCCAGTCCCGAAAAATGGTTCTCCCCAGTGCCTTTGGCCAGGGCCCATCTCCGTTTCCGATTCCCCAAAAAAGTCTGGGCCCTTTGGAGTGCTTTGGAGCAAGGACCCCCTGCTTAGTAAATGTCACGTAACGCACTGGACTCGGTTTTTTGAATTGCCTTTTTCCCCCTTTCAAACCCTCCGGGGCCCCAGTCCCCCAATGGTTTCCCCCGGCCCTTTTTAGGTGCCTCCACCCCGTTTCCGAGTTCCACAAGTTGCGGGGGCCTTCTGTGTTGGAGCACGGGGCCCCTGCTAGTAACCGTGTACGTAACGTCAGCTGGTACTCGGTTGTGACTTCCCCTTTTCCCCTGTCCCCGCCCCCCCGGGGCCAGCCCTCAAGTGGTTCTCCCCGGGCCCCTTTGGCCCCGGGTCCCTCCATTTATCCGAGTTCCACAAGTCTGCTGGCCTTTTGGGTGTTTTTGGAGCACAGGTACCTCCGCTTGTAACTTTTTCACGAAAAGTCAGCGGTTTTTCGGTTTGACATTCCCCTTTTTCCCTTTTTGCTACCCATCGGGGTCCGCACAGTCAGCTGGCCTCGTTACTTTCTTTCTCTTGCCCATCGGGTCCCCCTCGGGGTTTTCAGTAACGTCAGTGTTTCCGGGAAAAAATTGACGACATTAAAGACCCCCCCAAAAGAAGATCGACAAAAGGACACAGCATGAAGCCAAAACCGCCTGAAAAACCCTCCAAAAAAAAAAAAAAAAAATTACCCCCAAGAAGACACCAAAGGACAAAGGGTTAAACAAATACATTACAGAACAAGAGACAGAAGACTAAAAAAAGATCAAAAAAAACAAAAAGAACATGAAGTATAAGACCAAAAGAAGAGCAAAATTTCTCTAAAATTCTAAGCAGAAAAAGAAAAGCGTGTATGGGGGTGAGTCCGTTCCTCCTCGGGGTCCCCCCGGAAAATGCCCGTGCGCGGCAAAATAAACCCCGGGCAAATATTTTTTAATTTAAATCTTTTTGACAGCAAGAACGGAGGATAACATTCATACTTTTACAGATTACAAGTACAAATTCTGTCAAAAAAGGAAATTTGAAAAGAAGATAAAAAGGGGGAGATGAAAATTTGAATATGAAAAGAAAATTAGTTTAATAAAACAATATGAGAATGTAAACAAAAACATGAATAGCAGAAGTTTAAAGAAGTTAAGAAGTGAAGATGAAGAATAATTTATGAGAAAGATGATGTGGCTGAAGATTATAAAGGGAAGTGTGGCATGGAAAAGTTAAAAAAAGGGAAACATGGAAGTTGGAAAAAAACATATTTGCCAAAATAGAAAAAAAAAGGGTTAACAACATTGTCAATTTGTTAGTCAATCCAAAGTATTTCCCCAAAAAAAAAAAATTTAATGCATTTTCCAAAACATTGGGAAAAAATGTATGCCCCTTTTTGTCTCCCCAAAAACCCCCCCCAATACATTTAAATAGTCTTTGTTGTTTTCCTTCATGTAAAAAATTTAAAAAAAGGCAAAATGTTTTTTTTTTATTTCGATATTTTTTTTTATAGATTCATTGGACTTCCCAAAGGGGTCGGATTCGCCATTTTGTGCTATCGGCGATACAATTTCGATACGATATTTTAGATATCGGAATATCGCTCAACACTATCACCACCACTAGATAATTCCCTTAAAGGGGGGTCTTTTTCCCCAAAATGGTGCCTTTTGGGGGGGTTCCACTGTTTGGGTATCGGGGCCCCCCAATGCGACAGGCGCCAATTTTAAATTCCACCAATTTTGGTTTGAAAAATCAAAGGGCTCCTTCCCTTCCTCCCCCGCCGTCCCAAAAAACAGGGTCCCCCCCTATAGGGGTATCATCGTACCAAAAAATTGGACAAAAATTTTTTGTGGTCTTTTCCCGTTCCTTGGGAAAAAAAAAAATTGGGGACAAAATATAGGTTTGTGGAAAAAATAGATTTTTTTTTTTCACCCCGGGTTAAAATTTTGAAAAGCAATTGGGGGTGCAAATTGCTCACCACAATCTGAAAGTTCCTTAGGGGTTTTTCCAAAAATTTTGTGGTACTTGTAGGGGGTTTCCATGTTTAGACCTAGGCCTCACAAATGAACTGTGTTGTGAAGTGTGGAGGTTTCTAAGCGAGGCTCCCTCTGTTGGTTACGACAGTACTCCCTTTTTAGCGAGGTGGCAACTGGGACATGACTGGACTGATAAAGGGGGAGGTTCCCCCCCCTGTGGTTCCGGGACATTTTTCTTTTTTTTTTTGGGGTTTCCCCGGTTTCATTTGGAATTGTGGAATTTACCTCCCCCCTGGCTTTTCAGATAAGATATTTTCAGCTTTTCTTTTTTCTTTTTTTTTTTTTATATTTTTTGCCTTTTGTGGAGGTCCCCCGGGCCCTCCTGGGGCCGTCTCCTCTCATTTATCTGTGCCATGTTTTTTGGTTATTTTTTTTTTCCCCGTTTTTCTGGTGGGCTTTGTTTTTTACCCCCAAATCTTATTTAGGGGTAAGTCATGTGATCTCGTTTTTTTTGGAACAGAATGCTGGTGTTTTTTTTGGGTTTTTTTGGGTTTTCAGTCAGAATTTTTTCCCGTACTTTTCTGTCTAAAAAATTGGGCCCCCAAGTTTCTCATTCAATTTTCTGGCTGTTTTCCGTGCTATCTCTTGTTTAACTGCTTTTTTGTTTGGGGGCTTCCTATTTTCTTGGGGATCGCTGGGGGGGTTTCTTTCATTTTCTCCTTAGGGTAGTTATCTCTCAGGCTGGAGAGCTCTAGGTCAATGTGGGAAAAGCCCATGGTCCCCTTAAATTGTGTGGTTAGTTCAGGTTACTGCAATCCAATAGGTTCCACTTTCGGGTGTATTACATTTTGCTTTTTCTCCTTAGCTCCCCAAAACAGTTTTAGGGCCCCCAAAAATAAAAATTATATGGTACTCCCGAAGGGAAAAAAGTGTGGAAAGAAAAAAGTTTAGGTTGTCAAGATTTTTTTTTTTTGTTTGTTGCATTTTTTTCCCCCCTTTTTTCTGGGTGCTGAGGGGATTTTTTTTCTCTCTAATGGAGTTTGCAAGTTGTCTGGCCCTTTTGGATCATTGCCCCCGAGGTTGGAGTATTCTTCCCCCTTTTTTGGGGTTGCCGGTTGTGGAAACGGGGCCCCCGCCAGATTCGTTTTGGGGGGGGGGGTAAATTTTTGAATTTCAAAAAAAAGTAATTGTTTTTTTCCCCTTAACCTAATCCTAGGGGAACCGCACAGCGGTTCAAATTGCATCTTTTCCCCCGCGGCGCCCCCCGGATTGGGTTTTTTCCGAACGGGGGGGCCCCTTTTGAAGATTTGATGTATTTTTTCAGGCTTGGGTTGTTGTACGATGAACCTAATTCACTGATCGGGGTTTAAAGACCTTGTTGGATAAGTCGGGTGTGAAGCCGCTGAACGTATGTCAGAAATTTTTAAAAAGGGCAGCCTGACAAATGGAATATGATGCTTTTGGCAGCCCTTTTTTAAAAGGGCTGTAGAGAAAAAAAAGGACGTTATGGTGGGATTCCCCCTACCCTTGGGGTCAAAAATTTTTTGTCTTTGGTATTCAAAACACTTTGCGTGAGCGCGAGGGATGCTGAGAAGTTTGTCTGTGGGCCCCCTCCACCCTGCGTGTGATGAAAAGGCTTCTTGGGCACGCTCATGAATTTTTAAAGCGGGAAAAGGGGGTTTGTTTCTTGGGGGCCTCCAGCTATTCCTCTGCCTAAGCGGGGAAAGTTTTTGCGCCAATTGTCTTTGGTAGGTTCAGACTAAATTCTGTTGACTGTTACCCGTTTGCTCCATGTCACTTTTCAGCTTTTTGGGGTTTTTTTATTTGGACAATTAACCTGATGGATTTCGACTTTGCCAACGTTGTGGCTTTCCCAGATCCCTGCGGATGTCTATTCCCATTGGGCTTGATTTACCTTTGGGGGGGAATAAACCCCTTTTTTTTTCAGGGTAATGGGGTAGAACCAAAAAACGGGAGTTCAAAAATTTTGGTGTTTTTAATTGCAGACATTATTGTTTGGGTTTCCCTTTTGGGTTCGATTCTTTCCCCTTTGGATTGGCTGTGCGGACCATTGGGGTGCCAAAATTTTTTAAATTGGCATCTGTTTTTTCTGCCTCCCCCCAGTTAGGAGTTCCACTTTTGACTGATTTTTCGGAGTGTTTAGTGAAAGTAAGTCTGGTCCCTTCCCCCACGAAATCGATTTTTGCTTGGTTAGTGTGTTGGAAATTTCCTAAGGGCGCCTTTTTTTTATCTTCCGAACCGATGCCCAAGATTTTTTTCAAGGGATTGGAGAAGGGGGAAACAACCCTCTTCCCCTTTTTGGGGTGGTTTTTTCTTTTTTGGGCCCAAAAGGGGTTCTTGAGGCCCCGGATTGATTTGCCTATGAATGAGATCATGTGAATATCAATATGTTCCCCCTTATGTTGACCCCTTTTAGAGGAAAAGTGCTTTTGGGGTTTACCCCAACCTGTTTTCCCGGGAGACGTAAAAACCCCTTTTTTTTATAAGCAGGGGAAAGGGGAAACGGCGTTTAATCCCCCCCGGGGCTTTTTTTACCCGTGATGCCTTTGGGTCAGTAATGCCCTTCGTCTTTCCCCAACCTTCAGAATGATAATTTCGGGTTTTGGGATAAATTCGTTCTTTTTTGGTGATATCTTGATTTTTTCCCGATGGGGGCTTTTGTGAAAAAATTTCGGATTTTTCCCCTTTTGGGGGAAATGCCTTTGGAGGTCAAATGTTTTTTTGGGAAGAAGGTCTCTTTTTTGGGGTTCATTTTGTTCCCTGTTATTAAATGGCCCCGGTTAAGGTTAGGCCATTGTGATTGGGTTCAACCCCCTTCA
>JARQOD010000002.1:216519341-216537542 GCA_033576555.1 Oophaga sylvatica
TCGTTTTTTTATCTCCGTCCTATGCCTGAAGGGACGGATCTGGCGCTGAAACAAAAAAACTGATGAAACGGATCCGGTTTTTTGCTGGATCCGATCTGAACTTTTGAACCCATAAAAATAGGGTTTCTGATGCCCGGAGACACTGGAAAATGTAGTAGTAGTAGTATAGTAGTAGTGAGTAGACCTCGATTTCCAGAACCGGATCAGACTTTTGCCGGATTGCACAAAAGTCTGATCCGGTTCCATTGAATTCTATTGTTTCCGGCCGCCTGATGCGCCGCTTCAGGCACATCAGGCAGCTTGGGCAAAAAAAAAAAGTTACATGCTCCGTTTTTGTCCGGCCGCCGGAATGTACATTTCCGCCGGATCCGGACAAAAACGGATACAACGCACTGACATCAGGCGCCATCCGGCGCTAATGAAAGTCAATGCAAAAAAAAAACGCATCCGGCATTACATTTTGCCGGATGCGGTTGAACAAAAAAACGCCGGAGGGTGCCGTCAGGCGCACAACGGATGTGTGAAAGAGGCCTTAATGGGGCAAAATACCACCTATGTGACACATGAAGTTCCATGAGTTCCTCGATAAGAAGATGAGGAGAAGAGACTGGTTCGACAATGCAGACATGTTTTATTGATTATTTGATTGCCGTGAGCCCATTTGTTCAACAAAAGGTTAAAGTGGATAAAGACATTAAAGACCCTGTAATTACTTTACTATTTTATTAATGTTTACAATTTTATGTAACTTCTATAATGGACAAAAAGATTGAAGGCATTTTTCCGTGCAGTTTGCCATAAGCTGAGAGAGCATTTCTAGTATAAATCATATAAGGGCAATTAAACACAGTTCATAGCAAGACAGTCAAGTGACCACTGTATAGAAGTAAGGATTATATGAAAAAGTTCAGTGCAAAGTAAGGTTAAAAAGTTTAGTTTTTCTTTATTCAGAATGTTAAAATGGAACATACATAACCGGTGTTTAAAATAGATGATGACAGAAAATGGCCAGAAAAAGGCACCGCAGCTACAAAAATGTAACAGCATAGATGAACTTAATGAACATATACATGAAAATGGCACAGATGTGCAGAGTGCAGTAAGGTATTCCTTATAAGTAAACTCCCAAGAAGTACTAAATATTCCAGAAAGGAGAGCCACTTACATTCATGGCCAAAAGTTTTGAGAATGACACAAATATTAATTTTTACAAAGTCTACTGCTTCACTTTTTCTAATGGCAATTTGCATATACTCCAGAATGTTATAAAGAGTGATCAGCTTAACAGCAATTACTTGCAAAGTCAATATTTGGCTAGAAAATGAACTTTATCCCCAAAACACATTTCAACTTCATTGCAGCCCTGCCTTAAAAGGACCAGCTAACCTCTTTTCAGTGATTGCTCCATTAACACAGGTGTGGGTGTTGATGAGGACATGGCTGGAGATCAATCTGTCATGATTAAGTAAGAATGACACCACTGGACACTTTAAAAGGAGGCTGGTGCTTGGCATCATTGTTTCTCTTCTGTTAACCATGGTTATCTCTAAAGAAACACGTGCAGTCATCATTGCAATGCTCAAAAATGGCCTAACAGGGATGAGTGTCGCAGCTAGAAAGATTGCACCTCAGTCAACAATCTATCGCATCATCAAGAACTTCAAGGAGAGGGGTTCCATTGTTGCCAAAAAGGCTCCAGGGTGCCCAAGAAAGACCAGCAAGCGCCAGGATTGTCTCTTAAAAGTGTTTCAGCTGCGGGATCGGGTGACCAGCAATGCAGAGCTTTCTCAGGAATGGCAGCAGGCAGGTGTGAGTGCATCTGCACGCACTGTGAGGCGGAGACTCTTGGAGCAAGGCCTGGTCTCAAGGAGGGCAGCAAAGAAGCCACTTCTCTCCAGAAAAAACATCATGGACAGACTGACATTCTGCAAAAGGTACAGGCAGTGAACTGCTGAGGACTGGGGTAAAGTTATTTTCTTTGATGAATCCCCTTTTTGATTGTTTGGGACATCAGTAAAATGCCTCATTCGGAGAAGACAAGGTGAGCGCTACCAACAGTCTTGTCTCATGCCAACTGTTAAGCATCCTGAAACCATTCATGTGTGGGGTTGCTTCTCAGCCAAGGGAATCGGCTCTCTCACAGTCTTGCCTAAAAACACAGCCATGAATAAAGAATGGTACCAGAATGTCCTCCAAGAGCAACTTCTCCCAACCCTCCAAGAGCAGTTTGGCGATCAACAATGCCTTTTCCAGCATGATGGAGCACCTTGCCATAAAGCAAAGGTGATAACTAAATGGCTCAGGGAACAAAACATAGAGATTTTGGGTCCATGGCCTGGAAACTCCCCAGATCTTAATCCCATTGAGAACTTGTGGTCAATCATCAAGAGACGGGTGGACAAACAAAAACCTAAAAATTCAGGAGTAGTCACAACTGTTTTGTAAGGTGAAGCATTTTTTTTCTAATATGTAGATCACTGTTTTCTTAATGTCGCCAGGTATATTTCCTATACCTTATAATAAAGATGCTGCTCCATGGAAACTATACATGCTACAGAAAACTATATACATTTTTGAAATCAGGACAAAAAAATGATTCTGAAAAGTACAAAGTCACCTGCAGTGATTACAAAAAATATTTTTTGTAGACCTTTGTTATCTTTCCTCCATCTCACATATTACTCTCCTGCTTCCCCCCCTTTGCAAATCCCGTCACTGGCTCCAAATTTCCCAGGGTGTACAGTTCAAACTACTATCACTGCCCTACAAAGCCATACATATAATTTCTCATCTGTATATCTCCGAACTAATCTCCCGATATCTTCCCTCACGTAATCTCTGGTCCTCCCAAGACCTCTTTTTCTCCTCCACACTTATTCGTTCCTCACCCAATCACCTCTAAGATTTCTCCCAAGCATCACCCATCCTTTGGAATTCTTTGCCCCAGCACGTCTGATTTTCCACCATATTGGGATCTTTCAGACTATGCACAGATACAGTATATGGGAGGTCAACAGCACACAACGTGAAGTCTTTATGCTTTTGAGCGCCTGCTCAAAATCTCCTTGGTTTCCATGTCACCCAAAAGTCTGGCACAGAATTAGAAGATGTGATGAGGACTTGATTGCTGGCAGGGAGTAGTGGAGGAGCAACAGAGGTGAATGGTGAGGTTTTTTAACCATTTGATGGCAAATTATGGTTCAGAAAAATAACAGCTTATTACCACTATTTTGCTGAATCCACGCAGAAACAAATGACAAAAAATATCACTTTGGTGAAAGAGGATTCTTGAAAAGTTCAAGTAGAATGAAATTCCACCCAAATTCATTGACTTATTTGTAGTTCAACCACATATTTACTTACTGAATTGAGTTACAATATTTCACCAGCATGTTCATCTTTTGAACAAATGATGATTTTTGTTATGTACATATTTGAAGTATTAGTTTCCAGTCTGTCAAGCCTACATACACAAACAAAACCCTTCCTGTTTCAGCCATGGAAAATGAAAATGTCTTTATGCTATGAAATCCAGAGCTCCAGACACCTCATTAGTCTCTTTCATTAACAAAAAACTCATGAAAACTGATCTACCTAATGAAGTCAAATAAATACTGTTCACCTAGAACTGTTCAAGATTGCACATGCTGCTGGAGCTGAGATTTTTATCGACATCAACAAATAGATGCATTGTATTCATGTAACTCACTTAATCCTTGGTACTTGATTCACCATATTTACTTTTTTGTCACTCCATTCTTCCATTCTTATCTTATGGTGATGTAAATGATCATATTACTTTAACAAAAGATAAATTTCCAGAGCTCTGTACAAGAAAAAAAAAATCTTCATTTTTAAATCCTACCATTTATTGCAGAAGTAATGTCAAAAGATAAATCTGAATATCTTTGTATAAAATGGCAACTTTCCATACCATTAAATTATCATTTTGAAACTGGTGAAAAAATATTGAAATACAAATGAAACATTCAGATGAATTTGCCTTAGGCGGTGTGATTTATGCACTGATTTAACAAGTATGATTTAGTTTCATCTACTGAAAGTTTCCACCCTAGCCGAAAGGCAGAGCTGTCAAATTTAAACATTTGTCATTACATAAACTATACAGTTAGAGTCACAACTTGTTGTCGTTCACATGATTAATCTTCAATATTTCCCCATTCTAAAAGGCTCTTTGTTAAAATCCTGAATGTGAAAAAATGCTCTAAAATTAGTAAAAGAAAACAATCATGCTAATCATATCATTAATGCAAATATTTTTTCTTAGTTTGTTCTATAGAAATAGGAAACTGTTATTAGATGAGTCAGGACAAATTGTACAATCTTTACATACTGTAACAAGTTTCAAGTGAACATTTGTGGATATTTTCTCCATTTTAAAAATCTTCGTTTGAACAGATTAGATGTATAGCACCATTGGCTTGCATCACTGTGCTTCTTGGTTCAAATCAGATGGCATTACCATTGTGCTTATATTTTCTGTGCACGGTTTTATGGGTTTTCTCTTGGTACTCTGATTTCATACTACTTTCCAAATATATACTGATAAGGAATTTTGATTGTGAGCACTATTGATGACAATAAGTTATGAAAATATCTGTAAAGTGCTCTGGAATAACTTGGTGCTGTATAAGCAAACAAAATATATATACAATACTATGCAAAAGTTTTTGGCAGGTTTGGAAAAATTTATATATGTTCATAATTTTTTTTATCAATTCACAAAATCCAAAGTAAATGAACTAAAGAGAAATCTAAATCAAATAAACATTTGATCTGAGAAGGACTTTGACACAAATAGAGCACAAATCCAGTTTTAACTGATTACACTGAAACCATTAAAAAGAATGCATGCTCATTTGGTGCTGTTGCAATTGAAACAAACATTACACATGTACCAGCTGCTGCAGGCCATTGGTCATACTACCAGAGAAATGCTTTACGGATTTGGAACAGTTTTCCTTACGCTGCTGGTAGATACACGAGGACAAACTCAAGAGATGAAGGACCATTCTGAGGATGATTTTTCGTTATGGCTAGGAAGAAGTTGGATAACTTTGCATCATGTTGACTTTGCAACCATTTAATAAATATTGCATCATGAACTAATTCATCTCTTGAGTTCATCCGCATGTGTACACCAGCAGTGCAAGGAATAACGCGCCAAATCCGAACAACAAATATATTATCTGACAACCATTTGCTTTCAAAATAGAAATAATGGGGTTGTTGGGGATTTTAAGATTAATGGCATCTCGGCACCCCTGCCGATCAGTTGTTCCACGTGTTGGCAGAGGCAAGAACTGCTTAGCGGCAGAGCTGTACAGCTCTGTCAACTATTTAGTGGCAGCGGCTGGGTACTGCATATCCTCACCCTATTCAAATCAAAAGGGGTGGATGTGCAGAACCCCACTACAACCACTATTCCATCAACAGATCCATGCTGTTCAGCTCCGGAACTAAGCAGTTTCGGCCACGCCAACACCAAAAACAGCTGATCAGTCGAGGGGTGCCGGGTGTTGTACCCCACCTATCAGACATTGATGACCTATCCTAAGGAAAAATACTGAAACTAAGACTAGGCTATCTGAGACAGTGTGATTCCAGGCTTGTGAGACTGAAAAGTCATAAGCAAAATCTTTCTGTATTCCTTTCTATAAAGGTTTTATTCTTTTACGTTTTTTTTTAAGAGAAAAGAAAACCTAACAATTTTAACATTTAAATCCAAATATCTACTTCAAAAAGTGCACGTTACAAAAATTCTCAGTTTATAAACTTGTTAAAATTTTATACTCTTTCACGCCTCATAAATTCAGTGCCCTGTTACAGATGCTGGCTTTTTGGGTGTGCATCTTAACCCCTTACTGCCATCGGACGTACTATCCCGTCCATGGTACCTGGGCCCGTATGACCATGGACGGGATAGTACGTCTCGTGCGATCGGACGCGCTCCCGGGGAAGCGCAGCCGATCGCGCCCGGGTGTCAGCTGATTATCACAGCTGACACCCATGACTGTGTGTCAGGAGCGGTCACGGACCGCTCCCGGCACATTAACCCCTTGCACACCGCGATCAAACATGATCGCAGTGTACTGGGGGCACAGGGGAGGATCGCGCAGGGTGGGGGCTCCCTGCGCGCCCCCCTGAGACCCTCAGAGCAGCGCGATGTGATCGCGCTGTTCTGAGGGCTTCCTCCCTCCTAGGACCCGGATCCAAGATGGCGCCGGGGTCCTGGAGGGAGGCGGCTACCTCAGTGCCTGCCGAGAGCAGGCACTGAGAAGCCTGCATCTATGCCTGTGCGATCGCTGGTGTGACAGAGTGCTGTGCACGCTGTCACACCAGCGATCTGATAAAATACTGTGATGTCCCACCCTGGGACAAAGTAAAAAAGTTAAAAAAATAAAAATAAACGTGTTATAAAAAAAATCCAAAATAAATAAAAAAAATATATATATATTCCCCAATAAATTCACTTCTTCCTGTAAATAAAAAAAACAAAGCAATAAAAGTACACATATTTGGTATCGCTGCGTCCGTAACGACCCCCCCTATAAAATTGTCCCACTAGTTAACCCCTTTAGTGAACCCCTTAAAATAAAAAAAAAACGAAGCAAAAAAATCAATGCTTTATCATCATACCGCCGAACAAAAAGTGGAATAACACGCGATCAAAAAGACCGATATCAAAAAACATGGTACTGCTGAAAACGTCATCTTGTCCCGCAAAAAACGAGCCATCATACAGCATCATCAGCGAAAAAATAAAAAAGTTATAGCTCGCAGAATAAAGCGATGCAAAAATAATTATTTTTTATATAAAATTGTTTTTACTCTATAAAAGCGCCAAAACATGAAAAAATGATATAAATGAGGTATCGCCATAATCGTACTGACCCGAAGAATAAAACTGCTTTATCAATTTTACCACACGCAGAACGGTATAAATGCCTCCCCCAAAAGAAATTCATGAATTGCTGATTTTTGTTCATTCTAACCTCCCAAAAATCGAAATAAAAAGCGATCAAAAAACGTCACGTGCTCAAAAATGGTAACAATAAAAACGTCAACTCGTCCCGCAAAAAATAAGACCTCACATGACTCTGTGGGCCAAAATATGCAAAAATTATAGCTCTCAAAATGTGATGATGCAAAAACTATTTTTGCAATAAAAAGCGTCTTTTAGCGTGACAGCTGCCAATCATAAAAACCAGCTATAAATAGTAAATCAAACCCCCTTTATCACTCCCTTAGTAAGGGAAAAATAATAAAATTAAAAAAAGTATTTATTTCCATTTTCCCATTAGGGTTAGGGTTAGGGTTGCGGCTAAAGTTAGGGTTAGGGTTGGCGCTAAAATTAGGATTAGGGTTAGGGTTGGGATTAGGGGTGTGTTAGGGTTAGGTTTGTGGTTAGGGTTGGGACTAGGGTTAGGGGTGTGTTGGGGTTAGGGTTGGAGTTAGATTTGGGGGTTTCCGCTGTTTAGGCACATCAGGGGCTCTCCAAATGTGACATGGCGTCTGATCTCAATTCCAGCCAATTCTGCGTTGAAAAAGTGAAACGGTGCTCCTTCACTTCTCAGCTCTGCCATGCGTCCAAACAGTAGTTTATCCCCACATATGGGGTATCAGCGTACTCTGGACCCCAACAGTTATTGTGCAATTTGTCCTATTTCTTCTGCTACCCTTGGGAAAATAAAAAACTGGGGGCGAAAATATCATTTTTGTACAAAAAAAAATATTTTTTTGTTTTTACGGCTGTACATTATAAACTTCTGTGAAGCACTTGGGCTTCATAGCGCTCACCACACATCTATATAAGTTCCTTGTGGGGTCTATTTTCCAAAATGGGGTCACTTGTTGGGGATTTCCACTGTTTAGGCGCATCAGGGGCTCTCCAAATGCGACATGACGCCCCCAGACCATTCCATCAAAGTCTGCAATCCAAAACGTCACTACTTCCCTTCCGAGCCCCAACGTGTACCCATACAGTAGTTTTCTCCCACATATTGGATATCAGCGTACTCAGGACAAATTGGACAACAACTTTTGGGTCCAATTTCTCCTGTTACCCTTGTAAAAATAAAATATTGGGGCAAAAAAATCATTTTTGCAAAAAAAAAAAGGATTTTTTATTTTTACGGCTGTGCGTTATAAACTTCTGTGAAGCACTTCGGGGTTCAAAGTGCTCACCACACATCTAGACAAGTTCCTTGTGGGGTCTATTTGCCAAAATGGGGTCACTTGTGGGGGTTTCCACTGTTTAGGCGCATCAGGGGCTCTCCAAATGCGACATGACGCCCCCAGACCATTCCATCAAAGTCTGCAATCCAAAACGTCACTACTTCCCTTCCGAGCCCTGACGTGCGCCCATACAGTAGTTTTCTCCCACATATTGGGTATCAGCGTACTCAGGACAAATTGGACAACAACTTTTGGGGTCCAATTTCTCCTGCTACCCTTGTGAAAATAAAATATTGGGGGCGAAAAAATCATTTTTGTAAAAAAAAAAAGATTTTTTATTTTTACGGCTGTACGTTATAAACTTCTGTGAAGCACTTCGGGGTTCAAAGTGCTCACCACACATCTAGATAAGTTCCTTGTGGGGTCTATTTGCCAAAATGGGGTCACTTGTGGGGGTTTCCACTGTATAGGTGCATCAGGGGCTCTCCAAATGTGACATGACGCCCCCAGACCATTCCATCAAAGTCTGCAATCCAAAACGTCACTACTTCCCTTCCGAGCCCTGACGTGCGCCCATACAGTAGTTTTCTCCCACATATTGGGTATCAGCGTATTCAGGACAAATTGGACAACAACTTTTGGGTTCCAATTTCTTCTGTTACCCTTGTGAAAATAAAATATTGGGGACGAAAAAATCATTTTTGTAAAAAAAAAAAAGATTTTTTATTTTACGGCTGTACGTTATAAACTTTAGTGAAACACCTGGGGTTAAAAGTTCTCACCACACATCTAGATAAGTTCCTTGAGGGGTCTAGTTTCCAAAATGGCGTCATTTATGGGGGTTTCCACTGTTTAGGCAGATCAGGAGCTCTCCAAACACGACATGGCGTCCAGCCAATTCTGCGTTGAAAAAGTCAGACGGCGCTCCTTCCCTTCCAAACTCTGCCATGCACCCAAACAGTGGTTTACCCCCACATATGGGGTATCAGCGCACTCAGGACAAATTGCACAATAACTTTTGGAGTCTTGTTACCCTTAGAAAAATAAAAATTGGGGTGAAAAGATCATTTTTGTGGAAAAAATATGATTTTTAAATTTTACGGCTCTACGTTATAAACTTGTGTGAAGCACTTGGGGGTTCAAATTGCTCACAAAAGATCTAGAAAAGTTCCTTAGGGGTCTAGTTTCCAAAATGGGGTCATTTGTGGGGGGTTTCCACTGTTTAGGCACATCAGGGGCTCTCCAAATGCAACATGGCATCCAATCTCAATTCCAGCCAATTTTGGTTGGAAAAAGTCAAATGGTGCTCCTTCCATTCCGAGCTCTGCCGTGCGCCCAAACAGTGGTTCCCACCCACATATGGGGTATCAGCGTACTCAGGACAAATTGGACAACAACTTATGTGGTCCAATTTCTCCTGTTACCCTTGAGAAAATAAAAAATTAGTGACTAAAAGATAATTTTTGTGGGAAAAAAATAGGATTTTTTATTTTCATGCCCGAGCATTATAAACTTGTGTGAAGCACTTGGGGGTTCAAAGTGCTCACCAAAGATCTAGATAAGTTCCTTCGGGGGTATAGTTTCCAAAATGGGGTCACTTGTGGGGGTTTCCACTGTTTAGGCTCATCTGGGGCACTGCAAACGGAACATGACCCCCATCAACGTCTGCATTCCAAAACGTTACTACTTCCTTTCCAAGCCCTGCCGTGCGCCCAAACAGTTTCCCCCCCACATATGGGGTATCAGCGTACTCAGGACAAATTGGACAACAACTTTTGGGGTCCAATTTCCTTGGGAAAATTCAAAAATTTGGGACTAAAAATCATTTTTGTGAAAATTGTTTTTTTTTTTTTTTCACACCCAGGCATTATAAGCTTTTGTGAAACACTTGGGGGTTCAAAGTGCTCACAACAGATCTAGATAAGTACCTTAGGGGGTATAGTTTCCAAAATGGTGTCACTTGTGGGGGTTTCCACTGTTTAGGCGCATCAGGGGCTCTCCAAACACGACATGGCGTCCAATCTCAATTCCAGCCAATTTTAGTTTGAAAAAGTCAAACGGCGCTCCTTCCCTTACGAGCTCTGCCGTGTGCCCAAACAGTGGTTTTCCCCCACATATTGGGTATTGGCGTACTCAGGAGAAATTGCATAACAACCTTATCTGTCCATTTTCTCCTTTTACCCTTGTGAAAATAAAAAAAAAGTTTGTAAAAGATCATTTTTGTGGCTAAAAAGTTAAATATTCATTTTTTCCTTCCACGTTGCTTTAGTTTCTGTGAAGCACCTGAAGGGTTAATAATCTTCTTGAATGTGGTTTTGAGTACCTTGAGGGGTGCAGTTTTTAGAATGGTGTCACTTTTGGGTATTTTCTGCCATATAGACCCCTCAAAGTGACTTCAAATGAGGTGGTCCCTAAAAAAAATGGCTTTGTAAATTTTGTTGTAAAAATGAGAAATCGCTGGTCAACTTTTAACCCTTATAACTTCCTAACAAAAAAAAATTTTGGTTCCAAAATTGTGCTGATGTAAAGTAGACATGTGGGAAATGTTATTTCTTAACTATTTTGTGTGATATATTTCTCTGTTTTAAGGGAATAAAAATTCAAAGTTTGAAAATTGCAAAATTTTAAAAATTTTCGCCATATTTGCGTTTTTTTTCAAAAATAAACGCAAGTTATATCGAAGAAATTTTACTTCTAACGTGAAGTACAATATGTCACGAGAAAACAATCTCAGAATCGCGAAGATCCGTTGAAGCGTTCCAGAGTTATAACCTCATAAAGAGACAGTGGTTAGAATTGTAAAAATTGGCCCGGTCATTAACGTGCAAACCACCCTTGGGGTGAAGGGTTAATAACATTTGTAATCACGTCCTCTTGTAGAAGTGAAGAAGTAAGTAAACAGAAAAAACTCTTTCCTTTAAAATATTACATATTTTACTGTTAGTATACCTATTTTACTAGTTCAGTTTAACAATCATACACCCCACGATAATATAGAGGGCTATTGCACAGTCTACTATCTGGGCATGTATCTATTTGGCAACATAACATTTTTTTGTTATAATGCCTTTTTGTCAAGGACCGAAAGAATAAAATAAAAATAAATAAAAAAAGTGTAAAGTTTTCCATACCCCTTTTATTTTTTATTTATTTTACTCACTTGCATAGGACCACTAATTCCACAGCACTTTACAGATATTATCGACACTGTCCCCATTGGGGCTCACCATCTACATTCCCTAACAGTATGTCTTTGGAGTGTGTGAGGAAACCATAGAACCGGTGGAATCCCACGCTAATATTGAGAGGACATACAGACTCCTTGTAGTTGTTGTCCTTGGTAGATTTGAACCCAGGACCCCAGTGTTAACCACAGAGCCGCGGTGCTACTAATCGATTTTAATAAATATACGCACCACAACAATTTCTGCTACCACATTTTCCTTTCCCTGAGTGTACCCTTCTTGTAACATTGATATTTTGTCAATGGAAGAGTATAATGAAAAGATAAGTAGATAATAGAAAAAACACAATGTTTTCCTTGTCTATTTTACTAGTCCAATTCAATAATCATAATCAGACATACAAAAAAACTGAGCGTTGCTTCCAAATTTTCTTTTCTGGGCTTTAACCTATCAGGCAACATAGCAATTTTGGATTCTGTTTTTTTGTCAGAGTAGGGGGGACAAAGTTGATTAAAATAAAAAAAAAGTTAATACACATTTTTACTTTTTGAATACCTATTTTAATAGTTCATTTTAGGAACCACACTTCTCGTAACAATACTGCAGGCTGTTGCTGCATTTTCCTTCATAAACATGTACCCACATAATAATGTACCTACCTACCAAGTTGCACTCTTGTGGAATAATGTTTAAAAAAATATTTTAATTCATGAATACTTGTTTTACTAGTCCAATTTGGCAACCATGCACACCACAAGTATACTGTGGGCTTCTGCCACATTTGGAAGCCATTTATCAAGCTTGCAATTTTAGCAATATAAAGTATTTTTTGGATTATAAGACGCACTCTTTTTCCCCAAAATTTGGGGGGAAAATGAGGGGTGCGTCCTATAATGCGTATATACCTTATCGGTGTGCCGCTGCGGGTGTCCCATGCTGTCCCTGCTGTGCTATATCTGGTGCTGCTGCTGCGCTGTGTCTAGTGCTGCTGCAGGGGGCTTTGCAGACATTTTGTAAAAGGCCAGAACCCCCACAGTTCCGTGGTTTCCTGTGCGGTGGACTCTGGGAAAATGGCTGCCGGGGGCGGCGCTTGCGCAGAAGGAGATCTTGGTACCAAGATCTCAAGAGAAGAGATTTCAGTGCTGGGATCTCATCTTCTGAGATCTTGGTACCAAGATCTCCATCTGCGCATGCACCGCCCCAGGCGGCCATTTTACCGGTATCCACCGCACAGGAAACCACGGAACTGGTGGTACTGTGGTAGCACCGGACACAGCGCAGCAGTGGCAGCAATGGACACAACGCAGCAGCGGCGTGCGCTCATCAGAGCACCCGCTCATCCCAGCCTGCGGCCTGCAGCACCACCCCACTTCTGCCTCCTCCAACAGCGACCCTGGGACCTTGCTTCACAGCATTCACCACCCTCAGTAAGCAATAAAACGCATGGATTATAAGAAGCACCACCATTTTATTAAAAAAAGTTTTTCCTATTTTTCTCCGCAAAATTTGGGTGCTTCTTATAATCCGGAGCGTCTTATAATCCGAAAAATACAGTAAATATTTTTCTACAGGGTGATTTAATTTGATTTGTAAACGCATCTGAAAATAAATTACAGAAAATAGAGCATTTAACTGTGCAAGTCTGTTTTAGCACATGTAAGTTGGAAAATGGGAGACACATACAATACTTGCCACACTAATAATGTGGATGGTCAGTTATTGGGCCATCACGTTTACCCATGTTGCATCTGACAATGACACTACCGGCTTCAGTTAGCTTTGTGTTCAGTTCCCCTCTTTTGCTGCTATAGTTTTTTATGTTTTAAAAGAAAAATCAGCTTTATCTACAGCCAGCTTGGGAACAGATAATGCCCCATGTGCAGTTGATGGAGGAAAACTCACATCTCTTGAAAGCTCTGTTTGTGGTGGTTATAAGTTGTTTGTGTGGGCATCTCAGATGTGGTATTCATTTGAGTGTTGCAGAAAGACAATACTTTTTCAGTCTGCAGGCTCTGCAAGAAGAAAATAAGCTGTGGAAGTCCAAGCTTGAGTAGTCTAGGAACTATGGCTCTTAATCAGCACAAGAAGCAGTATCACATGCTTATTTTGGAAAGCAAGCCTACCTCTATAAGAGCAAGCTCCAAATTGTCCTGTTAATTCTTCTCAAGTTCATCTTTTTGTCAGCCAGGCCCAAATAGTGCCTAGTCAAGATCATCATCTTCACGATCATCCACCACTACTGCTATTCTTACCCTGAGTATCTTTCCTTCTACTTATCCACGTCACCTCTAGAAATTCATCCCTGATTATGTGTTGAAGAAACTGGCTTATGTTTTCTGTCATCTTGCTTGTGTGACAAATAATGTTTCATCTGGCCAGGTTGCTGGTGGTGCAGTTGCTATCATACCACCTATTAGAGTCGGCTGCCTTTCAAAAAATAATGGCATGACTTCAGCCTTGTTGGAAGGTTCCAGCTGCTATTTCTCACAGAAAGGGTCCTCTCTGTCTACACTTATATGGGGTGCTCTCTTGACTCGTGTTTAAGCACCAAAATGCACTGTATTATACACACCTAAAGCAGCAACCATGGGCAGGGACAATACATGAGTTTCATGTACTGTATAAATGTTTTGATGCATCGCCGTAACAAAGACAGGTGATGAAGTCTGTTGAATTGAAAGTTGCAAATCTTTTCACCACCTGTCTTCTCTTCCACCTATTCCTCAATAGACATGACTAAATTCTCAACAGAAACAGGACAGATCATTGAATCCATACACTGCCCTCATTAGTGACTAAATACACTAAACAATGTGCTGCTTTGCATCAACAAGCAAATTTCTGCTAAAAAGATTGGAATAGTTGCTCACTGTACATTGAAAAAGACACCTGTCATGTATCTCCGATGCTGCTGACTAGCAAAAATTGTATATAGTGGAAAACTAGGAGGATGAGAACATCCAAAATATGTAAAATCTCTAAGATTTATTTCATAATAATTAGGTTAAAAAGCACATGTTGATAGAAAAAAACACTTTGACATGTTTCTGGTACTTGTTGCGGCCTTAGTCATAGAGTATAATCAAACATTTGTGGAAGCAGACATTTAAAACAGAACACCAATAATCATGTGAATCATATTTCATAATTATGCAAATTATGTCAGACTAACATAATTTCCTTCTAAGACAGAATCACTGATGGGTGGATCATGGAAATGCTGTAGATATAGTATATCTTGACTTCAGCAAACATTTGACAAAGTATCTCACACCAGATTTATTGAAAAAATGACTAAGTATGGAATGAACAAGGCAATGTTAGGTGGATTCATAACTGGCTTAGTGATCGGACCCAAAAAGTGGTCATAAATGGCTGCACATTCAGTTGGAAGAATGTCTCAAGGGGGTACCACAGGGCTCTGTCCTGGGCCCTGTATTGTTCAACATTTTTATCAATGATTTATATGAAGGAATTGAGGGTAAACTGATTAAATTTGCTGATGACCAAAGCTAGGAGGGATAGCTAATACTAGAGATGAGAGAGTGGATTCAAAAAGATATAAATAACTGGAGCAGTGGGCAGCAGACAACAGAATGGTTTTTAACAGGAAAAATGCAAAGTACTACATCTGGGCAATAAAAATGAAAAAAGCATATACAGAATGGAGGAATAGGGCTGAGCAACAGCACATGTGAAAAAGACTTGGGTATACTAATAGATAACAAACTGAACATGAGTCAACAGTGTTATGCTATCACAAGTAACCCAAATAACAACCAAAGCACAAAAAACTGTAGGATAGATAAAGACACTGAAGAGAAAACCAGTATACCGTGCTGTATAAAAGATATATATTTTATTTGTCACCAAAGTTGATAATATACATGTAGAAACAATCATAAGAAGGAATCAGCATGGAATCCATGGAAAACAAGGTCACTACTGAGCCAAAGTGAAATAATAATGGGGATAAGACCACAGAAAATGTGTGACCTACAAGTCATGTAAGTAATGCCCATACAAATACTAGTAGACACAGCAGCCACTCAAGTGAATTGACTTATCAGCGGTTACAAAGTGTACCGTAGCGGCTGTAATAAGGCACAATATAGTAAGGGCATTTACATTGGTGGTGGTCTGTGCAGCGTGGTGTTCCCCAAGCGCCCCAACGTGCATTTCGTCATTCGTCAGGAGTTTTAAAATCCATTACTTCTATTATTTCTTAAAGTTCAAATTAGCGCAACTGTATGGCTCCCTAAATAATAATAAAATAAGCATAATTTAACAACTGCTTGTGAAAATTTTTTTGCTTCTTAGTTTATACTCCTTATACTCCTCAAACAGATAATTTAAAAAAGCCACAGCTTCTTTTGTTTTCACGACTTGTATATAAACACCAGAAAGGCAGGCATTTACCAGCAAAAGGACTATTTTTTTATCCTATTTTCCAATTTAAATAGCCTAAAATTTGAGCACATGCTACTATTTGATTTTTCCAGCCAAATATGTTGAGTTTAATTAGACATTTCCAAGGCTGAGTTTACAATAACCCCTTTACCCCCGAACCTTGTTTGAACGTTAATGACCGAGCCAATTTTTGCAATTCTGACCACTGTCCATTTATGAGGTTACAACTCTGGAACATTTCAATGGATCTTGGCGATTCTAAGAATGTTTTCTCGTGACATATTGTACTTCATAGTAGTTGTAAAATTTCTTTGATATAACTGCTAGATTAGTATTGGGATGGCCGAGTGGTTCCTTGTGGTCTGTAGTTGCAGAGCGGCACTCCTGCAACTTGCTGCTAGCATTCGGTGTGCTCGTAGTCTGCATCCGGGGGTTTAAATGGTTAGCGGTATCACCGCCGGACTGGAAGTGGATCATCCAGCCCGGAAGTGACATTACGCTGCTAGAGGACCTTGACTGCACATGTGCAAGGGTATTTAGGGAAGCCTGGTGCTACCTAGTGATAGTTTGTAATGTAAGTGCCTCAATTGTGCAGCCTGCTCTAATGTCATCAGGTCAGACAATGTTACCCATCCTAGAACCGGTAAATCTTACCCATTCATGGTTATTACACCTGTGGCTAATCTAGCACCAGCGCACCTTTTACCCCAGGGAACCATTGCCTGACATTTATATTTTGCTCTAATTATTTACAGGTCCTCAGAAACTCTGGCAATATTACCCACATGATAGGTATTCCTTTTTAACCCCATAATCCCTATGCGACTCTATTCTTTCTTTGCAATCCTTTCCTGAATATGTCACTATTTTTACAGCCTTTGTGGATTCCCCACTGATTCATATATATTTGTATATGCCTTCTCTACTATCTGTACTACTGATAAAGGTAATACATGATCCTTCTTATCCTTACGTCATTTCCCCCGTATATCTTTTAACCCCTTAATGTCCAATGACGTGCACAGTCCGTCATGGCAAGGTGTCAGTTCCGGCACCAGGACGGACTGTGCACGTCATCCCTTTGATCTACCACTGCGTGTAAACACGCAGTGGTAGATCAGTGCCGACAGCTGTCACAGACAGCTGACAGGCACGGCAAGCGGTGCGGGGACCTTTGCCGTCAGTCCCCGCACCTACAGCGCTGTGCTTGGTCAGTCAATCTGACTGACCAAACACAGCAGCGATCGTGCAGGAGAAGCTGAAATTTCAGCTTCTCCAGCGCGATCAGTGCAGGAGCCGGCGCTGCAGTGGCCGAGCTTCCTGCACTGACAGCCAGGAGTGGCGCCCCCGCCGTGCCTGGCTGTTAACCCCTGACTGCTGCGATCGAGCGCGATCGCAGTGCTCAGGGGGGGAGGCAGAGGGTCGGGAGCTCCCTCTGCCTCAGATCGGCGCCCTGCAATGTATTTGCAGGGCCCGATCTCTGCCTTGATGACCCGGGGGTTGTAATGACAACCTCCGGGTCATCTAGCTACGGAAAGCTGCTGTGATCATGTTCACAGCAGCTTTCATCATAGGTACAATGCATTGCAATGCTGGAGCATTGCAATGCATTGTAACTGCAATAAAAAGTAAAAAAAAGTGAAAGTCCCATAAAGGGACAAGTTAAAAAAAAATGATTTTTTTAACAAAAAATTGTAAAAAAAATATTAAAAAATAATTTAAAAAAAATCCCCTAAAAAATACACATTTTTTATGTAATAAAAAAAATAAAAAACAAAAAAAATACAAATGTTTGGTATCGCCACGTCCGTAAAAATCCATCTATAAAAGCGTAACCCTACTTAACCCCTTCAGTGAAAGCCGTAAAAAAAAACACAAAAAAGTAGCAAATTATACTTTTTCCAAGCGGTATCATCATACCCTTGGAAAAAGTGCAATAACACACGATCAAAAAGTCAGATATAAATAATCATGGTACAGCTGAAAACGTCATCTTGTCCCCCAAAAAACAAGCCGCTATACAGCACCATGAGCGAAAAAATAAAAAATTTATAGCTCGCGGAATAAACTGCTGCAAAAATAATTATTTTTACTATAAAATTTTTTATTGTGTAAAAAAAAACGCCAAACATAAAAAAATGTATAAATGAGGTATCGCTGTAATCGCAGTGACCCGAAGATAAAAACTGCTTTATCAATTTTACCACACACGGAACGGAGGAAAAAAAAAAAAAAAACAATTCCTGAATTGCTGGTTTTTGTTCATTCTGCTTCCACAAAAATCGGAATATGGAAGCGATCAAAAAACGTTATGTGCCCGAATATGGTACCAATAAAAACGTCAGCTCGTCCCACAAAAATAAGCCCACAGATAACTCTGTCGGCCGCAATATGGAAAAATTATAGC